>CM032121.1:13391334-14112965 GCA_018894105.1 Jacaranda mimosifolia | reverse complement strand
TTGCTTAAAGTTGGTGGACGGATGGTGTATTCCACTTGCTCAATGAATCCAGTGGAGAATGAGGCTGTGGTTGCTGAGGTACTTTATGAGTTCTTCTACGAAGAACTTATGAGTTCAGATGGGAACTAATGCTTACCTTAAGTGAAACCTATTAATAATCATTTTTTCGCTGGAGAAGGCAAATTGTAAAAGAGGCTGAGAGAGTGAGAATGAAACATCCTCAAACTAGTCATTCCATTGTTGCAAGTTTTTCCATTTAAACTTTCTTCTCCCCCACTGCTTCATCTTTCATATTGCTGTAAGACATGTAGATGTCTCTGTGCGTGGGATGATACAAAGTTAATCTAAAGTTGTCCGGCTTAGGGGTGCTTGAGTGTTGTATGTTTCCTGTCTTGTATGCTTTTACATTCTCATGGACCCTAAATGTCTTATTCCGCTCAGGTTTTGCGGAGATGCGGAGGAACAATCGAGCTTGTGGATGTCTTCACTGAGCTTCCCCAGCTTGTTCGCAGGCCAGGTCTTAAGAAATGGAAGGTTAGTATTTCATAGTAATCTTCCAGTTGATTCCCCTGCATAAATAGGAAATGACAGTTGAATATTTGGTGACTAAAGCAGTTAAACCTTTATCTAGCCAGTTTCATTCTAATTGATTTTCTAGCATTTGATTTTTATATTTTCATTTACTTGTGCAGGTTCGAGATAAAGGGCTGTGGTTGGCATCTTATAAAGATGTTCCTAAACATCGCAGATCTGTAGTAACTCCAGGCATGTTCCCTTCTGGAAAATCATATGAGCAGACATCTGATCCTGACCATGAAGCAGCAACTGGACAATTTTGTGAGAATGGTGATGGCAATTCTGAAAATGGGCAACAGTTGATGGATGATTCAGTTCCAACAAACAATTTGGCAGCAGAAGTCTCTGATCTACCTTTAGAACGTTGTATGAGGATAGTGCCTCATGATCAAAATTCTGGGGCTTTCTTTATTGCTGTTTTTCACAAGCTTTCCTCACCGCCTGGTAAGTTCCATCATTTTAGTCCAGCATCATGAAGTGTATGGGGCATTTTTTTCATGTAGCTAACTGGATGCCCGGTAACCCTTAGGCCCCATTTGTTTTCATTTTCAAATCCATTTTCACTATTTGGAAATAATGAATTATCAACACCTCGCGATTTTCACCAAATTCCCAACACATTTTTAACTCAAATCGCATTTTTTCAGTGACTTATAAATCTTCTCCCAATAATCTATATATATTTTCTCTCTATTTTCATAATTATGATTTGTATCCACCTATAACCTACTATAGCCTATACAATAATTACTTTCTAGACAACATACTCAAATATAAATTCATTTTCAACTCATTTTCACAAATTACTTTTTCAAAGTTTGAAAATGCTGAAAATGGAAAATGGAAATAAAAACATAACCAAACTGCCTATTCCATATCTATCTGATGACACCAATATGAGCTCTTGTTTTTGTGTTTTGTAATCATGCTGTCACTTCTGATTTATTTTCACTTTTTCACTTGTTCTTTCCTGTATATTTTGTACTTGCTTCTGTAATTGCAATTTACCTTAAAAATATGCATGTTTCTCAGCCCCTGCACCTGCAGCATCTGAGAAGATATCTAAGAATCTTCCTGAGGAAACAGATTCTAGTAGCACTCAACCTGAAAAACAGATGAACGACATGAAAGAGGATTCAAATGGGGATCACATTGGTTTAAGTGGTGAAATAGATTTTCAAATTTCTGAAGCAACTACTGATGCCGATTTATGTGCTACTGGAATGGGTGAAGCTCCTTTTGACGTTGACCAGAACAAGATAAATGAAGAAAATGAGAAAGAGGAAACTGAAAATTCGACAGATGTGAAAATTGATACCAAAATGGTTGGGGAAAAAAGGAAGCTGCAAATTCAGGGGAGGTGGAGAGGAGTAGACCCTGTTATCTTCTACAAGGATGATGTTGTTGTGGGCAGGGTAATGGAGTTTTATGGAATCAAGGAATCCTTCCCGTTCAAAGGTCATCTTATTACAAGAAACAATGACATGAACCATGTTAAGAGAATTTACTACATATCAAATTCGGTTAAGGAAGTACTTGAGTTGAACTTTCTATCCGGCCAGCAGCTTAAGATAGCTTCAGTGGGGCTAAAGATGTTTGTAAGTAATTTCTATGTTTGATTCTTTTGCCAATTTCCATTCTATTCATGGAATCACAACCAATAAGCACACTCAAAATACTTGTTAAATGTAAGAGAATACTTATCCTTTGCGTACAGTTTGAATTTTTTTGATTGTGATAGCTAGTGTGTTTACAAATATAATAAAAAGAATATATCAAAAGGTTCCTTGCCATCTTTTAAAATATGTACGTTGACTTATTCTTTTTCTCTATAGTTTTTATGAAATATTTTTCATGGTTCCCTTTTGATTTCAGGAACGGCAGACCTCAAAAGAGGGGGCATCTGCACCCTGTATATTCCGAATATCATCTGAAGGATTGCCGTTGATTCTTCCACACATGACTAAGCAAATTTTATATGCATCTGCAGTAGATTTTAAGCATCTTTTGCAGTACAAAAGTATCAAATTTTCCGATTTTGTTAATCCCGAGTTTGGAGAGAAGGCTTCTAAGTTAATGCTAGGTTGTTGTGTTGTGGTGCTGGGCAGAGGTTTGTTCTTATGATGTCTTATTCTAAATGATTGTTTGTGATTAATCCATGTGGGCTATGCTGGAGACAATCTCAGTAAATTCACTTTCATTCTGACTATTTTTCATCTTCTGCAGAAGGTGGGCTCTCATCAGATGCTCTGCAATGTGATGATTTACCACCCATTGCTATTGGGTCTTGGAGAGGTAGAACTAATGTATCTGTAATGGTGAATGCAATTGACTGTCAAGAACTGCTGCAAAGGGTGTCAATGCTCCTCTCAGCAAAGGAAGAAGCCTTGCAGCAGCCCCCTATTCCTCCAGAGGCTGAGGCGGGTGAAGAAAGAAAAGCAATTAATGGTTCTGATATTCAAGAAGACAGTAGTGTAACCATGTATGGCACCAGCAACTCTTGATTGAACCAATCAGTTTTGGAGATTGTATCATACTATTTTTAATTTGCATTTTGGAGATTATTGTGATTTTAACTCTATAATTTGCAATTTTGGGAAATGATCATACAGAGAAACATTATCCTTCGATGAATGGGAAATCATGAGCAGGCACTGTAAGCTGACTAGGTTGCAATTACATGTAATACCAATGTGACTTGTAATGGCTATCCACTGGAAGTCTATTCTACATTCAAATTTGTCTTATAAATGAATCCCATCGGGTTAAGGTTCTATTGAGTACTAGAAGAACGTTTGCCAGCAATTTAATGTTCAATCTCACACAAAAGGATATGAAGAATGTTATTACAATCACAGGAGCATGGTAGTCGCACAGCCTCAATAGTAAACTAGCAAAACTTTGGGACAATAAGGTGATGTCCGCAATGGAATATAGCCCAGTAGAAGTAAACATACCACTGACAAGATAATTCATGTTATGCAAACCAGCGGATAATGAAATGTAAGCCGATACCAAAAGGGAATTGACAAATCAATAGTAACAAATTTGGACCCAGTTCTCTGCTGTTTTCTCCATATCAAAACCAAATAAACATTTACCCATCATTCAGATGCCAAATTTACAGCTGAACACACCACACGCTCAAAAAAATATTACCAGTGGGAACCTCAAATAAAGTTATCATGATCTACAACACATCCTATTCTTCTCTGGGATTACTTGGGCTGGACCAGGAATGATAATCTTCTTTCCAGACAAAGATGCGGGATTGCCATTTGCCTGATCCTCACCCGCAACAAGATTTTTCTTGTTCACAATGTTGAAAATCTCTGTCAACACAGTTAAGAATGCTTCCTCCACGTTTGTTGCTTCCAATGCTGAGGTTTCTAAGAAGAACAGTCCTTCCTTCTGAGCAAATTCCTTGGCATCCTCCGTAGGCACTGCTCGTTGGTCTTCAAGATCGGTTTTGTTCCCAATCAGAATTACTACAATGTTTTTGTCTGCATGAGCACGCAACTCTTCTAGCCAACGAGGAATGTGGTCGAAAGTCTGCCGTTTTGTTATGTCATAAACCAACACAGCCCCCACAGCACCCCTGTAATATGCACTTGTGACAGCTCTATATCTGTTCATGACGCCAATAGAGGTTAGAGTCCGAAAAAATTTCTGATAGATTTTTTCAGAATCTAAACATTATGCATGATGCCTCATCCAACAACACCCTGGAGTAGGAAGGCTATAAAGGAAAAGAAAGAAAATCACAAAACCCTCACGGAGGCAAAAGCTTAAGCTATTCACTAAGTTAGTCAGACACAACAGAGAAAAGGTTACAGAGCTTCACATGAAACTAACTTTAGGGATATGTCACCACATAGTACTTCTTCTCTATCTGGAAACATTCCCCATTTGTCACTAATACTAAGAAGACTATTTCACAAGTTCTGATACCGATGCTTAAAATCAGAGATCAACTCTACAAAGGCAACCTTTATATGAACATCAAATGCACACCAAACAAACTAACGCTGCTGCTTTGGAGCTAAGAATTGATCGAACGCATGTACTTGGGCTCCTTGAACATACAAACCAACTCGAATTAACAATCTTAAATTGAGACCAAACAAGAAAAGCATAACTGGGCCTCCCAATTCCAACATTAGTTCCAATTCTATGGGCTCAATAACATGCATCTAAACACTCCAAAAATACAATCAAAGATTAGCTACATATATTCCTATCCCAGCACAACCCAAAGGTTTCAGCACAACACAAAGCTCCTTCATGTCTCACTGCATGCAATACAAACTACAAGTATCATCTCAACAAGCATAAGTAAAACTGTCAACGCACACTCACATACTATATATATATATATAGCTTAAATACAAGTTATGTACCTTTCTTGGCCAGCGGTGTCCCAGATCTGAGCTTTAACGGACTTGTGCTGTATAACCATAGTGCGGGTCTGGAACTCGACACCGATGGTAGCCTTTGAATCCAAGTTGAACTCATTGCGGGCGAAACGCGAGAGTATTTGGGACTTGCCTACCGCCGAGTCACCGATCAGCACCACCTTGAACACGTAGTCTATTTTCTGGTTCGCATCGCCATATCCTCCACTACTCGCCATTTTCAAGTTCACGCCAATCAAAGAAAGTCCCCCGCCCTTTCTCTTGCAATATTTCCTTTGAGGTGTGAGAGTATGTGTGCACGTGTATGTGCGGCGAAGTGAGACAAGGAAACGGAAGGAACGGCGGGGAGAGTGGAGGCGAGCAGATTTCCGGAAAAGTAACAGTCTAAATGAGGTCTTATTTCTTGATTGAAATTTTATTGTTTGTTTATTGGCCACGTTGAAAGTCATCATTGATTTCTCTCTCTCTCCTTTCTCTCTCTCTCTCTTTTTTTCCTAAGAAAATAAAAAGTAATTTATATGTGACATATTTAGCATCCTTAAATTTCACCTTGCTCCAAATATGGTAGAATTTGCTTTTGTTTGGTAATAATCTCTACTTAACGATATGTTTTCTATCTAGAGATGTGAAAGCCAAGTGGAAAGGTTTTCCAATTCTACATTAGGTTACTCTCTAGCTAATTAATTATGTGCAAAATAGGATGGCATAATAGAGTGATGTGATCGCATGTGTAGCTAATTAGGATATATTCGTTATATTGATATCATCTAACTAGGCCTGTAAATAGGTAGGGTATCGCCCTACTCATACCCATACCGTAAAATATCCAAAAGAATGAAATCTTAATCCTATCCTACTCTAAAATATACAGAAAGATGAGACTCTAATCCTACCCTACCTAAACTCAAGACCCATTGGGTCTAATTTATTGGACTTATGTTTTTAATGTATATATTTATTTTCTCAATATATACTAAAAATATTATTTGGCATGCGATAACAAAAAATAAAATTTTTTATATTTAATTTATTTAATTAAATTTAAATTATTTAATTTAAAACTTTTTGCTAATTAAATTAACTATTTTATTGATATAATAGTTAAACTTTATTAATATAATTAATAATTAAACTTTTTGCTAATTAAATTAATATAATTAAAAAATAGTTAATAAAAACAGTTTAAAAGCAAAAATATTTTTCTATATTTAATTTTATAAAAACAGTTAATTTCTATATTAATAAACTTTATTCATTAGCAAAATTAATTTTATTAATTGTTTTTATAAAAATTATTTATTCCACTATTAATTAATGTTATTAATTTTATTAATGAAAAATGTTCAACTGTTGCTACTGCTATTCCAATTTTAAAAAAAATTGCTATCCTAATATATTAACTTTATTAATTTAGTTTAATTTTTAATGAAGAAAATTATTTAGTTGTTACTATTCATTCACATATTTGTAATTTTTATATATAAAAAGTTTATTATTAATATAAACTTGATTTGGGTATAAACAAATTTTAGGTTCATAAATTAAATTTAAGTATAAAGTAATGGATAATTTTTGGGTATGAGTACATGGGTACACGGGTAATTTATGGGTATAGACCCTACCCATACCCATTATACTATGTTTAATAAATATGGGTATAGGTATGGGTATTGATTACTTATTTCCCTTTTTTTTTTAAAAAAAAAAAAATTGCCATAGAAGATTGAGTAAAGATTCCCATCACAGGAAGAAACTCCATAGCATATGGTTCTTTCTTAGACTAGACAAAAAATTATTTATATCCGCGAACACCTATGAATATCCAAAAAAAGTAGGAGTAATATAAGGAGATTTTCCTATCTTTGGTTGTGATTGATTGTAATTCCCACTAATTAGGATTTAGAGCTTTTCTATCTTTGGTAGATTCCTTGATTCTTGTCCCGTGATTAGGCTTGTTCACTTGTATAAATACTATACTATTATGTAAATAATATTCAAGGAAATTCGCCCTTCGCTATATTCTTTCATGGTACCAGAGTTGCTAACCATACAACAACTTTGAATTTTTTTTCTCGTTAAAACCTTTCATCTTATCAAGAACCACCTCGACCATACCTATGGAATATTTAACTTCCCAACCACCCCTTGCACCACCAACAACCATCACTAGTTCTTCTCCTTGTTCATAAGCACAAATGCCGCTGACAGTTATTCATCTTCCACCAATTTCCACTAATCCTTCATTTTTTGTTCCCTCTCTTGTCTTCCACCTATCCCCAGAACTCATTTTGCTGCCATTTCTTCCATCCCATTCACAAACATTAACATTTAAGAGAATGATCAGTAACTTATCTCCATTAATACTAATGCTCAAGCTCCAGTGAGACTTTCTTCCTCCAACTACCAACTCCAATTGCTCCGGAGTGCACCCGTTGCATCTCTTGCCATAGAGGTAGCATCTTATGTGCTTTCGAATGCAATTTCCTACACTGTGTGGACCACCCACCACAATCTTTATGCTCGACCATCGTGTGCTCGCCTTCTAACACTAGGGAATCTCTTAAGTGAATTAATAATGGAACTAAGTCCATGTCAGCCTATCTTCAATGTATAAAGAAACTTGTTGCAACTTTGAATACCTCTGGTGCAAATCTAACCATGGATGATGTTGTTATCCATGTTCTTAAGAGCATTCCTTTTGAATATAAGATGATTTCTGTTGCAATATGTGCTTGGGAGACTGCTCTATCTTTTGATGGACTCTATGAAAAGCTTTGTGATCATGAGAGTACTTTTACTCAGGAAACTTTTCCCATTTCTACTCCTATAACTACACACTAAACTTTTCATAATTGTGGATCCACCAATCGCATCAATTGTCCATTGGCCTCTCAAGCTCCAATCAATCACTGACAAAACCAATCAGGTTCAACAAAGAACCACAAAGATGGCTCTAGTGTAATTTGTGAATATTGTGACAAGCCTGGTGTTAAGTTGCATTTTTGTCATTTAATTTGTATAATTTTCCTTTATGGTTAATAGTAAAAATGCTTAATTATTGGATTTTAACTTTCATTTTATATGTCATGAAGCAAATTGAATATTAGAGTTAAATGCAGCTGAAAATCGAGTTTTTGACATGCATGGAATAAAAAAATCGCATTCTCGAGGAGATGAAGAATGAAAGAAGGAAATAATTCGAGCGCGGACGTGTTTTGCTTCGCAAGACTCTATGCAAATTCAATTAGGAAGCATTCAACCTTTCATGGTAATTGTATATTTTTGGAATATTTTAATTTTTGTTTCTTTAATTAAGAGAGTTTAGGTCTCCTTATTCTAGTAGAACTCTTAATTGGTTTTCCAGCTATATATATTAGGAGTAGTAGGCTATATATATGGAACCAATGATCTGTTGGAATCGTGCCCCGCAAGCCAATAAGATTGGCATGTAAACTATTTCATTAGTGATACAATCTTGATTGAATGATATTATTTATAAATGACCATCTTCATCTTATGCTTATATTACTTCACTAGCATTTGGTTGCAACCTTTAGATCACACAAGACTACAAACTTGGTTACGCATTAGGTGGTGATCATGGAATAAGTCTTACACCATCGTGATCTTAAATATCTGAAGCCATAAAATCTTATGAGATAGGGCATCTAAGATTCGGATAGGCCTGCATTAACGATACATAATCCAAGGGTTGGATGTTGCTCCGTTCTATGAGCAAACCATATGAGATATAGATGTATGTTAGTGAATACTTGTTAGAAAACAAGGTACTGGAGACCCGTTTGGAGAATCTATTAGGTAGCCATAGTGGCAAGTCTGTAGTGGCAAGTCCTCTAGCTTACGCTAGTGCATATAATTAGTCCTTTGAACTGTGGATCCATTGTAACCTTATGTTTAGGTCCTCATACTTTGACTCATACCTAATCACCTAGCGGGCAGTTCGGGCTGTGCTTGGGGTATGAGCTACTTAGATATAGAAGTTTATGAGATCCAAGATGGGATCCGACTCCTCGCCTTTGTGAAGGGCGAGTGCATCTTCTATGTGTTCTATAATGATCGATTCCAAGGAGTCCTTGGCCAAAGCAGTGTGACAATTTGAAAAAAGAGTTTTTCAAAGATGAGGTCACAAACCAAAATCGAACATTAAGAGTAGATTCATAGCATGAGGCTATTAGGGAGACGAAAAATATCTTGCCCTAAGCCTCTTTCATGGAGATAGGAGACGGAAGGACCATATTTGCATGGTACGTATAGAGCCAAAATGGTTCACCGAAAACATTCATTCGGCCAATTGTTGGGCTTCATAGGCTTGAGATTGGACATCGACCATAGAGATTGGGTACTCTTCAATTAATAGAGATTAATTGAATTGAGTCTGTTAGTTTAAATGAGTTTAAACTAACGTGAATATTTGAAATTCTAAAGTTACAAAGGTTGTGATACCATGTCCAATGAGTGTTAGAACTTAATGGGTCACACACAAAAATAATTGGAAATCCTATATGATGAGGGGAATTTTCTAAGTGTTAGAATAATTTCCAGGTGACCGAAAACTGAGGGATTCGTTGACGTAATTCTTAGTCACACCGGCTTGATCAATTTAATTATTAAATTGATCTAATTAATTTAAGAAATTAAATTAAGACCAATTAAATTGAGTGTTAATTTAATTTGGTGCCACATGACTATCAATTGGTCAAGTTAACTTAACTAAAACTAGTTTAAAGAGTTAAGTTAGTTGACTTAACAGTTAAGTCAAAGTTTAATTAAATTAAAGTGAAGAAATAATTTTGGAGGGAAAAATTCAAATGAAATGTTCATTTGGTGTGGAATTAGAATTTATTTGGTAGACATTTCATAACATGAAATGTAGATTCCAAATGAAATTCAAATTCAACATAAATTCACATGCAACTTGGCATGCTTATGTGGTGCCCCTCCTTGAGGAAGGTGTGATGCCACCTTGGCATTACACCATTCTCCCTCTATAGATAGATATAGAGGGGGCAGCCATATGAGTTGAACACTCACACATTTTTTCATCTAAAATTCCCTCCAAAATTGTGATTCTCTCATGAGTTAAGGTTTCACTCTCTTCTTCACCTCCATCACCATTTTTGGCCTCCAACCAAGCTCTCTTTCTTCTTAGTTTTTTCAGCTAAATTAAAGAGAAAAGGATTGTCCATTGGTGTGTAAACTTTGACATTAGAGGCAAGAAGATTTCGGATTGCTTGGCTTTGGTGATCCTCTGTTCTAGTAGTATTTTTATGGACTCTATTTGTGGTCTAGTGGTTTTCGGGGCTAAAATTTTTATTGGACATTCTCCATTGAGTTGGAAAAACTTTGTTCTAGATTTGGCTTGAATCCAAGGTGATTTGCCCGATCAAAAGTTGGTCAAACCTTACTGTGCCAGAAGATGTTTGCTTTTGGGAAATGAAGCACAACTTCAAGTTTTGGTTGGATTTTGCTTAAGAGGTAACAATCTGACTTTGATCCATTATATTGGCATGATTTAGATCCTTGTGGTGGTGTAAACCACGTTAGATTTCAATTCTTAAATGTTTTAAATTGGATCCTTAGTTTTACACCTCTTTCAGGACCTTTGATCCTTAATCTTTCATTCAGCATATTCTCCCAAGTATGAGTTGCTAAACTCTTGTTCTAGCCTAAGGGAATATCGAAGTTTGGGTTCTTCAATATTTGTGAGATCTAATTAATTGATTCATTTTTCTTATTTCTTAAGTATTTATTTATCTTCTGTTTTCATTATGAATATTCAAGTTTATTGAATTTAGGGCCTAAATTTGATTGCTTAGAATATTTATTTTTCCAATTAGAACATTAAATCTGTAATTGTTTAATTGTTCTAATGCTTGTGGTGAATAACATAGTTATGTGTAGGAAGATTCATAGTTTATGTTATAGAGATAAATAATCTAGTCTAAATAAACTCCACTTGAGTGTGTTTGTTGGCTAAGCCTGGGTCTCTTTAGTTTATAATGCTTTTGGTAAATTAAATCATAAGAGCGTTTCTTTAGGGTTGTTTATTGAAAAGGGAAATAACTAACGAGTTTCTCTTAGTTATCGAGATAGTAAGGAGAGATTGGTTATTAGGGTGTCCCGAGTAACTATAACCAGTTTATTCTAGAATGAAGAATTTATCTTTGCATCAATGATTAAATCTGTGAACCAAACTGAGATTTTACCTTAGGCTAGATTTCATTTTCATTGATTTCTTATTTTATTTATTTTACTTTTGAAATTCTAAGTTTTCATTGCATAAAAATCCCCCTTATTTTCTATTTTATTTAATGAATTTGAAAGAAATAAAATTATCAATCCTTGTGAATTATGACTCTACTCACTTCTAATTACAAATCATACTTTAAGAGTAGGAATTTTTTTGTTGGATTCGACACCCGACACCTGGACATACAATGAAACAGCGCTGGAAGTTGTTCCATTGGTCTAAGCCATCTTCTATAAGTAGTTCTGGATCTTCCAATGTTAGACATACAAGGACTACACCAAGAGCCAATTTTGCTCAAACCGCAGCCAACAATAATTCTACTTGGTTGGTTGACTCGGGTGCTTCTCATTATGTAACTACAGACCTTCAAAACATTTCTCTTCACTCTGGCTATTATGGTGATGAAGATGTGATGTTGGGTGATGATAAAATTTTGGCAGTGACACATTCTAGTTCTACTTCCTTACCCTCTCGTTTTAGAACTTATATCTTAATAATGTTCTTTGTGTTTCTCAAATGCAAAAGAATCTTATTTCTGTTATCAATTATGCTGAAGGAATAATATCACTGTTGAATTCTCACCGTTTTTATTTGTTGTGAAGGATTACTACATGGGGGAACCTTTGGTAGCAGGGAAGCCTAAGAATGGTGTTTATAAGTGGCCATTACCGCATTCATCCTCCACCTCTTCTACACCAACTATAAATTCAACTAAACTCTCTATTGTTTCAAAATGGTACTATCGTCTTGGCCAGCCTTCTTCTCCTATTTTGATTCAAATTTTACATTTGCTTGATATATCTATTCCACCAAACATTTCAATTTTTTTTTGTAATTCCTATAAGTGCAAAAAAATGCACAAGACTCCTTTTCATGTTTCTTCAATAAAATCGACCCGACCTTTGGAATTTATTTATTTTGATGTATCGGGACCTTTTTCTATAGATTCTATTGATGGCTTTAAATATTATCTAATTTTTGTGGATCATTGTACAAAATATGTTTGGATTTATCCAATGAAAAAGAAATATGAAGTTTCACATATTTTTCCAAAATTTAAGGCTATTGTGGAAAAATTCTTTAATCACTCTATTGTCTCTTTTTACTCTAACATTGGTGCAGAATTTATCTATTTAAAAGATTTTTTAGCTTCTAATGAAATCTCACATTTTTTGACTTCTTTCCACACTCCTGAACATAATGGCACTGCCAAAAGACAACATAGGCATATTGTTGAAACCAGTCTCACTCTTATTCACATTGCAAAACTTCCATTATCCTTTTGGTCATATGCACTCCAAACTTCCATGTATCTAATTAATCGGATGCCCACTCCTTTATTAAATAATGATTCACCATATCTTCGTATTTTTAGATCTACTCCAAAATATAAAAAGCTTCGTGTCTTTAGGTATTTATGTTGTCCCTGGTTATGACCTTATACCAAAAATAAATTAGAACCTCATTTATGCTCCGTGTGTGTTTCTCGGGTATTCTTTAAATCAAAGTGCGTATCAATGCTATGATCCCATTTGCTTGAGAATTTTTATTTCTCGACATGTGGATCTTGTTGAGCATGAGTTTCCATTTCAAACTTTGGAATGGGATGCTACTCGGGTTTGTAATACTATTGTTGATAGTTGGACACCTCACTTCATCGTTCCACCTTTACTTACTTCATGTTCACTAGACCGCTTCTTTACTACTAATGGTCAACCTTTTTCTTCTTCTTCCAGTCTATATTCAGTCACTCGTGAACACCATTCCTCTAGCCCAACTACTCTTATGGTTTCCATCCATAGTGAACCATCAACAAAAGTGTTCTTGAGACCATCAACACATGATTCTAGTATGAGTTCCTTCCCATATTTATCCACTACCTCTTTATCCTCTCACATGAGAAGAATTCCTTGAAAAACACACATCCTATGCTCACTAGGGCAAAGAATAATATCCATAAACTAATACAAAAGTTGTGCTTAAACACTTTCTTTTGCGATATATAGACCACATCTCTTGCCCACACTAAACCTAAGTTGTCCAAAGCCTCCACTAAAACCATCAACCACCATCCCTTATCTTCCTCCACCTCCATCAGTCTCAACATATTTTACTGCCTCATTTTACGTCACTACCCAACATTAAATCCGAGCCAAAATTTGTGTCCCAAGCTCTAAATGGTTCTGGTTGGAAATCAGCTATGAATGAAGAAATTCAAGCATTACAAAAACAAGGAACATGTGAGATCGTTTCTTCCACTGCAAAACAGAATTAGTCAGCTCAAAATGGATTTTTTTGGGTTAAGCTCAATTTGGATGGGTCATTAAACAAATATAAAACATGTCTTGTTGCCCAAGGGTTTACTTAACATCTAGGAATTGATTATAGTGAGACATTTTCTTCAGTTGCTGAACACGCTACATTTTGAGTTATTTTAACTATAACAGTGACTCGAGATTGGCCTCTATGCTAGTTAGATGTCAATAATGCCTTCTTGCATGCGAATCTAAAAGAAGATGTTTATATGGCTCAATCTAGAAGCTTCATCGATCACACAAAGCCTACACTTGTTTGCAGATTCAAGAAGGAAATTTATGGTCTCAAACACGCACCACGAGCTTGGTATTCAGAACTTCAGAACCTTCTTCTCACCTCGAATTTTCAAGTTTTAAATGTTGATCATTGTCTCTTCATTTACAGTCAATTGGGTATTACCATTTACTTGGTTATTTATGTTGATGATTTATTTGTTACCAATAGTCATTTCGACGTTGTGAATTAGTTTATTTCGAAGCTTGGGCAGAGATTCTCTATTAAAGACCTTGGCTCTCTAAATTATTTAATTGGTCTTTAGGTTGTTCGAACTTCTAATGGATTTTTTCTATCTCAAAAGCAGTATATTGAAGATATGATTTCCAAGACATAGATGACTAATGCTATGGTAATCACTACTCCTATGGCTACTGGAAATTCATTATGCTTGGAGGACAACTAACATTTTGATGATGTTCATCTCTATTGTACTATTGTTGGCACATTATAATATTTGGCATTGATATAACTGGATATTGCCTTCACTTAATAAGCTTTCACAATTTGCACATCATCCGGTGGTGAATCATTGGTCGGTTGTTAAACAAGTTGTTCATTACTTGGTTGGCATATTAAATTATGGCATCTTTCTTCATCGCAAGTCTCCACATGTTCTTCATGCCTTTTCTGATTTAGATTGGGCAGGTAACAAGGAAGATCGTTCATCTATAAGTGCATTTCTTGTGTATATTGGTAACAATCTGGTTTCTTAGGGTTCAAAGAAACAAAAGAGTGTAGCGAGATCATCAACTGAAGTATAGTATCGTTTCATTGTCTCTGTAAGTGCTGAAATTCAATAGATTCAGAACTTACTCTGTGAGATTGCTATTTCATTACCAACTAAGCCGATTGTCTATTGTGATAAGTTGGGGCTCACATATCTTGTTGCTAATCCTATCTTCAATTCAGAATGAAACATTTAGAAGGTGATTATCATTTTGTTCGCACTATGGTTCAGAAAGGTCAACTTCGAGTATCTCATATTTTTAGAAAAGCTTGCCCATTTACTCACAAAAGCTCTTCCAAGTTCTACATTTGAATATCTTCAGCCCAAGATAGGTGTTTATGATCGATCACCATCTTAAGGGGGCGTATAAGGAGATCTTCCTATCTTTGGTTCTGATTAATTGTGATTCCCAATAATTAGGATTTAGTAGTTAATAACTTTTTCTATCTTTGGTAGATTCCTTGATTCTATCCTTGATTCTTGTTCGAAGGTTAGGCTTGTCCTCTTGTATAAGTACTAGACTATTTTGTAAATAATATTCAAGGAAATTCACCCTTCACTATATTCTTTCAAGTAATGGGCCTAATTTTCTTTAACCAATAAAATTCGGGTGATTTTACCCACCATTTTTTGCCCAGCCCGTAGGTATCCATAGGTAATCCATGAATAGTCATATATATTATATATATTTTCATCTTAATTTTTTCTCTAATTTTTACAATTACTTTGGAGGCTATAACACATTTTTTAAATGATATCAATAATATTTAAGTGGTTTTTAAACTTTCAGTTCAATTTTTTTTGACATAATGGAATTTAAATTTAAAATTCAAAATGTAATATAATTTAAATTTAAACATTTAAACTATGGTTCTCAAACTAAAATATTTGATATGCTTTCATACTTGTTCAATATAATTTTTGAAATTTGTAGCCTCTTTTATTAATTTTGTTTAGGTAATATTTGAATAATATTATGTAAATTAAAAAATAAATTAATTTTCCTTTAAATATAAAAAATAAAAAATTATTACGAATACCCATAGGTTACCCATTATTCATAGTCATGGGTAATAGGTCAACTATCTCGTACCAAATAAAAAATAGATAATTTTACTCACGGATAAATTTACGCAACCCTTTATTACCTACTCTTGGGTTACTCATGGGTACCTATTTGTCAAGTTTATTCTTTCTCATAGTTATTGTTTAAAATTGTAATGTATAATTTAATAATAGTTTTTATGATTAGAGTTAACTAGAATAAAAAAAAATAAAAATGAATAAGACAATCCCTTCAAAAAGAATTGAATTGATCCTACCAAATCAAAAAATTCAATATGTGAAGCTTAAGTGCCTCTCTCATGTGGTTTTTTTTTACCATAGTGATGTGGGGTAGCCCAGTAGGTCCAACCTAATAATGCTCGATCAGAGCACAGATACGATGCGAGATAGCCCAACTACCTATCAAGCCCAACTGGCTGAGGGCTGACCATGCAATCGACTAGGTCCGACCTCACTGGGCTCCAACATATCTGGGCGAATATCAGCATCAGCATTCGCTTCTATCGACCAGAGTATGGTCGACTGTGATCGAGGAAGCTCTTTCCAATGCTCAATCGGAGTGACATTTGAATAAGACAGAGTGCCATCCTATCAGCTAGAGTCTACATGGGTGTCTCGCTGGCAAGTGCTAATCTCGATCGGGGAGGTCGATCAGACGCGACTGCTTCTCTGCCGCATTAAATACTCTGACAAGTGGCATGCCACTGCATTAATGGAACATGCCGCCACCAGTACCATCTTTTCAGCCATGCCAGGCTAGTGTGTGCCTCCAGCGTACCACCTTATCCTAGGTAGTTGGAGGCAGCGCCACCTGGAATAGTACACAAGTTGGAGAAGATTCAAAGGTTCTCAAGCAAGGACAAAGGCCCTTTCTGTGCAACAAGGGAATTATAGACACATCAATCACACCAGGAAGGCTATAAATACTCAATTGCTAGCCTTCAATAAGGTATGCCATTCATTATAGAAAAGCCCTCACTCTACTGCTCTATATTCTAGTCGATAAAATACTGACTTGAGCATCAGAGTGTGAGAGTGATTATATGCCTAAGAGGGGGATGAATTAGGCTGGGAGATTTTAATGCAGCAGAATATTATCACTCAATAATCTTTTTGGCCTTTCAAAAACCATTTGAGTCTTTTGCAGAACAATATTAGTTACTGACTGGAATTTGCAAATACCAGTTAAGATACCAGTTAGATCAGTAATAAGAAAAGCAGTAAACATAAAAGTAAAAGACACTAGTATATATAGAGGTTCGGCAAGCCTACATTCTCTACCTAAGCTTTTGCTATGAATTTTAAACCTGTCAAATTAATAAGTGTATGGGAATGTTTTTACAACTAAACAGTAATTTGACAGTAACAAAAGTGTTAAGGAGCAGAAACACCCTAGTAGGGTGAAAAATCAGCTCTTTGCAAAGAGCTACACTGGAATCCCAGATGGGATGAGGCAAGTTTCAGAGCATTGTTGAAACCAGCTGCTTGTGAATAGGTCCGGGGGAACATCTGCTAGATTCTCTTACACAACCTCTGTGGACTGATGCACGAATTGCTGCCACTCCGTACAGCAAGCTCTGGTCTCTTCTTCCAGACTGAAACCAAGGACATTGCAGAAAGTTCCAGGCAGTACTACTTTACTGGTTTCTTCACTTAGAGGTCCTTAGAGCAACCAAGCGCTGATTTGTTGTTCTCTTCACAAAGTTCCTTGAGAGTAGGTACGACTCCCATCCCTTTTCACCACTAGGCCCTTTGAGATACAAACTGTGTTGTCCTCATCTCCTCAAGGTTCATCGAAGGTAAGATCCACTTGACCTTCTTCACCACAAGGTCTCTCGAAAATACAGGTAAAGCAAGGATTAAGCAACAATTAAGAGCAAGAACGTGTTAGAGAGTATCACACAACTTCTCAAAACACTTAACAAAAGTCTCTTTCAACTTAGTGATTCACCTTTAGAATGCTACATATTTTTCAATATTAGATGTACTACCAACAACTATAAGTTCCAGTTTGATAAGTGACCGTTAGATACAAATAAAGAAACAACCCATAAGGCAAGATGCTATTAGAGTTATGATTGTGGACTCAATTAATGATGCAGCAAAACTGGTCTTCTTTCTTATTAAATGAAGATATGAATTGTAAGCTAGAATTCTTAAGTGATCATATTAAATAAGGAAAGTTAATTCTAGCACATTCTGACAGATTCCAGCAGATAAATAAGGAAAGAATAGTTTGAAATAATTATGGTATCTAAATTAGATAAATATATTTTAGTAAGCTAGAGATGCAAGATTTAGAGCTAAGAAAAATAGACTTTCCTAGTGTGAAAGAAATGAGAATCAATCTAAATAATCTCCATGAAAAAGGTAAGTCAAAATCCAGTTATTTATGAAAAGCAGATTCCAGACAGGATTTATAAAATCTCTGCAAGTTATTTGAAGATAATTTGATAGTCCATGCATAAAAATGCTCTTTTCTAAAGTATTAAAAGGTTATCAAAAAGGAAAGAAGCTATTAGTCAATCATTCCATATATTACATTCATTGAATCTAGCTATGATGAGCACGTGTTTAAATTCAATATCAGCAATATGATTTTCCTTCCATAAATGAAAGATTTGATGTGCTAAATCAAATATAAAGATATACTATCAAAATCAATATAAGAGAAGATAAGTTGCAATTAACACAAGATAATTTTCGGACAGCATAAAACAGGTTCCAGCAAATTTCTGAGAATAATTCACATTAATCACGCAACAAATATTGTCATAATCAAAACTCTAAAACTTATACAAAATCATCAAAGGGTTAACAAAGTGCCTTAGCCGAGGGTATCTCAGCTAGCCTGACGTGTGCTATTGATTACATGACTCAACCCGATTAAATTATTGAACACCCATATCAACCTTCCGGTTGGTCGATCAAATTGGACATCAGCCCAACTTACTCAAAACCATTCATACCTCATCACATAGAAATAGTTGTCATTGCCATTTTCGTTACCAGATATAATTCTGTCCTGTTTCATTTTCTATCTATTTAGCTGACACTCCGAAATTCAATTATCGCCATCGTAACTACCAATATCACATCACCAATCACAAGTCATTGGTGCAAAATAGGGATGTTGGTGCCATTGACGACATATTCACCTCTCTCGCTCTCACTTTCTCTATCTACGAAGTTGATATATTCAAACGGCAAATGGAATGAATATAAAAATCTCTAATGATCATACCTAATTAATTCAAATGATTAGATAATTTCATTTGATAGTACTGATTTTCATTTAGAAACTTGAATGATAATAGTTTTTTAATCAAATTTTTGGATTTAACTTTTTTTTAATATTTAATTTTGATTTTTAAAAAAAATAAATGATATTCAATACTTTAGTATATATCTTCTATTATATGTTACAATTTAATTAATAAATAATGTTATATAAGTTATGATAGTCATATCAATGCTTTATCCCCCAAACATTGCTGTCATACTTGGGTCCAACTATCCTTGTTGTGGCCACCACCATCTTTTTTATTTTATTTTAAAATTAAATATAAAATATAAATCTAAGATTCGAAAAGATAGTATCAGGCACTTGTTTGGAGAGAGATGTGAGCTTGGAATTTTCCATTTGGCTTGATTGAATAAATGAATCTATGAAATTGGGTTGAGCAACTGAGCTGATTCCTTCAACTTAATGGGCAATGATGAGTTGAGCCATAGTCCGACATATTAAGCCCGTGTGCAACAGGGCCCAATTGAAGTTTTTTTATTTTTGCCATCGTTATAAGTTTTAAGTATAAATATATATATATTTATTTATATATTATTTTTAAATAGTTTAATAATATCACATGCACGTTATGAAACTTTTCTAAATCTTGATATCCAAAGATTTATCACACTACAAGAAAATTGGCATTTAGTGGCATTACCTTGGTAACATTTTATAATATAATGACACAAAAAAGTATTATGATGATAGTTATAAAAAATGCTACTATAATTTAATATTTGGTGGCATTTGATTATTAAATGATAGACAAAATAGTGACATTTGATTGAAAATACAAAGATAAATGTATTTCAAAGACATTTAACTAGTGTCACTAATGGTATTTTAGAAAAATGCCACTAAAGTGTAGTTATAGTGTCATTTGAAGAAGATGTCATAAGGTATTCAATGACGCTAACTTGGTGGCATTTATAGTGTAATGACATACAAAAGTAATATGGTGATAGTAAAAAAAAAATATCACTATAATAAAATATTTAGTGGCATTTGATTATTAGATGACATATAAAATAGTGATTTTGATTAAAAATGCCAACAAAAATATAATTTGAAGTCAATTAACTAGTGCCAATTTTTTTTTGAAAAAGTGTCACTCATATTTATTTATAATGTCACTTAGAAAACTGCCACAAAATATTTAGTGACATTCAATAGTGTAATGAAACATAAGAGTAATATGATGATAATTGTTGAAAAATGGCACTGTAATACACTATATTAGTGGTGTTTGATTAATAAGTGACAAAAAATAGTGATATTTTATTGAAAATGCCAACATAAATATATTTGCAAGGCATTTAAGTTGTAGCACCCTGGCCAGGGGTGAGGTTTAACCTAAGGCACTACCGATTCAAACTTAAAGCATGATCACAAAAGATAACTTAAATACACTAAAGTCCAATGAATAACCTCAAAAGATAGCAGCGAAGGTAAATCCAAAGGACTAACTCAAAGTATGCAGATATGTATATATCAAAAGTCAAGGACAGACTTACTTAACTATTTATATATCAACCCAAAAGTCTAGGTATAGGAGTTGGGTGCATCCTAGATAAGTTCATAGATATATACATACATACCCCAAGTTAGATAAATACAAATCAGGAAGTAATCAGATCCAAGTCCTTAAATATGTAACGCCTATTCTATTACAAAATACACATGCCGTCACTGGAGCATGTCCTAAGCCTTTATCTTCCATAAGACCCTGTCTGGGAAGGAAAATAAGAAACAACATAAGGGGGTAAACCTTAAGGATTTGTGAGGGAAATGTACAACAAATAGTCAAAGGAAAACTATTGAAAGTAAATCTATCAATAAGCAAAGTATAAATAAATAGGGATTCAAGTAACGAGATAGACAATAACTTATGACACAATACAATGATATATCATAACAGATGTCATACAATATTCAGTAGATTGTTGGCTATTTTGACCATATTACTCCTAGAATAGAACATAACAATAAACAAAATACAAATATAACATAAATAAGTTTCCCTTATCACTTTGTTACCCAAGCACTCAGCTCGATACCGGAGCACTTGGCTCAGTAGGTAATAACATGACATGTGGCATGGTCGGCCGTATGTCAGATCCTGCCACTCACAGATGGTTATCGCCAACTATTTGCAAGTCAGGATCGTGAGTAGGTACTACTGGGAGACCAGCCACTATCGGTCCATACCGCCCGATCGTCTTTTCAGACCTAGTCCCAGGCACAAGTTCTCATGGCATCCCTATGGGTAACAAGCATCCCAAGGGCATCTCCATGGGTAACATAACATAATGAAAATAGTAAAGTGTATTTCAAAATAACTAATCAAAAGTAGGTATGTCATACTGAATGGAACAGTACAATCCATAAAAACATCTATCGACAAGGACGTATGAATAACATGTAGAATGAATTAACTGGGAGCACGAAATGAAGCTAGTCGGTAAGGCTGTGGGGTATATGGGACAGAAAACTGAAATAAACATTCACAAGATATTAGGAATAAACATAGGGTTAGCCGGTAAGGCTGTGGGGTATATGGGACAGAAAGCTGACAATATAAAAAGAGTTTTGGACACCAGAATGAGTACAATCAATACAATGAATAGACAATATAGAAATTCAACAATGATGATCATTTATTTCCTAGAAGGAAGAAAGGTTATACCTTTACCTTAAACTCCAAAAAAAGTGCTCCTGCGGCCCTATAAATCCTAGCTCTTTGTCACCTATACCAATAGAAGGTATTTAATGTCAAAATGCTTGCACCGCATTTTGTAAACAATAATTAACCTATTTATGTCTTAATATCGGGTGTTTTCCAATTAGGATAATATTCAGAGTCTTAATTCCAAAAATATTGTAAGGGTAACATATTAATCATACTGATGTTACTATATCATTAAAGGGCGATTTATTTGTTTAAGGTCAATAATCATTCTTTATGTCAATATTTTCTAATTTAACAATCTAACTCTTAAATCAACAATTTACTCAAAATGCAAGAATTAACTCATATTTCTGTTGATATTTGGTCCTTGCAACGTTACACAAAAGTCAAGCATATAATCACACCAATTAACGTAGTTAATAATAATCTAATCTTTTATAACTCAGGTCCACATATCATTATACATAAGGCTAGGGTTTTAATTACATTATTTAGCTTAATCAACCATGGTTAAGCTTATTTTAACATGTTTGGGCCCATTTAGCACTAAGTACAACTACATATATATCCAATGTCTCGGTTCCAATTCATCTGCATTTCCAATTACACCAAGATACATGTAATTATATGTCAACAAAAATAATCAAAAGCTCAATGGTAGTGAATCCTATTTCAAATCAAATTTTACCAATTTACTCAATTTTTGGAGCCAAACCACCACAAGAAAACATCATGCTTGCAATCACCGCGACAAGCTAAAGCTATTGTCTCTAAATTGTCAAAGCCACTGCCACTGGAGTTGTGCGCGGCCACCACCAGTCGATGCATCTCGATGCATACAACAAGATGACCAAATCAATTTCATGTTTTACCATCGAATTAGTGACAATTATTGCTCAAACTCCATTGTTTCACCATCGCCACTGCTTGTTTTGCTTAATTCCACCCCCGATGGTTGTTAGAGCTAGAAATTGAAACTTCTAGGTTATTTTCTGAGTCAAACCAGTTAAGGCCCACCTTTCAAACTCAAGCTTTTGCTGCCCAAGCCGCTGCATTCGCCACCTCTATCGCTGCCCAATTTCAGCTTTAGTTTTTGGCGCCTCACTGGTCAATTTTGGGTGCATGAGATATGGTTGTGAATGAGAGGGTGCTTGTGGCTTGTTTGGTTTGAGGTATCTACCGTTTCCAGAGAAAGTTTGCCGGAGAGGGGTGGAGGGTTTGCATGTGGTGAATTTAAAAATTGAGAGGGGTTTTAGCAATTTGTATATGTTGTTTATGGGATTACAGATTGGCCCTAAAATTCTTATCCAACCTTCAATTAAGTCCCTAACTTGTTAATGCCTCATTTTGGCCTAGTTGACCCAAATTATTTATAAATTAACTCCAAAAACTTTCAGGTTCTTTGCAATTAAGTCATTTTCTATTTATATTTTGAATCCCAAATTTTTTTAAAAATCAAATTAAAATTTTAAAACTTAAAATTTCTAATTTTTCTAATTTAAAATTTAGGGGGAGGGGGTGTTACAATCCTCCCCCTTAAAAGAATCTAGTACCCATATTTTGACCAGACCATTGGAAAAGTTTGGGATAATACTGGCGTATGTGATCCTCTTGTTCCCAGGTTACCTCTTCTATGTTGTGATTACGCCACATCACTCACTTGAGGAATCCTTCGATTCTATAACTCTTGAGATTTTTGATCCAAGATGCGGATTGGTTACTCATTATAGGTCAGGTCACTTTCCAGCGATATGTCTTTATGTGAAATAATGTGGGAAGGGTCGGGGTAATACTTCCAGAGTTGTGATACATGAAAGACATCATGTATTCTTGTTAAGCCCTGAGGTACTGCTAATCGGTAAGCTAATGGTTCAACTCGTTCACAAATCTCGTAATAGCCAACGTACCTCGAGATGAGCTTTTCACCTTTTCCAATTCTTTGACTGCCCTTTCTCGGAGATACTTGGAGGAACATCTGGTCACCAACTTCAAACTCTAAGTCCTTTCTCCACTTGTCTGCATAGCTCTTCCATTGATCCTGAGCTGATTTCATTTTCTCCTTAATCATCTAAACCTTATCAATGGTCTATTAAATCAATTTTGGCCCTAAGGTTCCCAAAGACTTATCAGCATTGCTCCTGTATTCGTCAAGGTCTTAATGCAACAGCAATCAACATTTTCTGCCATACAGCGCTTCGCATGGGGCCATCTGAATAGTGGACTGGTAGCTGTTATTGTAAGCAAATTCTATTAAAGGAAGATGTATCTTCCAACTCTCATTGAAATCCAAAACACATGCCGTAACATATCTTCCAATATCCGGATGACTCTTTCCGACTGACCATCAGTTTGAGGATGAGTAGTAGAGCTAAATTGTAACCTCATCCCAAGGTGTTCTTGCAAGCTTTTCCAAATTCTCGAGGTGAATTGTGGATCTCGATCTGACACAATTTGGCTGAAATTCTATGTAACCTGACTATCTCCCTGATATATAATTCTATCAGTTTTTTAACCTAATAGTATGTCCCAACTGGTAGGAAATGTGCAGACTTTGTTAACCGATCTACTATGTTTGTCCCAACACTGCAACATTAACCCTCTCCAAGAGATTTTCCCTTCAAGAGTCAGTGCCAAGCGCAAACTAACAAAATAAAATGGCAAATCATATTAAAAGGGATAACTCATATTTTATTCTGTGTACACTAGCTTGAACTTTTCCTTGGGGATGGTAACATGGTGGGTTGGGGTGGGTTTTGACTCAACCCGAACCTGCCCCACAAAGATTTTATCCCACTCCTACCCACCCAATGGGTTTTAGGAGTTAAAACCCAAACTCTACCCGCAATGTAAATGTAGAACCTGAACCCTACTCCGATCCTACCCGCACCTAATTAATATTTTTTTAAAAATACTATCCATTATACAATTAACGAAATATTACAATTTTAACTCAAATATCATATAAATTTTACGTAAAACAATTAAATAGAAAGCTTTTGAGCATTTTTTAAGCATTTTAAATATATTCTGAGGAGTCAAGATTGTGAAGAATGAGAGGGAAAGAAAAAAATGCTAACATAACTTATGGTTTATTGTATGTATATTTTTTTGTAAAAAACTAAACTAAATATAAATATATATATACTTTGGGTCGGGTTCGGGGCGGGTTCACTATAAACCTGAACCCGATTCGATCCGCACCCATTAGAACCTAAACTCGATCCTATCTGCTCTGTTGTGAGGTGGATTTTCTACCCGCCCCTATCAGAGCGGATTGGAGTGGGTACCCGTGGATCGGGCATAAATTGCCATCCCTACTTTTCCTCTAGCTGTAGATGAGTATACATATATTAGTATCTGATGTATGGTACTAAAGCTGCCATAGCTATAAGTCTTATTATGTATATACATAAACTTATTGATTTGGGTACATTTGGATTCAAACAAAATATAATTTCTTCCTTCTCTATTCCCAAGTTCCTTCTTCTAGTGCAACTAGTCTAACCTCATCTGTATAAAGAGAAATAGTGAGTCCGAATAACTCAGTGAGAAAAGTTGGAGAAGGTTACCTGTATAGAGCTTATACTGTAGTGGAAAATGATAGAGTGAGAATTATATATTAAGTAGGAAACAAACATGCCGAGATAACTAGATTTGTGTAACGAGCTTTTGTAATAAATGTTCTATAAGTCAAATGCACATATATTTGAGATATCTTAAGGTTTTATATAAATTAAGAGATGCACTAATTAAATTACTTATAAAAACCTTATCAGATTAGATACATCATAAATATATCAAACCTTTCATGTAACTCCATCACTTTCCCATACTAGCAGGGAGATTTCATAATCTTAATGCTTTTTTTCCATGTTTAGATTCAAGTCAAGTATATAGGATTTTAAAGGTGGCCCCCCAATACATATGCACGTGGCACTTAGATCCTTACACTTAATTTCATAAAGAGTAAACTAGGATTCTATTGTTTAGGTACCAAAGATAGTTGAAAGATGTTTAGTACTGAAATCCAAAGGTGCTAACGGTGATAGATTCAAGAGGTGGCCCCCACTGTACATCCCATGTCAACTAGTGTGGCACTTTGCTTTGCCCGGCACATACTTTACAATACTGATCAAATATGATATTCAAAATGGCCAAGAATACAATAAATATAGCAAAAGGTGTCAACCTCGGGATTCTAGAGGTGGCCCCCACTGCACACTCCCTGTCAACAAATGTGGCGCTTAGTTCGATGAGTAGGATGAGAAGATTTATAATAATTAGAAAGCACAAATCTTTTTCAAGTTTAACTTATTTGGAAGAAGAAGACTTTTTCATAAAATATTATTCTTTTCTTTTAAACAATCTTTTGAGTTGTTGTTTCAAGAAAATCCGACATAGGGGGTTCTTACTTTACTTATTTAAGCAGCATAGTTTTGATTATAAAGAAACAAATGAAATAAATATTAATACCATAATTTTTAGGAATACTCAGGATTTCAACCAGCTCAAGCTTACCAACTAGATCAAATAATTATCATCATCATAAGTGAGGCATTTCAGGAAGTGCGAAAAGGTTATATGATTTTAAGAAGTAGTTATTAAAAAGTAATAGATGGAAATTAGAAAGGAATAAAAGATCTCATTTATCAATAATCGAGGTGTTCCTAAAAACACGAGATAGATATATGATTTCAAAAAAGATATTGCAAAAGAATAGAAGACCTTACATATAAATATTCAAGGTGTTTCAGGAAAAGAATTACAAATAACATAATAAAAATTTAGAAGGAATAGAAATCCTCACCAATTCCTGTGACCAAGATTCTCCAACAAACTTGTAAGCTTAATTACCTAAATTTAAGGTTCAAGTATTATTGATTGTTCTTTTGGTAATTACCTAAATTTAAGGTTCAATTATTATTGATTGTTCTTTTGGTAACAACAACTTTACACTTTTCTTATCACATTGTTCCAAGAATTACATTTACAACAAAATCATTGTATCTAAATCATGTTCTATAATTCCCACCAAATCTAGCTAATTGAATTCAAACCCCAACCATCCAACATAATCTCATAATCCAAGCATTCACGCTCAACCATATTTTAAAAAAAAATCAAGTTATCATGATTATAACACACCCACAATTATTCAACATAACTTGTCCATTTCAAGAATAGCATAGTCAACTACGCAGTTTTCATAAAACTAAATTTTAGCCAAATCGAAGGTAGTTTAATGGTTATATTTACCTCAAAAGATCTTGAAATTTAATGAAATTCTTAATTATACCTCAATTTGTCGATCAAAGGAGCCAATTTTCACTAATTGCTGTTTAAAGTGAGCTCTTAACCCAAGTTGTGTTCTTGGTGGCTGGTCGTGGTTCTTGCCCTTTTTCAACCAGAATACGACTTCAATTTCAGTCAATTATCTACACTCGAAGATCTTTCCAACAGTGGTTCTACTTTATCATTTGAATGGAGAATTCTTTAGATATATCCGAAACAAACTACCTTTGGTTTTGACAATTTTTGCCTACGTGTGGCAGTGTTGATTCTGATAGAGTTTCAACTTAATTTGGGTGAAATGTCTGGAAATCTATGTTATTGCAGTAATCTAGACATCAAGATATTTCTAATGGTAGGTTTGCATGGATGATTAGGTGGTTGTAAGGGTGGTTTTAAATTTTTTTAAAATTTAGTTTGGACAAGATTTCTTCTGGCTGGTAGTTTCTTTCCTTGCTTAACTGGAATTTTTCAAATTTGGTTTGAGGCTATTATTTCTAAGGGAATGTTTTGAAGATTTGATATTTGGTGAGCTGGGAAAGTTCGATTATGCTATCTTGGTTGGTTGATAACGAAATATAGGGAGGAAAGGCTTGATCTTGACAGCCTGCAAAAAATATTGAAGGATGGTTTGTGGAATTATAGTGAGCTTGAGCCCTTATTTATAGATGTACAAGTTTTGTTATTTACTAAGGGAGGCCCTTGAATTTACACCTTATTGTGAATTGGCCATCAATCTTTTATTTTGATTGGCCCTTAATCTTTCATCTTATTTTAAATTGGCCCTAAGATATTAAATAAGAAAAGAAAATTCTTTTATTTTATATTCCATTTCATTATATACTTAATATACATAATGATGCATTTGTAACTTAAGATATATATATATATATATACACTTTTATGTTTTATGACTTAGGGTGCATGGCTAAATTCATAGTGTATAGATATTTAGGGAATTTTAAGATCAATCTTTTATTAACTCATTTAATCTAAAATGCTATTAATCCAATCAAAAGGGATAATTTCATAAGATGGTCTATTTATTACATATAGAATTTTAAACTTTGATTTCTTATAGTTACTAAATAAGCTTAATAATGTAATATTTTTTTAAAGGAGAATTACTTACAAGAAAAGACGGGATGTTACATCTTTAATACTTGATTTTGTTGTAGTGTAACTTTATTTTATTTTCGAATGTTGTAAAACAAAGTTCTATTGGAATTGTTAATGTATAAATTAGAGAATAGTTCAAATATCTAGCCATTTGGTTAAGCAATTAAAGAGTTAGAAAGTGTAGCACCTCCCTAGGTGCTTGTTCGGATCGAAGTGTTACTCAATCTACACCACAAGATTTTTGTATAAAATAAACTTTTCAAATCCCCAGAATATTCAATTTCCAAAACCAATGTTCATTAGCAATCTATCTATCTTATTTGCATCAACAACTCAACAAGTTACAATCTATATATTTGTATGTTCACTAGATATATTACCTTATATATCGCATTGTTTGAGTTTTTGCCATCTCTCGTTCCTATTTGGGGCAAAGAACAAGAAGAATAATACATGAAATGCAAGTCCAATGACTTAGTGAGGTACTCTGGAAATGGCAACAGGGTGGTAACTATTGACATATTATGTAGAGAGTAGGGAACAATATTATGAATATAAAAAATAGTAAGAAACGATTGAGCTATTCGGTTACGTTGTAAATAGTTTTCTTGATATGTTGAAACATATTTCACAAGATAACATACAATCAATCACTTTCACAATTAAGCGGGAGACATAAACTGAATAACTTTTCTTGAAAAAAGGGCAAGGGATTCAATATAAATTATTCAAATAACATAAAATTTTCTTTCCAAAATGCTAAGATGATCCATTTCAACACCGTCCCATACTAGTAAGAAGACTTCACAAAACTCACTATCCTTTTGTAGAAGTTTTAAGTATCAACGATGCCAAAATGTTAAAAATAATTTTTGAACAATCAATCAATTTTTGCTAGATATTTAAGTTCCAAAACTTAAATATCAAAATATATCAATGAATTTCACAGTAAGGTGTTGGTCAGTCTCCAACCTTATCAGTCTACTTTCAAAAATACTGAAATCCGTATCCCTCTAGATTACAAGTGATCGACTCCGACAATCAATCAATCATAAGACATGACTAGTCGCATGCCTATCCCACTCATAGACATTTCCAACCAACTATGAGACAGGCTTATAATTAATAGGGTATTAGCTGGAAGACCAGTCACCATCGGCTCAATGCCATCCAATCGTCTTTTCATGCTAATCCCAAGGTCTAGCCCCAAGGGTATCACTACAAGAAAACATAGCTTTAGTGATCGAATTTTCATGACCAACCAAATATGTCATTAAAAGTGAGTGATTAGTGACAACTTAGTGATCAATTTAACATAAAAATTAAAAATTATTTTTTGACAGAATCGTGTCAAATTAATGACAGAATTTTGTGACTGGAATGTTATTGGTCATGAATCGATCACTAAGTTTGTGACCAACATTGATTCGATCATGAAACAATTATGAAACAGTTGTGTAAGTTGACTGGTTGACTAAATTTTGTCAGAAGTCAGCCATAAATGCATATTGACTGATTAGTGATCGATTTTGTTATCATAAATTCAGTCACAACATCAATTCGATCATCAATCAATCACAATTTTTTCAATTAATAGTCGGTTATTATCAGTCACTAGTTGCTATTGATATTTCAGTTATCCGTCAGTCACAAGATGAATTAAGATAGTAATTCGTAGATTATTTTTTTAATCACACATTCGTCAACAATCAGTCATTAATTGTAACCAATATTTATCACAAACGTGTTTGAGTCGCCAATCAATTATAGTTTGGTTTCTTTTTGTATTTTTTATCCTAATACACACTTAATTCACTAAATAGTTAAAATGACAAAAGAAAATGCGAAAAATAAATAAATAAATTAGTGATACTCATAATTACTGTATAGTGAACCTATAAAATATCTGTATCACATGTTAGTCTTTAATAAAGAGTCTAGAAGCAATTTTCTGTAACCTAACTTATGCTAAATATTTTTTGAAATAAATTTTAATAAGTCATTTTTTATTTTTTTTTCTTTAGGTAGAAGAATACATCATTGTTTTGTTAAATTTTAAATTTTGAATTTTTTTTATTAAACTTTATGATATATCAAGTTATTTCTTAGATTACTACGCTACGATCATGGCAAATCGGCTAATTTACAAAAATATAGCCAAAAAAAAACAATTTTAACAAAACTACCGCATTCTTAAAAAGTTTACAAAACTATGGTAAGTCGTGGCACACAGCCACGCCTCTTCAGGAATTTTTCTTCCTTTTTTTTTTTTTTTTTATGGAAAATTGGCCAAGAGGCGTGGCCTGCCTCTTGTGTTGAATTTTTTTATTTTTTTATTTTTTTAAGTCCCGGAAGGTTTAAGGTTTATTTTTCTTTTAGAAGATCTTTCATAGGTTGATGTAAGCCCTAATATTGTGTGTAATTTAATATAGAATATTTTATTTTATATTCAAAATTTAAGTAACTAATTTTTTTTAAATATTTAAAATGAGCCAAAAAAAAGTAGTATAAATTTTGAATTTTTTTTATAAATGTTTTATTTTATAAAATGCAAGTGATTGAAACATGTTTCTATAAATTTATTATACTCTGTACTTATTTCAATTGATGTAATACATTAACTCTTAAAAGGATGCTTGTAATGCTGAAGATAGGTGTTGTCTTCCAGTTAGGGTTGTCAACGAGTCGAATTTGGATTGGATCTGCCATATTCGAATCCGAATCCGATTAACAAAATTAATATCCGAATCTGACCCGAAATTCTATAGGATCTTTGTTAATCAGTATCATATCCATATCCAATGGATATCCGAAATTCAATTAAAAAATCTGATCCGATTTAATTTTTTTCTTTGTTTTTTTTCCTTTTAAATTTTATAAAAATATTATATTTATAAAGTAAATATATATCATATTTGAATTTTTAACAACTTTTTATTATATGTTAGTTCAAAGGTTAAATATTTTAATACTAAACTCATTTTTTACATTATATTAATGTATAGATGAATTATTATATGTTATTATATTTGATATTTTATCAATATCTCTCTTTTTTTTAGGTTAAAAACTCAATATTAATAGTATAATATAAACGTTAATATATATATATATTAGGTTAATATAATACATAGATTTTATTTTAAATTTTTTATTAACATTATATATAAGAGTATTAATTTAATAAAAAATATTAAGGTTCGGATTCGGATCTTTAACGGATCGGATTGCTTAATTCTATATCCGATCCACTTATTTTGAATTTTGAATATTTATAATCGGATCTAATCCATCGAATATTTTAATCGAATAAAAATTCTAAAATTCGAATCGGATTCAGATCGGATTCGAATTAAAATCCGATCCATTGACAACCCTACTTCCACTATTATGTATATCATATATTGTATATACAATATATTATATATTATGTAATAGATTATATCTTGCATACATATTAATATAATTATAATATATAATTAATTTGTAAAATGCGATATACATAATTTATAACAGATATAATTTTTTTAAATATATATAATATTTATAATTTTTTTTAAAAATTCATTTAATATGAATTAATTTTATTATTTAATTTAAAATTTTTAACTTAATATAAATATCATTAATAATTAATATAAAATTATTAGCACTTCAGTTACTTAATAACCATTAATTTACTTCAATTACTTAATTACTTGGGGAGTGTTTGGTTATGTTTCTCAGGAAACAATATTGTTTTGAGGAAACATAATTAAACATATCCCCATTTTCTTTTCAAAATACAAATTCTTCAATATATACATATATATTATATATTTTATTATTGTCTAATATTAAAAAAATCACTCAATTTCATTTTCATTCTAAAAATCTAGCAAAAAAATATTGATTTAATTGCTACAGTAAAAAATGTCTCCCCCAAAACATAAACAAACATACCTGAAAAATAATTTTCACATTATCTAATAATTTATTCTCTCAAAATACATAATAAACACATAATAAAATTACACCAAAAAAACATAACCAAACATTCCCTTGATTTGTCCCCACGCCTCTTCTTGATTTCCTTAAAAAAAAAAAAAAAACGACACAAGAGGCGTGGCCTCTCTTCTGCTGTTTGATTCCATGCAATAGGCCACGCCTCTTGGCCATTAAAAAAAAAAAAAAACAAACTGAAGAGGCGTGGCTGCGTGCCACGCCTCTAGTTTTTTAATTTAAAAAAAAAATTACGACATACCTAAAGGCGTGGCTGCGTGCCACGCCTTATCATAATTTTGAAAACTTTTTAAGAATGCGGTAGTTTTGTTAAAATTGATTTTTTTGGCTATATTTTTATAAATTAGCCTGGCAAATCTGTACGATAATTTAATTTGAATTCTTTAGATACTTACATCATTTTTTGTGGTGGGTTTTTAGGGGGGGTATTTTTAATTTTTCAAGAATGAAAAAAGAGAAGGAAGAATACATTCTTTTCTTTGGGATTGACGGGTGGAGGAGAAGATTGGCTAGTCCTTAGCTTCAATTTTAAAATTTTTTGTTGTTTTTATCTTGTAAAGTATAGAGAAAATCTTTGGGAAATTAATTTTATCATGATAAGAACTTTTGAATTCAAAATTGAAAAAAAGAAAATTATTACATGCGACTAAAATTTTTAATAAGCATGAGAAATGTAAAAGATATTATTATATATAAATATTCAATGAGACATAAAATTTTATAATTATAATACATATAAATATGTAGTTGTATATATAAATATATATAATAAATATTTATATATTATTAAAATATACAATTCTCAATAGCAACCCCATAAACATAATTCTAAAGAGAAATAATGAAATCAAAGAGTGATATGTTATGGAATAATTTGGTTTGAGTGGTAGAGACATTAAGTAGTTTGACTCTATTTCAATTCTTATCAATACTTGTTTGAATGTCTTAGCAATACTTGTTTGAATGTGAAATTGCTATCACAAATCCATTTTCCCAATTTAAAAAACAACCACATAACAACAGAACTCTAGTTACGGTTAAAAAGATTTAACTTGTTGCTATATCAATATAATTATACTATTTTTTATGTAATGTCATATTTTTCTATAAATATTTAAAAGGGAGGTGTCAATCATTGAAACGCAAACAATTAAAAGTTTAACACACATTCTCTAAGAGAAAAATACAACTTTTCTAAATTTTGTTAAAAAAATTGATGAAATGCAATCTTATAAAAATCTTTTCCCATAAACGAGTTTTTTGAAAATAAGATGCTATCCAATTACAATAATTTTCTCTTCTCTTTCTCACCCTAAAATTCATATTCCTTCAAACTCTCTTTTTTCTCTCTCACTAATCACTATAGAGTCAAATTTTGTCTTACTCTCTATTCTTTTCTTTTACTCTTGAAGCCACATTCCTTGTAGAAAAACTCAAGTCAATCTCCATATTTTTCATTGTAAAATTCACGTAAGTAATGTTGTAAAATCTAACATTTCTTTCTCTCTTTTTTCCCCCCTCTGTTGATCTCATTTTAATGTGTAGTACATATTTTGTCCATATATATTTAATATAATATATTATTTAATGATTATTTGGTTTTTGTTTTTTTATAGGATCACTACTAGAGGAAGGGGATCCAGTGGGAGATCTAGAAGTAGAGACGAGGATGAGGTGCACTTGAACAACAAAGGTTGACTACTTCAGAGGTTCCTCCTCCAAAGTTGGAGACAGAGTTGGAGAATATTTTTATACAACACGGTCATGAAGGCTTGGATGTCCCTCTTAGTCAATCTGAAAAAAGTGAATCAAGTCAAGGTCCAAGCATCTCTACATCGAGGGTGAGAGGAGCTAGCTATAGGGATCATGCACCAAATGATCTTGATACTCAACTATGGATCCAGCTTTATGGAAACAAGTACGATTTATTTTTGTTAATGGCAAAAAGTTATTAACATATCTTTGAAGATAGATATAAAAAAAATTAAATATAACTTCTATTTTTTTTTGAGATTCTTGTTTTGATGATTTATAAATTAATTATGTTTAGAGTGTTTATGGGCTCCGTCTAAACACATTCGTTGTTTTGTATAAAAAGAATATGGTTGAATGGATTTTCAATTTATTAAATTTCAAATTTTAATATAACGAATCAATTTGTTAGCAAGTACCTGGACATTTGACCCACCTTAATTGCATGGCAACAATTGATAGGGGTGCAAACGAGCCGAATCGAGCCCCAATCTAGTAAGTTCAAGCTCAACTTGTTGAATAGACGAAGCATTGGGCAAGCCGTATCTAGCCTTATAGAGCTGAATTCATATAAGTTTGAATGAATTTGAGCTCATATAGATTTGGATTAGTTCGAGCTCATTTAGGCTCTTTTGGATTCATATAAATTAGTTTGAACTCATTTGGATTCGTATAAGTTTGAATAAAAATCTATAATTATAAACTTTTAATTTTTTTTTGTTATTTTCCTAAAAATAACAAATAAATTATTATTATTATTATCATCATCATCATTATCTTTATGGACTTTATTATATGTAACTCTATTAAAAAACTTGTTTAGACTCGCAAGCTTTTCGAGCCAAATATTATTGAGCTTAGCTCTTCGACTCGGCTCATTTGACTGACAATCTCGAACTGTTCGCAAATCATCTTATCTCATTTACACCCCTAATTGATTATGGTGAAAAATATTTTATGAAAAATATATATTGTATGTTAAAATGTGGGTATTACTTTCAAAAACTAAATTCATTTAATTTTCCTAAAGAGTCTTATTTTTATTAAATATTTAATAAAGTTATGTTGACATAAAAAGATGAAATAGAATAAACATAGTATAAATATTTTCATGGCGCTTATTGTAAAATAGGTATATTAATACCAAAAAATAAGATAAATTATACACTACATTCACACCTATTTTATAAAACTTTATCTTTTCTCACTTTGGCGCACGGCTCTTCCAACAAAACAATTCTCTCTCACTTCTGCAAATTTTCCCTCTCATCCTCTATACTTTTTACCACGCAAGCACCATCACCATTATATTGCGCCACCACCTCCGCTACCATCAACACAAATTCACCACCCAATCCAGCCCAAGTACCATTTTGAATTCTTTTGTGTAATTATTTTAAAGGACATGGTTTTAATTTTTCCCTTCTTAAAGAAAATTTTCCCACACCCAGGTGATTTGCTGCTGTTGTTCTTATCCATTATCTTTAATAAGCTAGACAAAGGAGAATCCATAGACGAAGATTTTGAGTTCAACACTTCTTGCCATACCTAGGTAATATTATTAATCTTCTTATCATTTAATGATGATTTGTTGAGGATTATACTGCTATTTTTATATTCCGTTATAGTTAGTATATTTATTATTCATGTTAATTATTTATAGGAATTTGGTTGTTTTAGTGGGAACCCAGAAATTCAGAAAGTTTATTCAAGCATACTGATATAATATGAGACATAGTATTTTGAAGCTAATTTTTGCACGAGCAATAGACACATTTAATTAGGATTTAAATTTGTGATATGCCTTTGCTTTGAAATTATTATTATTATGAAACTTAAAGAGTTGCGTAGTTTTTGATAGAATTTGAGATATGGGTTTTGAGATAGTTTTACAATAATATAAAAGTGGAATTTTGGTTGAGCAGGCGTCTAATTACTAAATTGGTTTTGCTGGAATTATATGATATGCTTATGTTTCTTACATAGTATCTGTTTGTTGAACTTTCTAGCTGACATATTTCTTTAATTCTAGCTATAGGTTTATTAATTTTTCTGTGGGAATCATTAGGCATATGGTTAATAAATATATATGAGTACGTATATGTGCATGAATATATGGACCAATGTTGCATGAAGTTAAACAAAAATTGCACTCACGTGAGCTTTATCTGTATTGTCTATACTAGAAACCACTACACAACATAAGACATGCTACCAAATCAATGTCAATAAACTCTAACATTGACTTCTAAGATCAAATTTTGAGAAATACTCTTACTGTTTTGTAAGAGAAGAAAATTAGAAAACTTTACAAAGAAAACATGTTTTCAAGTATCAAACATCTCACCTAATTGATTGTGCCTCTTTCTACATGTCTCCTTTCTCTATTTAGCATAATCAAAATGATGGTTCTTTCCAATTTTCATTTCTTAGTTTTTTCCTTTTGGCAATGTGAATGGAAATCACCAAACCTTGCCATAGTTTCAGTGATTTTACAACCTCGGATTTTATATATAATTAAAAGTGAAGTTGTGCATGCTGAAATTGTCTCCCCAAAAAATGAATAGACTTTTGTGGCAAGTAAAAATCTGATTAGTTGTAAGCAATAGCTACTTCTCACAATCTATAACCTAAGGTGTGCCAACCAAAAATAGAAAAAACCAGAGAGCAACAAGCCACCCCCACAAACTACCACTATTTGAGAAAAGAAGTTATAGCTGAAATGTGTGGATCTTCAAATGCATCTGTTCTATCTAATATCTTTCACATCATTTCAGAAAGTCAAGCGAAAAATAACAAGGGATGGCCATAAGGCTGTCTACTTCCTAGAAGAAGAAAATATATAGTTGCAAGTTCTCATTCCCCCACAAAACGAGCACTTGGCAACTCACTTCCTTCAGCAATATTTTTGTAGAAAGAAAGCATGCACTGGAGTAAATTGTTTTCACTGGTTCAAGGACCTTAAGAATTCCCATGGGCTATTTACAAAGTTCTCTAATTGCAATGGGTTGACTACAACAGTGAATTGTAGAAATTTGAGAAAGAGAGGACGAGACCTTAACATTTTGTGGCACTAGTTATGCAACCAGTTTATATAGCCAAAGTGGAATAGCAGAACCTTGAGCTAGCAATGATTAAGAATAGAATTGAAGTCACACACTAATACTATTGCAAAAAACGGGAATCAATACTGCAAATCAACCAAAAATATTAGCTTTTCAGGCTCCCAAAGAATCTAGAAAGTGGTAAGGGCCCATCAGTCTCTTCATTTTCACTGCTTGAGTGCTTGGCTCTTGAGCGGTGCTTTTTCTCTGTCTTCCTTCTCTTCAGCCTTGACTTTGATCTTTTTTTACTCTTTCTCCTCATCATTACTGCTTGATGTTTCTGATGATGAACTCGAACTAGAATCTAAAGATCGCCTTGAATGCTAAAAATGAAGAACTGAATATTCAATGAATTAACATTTATAATAACTTCTTATTAAAAAGAAAAATGCAACACTTGCTAATCCACCATATATGAATGTGAAATGCACTAGTGAATATAGCCAAGAATTTAATCATGTTATGACAGCGATCTAATCATGAAATAATAAGAACTAAAGGCAAGACATACACTATAGTGTAGCCATAGAGAACGTATTTTATCCATAAGATTATCAAAACCTGCTAATGGAAGTTTCATAATGGGACAAGTAAATAAATAAAGATCGGAGAAAACACATCTACAACCTAAACAAAGAAAATGATGACCTATAATACGATATATGAAGAAACTAGAAAAAACTACTTGTCCAGCCTTGATTTTGAGACCATTGTAAATGTTATTCTTTCACCAATTTTTAATTAGAATTTTGTCCAATAATTACTATCTCATCAATGTAAATGCATAAAAAAAGGTCAAACAAGGATGTTTGGTTAGTTGCTCAAATACAATGTCTTTGTTTGATAACTATAATATCCTAAACATAAGCTTCCACTTCTTTTTGGTTGGATCATATGATAGTCAATCATTAGAGTAGAGTTTCAGAATATTGAGTAATCTCTAATAGTTCCTCTGAAAATACATGAACGAGTCCTATAAGGGATTTAAGTATTTTACAAAGATAGGACTTTTGTAAAAATATTTGATTTTAAAGAATAGATTGATCCCTATTTACTCATGCTGGGAAAAAAATAGATTTTTAATTGAAGTGGTTTTAGTACAATCATACAATTGAAAACAGAATTAAGCTACCTATTTGGAATAATGGGTGTGGCTTTTATTTTAATAGTTGTCTAGTAGTTTCTATCCTATTAATGTTAGTGCATAAAAAATGGTCAAATAGGGGATGATTGGTTAATTGCTCTAATAGTTAACATATTTTGTATTTAAACCAATCCTGTTCATCCACTCAACTCCCCACTGTAACAAAAAATTATTCCCCAATACGAACTATCTTGAACTTTGAAATATAGTTTCAAGTGTATTAGAAAAGGCCCAAGGGGGAAAATTTTCCTATGCTATAAGGAAACTAATTGCAAAAATTAAGTTCAATTCAGGTGATAGAACTTCTAAAATAGCACCTAATGTCTTTTGGTTGGGAAAAATGAGTAGTTAGTAGCTTGAAAATATATTGATCCTCTTGTTGTAGTATTCTTGAATTCTTCTGTTGAAAAATGTAATTAGTGGGGATTTAGAGTCACTTATAGTAATATTATTATGATCTTGATCGGTTCTCTTACCACAAAGCTTGCAATTTTCTCTTTGCTTTCCAGCAATGATGGCATGCCAATGGTTCTTGACTCATTATCATTTCTACTAGGAAAAAATCTTTAAATAAGTGCCTATTTATTGCCAATTTTCTACTCTTGTAAAAGTGAACCAAAATGATGACCAAAGGAGATTGAATGTAGCAAGAGGTGGTAGGATATGAACTGAAATTGGGGAAATATGGAGCAATTCTTAGGCTACCAGCATTAGATAATAGCTGTGGATTCTAGTGATAAAAGCTAATATGCCGCCAATAAATGGAGGATGGCTTATACTAACTGTAGCAATTCAAATGCAGCTTCTGTCCATTAACCGTGCATAGAATATTGATACTACAAAATGCAATATGTTATTAAACTTAAATAGAACATAATAAGAAAAAGTTGATAGTAGTAAACAGGTGTATACTTGAAAACACCAGTAACATGTTTATTGATAATTATGTTTGAAAATAAATTGTTTGACCTTTTAGTTAATGTGGAGACCTAACATTATTTTTGGTGGACCTAGAATAACTTTGAATATTATTTTTTCTTTGAATTATATGTACAATACACTTTCTAATTAGTTTAGTTTGCTTGAAGCTTATAAAAGCAGGTTTAACTTGACTTAGTATCTTTATTGCATCTCTAAATTGATAACACAAATTAAATTAATAGGAGTTGATTTTCATGTAACTTGGTAACATTCTGATCTATCCTATACCAACAAATGCTTTAGCCTGTTATTAAAAGAGAATTTTTCCTAGAATCTGTGTTTATTTTATTTTATTTAGCAATAGAGGAATGCAGTCTACAAAATCTCTGTTTCTAATGGTCTCTAAATTAGTAGAAATGATAGTACAATACTAGTGATAAAAAAAGCATATGGCATATTTTTTGCAGTAGCATAATTGGAATCTGTATTTTATTTTTGAATGCTCTCAATTTGAGTGTTTTTACATTTAATGAAAGAAGTAAGTGAATGATTTACTATTCTTCTCTAACCATTTATATTTCAAAGATATTATATCTAGTTGACCAATATTAAATATTTTACTCATGATCAACACATAAAGAGTTTGACTACTTTACCATTTAATACACCCTCTACTGTAGGTCTTGTTGTTGATAAGAAGCATTATCATCAACTTGTCCACTTCTAATTTTAAGCAAATTGTAAGTATTTGTCTTTTACTACTTAGTTTAGCATTTTTGTTTGGTAATTGCTATCTTTATAATTCAATGCATCTTGAAAGCGCTAAATCAAATTTGTATGCCATAAATCTTATACACACACACACACATATATATATATATCAAAATGCAAAAATCATGTCTACTAATCATAGTTGGATGTGGCGTTGGTTTGATGACAAAGGATACATGACAATTAAATTTGAGGAAAGGGTTAAGGAGTTTCTTGATTTTGCTTACTCTCATGAGGAGGGTGTGGATTGTGGTAATATAAGATGTCCTTGTTCTAAGTGTCAACATGAGATTTTAGGATTGGGATACTGTGTAATTTAATTTGAAAAGATAGGGATTTCAACAAGGTTACACCATATGGGATGCATATGGTGAAAGTTGGAGACATAGTCGTTTCGAGGAATCTTCACAACATAGAAATGATGAAAATGTTGGAATGAGGGCAATGATTCTTGATGTTGCCGGTCCTAACCTTGATTGGGATTTTGATAGAGATGAACATGAAAATGATAGAGACAGAGAAAAATTACCTTACCCGGATACCCAAAAGTTCTTTGACTTATTAAAAAATGTAGAAGAACCATTATGGGAAGGTTGCATAAGACACCCAAGGCTTTCAACAGTCACTCAGTTGTTGAATATTAAGTCAGAGTTCAACTTATCACAAACTTGTTGTGATCGAATCATATCAACAATCAAAAGCATGATGCCTGAAGATGAGAAGTTGCCCAGCAGCTTATATAATTCAAAGAAGATGGTGGCAAAACTTGGGCTAGGTTATGAGAAGATTGATTTTTATGTCAACAATTGCGTGTTATATTACAAAGAAAGTAAGGATAAGACCAACTATGTTGTATGTGGTCATGACAAATACATGCCTAGCTTTGTAACTGCTTGAAAGCTTGTATCTTATAGAGTGTTGCGCCACTTGACATTAACTCCTAGGCTTCAACGGCTTTATATGTCAAGCACTACAGCTAAGCAAATGACATAGCACTCAACAAATTAATATGAAAATGAGAGTATGGCACACTCTACCTATAGTGAAGTATGGAAACATTTTGACTTTGCTCATTTACATTTTCATTAGAACCTCAAAATATTCGTCTAGGAGTGTGCATAGATGGATCATTCCTTTTAGCAACACTGGTACTCCTTATTCATGTTGGCCAGTAATGATAATCGTATATAATCTTCCTCCAGGTATGTACACATAGACTCACTCCTTTTAGCAATACTGGTACTCCATATTAATGTTGGTCAATAATGGTAACTATATATAATCTTTCTCTAGGCATGTGCATGGAACAACCATATATATATATATATATATATTCTTGAATATGGTCATTCCAGGTCCTAAATCACCTGGAAAATAGCTAGATGTATTCTTGCGCCCTCTAATTGATGAACTTAAGGAGTTATGGAATGAAAGGGTTCCAACTTATGATGAATATAGAAAACAAAACTTTCAAATAAGAGCAACACTTTTGTGGACTACTCATGATGTTCCTACATATAGCATGGTTTCTTGTTGGAGTACTCATGGTATCTTGTTATGTCCTTATTGTATGGAGTGCACAAAGTCATTTCACTTACAGAATGGACGCAAGCAATCTTGGTTTGATTGTCATCGTCAATTTTTACCTCATCATCATGCATATAGAAGACAGAATGATCAATTCTTGAAGGATACAATTGAAAGGGACCCTCCCCCTCCACGTTTAGCAGGTGAGGATCCTAGGAGACGAGTTTCTCAACTTCCTCCTAGTACATTTGATAAATATGATAATCTTAAATATTTACCTGGATTTGGAAAAGAGCATAATTGGGTGCGAAAAAGTATATTTTGGGAGTTACCTTATTGGAGTGCAAATCTTATTCATCATAATTTGGATGTGATGCACATAGAGAAAAATGTGTTTCACAATATTTTTAATATGGTGTTAGATGTTAAGGGAAAATCAAAAGATAATGAAAATGTATGAAAGGATTTGGAAAAATATAGTAATCGGCTCGAGCTACATCTATTTTATGATCGCAATAGAAATCCTTGGAAGCCCAAAGCATCTTATAAATTGAGTCAAAAGCAAGTAAAAGAAGTATGTAAAGGGCTAAGCATTTAAAACTTCTAGATGGCTGTGCATCTAATATAGCTTGATCCATGAATGTCAATGATTGTAAGTTTTATAGAATAAAAAGTCATGATTATCATGTGTTTATGCAAAGATTGCTCCTAATTGCTTTTCATGATTTGCTGCGTAAACTTGTATGGGAGGTAATATCAAAGCTTAGTATCATTCTTAGAGAATTATGCTCAACTGTATTACGTGTACACCACATGGAACAATTAGAGAAAAATATTGTGGAGATTATTTGCAAGCTTGAGAAGATTTTTCCACCATCCTTCTTTGATGTAATGGAGCACCTTCCAGTCCATTTAGCTTATGAAACTAAGGTTGGTAAGCCTATGCAGTATCAATGGATGTATCCATTTGAAAGGTGTTAATATTTTACTTTTAAGACTTATTTAAATTGACAAAGTATTTTTGAAATTTTAATTTTTTTTTATTTTCAGATGAACTTTATCATTTAGATTTTTGCGTCATCTGAAGCAAAAGGTAAAAAATCGAGCTCGAGTTGAAGGTTCTATTGTTGAGGCTTACATGATTGAGGAAGTCTCAATGTTCTGTACATTATATTTTAAGCCCAATGTGCAAACTAGATTAACTCAAGTTCCAAGAGATGATAACGGGGGAGAGGTAGAACCAAATGAGCGTCTTTCAGTTTTTACTCACCCTAAAAGACCATTTGGAAGTCAAAAGGATGGTCGATTATTTAGTGATGATGATGAGCTAATAACTGCCAATAGATACATATTATTAAATTGTGATGCTCTAATCACTTATATGGCGTAAATTTTTTTTTTTTTTTAATATTCAGTATGGATATGTGACATTAAATAGTTATTGATTATAGGTCTTATTTTCTTTTAGGGAATTTGATGAAGAGATGCTGCAACAAAATTAATCTTTGACTGTTGATGATTTGGGAAGATTATGTGATATAAAGTTTCCAAAATAGTTGGAAAATCATGTAAGTTTTAATTTACACATTTATATACTTGACTCAAATATTCGATCGTTGTGTTAATTTATAAAATTCATCATAGGTGATGGATGCTAGAAATAAAATTGAAGACAACATTAGATACATTGCCTAATGCCCCAGTCGATGGGTTAAGACCTATAAAGGTTATTTTGCGAATGAGTCCAAGTTTCATACTATTGAATATAGGAAGTATAAATCAACAATAAACAGTGGTGTGTGTGTGTTGGATAGCTCATGGAATGAAAACGAGCTTGATTATTATGGGTTGTTGGAAGAAGTGTTGGAGTTGGAATATTTTGGAGCTGGAAACAAAGTTGTTCTATTTAAATATCATTCGTATGACATTTCTGATAGAGGGCTTAGATCTTATCCAAGGTTTGAACTTGTAGAGGTGAATCACAAAAGGAAACTCAATACCAATGATCCTTTTATTTTGGCTCAACAAGCACAACAAGTGTACTATTCAAGTTTTCCATCCATATGTCGAGATAGACGTGATTGGCTAGCGGTGTGCAAAATAAAAGTTAGAACCAGAATTGATATCCCATCACTAGAGACGCAAGATGAAGATAGTCAACCCATTCATCAAGGTCCTTTTCAGGAAGAGACAATGCCAGTTCCTCATGAAATTTTAGTCACTACTGATCTTGATCAATCAAACATTTTAGTGGATGATAATGCAAATGCTATAAGAGTACCTCTTCATGAAATTCGAAGAGAAATTATGTCCTCAAAAAGCACAAAAAAAGAGGATGAAGATAATGATGATGAGGACGAGGATGAGGAGGAAAATGATGATGATGAGGAGGAAAATGATGAGGAAGCGGAAGTGGAAGAGGAAGATTCTGAAGACGGTGCACAAGACCAATAAAATACATTGCCCATTTTCCAACTCATTTTCCTTAGGTACTAAACGTGTGTTGTTTATGTTTTGATGAAATCTTGTTAGAGAAATGGTTACATTTTGAAAGAAAAAAAAAAGTGTGTTACATGGATTTTTTTTTTATGTAGATCAACAAATAAGAAGTCTTTGGATAACTAAGTCAATTATCTTCTATTGGCAATGCAAATCAAGAACGTCAGTATTTCTCCTTGTTTTACCTTTTCCTTCAGGTATTTATCCTTCTTTAGTCTTCATATTTTTTAAAAGAGTATCTAGATTGTTTGATGAAATTGGTTGGGTTGAATTTTTTTTCTTTATAATTATTCTTCTCATTTTAGTTCTTTACTTTCTTTGTGATTTTGTGATGAAATGATTTGAATGTGATACATGGGATTGATATAAGCATGTTTCTCTTTCTTGCTTATCACCTTTTTATGCAAAAGTGAATTAGAATTCTTATTATGTATTGTCGTTATTTGGATGATGTTGCTTAAAATAAAAGCAAATGATATTCTCGTGTAGTTTATTTTCATATTTAACACGAATTTATCATTATCAATATATTTGTATGTATATATTTAATGGTATGAATTTCTACTGATAGGCATGGGTATACTAGATATCTACTTCCAAAAACTTATTGACCTTAATAATCAATTATGTTTAACATGCTTGAATTTATGATTTAGCTTACAGCATGATATACTAATGCTTATGGTCTTGTAGGCCTGTGATAATTTCTTCTTTGGTTGACATTTTATAATCCTGTTTGACTTCTTGGATGACATATGGTAAATCTATTATGTGATTCAAATGTGGTTTCTGACTTGGCTATTCAAAGTTGTTATTGGTACTAAGAGAAATTTTCAAGTATGCATTAATTAATCTAGATGTGGCTAGAATTTGCGTTGGCTTGACTATCCTTGTGGATAAATTTATGTGATATTTTTGTTCTTTTGAGTTTAAATTTTTATCATTGTATTTGTCCACCTGGAGGTAGTTTGGGTTGTTGTGTTGTTAGGTATTCAATGTAGCATGTTTAATGATGTGAACAACTAAGAACAATAACTGTTGTTTAAGAGTTTAGTTAACTATTCTTTCCGCTATTAGCAACAAGACTTTTAGATGCTTATTAATTTGTCTGTTTATCTTATAGATCTATTTTATATATTACTTTATGCAGTGTAACATAAATATTGAGGTATCATTTTGGTGGGTGGCCTACTTGGAAGAAACTTTCTCGAGAAAGTGAAGAATGCCTTTATGGAAAATTTATGCACTTGATCTATGTTTTATGTAAACTTTTAGGACTTGCATATTTATTGGATTTGATTGATATATATATATATATATATATTGTGGTACTCAATGTCTCTATTGTTAGGTTAATCTATCAAATAGTACTATTTGATACCACACTCATTTTGTATTTGATTTATGATACTATTTTGTTTATTAATTTTGAATTTGAGTAATGAACTTACTATATTACATATTAGGTGGAATTTGTTTTTGCTTTTGCTTTTGTTTTTTATTTATATTGATTTGAAATTGATTAGTGCTCGAACCAAGTTACAAATTTAATAATTGATTTGAAACATATTTTTATTTTTAGAAATAATCACAGAATGGTGACATAAAAATGGTCACTAATATTGATCAATTTGTGAATGAATTAACATAAATATCAATAGTTATCCAAGTAATATATCAATTACAAATTAGTCACAATATAGTGATGGAATATTCAGTAAAAAGGTGGTCAAATTTTTTATCATTACCTTGTGACTGCATACATAGGTCACTAATTATGGATTACTATATAATGCTAATTTTCGGTCACGACATGGTGACCGAGTATCAATCACAACATAGTGATTGAATTGTAACTAAAATTGAATATGATCGTTGGTCATTTAGGCGCTTTAGTTGGTCACAAATCGATCACAAATATTGATGAAATGTGTGGGCACTAATAATGGTGTCTGCAAATTCAATTATTATTTGTGACCGACATGTAATATGTTGATGAATTAATAAGAACAACTGAAAAAAATTATACAATTATGACTGAATTTTCAATCACTAATTTATGACTGATCCAAAAACTAGTCACTAATGAAAATAGTGACGAGAGTTTTTTCGACCACATTGTTCGGTCAAAAATTAGTCACAACTTTCATTTAGTAACCTATCTTTCTTATTTAGTGACCGAAATTCCGGTCACTAAAACTCTTTTTTTCTGGTAGTGTAGTATAACAATCACGAGTATAGTGCATGGTGTCTAATAACATTTACAATCAATCTATCAAATTGCCATGATGATCGAACAATCAATCAATCGATACCCATATGGGTGTTATAGTATTGAAATTACTCCGAAATTTGTATTTAACAATCAATACAATTATCATGGTGACGATAGGAGAGTATAGTGAGAAATATCTATTAGATTTTGCAATACATTCACCAATTATAGATAAAATATTATAAATCATGATCAAAACAGTAAACAACAATCAATTCAAAGTATGATGATTGGTTGGATAGCCATTAATAATACTATGTATAACTGTTGTGCTTGTTAGAATGTTATATGCATTTCCATGTCAGTTACATGATTGAGGTTATATATATTAAATATAGAAATTAATTAGACATTAATTTGTTAGTATGTGAATATGTATTATTAGCATAATGGTTATCTTGTGCAACTGCTCAACATCTTAATTGTTAGTTGATTTTCATAAATATTAGCAAAGTACTTAAAAGCTAGGTGAGTAAATTAATGAGATTATTATTCAAATGGTAGCTACGTGGTTGAAGGAAAAATATATGTTTCCTTTCATCCAAATGTTATGACAATTTTATTGAAAATACTTTATGTTGTCATAATTTATGTGTATATAACTATCTTGAATTTTGTATAAACGAGGTAAAGGCTACTAATTACTATATCAAATAGTGAGCGTTTGTGTCACTTATATTTTATTAACTGATTTGGTGAAAATAGCCGTTGTAGGCTATTTATGTTCTCACTTTTAATTTTATAAATTGTGAATATTGTACCATTAGAAATAGTTAAAGGTTATACTCATAGGGTTTTGAGAAAGGAAGGAGCATGCCACCGCTTGATCTCTTGGGTATGATTAAAAATATTTTCTTTTTTGTTCTACGTAAATGCAAGTGCATATGCATGTTATTTTCAATAAAGATATATGCAGATTATTTAATTACGCAAAAATTGCTCATGTCTCCGATCTATTTAATTAGGGACTAGCTAAATTTAACTATAGTGAAAATTTTTATTGATGTTACTATAGTATTGTTACTTTAAGATAATCTTCTAGAATTTGAGATTTACTTAATTATTGGGTGTTAGAATATAGAAAAAAAATTGAATGTTTATCTTCAATATTATATTATAAACTTTTGCAAGCAATATAGTTCTTTAACTAGATTTTATTTTGATTTAAATTATCCCACTGCACGAGTTAGTCTGCTGCTGTTGGAATCTTTAATGAAAGTTGGGGGTCTAAGATAATTTTAATTGCATGGAGTATTGGAAATTTAATTGTCCTGTTGAATTTTAAGGTGCTGGGCATCTATATATATATATATAATCCTCCAAATTCAAGGAAATGCATTCATATTAATTCTATTAATTACAGAAAACTTGAATGAGATTTTTATAACTTGATTGAATAGTGACGTTGTTATTATTGTTATTGTTTACTTTCTCCAAATTTAAGGGAGATGCAGAGGATTAAAGGAATTTGAGAGGTTATTTGAAAGTAATTATATATTACTTTCTTGAGTTTATAAGTGTGTAGGATGTATCCAATATTGGTCCTAGAAGAAAATTGGGACTCCAAGAGATCCGAAGAACTTGCGGGTTATATTATGATTTATTATTTTTGTTGATATAATTATATATTATTTGTGAAATGTTATCTTAGAAAATAGGTACTCGTGCATAAATGAATAAACAGGAGGAGAAGTAAAAGAAACAACAAAATAAAATAAGAAGCATGTGATGTTACATCTCATGAGATGATAAATTGCCTCAAAGGACTAACGTAGAGGTTAGATCCTTAATGATCGAGGTGAAGGGCTAAACCCGTAAGGGAGTCAGCTTAGGGAGTAACCCAATCTTTGTGATTGGAGATCCCATGAAGAAAGTCCAATGAGTAGGAACAACCCATACTACGTGACTCATATATAGCACTAATTTTGGGGAGAGTGTATATGAGATATCTCTTTCCCATCCCTAAAGTGAAGTGCTATGAAAATATGATGTTAGGTTGGGCTCACCGAAGCAGGATTTTCGTGAGATATGAGTCATACATACCTTTGGAGGGCTCATCTAAGTGAAAGTTGTCGTAGGTTGTGGCTGTGGGTTTGGGCTAACCCTAGAGACCTCACGAGAATCAAGATTGAGCGCAGGACGATTAACGTACAAACTCGCCATAAGCATGCCCTAAAGTTAATATCGCGTGTGTGGCAATTGAAGTTTGGCTCTAGGGACCTAATTCAAGGCTAAATCCATTACGGCTTCCTCAAATGGATAGTGCCAACACTAAGCGCAAGCTCGGAAGGCACGTGCACCGATCGTATGGTATAAGTTGCCACCATATTTCTTTAATGTATTAATTTCTTTCAAAAATTTTAAATCTTGTGGGGGGTTGTTGGAAATGAGCTTTAAAATTTTCTCAATTATTCACTTATTTCTAACATTTTATTTTATTTAATGTGCCATTTAGTTTTAATTCTATTTATTTAGGGTTTATGGCCCATTTATTATAATCATTTTTATTGTGGTTTTATAATATTTGACCATTTTATTATACATATATATATATATATATATTCATGTGGCATATTTACTATTGTGTTAATTATGATTTTATTAGTTTTTATTCAGCCACGAAATTATTCATAATGTTCAAGTCTTTTTCACCTATTTAAAGGATCAATACCTTCTCATTTAGCACATTGAGTTAGTGAGCTTTAGATACTTTCATTTTTTATTCTCCCACAAGACATGACATTGGATTGATTCCTAGTCTTTTCATGGTCATGCACATGGAATGAGACACTGCTGCAAGCTAATGAAATTTATCTTGGCATCATGATCAGCCATTAGCACCTACACGTAGGGAGGCAATCATGACTTTGAGAGAGTGACAATTGTCGTGACTCTCCATTGACCCAACTCAATTTTCTCTATTTTTTATGCAGTTTGATTTAGAGGTGTCAAAACGGGTAGGGCTGATTGGCCCGCAAAAAAAACTAGCCCAGCTTGGCTCATTTAATTCTTTAACATGAGTTAGGTTGGACTAGCTTACTTGAAAGCCCATCTCGAGCTGAAATTTTGCATCCTATGAGCAACTCGATCAATTGACCATGAAGGACCACGGGCTGGCCCAGCTCACGGGCTAGCCCATTTAGCTCAAATATTTTTTAATTTAAATTATAAATTATAATTTTTAAAAAATTAGAAATTTATAATTTTTAAATTATAAATTAAGAATTAAAGTAAGAAATATAATTAATAACTTTATAAAAATTATAAATTATAATATAAAAGTAAAACAAAAAGGAAAAATAGCCATTTAAATAACGACTACTTTATAAATTATCAATTTACCGTTGTGGCAACGTTCAATTGATAGGAAAAATGGAAAACTCCAAGCTTTGCCCAAGCTATGCTGCAAAGCTTGAGTCCAACGTGACCGTTGGAAATTCAAATGGTGCAATTTTCTTTTTATTCTTCTTCTTCTTAAAGATCAAATAACCGCTACAAATAGTGGTCATTTGTGATAGAAATATTTAGTATCAAGTCTCTCAATTTCTCTCAAATCTCTCAAGCCTCAGGTATTCTAAAATTTTATTTCTTATTCTATAATTTCTCAATTTCTCTCAAATCTAATAATTTATAAATAAATTATATCTTTTATTTATTTCGTATATATTATTAAATTTATTTGGTATATATTATTTGGTGGAGCTTTAAATAGAGGTGTATCAATTTGTGACTTCATGGAGCCATGAATAATGGTGTATCAAATTGCAACTTCTTAATTGTTATTATGCCTTTTACTGTAACATATATCCTTTTTTTACAATTTAATTTGTGTGTTAATCTTTGCAAATTTTACTTGTTTATTGTTCATATTTAGTTGATTATAAAAATTAATGAAGAAATTTTTTAATCTTGCTAGTAGTTCTAAAAAAAAAAAACTAGTACTCGCTCTACGATTCTCCCAAGGGTAGACCAACATTCTCATTTAAATGACTCCTCAATTCGTCCCTCCGCTCAACTCGCTAGGCATGGTACTAGTCATCAATTTATCGACATGCCCCTAAGACCTACTACAACCACTCCATCTTCTTCTAGTTCTATGGCCCGATATCATATGGAATGTAATTTAAACATAGAAGAATATAATTTTATTGCACAAAAACTCACATCTTTGCATAATACCTAATCACAAGAATAATATCATCCCACTACTGATAGAATAGATAAAGAAAATCCCCTAGATTATGATGAAACACAAGCACCCGATGATATTGACACACAAGCCCCTGATGATATTGACACACATGGGAACCAAAAAAAAAGATTAACTAGTAATGTATGGAAATGCATAGCTATTGGCCCACCCAGTTCAGTGCATTGTAAAATTTTTCGTGTAGTTTATAAATATAAAAAATGAGGTGGAACAAATACAATTAAAAGACATATAGATACTCATCATCCAAGTTGGGATGAAGAGGGTGTGGGGGTAGAGGTTAATCACATTTATCGAGATGAATCAGGTGTATTACAAAGTTGGAAATATAGTCAAAAAATATGATAATAGAATTATCTAGATTAGTTGTACAAAATGGGTTCCCTTTTACTTATGCCGAAAATAAATTAGTAACTAGATATAATCAAATACATTTACAACCGGCTTATATACCCATTTCATGTAAAACTTGCTATGATGATGGATATAAACAATATTTAGCAAAAAATTTAAATTTAACTAAAAATTTTGATAATTTGAAATGTGGAGTTTCTTTTACATTGGATAGGGGGTTAAGTGGAGGCAATTTGCATTATCTATGTGTTACAGCTCATTGGATTGATGATAATTGGTGCATGCAAAAAAGAATAATTGAGTTTCAATAATTTGATCATCCCCACACATGTATTCATATTTATGAAGCAATTAGAGATTGCCTTAGGGGTTGGAAATTAATGGATAAAGTTATGTCTATGTCTTTGATAATGCATTTAATAATACATCTGTTGTAAGGGAATTAGTTAAATTAATAGACCTTTTAGAAAATGGTATTTTTTTTCCATATTATATGTTTTTGTCATATTATTCATTTATGTTGTAAAGATGGTTTTAAAAAAAATTGGTCTTTCGGCAGGTAAAATTAGAAGTGCTTTAACACATATTATGGCTTCATTAGTTAGAACATAAGAATAAAAAAAAATTGTCAAGACTGTAGGATAAGATTTTTAATTTCTTACTTAGATACTTAACATAGGTGGAACTCTACATAGAAAATGTTTAGTGAGGCAATACCATATCGTCATATAATTAGTAAATTTTGTAATAAAGAAATATTTGATGATTATGGTGAACCATTTTTGCATTATGTGGATTACAAATTGTGGAAGTTCTTGCTCCACTTTTTCAAATATTTAATGATAAAATCAAAATTATGTCCGGTCATTTTTATCCAACATCTAACTTGTTATTATATATACTATATGAAATTGCTCAATTATTTAACAATCATAGATATGATGAAAACAGTTAAGTTTAAGTAATTTATGCAATGGAACAAAAATTTCTTAAGTATTATGAAAATTATTGCAAGTATTTTAGATCCTACATTAAAGTTAGATATGTGTGTTGTACTAATACAAAAAATATAATGATTTTATACTTCATGAGCATTTTAACTATGATGAAGAAAAAATAAAATTTTTAGATATTTTGAAAATTTTGTATAGTGTTTATAGTCAAAATTGTAGGATATGACAAGTGCACGTAGGTGCGCAACGACCATCTACTAGCAAAGGAGGAATGTTTGCATCTTTAGGTAATTTGATGAATGAAAAACTGTCAAGCTCAAAACCCAAAAGTAGCACAAAGATATCACTATACTTATAAAATGCATGTGAAGAAGATTGTGAAGGATGCAATGTGTCAGAGTGGTGGAAAAATAATGCTAAAGTGTATCCAATTCTTTCACGCATTGCTCGAGATGTACTTGCACCTCAAATGTCAACGGTGGCATCCGAGAGTGCCTTTAGTGCGGGCAAGCACACATTTACCGATACAATGTCGCGGTTAAAGCCTAATTCGATCAAGTTTTATATTCTTTGAAAGGATTAGCTAGACCAAGAGTATAGAAACAAAAATTTGAGAAAGGTGATGACCATATTGCCTCCATTTGAAGAAGACAATGAAAAATGGCTTTAAACCGCACCCACCACCGCATTTCAATCAAAAAGCAATTTAAATCACTTGAGTGAACGACAAGTTTATCATTGGGCATATTTAGATGTTTAGATATTACAAAGTTGTTTGTTTCTTTTTGTTATTAATATGTACTTTCATTTAGAAGTTTGGTCATTTCCGCCTCTATGTAATTATTTTTTCTAAATTAATGACGGGTAAAGGGGTCCATGTCAAACTGCTCACCACCTTATTTTGTGGTGTTTTTGAAAAAATATATTGATACAAAAAATTAATATAAGTATAAATTTCTAAGTTTTTATAAAAATTTAAGCATTGTCAAATATTAAAAATCACATAAATATAAATTATTAAGTTTTTTTAAAAAAGTATAAGTGTTGAAAAGAATATTAATAATCACATAAATATAAAAATTAAAAAATTTTAAATATATTTTAAAATTAAAAAAAACTACGAGCCGGCCCATCTAGCCCAACTCATATATAAACTGGCCCACCTATATAGTGGGTTGCTTTTGAACCGAGCCAGATTTTTCAAGTTTCAGCCCGTCACAGTCCGGTTCATGAACGGCCCGCGAGCCAGCCCGGTTTGGCTCAAAACCTGCCTTGAACTATCTATTAGGTGGGCCGAGCCGGCTCGATCCGGCCCATTTGACACCTCTAGTTTGATTTATTATTTTGCATATTATAATTTACATATTTATCTTTATTATGAGGATAAAATTTTAATTTTATATTTTAACACAAGCCACACAATATCCACAATAAAATTTAATTCGTGTAACCTCCAAACAACAATCGAAGCATAGTAAGCTAGTCATGCATAGCGTAGTCAAACTTGAATTAAGGAAATATCTGTGCTGGTGGAGTTTAGTGTAAACAGACGCTCAAAACAAGGTAATGACTTAACATTAGAACGTTTGGCAAGCCACTTATAAGTATAATCATATGGACATTTCACTAAAAACTCATCACGTTTGGTCTGCGCGCTTCAATATGAATCACGTTGTCCTTTAATTTATCTCGATTTGATCCATATTTTACTGCAAATCAAAGGATCTCTACAAATATATGTTGACAGGAGGAATATATTATTATGGAACATTAAAATTTTGATCAAAATATCACTATAGACTATCATATTATTGACTCTATTTGTAAAAATAATTAGCGTCTTGAAAATATATTTAATTGACAAATTTCTAACTAAAACAAATTTTCATTAATTCTTATTCATGTTAATTCATTATTTACACAAAACTAAGCATTGTAGAGGAATAATAATAAACAGTTAATATGAAGTATATATATTTCATAAACAAAAACACAATTAGGATCTAAATCGATGAGTGTCCTACTCTGATACTAACTGGAAGCAAAAATCTTCAAATACAAGATTCCTACACTATAAATTTAAAACACCATAATATAAGTGAATTTTACTCGCTTACGCCGTGGACTGATGACCAATACAATCCTTAGATGTTTGTACAAACATCTTTGGCTAATTATCTTCCTCTCCATTCTTTATATTAATTGACAGTTTCAATAAGACATACGATTTAACAAAATATAGAGTGGAGAGGAAACATAGTCTATATATAAACTCTTAAAATCAAGTTCAATTAAAAGAAAAAAAGAAAAAAGATAAGGGAATGTTTGGTTATAATTTTTTGTGTGATTTTATTATGTGTTTTGGGAGAATGAATTATTGAAAAATGTGAAAATTATTTTTTGTTATGTTTGTTTATGTTTTGGGGAAAATATTTTTTTACTGTAGTAGTCAAATCAATATTTTTTTGTTAAGTTTTTGAGGTGAAAATAAAATTGAGTGATTTTTTAATATTAAAATAGTAATAAAATATAATATATATATATATAATATGTGTGTATATATTAAAAAATGTATATTTTAAAAGAAAAATTGAAAATATAATTGAATATATTTCTTCAAAATAATATTATTTTGAAAAAATATAATCAAACACTCCCTAAAAATTCCAACCCAACTAACTGATCTTTAGAATAATGCCTGTCCAGGAGTACTTCTGCATACCGCTTAAATGCATCCACATGAGCAGTTTTGACATTTTTGCATCATGAAATGCAATTCACGTGGAGTGTCGTGAAAAATGGTTCACCTGGAAACAGTTGAAGAAGTAGTCTCCTGTTTGACTAAGTACGACATCTCATTGAGAGCCACATGATATAGGCTTCAGATTCCAAAAAGCATGTTTTCCACAAGGAAGTGATAAAATCTGCTATTGAGAATGCCTGCGTGGAAGGAATGAATGGGCTACAAGCATCAACGCAAGATTCCAACATCCGGCTGCTACACTGTTAATTCAATCATGTCATAGGACGGATATTTGAGTCCTGCGGGTAGTGGTGGAAAATTAATATACTTAATTGCACTCCATCCAATTAAAATTATTAAATTGGGAAAAACTCACCACTCACGCTCTTTTAATTTAACGATAAGAATATGAATGGAATGAATATATTGCACTCAATTAATTAATTATAGCATCACCTATTTTTTAGATGAAATTAATTAAATTTCACATTATAACAGTAGTAAACATCAACGCTAGAATATTCCAACATCCAGCTGCTACCATGATAATTCAATTATGTCATTGTACGGATATTTTAGTACTATAGTTGGTGGAGAATTAATTTCTGGAGTGATATTCTTGATTGCACTTCTCTATCACCACCGGCCACTGTTCCTTAATTAAACGGTGGTGGATGGATTGAATACGTTGCAATTATTTTATTATAGCATCACCTATTTTTTAAATGAAATAAATTGAATTTAACATTATAATAGTACTAGAAAATTTAAAATAATTTTCAAAATTATGCAAATTCCAACTTCATCTTAATTCTTGAAAAAAATAATTTGAAATTATTATTTATAAACTTGAAATTCATGGTATACAACTTAAGATGATCTAGATAAGTTCAATAAATTTATTATTTTAAACTTGGTAAGTTCCTATTAATGCTAATATATGTTAAAATTGTGTTTGGCTGATGAATTTGAGATTATAAAAAATTAAGGCATTAATTATAATCAATCTGTAGTTGATGCTAAAAATTCATAAATTCAATTTGAAATTTATCTAACTAAATTTGAAATAGAATCTCTTGTAGCTAAAACTATCTATGGTTAATTTGTAGTTGATAATTATTCTTTATATATATACATGCACACATAGACATATATATTAATTTTTCTCAGGATAATGTATAGGTACTCTATTAAGCTTCAAAGGAATAATGCTATGAACTGGTAGCTAATAATCTACATTGCTTGTTATTTTAAAAAAGTACATTTGGTTTAATAAAATTTAATTATAATTTATAGCCTTAGCTATGAGAATAATTTTGCAGCAGTTTTTCTTTAGTAGATATCTTATTTTTTAATAGAATGAAGCTAAACATTTAAAGCCTGAACGAAATTCAAGTCATTAAACTTTTATTGGTTACTGCAATAAATTTGAAGTCCATTAAATATAAAGTTGAAGTTATATATATATATATATATATTATTCGAAAAATAACATTTTTCCTGAAACTTTGTTTTGCTTTTTGGACGAAATTTCCTCATGTAGGTTTTATGGTCTCGGTAGGTGCATGTATGACCGTGACACACAAACTTGGCCTTTTTACACAATATCTAGCTCTTATAGTTATTTCCTGATGCTCTATAAATCGCCCACACAATCATTCTCACCTTTGTGTGACTCACATTTTATTTAAACTTTATAGTTGGCGAAATAAAACCATGGAATCTATCATAGAACTTCCAGGACGCAGCCCTCAGCCTATGGAAGCATCATCTCCAACACCTTTTTTGAATAGCAGAAGATCTTTAGAATTGGAAAGAGTTGGACCGCCAAATGGAAATGGCATTTATTTGACTTGGAAAGACTTGTGGGTGACAGTGGCGGACAAGGCGGCAGGCCGGCGGCCCATCCTCCGGGGGCTCACCGGCTACGTCCAGCCTGGTGAGGTTTTAGCCATCATGGGTCCTTCTGGCTGTGGCAAGTCCACTCTTCTTGACGCATTAGCAGGTATAATATGCCACATACGCTATTTTCACTATCGTTACCTCCTAATCTACGTATATCGGCTTTAATTATTTGTTGCGAGGGTGAATTGTATGGGCATTACTCTATCATATTTAATATAATTATTAGTATTATTATCTCATTATTTGAAATTTAAGGTTTGCGTACTAATCCAAATTAACAGAAATTATATCTTAAAGGGAGTTTGAACAAAAGATTAAAAAAAATTAACTAAAAAAGCAGCTGACCTAATTTTTCCAGCAGCCATATGGGGAGCCTAAGTAAGATTAGGACTGTAAATAGATATTCGAAAATTCGTTTACCATTCGCATTCGTATCCGTTTATGCAAAATTTATCCGCATCCGTTTAAATCGGATATTATCCTTATTCGATTAGTAGATATTTGATTATAAATGGATATGGATTTGGTAAATGCGTATATGATCCGTTTAATATTCGATTCGAATACATATTTATTAAATAATATATTATTTCTATTTTTCAATAAAAATATCATAATCCATATATGTATATATATAAATTATAATTGAAAAATTGGGAAGAAAAAAAATAAATTTAAAAAATTATTGTAATATAGAGAAAAAAATTGAAGAATAAAATTAATCAACATAATTATTGTTGGTTGACTTTATAATTAATATACTTAAATGCTATTATTATTATTAATAAGTACTAATAATTAATTATAAAGTCAATTATTAATTAAAAATTATGCTATTTGTTTGATTTCTTTTGTTTTAATGAAATTATATGGTTTCTTCTATTAATTAAAATATGTGTTTGTTATACGTTCATATATTCACGTATTTGGATATTCATAAATAGATATCTAAATAATTATTATCGAATATGAATATAAAATAATAATTCGAATATGGATAATTTTAATAAAATATGAATGCATCTGAATAATTAAATCCGTATCCGTATCCAAATATTCGAAAAGTTAAACAGATACGGATATGAAAATAGTATATCTGATCTGTTTACACCCCTAAGTAGGATTTTAAAATTATAAGGGTTTTAATATAATATATTAAAAACATATTTTTTTTCTTAGTTATATAACCAATTTGTAAAGGAGAGTCATAGGTAATTTGATAATTTTGCCTTTAATTATATATATAGATATATGTATATATGTATTTTGCATTGAAGAATTGATCGTTCCAGTACAGATACCGGTACACTTCTTATCTAACTTGCGCCCACCCCATTGATCCCATTCTTGGGTGAGCCATCCATCCTACCGGGCCTTCTCCCAGAGAGTACGCAAGCAATTTAGTGATAAAGAAGGGGCAAGGTTCTTGCCATTCAATGGTGGTCCAAGAAGTACGTAAGAGGCAAGCTAAGCTATAGGCTAAGGATAAGAAAGACTTTTCCTTCCTAATGTTGTAATAGTTCATATTATTTCCTCGACCAATTAGTGAATTTATTGATGTCCCTGGTATGACTAACGTAGAAAGATTTTTTTATCTGTATGCAAGAGCACCAAAATATATGTGGCCTTGTAAGACTACTCCAATAAAGTTTCTACCCTTCCCTTTGATTTATTGCTAATTTCCCAATTTTCTTTAGGATAGTTACAAGGTAAGAAGTTAAATTGTCAAGCCTTTAACTATATATAAGAGTAAAGGGGTTAAGAGGTGCAGTACAATATATGAATAACATGATTTCTGCTGTATCTGAACATATGCTTGATATTTTTGTAAAGTTGAGCTTTATTCTCCAATTCGCATAGTTTCCATTTTATTCCTTTTAGTTTTTACATTATCAATAAACATCCAATCGATTATGTTGAAACCCAGGAGGATCTATTGCGGAAACAATGAAATAATAGCAAAGTAATTCAATGTAAAGTGACAACAAGATTTAACGTGGTTCGGCGATGTGCCTAATCCACCCGACAAAGAAAATGAATTTTATTGATCTCAAATCAAAGTGCAAGTATAAACTTGAATCCCACAAATCTCACGAAAACACCTAACACCCTCCTTCTAAACTCCGTCTTGAGAGAATTACTCAAAAGCAGTAAAGAAGCCCTTGTGTTATGTTCGTGATATTTTCTTCGAAAGAAACAACTAATATTTATAGTCAAAAAGACTACTTTACCTAGGACTAGAAAACCCAATAAAAGAAGGAGTCCTAATTCTAGTCAAACTTGATCTCCTTGTCAAACTTACCTCAATTTCAAGGCAAAATCAACAATTCTCCACCTTGACTTGAAATTTCCATTCATCTTCTTTGTCCCTGCCCCCAATAGGGCCTCTTATCTGAGTCTGCAAATATTAATCAAATCCAAGCAATGCTCGAATTTGATTCCTGGAACAGCCTTAGTCAACATGTCTGCCGGATTATCCTTAGTCCCAACTTTGTCAACCAACATGACTCCTTGGGACACCATATCCCGAACAAAGTGATACCTCACATCTATGTGTTTTGTTCTCTCATGAAATGCTTGATTTTTTGACAAGTGTATGGCACTCTGACTGTCACAAAATACCTTAGTGATCTTAGAAGTCATACCCATATCATCGATAAGCCCCTTTAGCCAAATGCCTTCTTTAACGCCTTCAGCCAAAGCCATGTACTCAGCTTCTGTTGTGGACCATGCAACTGATGACTGCAAAGTCGCCTTCCAACTAACCGTACAACTTGATACACAAAACACATAGCCCGTCATGGACCTTCTGCTGTCCAAATCTCCTGCATAGTATGCATCCACATAACCAATAATTCTTGTAGTAGAATTCGATTGACTATACCTCAAACATCTGCCTGCAGAGCCTCTCAAATACCCCATGATCCATTTCACAGCCAGCCAATGAGTCTTTCCTGGCTTGTGCATATACCTACTCACAACACTGACTGCATGTGAAATGTCTGGCCTAGTGCACACCATGGCATACATCAAGCTACCCACTGCACTAGCATATGGCACATTTGACATGTGCTCCACCTCCTCCTCAGTACTCGGTGATAGGTCTGATGAGAGCCTGAAATGAGCTGCAAGTGGCGTACTTATTGGCTTGGACTTATTCATCCCAAATCGCTCAAGTGCTTTCTCAAAGTAATGCTGTTGAGACAAGTACAACAATCCTGCTTGTCTATCCCGGATGATCTCCATGCCCAAAATCTTCTTTGCACTGCCCAAATCCTTCATCTCAAATTCTTCACTTAACTGAGCTTTTAATTGGTTGATCTCAGATATGTTTCTAGAGGCAATCAACATATCATCAACGTACAACAGCAAATATACGAGAAGGCTATCACTACAAATTTTGTAATATACACAACAATCAAATTTATTTCTAGTATATCCTATCTTGGTAATAAAAGCATCAAACCTTTTATACCACTGCCTGGGAGACTGTTTCAAGCCATATAATGATCTCTTCAAAAGACATTATATGGCTTGATTTTGTTTCCCGGGAATAACGAATCCTTCTGGTTGACTCATGTAGATTTGTTCCTCCAACTCACCATGTAAAAACGTTGTTTTCACATCCATCTGCTCTAATTCCATATCAAACAGAGCAACCATGGCAAGTAAAACACGAATGAAAGTATGTTTTACAACTGGGGAGAATACTTCATGAAAGTCAACTCCCTCTCTCTGAGTAAAACCCTTAGCAACCAATCGCGCCTTGTATCTAGCATCTTCAACACCAGGAATTCCTTCTTTCTTCTTGTAGATCCATTTGCAACCTACAATTTTCTGTCCTTTGGGTACATCAACCAGTTCCCATGTGCTATTCTTGTGTAGAGACTCCATCTCTTCATTCATAGCTGCAATCCATTTATCAGAATCTGGCCTGGATATTGCCTCTTTGTATGAGACTGGATCATCTCCTATAAACTCCTCAGCTGAACTCAAAGCATAAGCTACCAGATCTGAGTAAGCAAACCGCTGTGGTGGTTTGATCTGCCTCCTCTCCCTATCGCGAGCCAAGCGATAATTTTGTAGTGGTTCATTTTTCTGCTGTTGATTAGGTGGTAATGTGCTATCACCAGCTTCATCTACCACCTTCTGTTTCCCTTTTGAAACTTGTGGAGGATCAATTGAATCTCCACCTTCTCCTTAACGCCCTGTTGATCGCTTTTCTGCTGCTCTACCTTTTTCATCATTGCAGACTCATCGAATGTCACGTCCCTGCTGATAATCATCTTGGAGCCCTTGTCATCATTACACCACAAACGATAACCTTTGACTCCATCTGCATAGCCTAGAAATATGCACTTCCTAGCCCTTGGCTCAAGCTTCCCATCTCGGACATGAGCATAGGCTGGACACCCAAATACTCTCAGATTTGAGTAATCAGCAGGAGACCCAGACCAAACTTCCATTAGTGTCTTGCAGTCCAAAGCGGTTGATGGTGACCTATTCACCAAATAACAAGCAGTGTTAATTGCTTCTGCCCAAAAATCCTTGGACAATCCGGCGTTAAAGAGCATGTATCTAGCTCTTTCCAAGATAGTCCTGTTCATCCGTTCTGCAACTCCATTCTGCTGTGGTGTATGTACAACTGTGCGATGCCTCACAATTCCTTCCTTCTCACAGAATTCCTGAAATTCCTTGTTGCAGAACTCCAATCCGTTGTCAGTCCTCAAGCGCTTGATTTCCTTTCCTGTCTGCTTCTCAATTAAGGTCTTCCATTTTGCTTGAAGTTGACAAACACCTCATCCTTATGCTTCAGCAGGTACACCCATACTCTACGTGAGAAATCATTTATGAATGTTAGCATGTACCTTGCACCTCCCTTTGAAGGAACCTGAGAAGGCCCCCAAAGATCTGAGTGAATGTAATCCAAGGTACCTTTGGTCCTATGAACTGCAGTACCGAATTTCACCCTATGTTGCTTGCCCAGCACACACTGCTCGCAGAAATCCAGTTCACCAGTCTTCTCTCTGCAAAGCAAACTTCGTTTGCTCAATTCTGACATCCCCCTCTTACTCATATGCCCAAGCCGCATATGCCAGAGTCTCGTAGTATCATTAATTGATGAAGAAACCGCTGCAGTACCAGAAACCGTGTTTCCCTGCAATATGTAAAGGCCGTTCCGCTTTTCTCCCTTCATGATAAGCAGTGCACCTTTGGAAACCCGCAGAACTCCATCTCGAGCTCTGTACTCACAACCATTCTTGTCCAGAGTACCTAGCGATATCAGGTTTTTCTTCAAATCTGGAACATGACGCACATCTGTTAGGGTCCTTACTATCCCATCATGCATCCTAATACAAATTGAGCCAATTCCTACAACCCTGCAAGAAGCATCGTTTCCCATAAGCACTTTACCACCATCAAGTTTTTGGTATGTGGTAAACCAATCTTCTCTTGGGCACATGTGGTAAGAGCAGCCACTATCCAAAATCCATTCAGAGTTTAGTAAAGTTTCAGCAATGTTGAGAACAAGCCCACCATCAGACTCATCCTCATCAATTCCTGCGACATCATCCCGCTTCTGATCAGAAGTTTCACCTGCATCCTTCGCCTTTCCTCGTTCTGGACAATTCCGTCTCCAATGCCCCGTTCCACCGCACCTAAAACATTTGTCACCGTTTCTAGGCTTGGTTCGGGACTTCGATCGGCCTCTACTCCTTCCCCTTTCTCTTGGTCTCCCTCTTGCCACCAATCCTTCCCCACTTTCACCATCGTTGCTGCCCAAGACATGTTTTCTCAACTCGTTGGAATTCAATGAGGCCTTCACATCCTCCATTGAAATCATATCTCTCCCATACAACAAAGTAGTAACCAAGTGCTCAAAAGATTTTGGCAAGGAACACAAGAGAATTAAAGCTTGATCCTCATCATCAATTTTAACATCGATACTAGCGAGATCTAGAATCACCTTATTGAAAAAATCAATATGTTGAGTAATAGATGTACCTTCCTTCATTCTCAATGTATATAGTTGCTGTTTCAAATACAACCTATTTGTCAGGGACTTCGTCATATATAGACTCTCCAGCTTCTTCCATAAATCCGCTGGCGTACTTTCCGTGGCGACCTCTCTCAGTACGTTATCCGCCAATGATAACACCAGAGTACCGTAAGCCTTCGCCATGAACTCATCCTTCTCCTTGTCCTTCAGCGTTTCCGGCAAGAAATCTCTACCCTTTAACGCTCTATGTAATCCTTGTTGACACAGGAGGGCATGAACCTTCATCTTCCACAGCCCAAAGTCATTCTTCCCATCGAATTTCTCTACCTCGTACTTCATTCCTGACATCTGATCCAACCTACTCCGATACCAGTATGTTGAAACCCAGGAGGATCTATTGCGGAAACAATGAAATAATAGCAAAGTAATTCAATGTAAAGTGACAACAAGATTTAACGTGGTTCGGCGATGTGCCTAATCCACCCGACAAAGAAAAGGAATTTTATTGATCTCAAATCAAAGTGCAAGTACAAACTTGAATCCCACAAATCTCACGAAAACACCTAACACCCTCCTTCTAAACTCCGTCTTGAGAGAATTACTCAAAAGCAGTAAAGAAGCCCTTGTGTTATGTTCATGATATTTTCTTCGAAAGAAACAACTAATATTTATAGTCAAAAAGACTACTTTACCTAGGACTAGAAAATCCAATAAAAGAAGGAGTCCTAATTCTAGTCAAATTTGATCTCCTTGTCAAACTTACCTCAATTTCAAGGCAAAATCAACAGATTATATAAGTATTATTTTGTAAAGTTCAATAACATGCTATCATGTTCAATCCTACCTTTATTATAACCAACTTTTGCTTTTGTAGGTGGTGTTCGCTATTTGATTAATTGTTAGAACTAAGGGTTTAAATAATTACTTTAGTAAGAAACAAACTAAATAATTTGGCAAAAAGATCGATTTGATTTTCAATATGGATTTTTAATAAAATTCAAGGTGCTAGAATTACTATTTATTTTTTAAAAAATTGGTATAATAATTTTCTTCCTTCATTTTCCCTCCTTGTAGTTTTATTTTCTATATTCTATTCCAATGTTACTATATGAAGGTGTTCTTTGAAGAAGTAATGTAAATATTACAAAGAAATGTAGGAAATTAGGAGGTCTATATAAACTTAGGCTCAATGATTATAAAAGACCATTATAAAATTTTATTATGCTTACCGTTTATACCTCCTCTTCATGTGAAAGTTGATTACATTAAGTGTGAGGTTGGGGATTCAAATCTATAGCGGACACCCGATGTATGTGTATAAATTCACAAAGAAAAAAATTATGCCAAACCTTATTTCACTCTTATTGATTTAATACCGAGGCAAATATGATTGCAGGGAGGCTAGATTCAAACACCAGGCAGATGGGGGATATCCTCGTCAATGGCCGCAAGCAAGCACTGGCTTTTGGTACTTCAGTAAGAAAACTAAACCTAAACTACATCCAATATAATTGGTTCTGTCCACACAAAGTTCATCCTTATAAAATTCTTATACTGTGCAAACAAATAGACTACTAAAGTGATCGAGTTAATTCTCATCATGATTTAGGCCTATGTTACTCAAGATGATACCTTAATGACCACATTGACTGTAAGAGAAGCTGTTTACTACTCAGCTCAGCTCCAACTTCCAAACTCCATGCCTAAATCTGAGAAGAAAGATAGAGCTGAAGCTACTATCAAAGAGATGGGACTATACGACGCCATCGACACGAGGATCGGAGGGTGGAGTGTGAAAGGCCTTAGTGGTGGGCAAAAGAGAAGAGTCAGCATTTGCATAGAAATCTTGACACGGCCTAAACTGCTCTTCCTCGATGAGCCAACCAGTGGTCTGGACAGCGCCGCGTCTTACCATGTCATGAATCGAATCATCAAACTCGCCGAACAAGACAGAATAACTGTTATTGCATCTATTCATCAACCAAGTAGTGAAGTTTTCGAGCTTTTCCATAACCTTTGCCTTCTGTCGTCAGGGAAAACTGTCTATTTTGGTTCCACTTTAGCAGCAAATGAGGTAATCTCACAGATATTAATCAATCCTCAAGATTAATGTTTGTTTCTAGTTTTCTAGGACATATATAATGTGGTTCAAAATTAATTAATTTTTCCCTGTTGATCTGGATCTATATTTTTGACACAATTGAAATTGAAACAGTTTTTTGCTTCAAATGGCTACGTATGCCCAACAATGAGAAATCCATCTGATCACTATCTCAGAACAATTAATCAAGACTTCGATTTGGTGAGCTCAGGAAATCATTCGTTACTACTTAATCTATGATTATAGTACCATATATTAACAAAGAAATATAAATGTTTAACAATTATTGGTTGTCATATATATATATATATATATATATGTATATAGGATGTTGAAAAAGGATTTGGTTCTAAGAGGACTGCAGCGGAAGCCATTGACATTCTCGTAAAGGCATACAAGTTGTCAGATGCCTTCAAACAAGTGCAGCGATGCGTGGATGAGATATGCCAAAAGGTATGATCTGAAGAAGTCCGTAAGTATAATTAAAAGGATACATCTATAAGATAAATATATTATATGGACGATCACGAAAACATGGTTATAGAGTATGGTCTTTTTAAAATTTTTAAAACATTTGAATATAGTATATATTATGCATTAATATATATACCCCACTAATATATATATATATGTTAATTAATTAATTAATGTTTTATGTTAATCATTTAACCAAAAATATTAAATATTTTTGCTGATTCCCTGCAGAATAATAGATCTGTGGAGAAGAAGGGAAGCCAAGCAGGATTTATTACCCAAAGTGTTGTTCTAACACGAAGATCGTTCGTGAACATGCGTCGTGATCTGGGTTATTACTGGCTTCGCTTTGCCATATACATTGCTTTGTGCTTGTGTGTGGGGACTGTATTTCACGATATTGGCTTCAGTTATAGTTCCATCCAGGTATATATGTACACTCTAATTTTAAGATGACATTCTTAATTAATATATAAGCACTTAAATATATATATATATATATATATATATGTGCAATAAAAATTAGTTAACATCATTATCATTTAGAAAAAATAAAACAAAATATATCTGTTTACGTGCTCATATGCTAAAAAATTAAAGATGATATTTATTAATTCCGGTTCTTGTAATTTGCAGGGTAGAGCTTCAATGCTTGTATTTGTTTCGTCTTTCATGACGTTTATGGCGATCGGTGGATTCCCTTCTTTCGTGGAGGATATGAAAGTATGTGTCACTCTCACTTGATAATTTATGTCGTATTACAATCTTTGAATAATTGAATCTAAAAAACAAGGATAATTAATCACATTCCCCTGTGAAACCAGAAATAACAAAAGAACCCCTCTAATAAGCAAAATTACTAATATCCACTTTGACATGGCATCCAAATTTACAAGAGAATTCACTAATAAAAAACTAAATATTTGCTACATAAAATTGTTATGAAATTAATTAACTATGGCTGCAAATTGGAGCCACAAATATTCATAATGAATATAATTTTTTTTAAATAACATATAAAAAAAACTATTAGCTTTCAATTCATAGTCTTGTTTGTCACAAGTACAACAAATTAGCTGTGTACTATCTATAGAAAAATTAATATATATATATATATATATATAAAGAAATAGCCATTAATGGATTGAATGTGGTGAAAGTTAACTATGAACGCATTTATTTTGAATTTATTCAAGTCAATTTCGTAGTCAAAATTACGAACTTTTAACATTAGCTATAAATTAATCATAACTGATGCCCTAATTTTTTAGTGATTAACATTTTTGTGCATCCAAACTTATCACAATAACACTACAAATTTGACATTTCTCGGATGATGACTGGGTAGGTGTCTTCTCTAAAATTTGAGGGAACGTCCTGTCCATTTTCTCTTTCACAAAGCTAAACTCCAGCTTGCCTAGTCAATTAACCTTTTTTGAACGATGATTGGGGTTGGTATACTCCTAGGAGTTTAAGGAAAAAATTTTTTTATCATTTTCTCTATAACAAAGGTAAAATGCAACTTAATTACGTACCTAGTAGCGTTGATCGATGGCAGATGATTTTCTTAGCATATATATATATATATGTCTAATTCTTTTCTTGGCATTTGTATCTAATTTTACTCTTTTGTGAATTGAATTTAGATATTTACTGGCGAAAGATTAAACGGACACTACAGGCGTGGCGGCCTTCGTGGTGGGAAACACATTATCTTCCATCCCCTACTTGCTATTGGTTTCTTTAATCCCCGGCGTAATGGCTTATTACCTTGTTGGCCTCCAAAAGAGCATAGATCACTTCGCCTACTTCGCATTGCTTCTGTTCGCGTGTATGATGCTGGTCGAGAGCCTTATGATGGTCGTCGCGAGCATTGTGCCCGATTTTCTCATGGGCATCATAACTGGTGCGGGGATTCAAGGCGTTATGATTTTGATCAATGGATTTTTTCGCCTGCCCAATGATCTTCCCAAGGTATTATGGAAGTATCCTTTGTATCACATTTCTTTCCAAAAGTATGCAAACCAAGGGTTCTACAAGAATGAGTTTGAAGGGCTGGTGTTTCCCAATGAGCAATTTGGAGGGCAATCTACGATCAGTGGTGATGAGATATTGAGAAATGTTTGGGGAATGGAAATGGGTCACTCCAAGTGGGTGGATTTGGGTATTATTGTTGGGTTGGTGGTTTCCTATAGGCTCCTATTTTTGGGGATCCTGAAGGGTATAGAAAAGTTTAAGCCCGTGATTAGGGCTTTCTTGGCACGTTCGGCCAAACAGAGGACTAATGTTGAAGAGTCTCATATTTTCACCAAATGAAGATTTCCTTTGTCGGGACAATGAGGCCTCGTCCTCTTGGCCCACGTTTGGATAGGCAGTTAGAATAGAATAGATAAGCTTGTACTAGCTTAGTAAAATTATACTGTTCAAAATAAAAGAATATTATGTTTGGTAATTATGATTATATTTTTTGATTATCTAATCAGTTTATTAATTTCTTGTATGGATACAAGAATTAAATAATTAAGTCTTACAAATTACTAAAATACCCATTACAATAAAAAGGTAAAAAAATGCAACAACTTTAATCCATTTATTATGGGTACAACAATAGTCAAAGCATGAAGTCTTTTTTTCCCCATTTATATGGATTATACAATCAAGTTTTAGATGAAAAGATTATTTATCAAATAATTTGGAAATTATCTATTGGGCTCACAATCTATCATGAGCTCAACTCCTTAATACCAATCATTGGATAGGACTTGATACAATAGTCTATCAAGCTCTCAAGCTCCATCCATAAATGCAACCATACCCTTACTGGTGAAAATTGGCAACTGAAATTCATTGTTTTTATTTTTATTTTTTTTATATTAAATAAATGAGTAGGATTAGTAGATGGTGTATCATATTTGAAATCCAAAAGAAACAAAACAAAGAGAAATGAGCTTAAATCGTGTATTCTCTATCTCCTTGTATCATCTTTCACTCAAAAGTGAGATGATATTGTGTTGTATTTGAGCTCCAGCACATAAACTTGTAGGATTGATTAAATCAAACTGAATGTTTTGCGCCCTCACTCAAAAACAGTAGCACCAAATTTTTAAAGAGCACTTTTGTTCTTCTTCTTTGGTTTCATATGAGATCCTTTTGTAAGCCTTTTGACATATCTAACAATTTAATAAAATTCCTCTCTTTTCGCCTGTGGATGTAACCCAATTGGCTGAACAACGTAAATTTGTGTCTTGAATTTTTCTCTTATGTGTTTCTATTTTGTGCTTATTCGTAGCATGATGCAAATTGATCGCTTGATTTATGAGATAATATAATCATTTGATAATAAACAAATAGCATTGTCTTTTGATACACAAGATAGGATGACACTAGTATAAATTTTGCATTGTGCACGGTATATTGTATCAATTACATTAAATCAAAATTATGAATAAATAATTAATTTATTGTCTCTTTTACAAATAAAATATTATAATTTTTTGTATTTAATTAATGCAATATTATCATTGTTAAAACTATATTATTTTAGGTAACTAAATAATAATGTCGAATAGTATTTATTAGAACAAAAATGGTGCAATAAATTACATAAAATTTTAATGTGAAATATATTTATGTTTCGTAGATCTCTAGTTATTACTCCGTGTCGAGACACATGGTACAACTACTTTTGTAATATAGAAACAATAGAAAACTATATTATAAGTATAAAAACATAACAAATATTAAAATATTAGAATAATTTTTATAAAATATATTTTTAAAATAACATAATCTCATTAGAACACATTGAATTAATGGAACTTTGACCCGAATCATGATCCAACCTTTTAGATCCGATGCATCTTGCTTTTCCTCTTCGAAAAGTTGGATATGTATTAGATAAGTCTTTGAAAGGAAAAAAACTAAAATATTAATTCATATTAAAATATATTTATAATTTTGAGAGTCTCACTGTTTTTACTTCACTCTAGATATAAATATTAAATGTTTGTCAAATAATGAATATTTTCCTTAAAAGTATAATATCGTCTTATTTGTGCTTTCAAGTTAACAAGAAAAGATTTAAAAGTCACAAAATAACGATAATTAATTAATATAATATTAGAAAGAACTAATAAATAATATATGTATTTCATAACCGTATTTTGCTCATCGATCTCTTAATAGATGATGGCATATAATTTACATTTTAAAATGATTTTCTTTAATAGTTTTATTTGAGATTTTTTTTTAATTTTTTAATCTAAAATTAGACTAAGTATTGATATAGCTGAGTTTAAGTATTGTTTTGTTGAAATATATAAAAGATTCACAACTATGACTATAAAAAGAACTATTGTTATTATCTCTACTGAGCTTCCCAAATTTTCAACTAGAAATTTATATATATATATATATATGTATGTGTGTGATGATGTCAATTTTGGTATGATGGTCCTCTGGGTCTCAAGCTGCTGGGCTAAGTTGATTAGAAAGATGGAATTTGGAGACATAGGTTGGATCCTGCAGCCACGGAACAAACGTCATGCTAGCCAAGAGGGTCCTTGGCTAAGACCCCCCGATGTTTAAGTTAGTATCTCAACCTAGAAGTATTTGAACAGAGTAACAGTTCAAAGAATGTGTGTGAGCATACCGTTATCCACTACAACAATTTGCACTTCACGTAACAAAAATTTTGATAACAAAGGTAAAATTCGTTACATATGTTAGATTTATTGTAACAAAATTGATTTTTTGTTACAAATAACATTTTCTTTAGTAACAAAGTAAAAGTCTTGCTATCTTTAACTCAAATTTGTTACCTTAAATTTTTTATGTTCGTAACTAAATAATTATTCGTTACGGAAAATGTTATTTTGTTACATATAACATTTTCCGTCATATAAGAAGATATATTTGTAACAAAATTTGATACCTTTTGTAACAACAAAATATTTGTTACAAATAAAATATATTGTAACAAAGTTTTTAGTTACTAAATTTTAATTAACTTCCCTCCAAATATCAATTGTATACATATAGTAATAATGATTTTCGTTACTAATTATAAACGAATATTAAATTATTTTTTTACTAAAACTTGTGGGTTGGGCTTTTGTTCAAGAAATGGACTTCACAATAATGTAAAGATTTGTTAGTTGGGTTTAACCAATTTTTTAGTGAATTATTATTGAACTGAGTTTTATTTTAAAGATTGAGCTTGAAGAAATTTGAAGTGGATAATCCATTAGTTGGGCCAATTTCTTTAAAATATTGGGTTTTATAACTTTTTTGTGAAATATTCAATGAATTGAGTGTTTTCATTTAGAGGAAAAATGCAAAATTGGTCCCGTAACTATACCCTACTGGCAAATTTTGACTTTATGTTTTTGGTACATTAACTTTTGAATTTTGGCAATTTGAGGATAAATCTAGCACGAATTCATTTGCAGCAGGCCCCATCCACATGGCGCCACCTCACATCCTCTCTCCTACGTGGCATGTGGTGTGGCAACCCCTTCTTGCCATGTATTTTACTAGAAAAATAAAATGATATTTGCACAAAAAATTAAAAATAGGTACATAAAAATTGAAAAAAGAAAAAAGAAAAAAGAAAAGATAAATCTTGAAAAATATTTATATACTTATAAATATTTATATATATATATATATTCGCATATATAAACACACATACACATGTATCCCGCTTGCTAAATTATCAAATTAAATGAATTGAGTCCTAAAAAAAATTTAAAACTTGCACATTAGAATTTAAAATATCAAATATCCTTCAAATTTATAAAAATTTATTTCCTACGAATTTACCATCTAAATTTTTTTAAAATCTAATTTATCACTTTAGGCCATATAATCTTAATAATATTAAGTTAAAATATCTAATAATGTTAAAATAGTAAAATATCTAAAAATTTAAATAAATTTTGTTAACTTTATTTATTAAGTTAAAAATGAAATAAAAATAAAACAATAAAAATTTAAGTCTATCCCATTATCTATATAATTCAAAATTACATAAGAATATTAAAATGATAAATACATCTAAAATTATTCTGTTAAATATAAATATATTTTATTTATTAATTCAAATATAACAAAAAAAAACTTAAACAATAAAATTTTAAGTCTGTCATCCTAACTATATAATTATAAATTACATAATAATATTAAAATCAAAAATATTCTAAACATTAGAATTTAAAATATCAAATATCCTTCAAATTTATTCAATTTTAATTCATACGAATTTATCATCTAAATTTTTTTAAAAATCTAACTTATAACTTTAGGCCAAATAATTTTAATAATATTAAGTTAAAATACTTAATAATGTTAAAATAGTAAAATATCTAATAATTTAAATAAATTTTGTTGACTTTATTTGTTAAGTTAAAAATGAAATAAATATTAAACAATAAAAATTTAAGTCTATCCTATTATCTATATAATTCAAAATTACATAATAACATTAAAATGATAAATACATCTAAAATAATTCTATTAAATATAAATATATTTTATTTATTAATTCAGATATAACAAAATAAAACTTAAACAATAAAATTTTGAGTCTATCATCCTAACTATATAATTGTAGATTACATAATAAAATTAAAATAAAAAATATTCTAAAATAATTCAATTATTCTATTAATATAAATAAAGAATTCAAATATAATAATAATAATAATAAGAAGAAGAAGAAGAAGAAGAAGAATCCTTACCCTTCCCCTCCAGCGCTTCATATATTTCTCATTTCTTTTCTTTTTTCTTCATTCTTTTCTTTTCTTTTCTTTTTATTCTCATTTCTCTCTTCTTCCATTATTTCATATATTTCTCATTTTATACATATATGTATAAATTTATCATTGTTTCTCATTTCTCATTATTTCATATATTCTCATTTTATACATATATATATATATATATATAAATTTATCTATAAAATTTTAAATAATTTTTATTTTTATCTTTTTTCTTTCTAATTATTCATACATGTATACTTATTTTTTCTATTTATACTTATTCACATATATATAAATTTATCAATAAAATTTAAATTACTTTTATTTTATCTATTTTTTATTTATTCATTCCAAATTAAATAATATTTAATATTTATAAAAACATATATATAATATATTTTTTTATTCATACTTATATGCATATATAGTATATATAAATTTCAATAAAATTGAAAGAAGATTCATCATATATTTCTTATTTTATACATATATAAATTTATCATTATTTCTCATTTCTTATTATTTCATATATTCTTATTTTATACATATGTATAAATTTATTTAATGAACTTGGATGGCAATGCAATTTTGTTTCCCTCCAACTTTGTATTCCCTCCAAAATTTGGCCCATAAAAAATATTAACAATTGTTTTTATTATTAGTTTGACATAATAATTTAACTTGATTTCTTCCAAAAAATTGATTCCCTCAAACAATAATGAATTCTCTTCATTTTTTTGATTCCTCTAAATTTTAGCTCCTCCATTTTTTCGTATAAATAATCTATAGCAAAATTAATTTCTTTTATCTTAGATTATATGATGAATTGACATATAATTTTTTAAATTATTAAATGATTTTCTATTATAGTTAAAATAGTTAAATAACATATAATTTGGACTAATAAATTTTGGTGCTTAAAATTTTAATTTTTTATTATAATTTATTACAATATTTATTCAAAAAAATTCTAAAAAATCCTTAAAATAAATAGTTAAAGGTTACATACCTGAATAACAAAAGAAAATAAAGAAATCTAGTTTACCATAATATTTAATAAAAGAAAACGGTCCCTGAAGCTAGGCCTGTTAATTTTACATTTCGTATTTTAATCGTTGTATTGGCCAATTAAAGATTTTTATAACTTATAGATATCTATATGTTAATTGTGTGTATGTTTTACTATATAAATTGCTAAAATGAAGATAACTTTCGGGATTTAATATAGTGAAAAAAAAATATTAACTTAAAGTATATTATTAAATATAATGATTATTAACTTTCATAGACCTGAATAAATTGTTCTTAAGAATTAGTTGGTTTACATATTATATTTCCTTCAAAAAATAAGTTTCCCTCCAACAATGAATTCCCTTATTAATTTTTAATTCCCTCCAAAATTTTGCTCCTCCCTCGATTTTGTGTATAAATAGTATGTACAAAAATTATTTATTTTATCTTATATTATAAGATGAATATGATGTATTATTATGGAGGTTACAAAATTAATTATATTTTTTGTTATTATTTATTAGGACATTGTTTTTGAACAAAAAGATTTGAGAAAAATTGTTTATAAATTCTAAAAACTTTAGTCTTTACGTGTAATTAATTTCATTTTAAAAATTAAAATATTCTGTACTAATAATATATTGATATGGACAATTTGAACGTGCATTTATTGAAAATTTTCTTTACTTAATTAACGCAAATTGTTTTAAAATTGATCAACTTGTATGATTTTGATATAGTTGGAAATTTTGAAATACTCACGACATTATAATATAAACGTAGTAATATAGTTATAAGTTTAATAAAATTATTTTTTATCCCCATATATTTGATTAAATATTTGAAGAACTGTTAGCATCCTTAATAAATTTGTAGACGTCGGTTGAAATTTTATATTAAAATTCAAAAATATCCTTTAAAAGCTATTTTGATTATCTTTAAGACAAAAATACCCTTGGACTTATTTGTAACTTTAACATGGGGGTTTAACGTTAATATTATTTAAATTACTCAGAATAAATTTAAATAATTTTATTAATAATTTTTTTTAAATATTAAATAATGTTTTAATTAAAGTTGGATTAAAAAAAATAAAAATTTAAAATCATCAACATATGTAAAGTAATTTAATCAAATTTAATTAAACATATTTATTAATTATAAAATAAAAATAAAAATCAAATCCATCTCCTAATTAAATATGATTTTATTTTTAAATTACATCTCAATAATATTAAAAAATAATCATATATAAAATAATTTATTTATATTAAGTTAAATATATTTATTAAATATAAAAAAATATTTATTAACGAAAATAAATAATTTAAAAATAAAAATAAGATCTAAAAATATCATACTAACACTAGTAATTTTAAAATGTCTATTTCACCCTATCAACCCAATAAAAAAATTATTGATATAATATCTTGTTTCCTTCTAAAACGTAAATAAATAAATAATTTTTCTCTCAATTCATTTTTCACCTACTACCCAAAATACAAACAAACAACCATCACCTTCTCCAACCCCACTTCCAAAAAACCATATTGCTAAAATATTTTGACAAAATGCTCCAATTCATAAACAAACAAGCCCTAATTTAAACTAATTTCATTAAATTTATTAATTAATAAAAGTTAAATAAGTCAAAATGTGGGAGATATAGAGTTGGAAACCTATGAGACCTTGATGTGTGTGTGTGTATATAAATAAAAAAAATTAAATTTATTTATTAATCAAAATAAATAATTTAAATAAAAATAAAATCTAAAATTTTATCCTAACAATATAATTTTAAATAAATAAATATTTTTATTTATTTTGAACAAAATAATGTAATGATTTTAAATAAATAACATAAGTAAAAAAATTTAATCGAAGTTAATTTAATTAAAATTTATTAATTAACAATAAGTAAATATATATACATATATATATTTTTTTTTTTCCTTCCTTCTTCCACACCCCCCCCCCCAAACCCACCCCCGCCTCTTCCAACCAGCACCCCCCCCACCCAGCCAACCCCACCCGAGGCCTGGCCATGGCTGGCCACTAGCCATTTTTCCATGGCCAGGCGGTGAGGGGTTGGGGGAGAGAAAGGTGGGTATTATATATATATATATATATATATATTTATGTATATATTTATATGGTATTTATTTTATATATATTTATATTGATATTATACATATATATATTTATATGATATTTATATTAAGATATAATTTTTTTTATGAGGATTTTGTTATATATTTTAAAATTTTTTAATGAAGGTTGATTGGGCAATTCAAATTTTGTGAAAATTTTACAAATAAATCAAAATTTTGAGCTATTGGGTAATTAATTTTTTTTAATTTATCAGTTTTGCCTGAATACTAATGAAAGTTGAGGTGCTATTCCAAATGTATTAAAAAATTTAGAGTTTTGGTCCTATAAGTGTCAACGTAATTATCGAAAGTGCAAACCCCCCACCCAATGAGACCAAAAATAGAATTTTTCCAATATAATCAAACACTACATTGGAGAAAAAAAGAAAACTAAGGGCTCCATTGAAATGGTAATAATTTTATTGGGCTAGTAGCAATTTACCCTAATGTGATTTGTGAAATAAGTGTCAAATCCTTATGTGAAAAAAAATATATATATACAAAACAGCTTCTTCATATTTTATAAAACCACGCACACCGGCTCCCCCTCCACATTTATTGCCCATTTAATGTAATTTTAATATAAAAATATCAATTTACCCTTAATTATTTCACATATATACAATTCAATTTAAATAACTTTTTATTATTTTTTTTTATTTTTTTTATTTTTTTTCATTCTTTTCTTTTCTTTTTATTCTCATTTCTCTCTTCTATTATTTCATATATTTCTCATTTTATACATATATATAAATTTATCATTGTTACTCATTTCTCATTATTTCATATATTCTCATTTTATACATACATATATATATAAATTTATCTATAAAATTTTAAATAATTTTTATTTTTATCTTTTTTGTTTCTAATTATTCACACATGTATACTTATTTTTTCTATTTATACTTATTCACATAAATATAATATACATATTTATAAATTTATCAACAAAATTTAAATTACTTTTATTTTAATCTATTTTTCTATCTATTCATTCCGAATTAAATAATATTTAATATTTATAAATATATATAATATAATTTTTTGTTCGTACTTATTTACATATATAGTGTATATATATATATACGCCACAAGAAAATAGATTAATCGCGCCATATACTTTGCGCTGGTTTTTCTAAACTACAGCAAATTAATAATATTATTTCTTTTACTTATTAGATTGCTCTTTGTTTTTAACTTTAAAGGGTTTTGTCCACTATTTTTTAATATATATATATATGTAATGCCAATTATTTTTTAAAAACAATCTTATTTAATTTTAATTTTTGATTAAAAATCAATTAAGTTAAGACAAAACTATGATAGTAAAAATAAAAAAAAGTAAAATAAATCAAAATAAATATATAAAATAATTATAAAGTTAAAATCAATATTAGTATATAAGTTAATAGAAACCTTTTAATTTGACTCATAACTTAGTTATCGAATAATTAAGTGAAGAAATGAATTTGGCATTAGTCATATAAAGTTAAAACTATAGGAAATTGATAAAATAATTATAAACTTAAAATTGATTTTAAAATATGAATTAGTGACAAAATATGAGGATGAAATTATAATGTAAAATAAAATATAGAAAAAACAAATTATTGTATTCATTCTCAAATTTTTGTATAAATATAATTGGATATTCATATTATATTTTGCAAATAACAAAAAATAGTGAATAAGAAAAAAAGTTGGTAACCTTTCAAATAATCAAAATCAAAATTTCTCATTATTTCATATATTCTCATTTTATACATATATATATATAAATTTATCTATAAAATTTTAAATAATTTTTATTTTTATCTTTTTTCTTTCGAATTTTTCATACATGTATACTTATTTTTTCCATTTATACTTATTCACATATATATAATATACATATATATAAATTTATCAATCAAATTTAAATTACTTTTATTTTTATCTATTTTTTCTATTTATTCATTCCGAATTAAATAATATTTAATATTTATAACTATGTATATAATATTTAATTTTTCATTCAAACTTATATACATATATAGTATATATATATACACACACACACTACAAGAAAATAGGTTAATCGCGGCATATATTTTGTGATGGTTTGTCTCAACCGCCGCAAAATATTAATTTGATGGTGGTTGAGCAACGATTTATCCAAACCGCCACTGAATTAGCCATTTAGTGTTTTTTGAATTAGCAATGGTTTTTTGAAACCGCCGTGGAATTCATAATAAATGGTGGCGGTTAGTGTAACATTCACTAAATGAATAACTCCGTGCTGATTTTTCTAAACCGCCAGAATTAATAATATTGTTACTTTTGCTTGTTAGATTGCCCTTTGTTTTTTACTTTAAAGGGTTTTGTTCACAATTTTTTAATATTTTTACATATGTAATGCCAATTATTTTTTATAAATATTTTTTTTATAAATTTCTAAAATAAAGTATTTTATATTATAAGCTCTTCTACAAAAATATTAAGCCTTTACCTAACAATTTATATATACATATATGTAATAAAATTTCTTTGCTTCATGCAGCTATGTTATATAATTATCTCACACTTTTTATTTATTTCTTTTAATTCACTATTTGATACTCTTATTTTATTTATTCAAATGACAATTATTATTTTTTTAAAAAAAATAAAATAATGTTTGCTTGATAACATGTGAAATTGCTTGAGAGCTTTGTATGGAAGAGATGAATAAGTAATTGAGCAAATGCAAATATTAACTTTTGGACATGCAGCCAAGATGGTTAGGTGTTTGCTTGAAGGTGTGCATGGTTGTTGGGATGGATTTTCGCTGGGCCTGCGGGTGGGTCGGCGCTGCTCTAGTGGGCTGGTGTGGCACCTGGGCTGGCACTGCTCGGTGTAGGCCTGCGCTTAGGTGGGCTGGTGTGGCTCCTGGGCCGGCGCTGCTCGGTGTGGGCCTGCGCTGGGTGGGCCGGTCCTGCTCGGGCAGTGGGCCTGTGCTCAAGTGGCGCTCTTGCTGGTGGGCGATGGCCCGGGTCGAGCCCAAAGTTCGGCGGCCCAGCAGGCGTAGGCCTGATGTCAAATGGCCCATTCATATGAAGCAGCCCAAACAGGAGCCCATGCGCATACATTTAGTAACAAAACTTTTAGTTATTTATTCATTAGTAACAAAATGCTTATTTTTGAATTAAAATTTTATTTAACTATTTGTAACCAAATATTTTGTTACATAAACAATTAGTAACTATACTTAATTAAAGAAGTAATATCATTATATTATGCTTTGGTAACGAAAAAATAAAATGCAACAAAATTGCCAATGTTTTAGTAACTAAATATTTGGTTACGCTATAAAAATCTATTGTAACTACTATACTTTTTTGTTGCTAATATCATATTTTGGTAACGATACATTTCATCGCCATAAGTCCATCATTCGTAACGAACCATAAATTTCGTTACTAAAACCTTTTGCGACAGGCTTTAGGGCACTAAACTTAAGTAATGAAAATTTCGTTACCAATATTTTGGGTAACAAATTTTAGCTTTATGGTAACAAAATCATTCGTTACTAAAAGTGTAATTTGTTGTAGTGATCTCTGAATTAGGGGGTATCTATAGTCTTTGCTAAGGGGTAAAAAGACAAGTTTCTTCTTGACATGCTTCAGATTAAGTTATCTCCTTGGTAGGGGTAATATAGGTCATTTTGACCTAGCCTATGGCCCTACACATGGCCGGTTGGCCAGAAAGGGGAACCATACTGCCATTAATGTGGAGGTGATGTGCCATTTATTGCGGAGGCGACGCGCTATCAAACCAATTAATACGGACATGATGGTGGTTAAGGCATATTTAATGCGGATGCGATGGGTGGTAGGGGTTGCCATTAATATTTCTACAGTCTAGTTGTCTCAATCTTTGAGGCCGGTAAAACTCGACCTCATAAGTCGGTTTGGCTTTACCTAAAATGCTAACTTAGTTTCATTGGGCTTGTTTATTGGGTTGGTATCCTTATTGTATGTGGGGCCTACCTATATCATGAGCCCCCCCATTCTATAGTTCAACTGCGCAATAGTTAAAGTGAGGAATAGCTTTACCTATCAGCATGGAATCGATCGGAATCATAGTTTATAGATCGACGAGAATTGTAGAGGATGGAAATAGTTTTTGAATCTCGACTAGGGTTGGGAAGGCGGGAACTGTTTTAGGTAGTTACACGAATATTTATGCACAGGTGACCGGCAGTTATGCATTTATTAGTCGGTTATCGGTCTAGTTAACCGGTTGAAATTCTGGCTTGCCTATAAATAGCAATTTTCGCTGTTCATTTTTTACTTTTACGGCAACTAACTGAGGTCGAGCAGTGAAGATTTCTGGTCATGTTTTGAACAATCTTCAACTTTTAGTTCTCTACGTGCAGTTTTTGTAAGTTTTCATCCTCTTTCGCTTAAATTTTCCTGTGAATTTCTTAGCATAGTATGTTGAGTTCTAGTTCCGATTCGGAAACTTCACATTCATTAAATGCTTCGACTAGCGAGGCACATTCAAGTGAGTCCTCAAGTGGGGAGTCGGGATCTTCCCACCAGCCTAATTTAGGTGCAACTGAGGGGGTAATGGAAATGGATAAAGGATATGTCCTTCTAACCCTATTTTCGACGACGCTGGGCCCTCAGAGTGATCTTAGGTCGATAAGGTCGAAATACCATATTCCTAATGAGTTTGAGTTAATTAAACCTAGGGCTGTTGATAGAATGCATACCCCTCCCAAGGAATGTATAACTATTTTTGAGGATGCCATGAAGTGGGGTCTCGGATCTTCCTCTAGCTAATGCTATAATCAACCTGCTGAGAGGTTTGCAGGTTTGTATAACTCAATTTTTGCAAAATTATTTCTCCCTTATGTGTAGTTTTATTGTTTTGATGGCCATTTTCGACCAACCCCTTCGTGGGCTAACTTTAGTCACCTCTTTCATCTGCCAATGTCTCAGAAGTTTGGTCTATCAGGGGAGTTGGAGTTTTACTATTTAACAGCTCGACCTTGTAGAAATTTTTTTGGAACCCCATTCTCCTCTCATGGCCAAAAATGAAAAGAAAAATACTTCTATGTTCAATCCCCAGGTAGGGTCAGTTTTAATGTTTCAAGAGGGTGGATGATAGGTAGGGTCGAGATGAACACCGACGAGAACCCAACTTGGAACAACATTTTTATTTGAGATCTCCTTGAGTTTGGTGAGATGGATGCTTCTATATTTATAAGAGAAAGGAATTTGGTTCTGGTGGGATTGTCGACCGCCCAGTTGTGGCTGTATGCTAATACACACTTAGGTAGAAACTAACCTTTGTAACTTATCTAATTTTCTATTTTTGCTTATCATCTTTCTGATCGATGTTTATTTGTTTTGTAGGTCAACCAGTTATAAATCATGCAAGACATATCGCAATGCAAAAGCAACAGAAGGCGCAAGAGCGTCATAAGGCTGCAGGGGCTCATCGGGCAGCTACACAACCGGCCGGTGGGGACGGCCAAGTGGGACAAAGAAGTCAAATTGTCGCTGTAGCATGTTCTGGAGTGGCGAGCAGTCCATCTCCACAACAGAAAAGGAAGGCCATTGAGGTGTCAGTAAAGTTACATGTTGCCATAGGATCCAATAGTCAAAACATTAAAAATAGAAATTAACTAGGCTACACATGATAACAAGGATCTAAACATGCCATTGATTCATATTTAGATGGAGAATTACCTTGTTTTTCTCAAAAACCAAGGAAGCAAAAAGAAAGCCTTTGACTCTCAAAAACTGTCTTCCAGCGGCGCAGCAGAGTAGCGACCAGATTTCCCCAACCAAATGAATTTTTTTGAGCTGAAAAGTTTACAGCTACTCCATCACACCTTGATGGATCTAATGTCCAAATATCAGCTCAATTAGAACTCGAAAAGTCCACCCAGAATAGCCTCCAACTTGCTGCCAGAAACTGGATCTCCAAAGGCGAGCAATCCAATAGTTTTGCCTCTAACGTTAAGATCCACACACCAATACAATAACCTATCTTCTTCTATATTAGCAGGAGAATATAGAGAATATACACAATGATGAAGGCTTGATTTGGAGGTATGAGGAGAAAGGAAAGTGAAGCTTCAACACATGATGTAGCACTTTAAGATTGGTGGGAAAATATGGACTGAATCTAATTCTTCCTTCTTAAATCTAAATTCACATGGAATGGAATGCAAGCATACGCTTGGCCGCCTCTCTCTATATATAGAGGAGGATGGTGTGATGCCAAGTTGGCACAACACCTTCCTCAAGGGGTACCGCCAACTAGCATGCAATTTGGCATGTGAATTTTAATTTTGTGTGAATTTGAATTTCATTTAGAATCTTCATTTTATCTCATGAAATGTCATCCAAATAAATTATAATTCACGCCAAATGAACATTTCATTTGAATTTTTCCTCCAAAATTAATTCTCCATATTAATTAATTAAACTTCTTTAATTTAATTAATTGTCTTGACTTAACTCTTTAAGTCAATTAGCTTAACACTTTAAGCTAGCAATAGTTAACTTAACCCCTTAAACTGACTTGACCAATTGATAGCCATGTAGCACCAAATAATTAACTCCTTAATTATTGGTCTTAATTTAACTCCTTAAATTAATTAGATCAATTTAACAATTAAATTGATGAAGCCAAAAATGACCACAACACTTATGTCAATTGGTCACCTCCAAATCGATCGTGTAGGAATTTTTCTAACTCTTAAAAAATTCTTCTTCATTGCCTAGGATATGTAATTGGCTTTTGTGTATGACCCATTAGGTTCCACCATTCATTGGACATGGGTTCATAACTCTTTGTGACTTTGGAATATCAAATATTCACTTTAGTTTAAACTCCTTTAAACTAATCGACTCAATTGAATTAATTTTCATTAATTGAAGAGTACTCAATCTCCATGGTCGATGTCCAACCTCAAGCTCGTGGAGCCCAACTAGTTGGCCGAAATGAATGCTTTTAGAGAACTATTCTAGCTTTATGTTTGTTATACAAATACGTTCTTCAATCTCCTATCTCTCTAAAGAGGCCTAGGGCAAGATATTTGTCAGCTCCCTAATAGCCTCGATACTATGTCTTTATTCTCAATGTTCGATTCCCTTTATGATCTCATCTTGGGAAAACTTCTTTTCCAAATTGTTATACTACCCTACGCAAGGTTTTCATGGAATCAATCATTATAGAATACATAGGAGATGTACTTGTCCTTCATAATGATGAGAAGTCGGATCCCATCTTGGATCTCATAAACCTCTATGTTTAAATAGCTTATACCCAATCTCCACCCGAACAACCTGCTATGTGGCCAGGGAAGAGTCAAAGCATGAGGACATAAACACAAGGTTACAATGGATTCTTAGGTCAAATGACTAATTATATGCACTAGCATATACTAGAGAACTTGCCACTATGGCTATCTAGTGGATCCTTCGGGCAGGTCTTCAGTGCTTTGTTCTCTAACAAGCCACTACTAATATGCACCCATATCTTATATGGCATTGCTCATGAAATGAAGCAATATCCAACTCCTTGGATTAATGTATTGTTAGTGCAAGTCTATCTGGATCTTAGATGTCTTTGGTCTCATAAGATCCTACGACTTGGAAGTATTTAAGATCATGACCGTGTAAGACTTGTTTCATGATCACCACCTAGTGCGTGACCAAGTCCTATAGTCTTGTGTGATCTAAGGGCTTCAACCAAATGCCTATGAAGTAAATATGTGCATAAGATGAAGATGGCCATTTAAAGAATATCATTCAATCAACATTGTATCACAAGTGAAATAATTTACAATGCCAATCTAATTGGCTTGCAGGGCATTATTCCAACAAGCGCAAAGTGCGCCAAAGAAAATCATGGTCAAAAAAGGACAAAAAAGGTTGGCTAAATCGATGAGGCAACCTCCTCTTAAACATTTGTGTAATTTACCGATGTTCCCTAAACCCCAATTTGGCGAGAAAGTAGGGATGTTGAACACCACGGCCATGATGAGTATGGGTCCAACATCTGTGTCGCCTCTAGCCGTTTTAATAGCTGGTCTGTTTTAAATGGACTAGGTCGAGATGTTCAACTACGAGCAACTTGACGCTTTGAAAGCATTTGCGTATCATGCAAATATGGTAATGTTTCTTGTCAAACTTTCATATGTATTGTTCGAAGATTGATGTCCTCATGAGTTGTTCGATGTTTTGCAGGTCGGGCAATAAGGGTACAACCTCCACCGGAGATATGAACTTTGCAAGACCAACCATCTACGGCTAGAGGAAAACTGAGAGAAGCTAGAAAAAGAGCAAAATGACCTGCTTAAGACTAAGATCGAACCCTTGGAGTCGAGGCTAGCCAAGCTAATGAAGTAGCTTAAGGAAAAAGATTTTGAACTACTGGCTACTGTTCAAGGTAAGAGCTAGGCCAAAGAGCAACTAAAGAAAACAATAAACTCTATCTAAGAAGCCTCTGAGTTGGGTCGAGCTCAAGGGTATAAGAGTACTTTGCGATGTACCAGGACTTAGTGGATAAAGTTGCCTCATAAGAGAATATAGTAGATCAACTGATCAAACCCCTAATGCAAAAAATCTTTCAAGGGCATCTTGAGAAGATAGGCCTTAAGACTATGGGGAATTAGCATTATGACAAGTGAGAAATTGTTGGAATAGTGCCCCGCAATCAATTGGATTGGCATGAAAAAACTATTTCATTTGTGATATAATCTTGATTGAATGATATCTTATTAAATAGTCGTCTTCATCTTATGCTTATTTTACTTTATTAACATTTGGTTGAAGCCCTGAAATCACACAAGACTATAGGACTTGATCACACATATAATGGTGATCATAAAACAAGTCTCTACTTTCATGATTTTAAATATTCCAAGTCATGGAATATTATGGGACATGGCATCTAAGATTCGAATAGATTTGCACTGACTATGCATAATCCAAGGAGTTGGATATTGCTCTGTTTCATGAGCAATCTATGTTAGATATGAATACATATTAGTGGGTGCTTGTTAGAGAACAAGTTCATTGAAGACTTGCCCATAGAATCCACTAGATAGCCGAAGTGGTAAGTCAGTAGTGGCAAGTTCTTCAGCTTATGCTAGTGCATATAATTAGTTCTTGGACCTGAGGATCCATGGTAAACTTGTGTTTAAGCCCTTATGCTTTGACTCTTCTCCGACTACATAGTAGGTCATCTGGGGTTGAGATTAGGCATGGGCTACTTAAGTATGGAGGTTTGTGGGATCCAAGATGGTATCCATCCCCTCGTTGTTGTGAAGGACTAGTGCATCTCCTATGTATTCTATAATGATCGATTCCAAGAAATCCTTGCACAATGTAGTATGATATTTGAAAAAGGAGTTTTCCAAAGATGAGGTCATAAAGAAAAATCAAACATTGGAATGTAGAAACATAGTTGTCGAGGCTATTTGAGAGGCAATAAATATCTTGCCATAGTCCTTTTTTAGGAGATATGAGATGAAATGACTGTATTTGCAAGACAAGCGTAGAGCTAGAATGGTTCATCATGACATAATTCATTCATCCAATTAATTGGACTCCATGGGCTTGTTGCTAGACATAGACTATGGAGATTGAGTACTCTTCAATTAATGTAGATTAATTGAAAGAGTTATTAGTTTAAAGGAGTTTAAATTAATGTGAATATTTTAATATTCAAAATATTACAATGAATTGCAAGCCTATGTCCAATGAATGGATGAACCTAATGGGTCACACACAAAAGCCTAAAGGTAGTTCTTACTTGATGGGAGGAATTTTCTAAAGATTTAGAATGTTCGACCTAGGTGTTTTCTAAGAGAAAAATGGTTGACTATTTTCTTGGTCAACTTGGCTTGATTAATTTAATTGTTAAATTAATCAAAATAATTTAAGGACTTAAATTAGACCAATTAAATTAAGAAATTAATTTAATTATAATTTAATTAGTGCCATGTGACAATCAATTAATCAAGTTAACTTAATGAGTTAAGTTAACACCAATTGACTTAAAGAGTTAAGTTAATTAACTTAAGGGGTTAAATCAAATTAATTAATTAAATTATAAAGTTAATTTAATTAAAATGAGAATTTGAATTTTGGACGGAAATCAAATGAAAGAGTTCATTTGAATTTAATTAGAGCTAATTTGCATTACATTTCATAAGATGAGATGTAGATGCTTAATAAATGCAAATGCATGTGAAATTCACATTCACATGCAAGTTGGCCAACCAAGGATGGGAGGTGTGATGCCAACTTGCATCCTCCCTCCCCTCTATAAATAGCCTAGTGGCCAGCCATGTGATGGTAGGTATTGAACATTCCCATTTTCCCTCCAAAAATGTGATATTCATGTGTTGAAGATTCACACACTCTAAATTCCTTCCCTCTCCTTTTCTTCTCCAAAAGGCCACTCCCTCACCTTCAACCTCATCTAATCTAGCATATTTGAGTATGACCTAGAGCAGATCTAGAGCAAACCTTGGGTGTGTGGACTTATTCATGAGAGGTCCAACACTTGGGGGACTAAGAGTTCCTTGGTGAACTATTGCTGTCCGGCAGATTCGGTGGCAGATTTGGAGGACCTAGGAGGTTCTGATTTGGACAAAATTTTGGCAACTTCTACTTGGGTGTGTGATGGAGTTAACTGCCAATTTTGAATATTTTTGGAGTAGTGTAAGGCGCTCAACTGTTGACATCTTCTGCTATGCACGGATCATACATTAAAGTGTTCTTTGGACTGATCTATCTCTTGCCTTTGAATTGATCTTCAAAAGGTAAATATTCTGCAACTAAATCCTTATTATGAGCATGACTAGATCCTTGGAGTGGAGTTGATTGATTACATTTTGCCTGTTTTTGGTTTTATATTTTTGGAACTCAATCCTACTCCTACTTTCAACATTATGTTTTATCATGATCTTATTGAGTGTACTTTTATGAGGCCCTCAGCTTCCTTGCAGTTACTACCAATGCCAAAGAAATTTTTTCTATGGGGGAGTACCTAATATGGGGCCTTGTGAAAGTCGGCTGATATAGTATATTGGTTAAAGCTCCGTTCTTTGCTCTCTGACCAAGACAGCAATCACCGTTAATGTTGTGGTCACCAAATAAAAAAATAGCCATCCTCTTACATGAGTTTTTCTTAGCAGTGGGGTGAATTGAGGTACTCTTTGAGTTGTTAGAAGACATGATTGCAACCTACCGTCTAGTCGAATCTTTTTATCCCTCTAAGAATTTTGAAGAAGGGAAGCTCCAGGTACTTCAAGATGAAGCGATTCAGGCAGTCAAGTGTCTTGTCAACCTCTAAACTTGTTTAATAGAATGGGGCATCTCTAATACTGCTTTGATCTTTTTCGGATTTAGCTTCTATACTTTGTTGGGGTACTATTTATTTGAGGAACTTACCACCTATCAAAAGTGCCTATTTGGAGTTCAACTTCATATTTTATCTCCTCAATACATTGAAGAATTCTTCTAAATCTCGAAAATGGTCTTCTTAAGTGTGGCTTTTTACGTGTAGATTTTTATTTACCCCTTGATATCTCTCTCAATCATACCTTCAAACAAATGGTTGACTAATTGTTGATACGTAGCTCCGGCATTCTTTAGGTCAAATGCCATTACGTCTAACATTGTGGAATCCACCAGGGCATCAATTCAAGAAGCAAAAAATGGTCTTTCGAGCATGCTCTATTGAGATCTATAAAATTGATGCACATCTCCATTTTCTGTTGGGTTTGGAGACTATTATGACATTAGCCAGCTCTTATGGGTATTGGGTTAGGTATATATACTTTGCCTCCAAAAGCTTATCGACTTCTTCCTTGATCATTTAGTTTCTCTTTCCTGAAATTTCTTCTTTTTTCCTTTACTAACTTCACATTGGGGCATACGCATAAGGATGAGTTATAATTTTAGGGAAAATACCTTACTAGTCCATTATCGTCCATGCAAATACGTTGGCTTTTCTTCTCAAGAAACTTATTAAATGTGTTCTAGATGATGGCTCAATCCTTGTAACCTTGGACAATTCTTTGAGATGACTTCAACCAGTTTCAATTCCTTTGTGGACTTTGTTATCGTCCCCTCGAGTTTTCTTTCAGGAATCCTTTTGTAAGCTAGATATTTCTACCTTATCTGATTATAAGAGGAGTTGTTTTTCTTTCTCACGATGTGGTTGAACCCTATATCTAACAAGACCAAATCTCAATTTGGCTTTTTAGTATTCTCTTATTTATTATCCGTCTATAGTATTTAGAAAGAAAAAAAAAAACCCCATCCCTTTTCTTACTAAAAATTGGAAGAAATATCAAAATGAAACAATAGATCATAAACCATATCTCTTCATGGCCTTTTGCCTTAGAAGCATCCATCATCTCGGTACCCAAGCATCCATTCAATGCATTTTTTTTCGATCTTATACTTGCTTGTTTCATATAGACTACAAAAGCTTTGATGTAGTTGAACTTTGATATCTTATATGGTTAAATTTTCATATTTGATGATGAGTAATGACTAAATCCACTTTATATTTAACTATAGATTTAATTATCATTATTGTAATTTTTATATTAGTCAAAATCTAGAGGTATCTTGATTAATTGAATTGTTTCTTTGTAAAGTTGCTATACAAAACTTCTATAAATGTTTCTCCTATTATTTCTTGCTAATTTCGTCCAGGAGAAAAAAACTCCCCTATTCCTATAAATTTTCCTCAAATACTTTTTTAATATCATGCAGAAAAAGTTCAAATTAAACTAATTATTACCAAGATTTCATACTTTTAGTAAATGAGCAACTTGCTGACCTCATTGCAATCAATACTGTATTTCATAATTTTTTTTTTCTAAATTAAAGCTCACACTAATAGAAAATGGAAAGAGAAAGGAAATGAGAAAATGAAAATGTGTTGGTGCATCATAGGCTATGCTTGCTTGTGAGAAAAATTCTCACAAGCAAACCTCATAAGCACGTTTTTTGCATAAACATGTGCTTGGATGTGAAAAAAATTTCCACCTCACAGGTTTTTTCTCAAAAAAGCTTTTGGGCTCTCTCTTGCCTCTCTCTCTGTCTCTCGCCTAATCGTTGTCTTCCTATTTAATTCTCCTTTGAAAAGTTGGGAGAAAATTCTAACAGATTTATTCGGATTCCCTAAAAATTGAGAGAATCTCTGAAGAAAATCTCCAAAAGGTCTATCTTGGCTTATCACCCCTACTGTTCACTTATTGGCGAGGGTGTAGGTTTTCATTCTACAGACAAATCTTTGTCCATTTGCATCGGTTGTAAGTGTATATACATACATACACCATATCTCACACACCTTTACCACAACATCCATACACACGCACTTCATACGATTGTGTGCATTGTTCGACGGCGTCCTCCGTCACATCCTCAAAAAGTATCTATTTTGCCCCTCCCCTGAAACGCCATAAGGTATTCTTTTTACCATTTTTTCTGATTTTTGGTTACCTGTGGTTGTGGGTACATGAAATTTTTGCCAGTAATCTTAAATTAAGTTTAAGTTTTGAGTTGATTTATAATTATGATTTTATTTTGATTCTGATTAGGGCTTTAATTTCTATGTAATTAGGCCTTTAATGTGTATTTAATTAGGGCTGTAATTGTTGTTTTGATTAGGGTTTAATTTTTGTGTCCAAGATTATGCTTTAATCGTTTTCTAATTAGGGCTTTAATTGATTTTTGGTTAGGGCTTGAATTTGTTTTTGATTAGGGCCTGAAATTGTTTGTGATATTGACTTTCTGTTGTATCTAGTTAGGCTAGAATATCCCATGGAGAGATCATCTCCTTAATTAACAAGAAGATGACCCTCTAATCCATCCTCGTTTATTGTTGAGTTTTTGTTATTGTTTGATATTACTATCTTTAGAATCTCTCTCCCTCTCTCTCTCTCTCCCTCTCTGTATATGAGAAACCTTTTTAGTTTTTGAATTGTATTGTTTTAGGAGAATCTTTTCTAGAGCCGTTGAGATGGGGATTGTTTGTTTACTTATGGGCTATAGCTAAAGGATTGCTTGTTTCAATTAATTTGAAATTATATGTAGCTCTATTTTGATACTTTCAAGCTTTCTGTTTTGAAATTGGGCAATTTTCTTATTCTCTAATTTATTCTCTAATGCCAGAACAAGCCCATCTCTTTGTAGCTTCTTCACATGCTTTTAACTTTGATTTTCATGAAAAATATCTTTGCTTTAATATGTTTCTGATTAAGCGTTAATTGTAGGTAAGATGCTTGGTTTTATGATGTATAATTCATGACTTTCTTTAGCGGTTGACTGCTTTGCTACATTTTGTATATATGTTACGAATACAACCCCAAATTGAACCAAAAAATAATTATAAGAACAAAATTTGGGTTGATGTTCTAGTATGTTGTAGCATTGCTTATATTTATTGTTTAAGAGAATGGTTTTCATTGGATTTGGTCATCTTTGAAAAGTGTGGGTAATCTATGTTATGGATTGTCATATGCAAATGTGAAACAAAGGGATTTTTGGACATGAGTATTATGACATTTGGTTATGACTGTATATTTCTGAGCTGTTAGTAGATTCTTATTCATGTATGTTGGAGGTCTTTCTATAAAAGATTGTATAATTGAGCAATTGTTTTTTCCTTTCCCTTGCATTTGTTGAATTATAACATCTCTGTGGAATCCATCTAAGAGGTTCTGATTTGCTATGCCTTTTGCAAACATATGTTATGCATTTAAAGTATGTTGAACTTAACATGTACACTCTTATTTAATTATTGTAAATGTTCTTAAATTTTTTTAAATAAGTTTTATGTAGCTGAGAATTTATGTTATCCTTATGCTTTCATGTATATTCAGTAGATTTGCTTGTATGTTTTCAATTTAAGGTTTATGATACTTAAGTTGTACTTATGTTTTATTTGTAGTTGTATATTGGTGGTAAATTGGATATAGTTAGTTCTATTATGTTGCTATTTTAATTTTATTATTTGACCATGCATACACTACATTAGAAGAGGGGTCATGATTGGGGTTTCCTAGCCATGAGCGGGGAAGTAAGTCATTCCCCCATGGTAACCTTTAGAACATATGTGCATGTTGAGAAATATTCACTCCCACTGGCCTAATTTCTATAGATATGTCTTGTTGGATATATCCACAGTCAAAGGCTTTCATGTTTGTACCCTATGTGATTGGGTATATTGGATATTCTATTATCTTGTTTGAGGTGGGTTGTGACCTTGATTCTACACCTTTTTAATTGGTTTATTTTTCATTGTTGTCCAGTGTATTGGTAGAGGTATTTTGCATTGATTTGATGTTCATGTCCCAAAGGTCTTTGCATTGTTACACTATCCAAGTTGCATTTGGTTCTTAGTTATGTTTCATCATGAGCAATTTTCATCTAGATTTGGGTGGGGAATGCATATAATGTATTGCATTAGGTTAGTGCATAATGTGCATTGCATGTGTATTGTTGACTACAAATTACAATTGTAGTCAACCTAATAGGAGGTGACAAATATTAATATCGATTTTGGCTTTTAACATAAGTGGACACTACTATATATTTGTGTTCCACTATAACCCAAATCGAACATTTAAAAATATAATTTAACAAAAAAAATTGCACACTATTTTGGGCAACTAGATGGTGCATGTCAATGTATTCGGACCATTGGAATAATATTTTCATTTTGAACAAGTAACATCCGATGAGAAATAAAATTTAGTGTAGTATATTGATTAAAAAATACAAAATCAAGACGTTATAACTTCACTTAGTGTAAGATATTATTTGAAAATTACAAAATCCAAAAATGAGAAAGGATGAAAGCTAGTTTATAAAATTTTATGAAGAATAACAATTGGTTATGGCAAAGAACAATTAAATTGTCATAGTTAATGTAAATACTCATAATTAATGGTTATAAATTTGTAAATTTAAATAATTTAATTTAAGCAACTTATTTTGTAATAGGGAGTAAAAGCAATATATATTGTTTGTTATTTAAATGATATATGCATGCACTAACTTGATCACATGTATGTATAATCAAATTTTACGTCACACTTAATGCGATTGAAAATTACACTACTACTCGATTTTTATATTAATACACAATTTTGTATCTTTAATAACATTATCATTATAAATTTTTTTTGAAATAAAATATTAATAAATATAGTGGAAGAATGTACTACAATATCAATAAAAAAAATCGGACACTTTTATATTATATATTATAATTAATTATATGAATATATTAAATTTAATATATAAACAAATAAGTAACTATTTTTTGACCAAAGAAATCAAACTATATTAAATATAGTTAACAAATTTGTAGTATATATTTAATATTTATATTTAATGAATATACATAAAGAATATATATTTAATATATATTAATAAATAAATAACAAGTTTTTACGGAAAAATATAGGACTATATTAAATATATTAACGAATATTTAGTATATATTTAATATTTAATATATGACTAAATACATAATATATATTTAATGAATATACATGAATATATATATTATATTAATAAATAAATAACTAATTTTTAATGGAAAATATCGGGCTATATTAAATAAATTTAATGAATATTTAGTATATATCTAATATTTAATATAGTTAACGAATGTGTAGCATATATTTAATATTTTAATATATGATTAAATATTTAATACACATTTAATGAATACACATAAGAATATATATTTTAATATATATTAATAAATAAATAACTAATTTTTAATGGAAAAATATCGGGCTATATTAAATAAATTTAATGAATATTTAGTATATATCTATATTTTTATATAGTCCTATATTTTTCCATTAAAAATTAGTTATTTATTTATTATTATATAATAAATATATATTCATGTATATTCATTAAATATATATTAAGTATTTAGTCATATATTAAATATTAAATATATACTAAATATTTTTAATGGAAAAATATAGGACTATATTAAATATATTTAATGAATATTTAGTATATATTTAATATTTAATATATGACTAAATACTTAATATATATTTAATGAATATACATGAATATATATTCATTATATAATAATAAATAAATAACTAATTTTTAATGGAAAAATATAGGACTATATTAAATATATTTAATGAATATTTAGTATATATTTAATATTTAATATATGACTAAATACTTAATATATATTTAATGAATATACATGAATATATATTTATTATATAATAATAAATAAATAACTAATTTTTAATGGAAAATATAGGGCTATATTAAATAAATTTAACAAATATTCAAAACATATATATAATATTTATTATATGAATAGAAGTTTTATATATGTTAATAAATAATTAACTACTTTTTGCTGGATAAATATCTAACTATATTAAATATTTAAGGAATATTGAATATATATTTAATATTTAATATGTGAATAAAAATTTAATATGTATTAATAAAAAACTAACAATTTTTCAAGAGGAAAATGTCGAACTATATTAAATATTTAATGAATATTTAATATATATTTAATATTTAATGTTTATTATATGAATAAAAATTTAATATATATTAAGAAATAATTAACTATCTTTAACGAAAAACTATCGAACTATGTTAAATATATTAAACAAATATTTAACATATATTTAAGATTTAATATATGAATAAATATTTAATATATATAACGAATATACTTGAAGAATAGATATTTAAAATATATTACTAAAGAATTAATAAAAATTTAACGAGCAACTATTTAATATATATTACTTAATGCATATGTAATATATATTACTAAAAATTAATATATTGATAAAATAAACAAAATTTCATATTTAAATTTAATGTAGTTAATTGGTTTGAGTAAAAAAAAGTCTAATATAATTAATATGAAACATGCATGAATAAATTTAAATTAAATTTGACAATTGAGGTTAACATGTCAAATTGGGCATTATTACATTGTCTATTATATAGTCAAATATGAGTGAATGCTAATATGCTTGTGTTATGTCACCATTTGTTAATTATTGTCTTATTCATGCTTGTGTTGATTGTACTTTGTCATAGCATTTTAGTAAAATATTGGTGAAGTGGTGCACAAGTTTACAGTTTCACATTGAATCCAACTCTAATTAAGAACATCTTATTGCACACAGATGGAATCAAGTTGATAGCGTAGTCAACATAGCCAAGGTGAGGATGCTGTATGGACTAAGCAAAATGAAATGGCCTTTATCATGCTTATATATGATGAAGTCTTAAAATGTAGTGTATACAGAGCGAAATTCTCACCTTCCCAGTGGATTGACTTGATGGTAAGGATGGAAGTAGCATGTTCGGAGTATAACTACTCTGTCAAACAACTGCAAGGGAAAAAAAGTCAGAGGTTCAGAGATAAGTAGAAGAGGTACCACAAATTACTTACTACTGATATGGGATTTGGGTGGGACAATGAGAACAATGTCCCGACGGCTTCAAAGGAGTGCTGGGCGAGGTGGATAGTGGTATGTGGGTTTGTTTTCATATATTTTACCATATATTAAGAAATTAGTCGCACACACGTAAATTATCGCTATCATCACTAAACTTTCTTTTCAAATTGAGGCTAATCCTAGAGATGCATCTCTTCGATCAAAGGCATTGTGCCACTACAGAGAGCTCACAACTATTTATGCACCTACTACTGCCACGAGTCAGATGGCGAGGGCGTCAACCTGTGGCACTGTGCCTCAGGGTGAACGACGCAAATGAGAGAATGATATTTAGGGACTTGTTCACAGGCCGCCCAAGACATAGGAGATGATTTTGATGACACCAGATATTCATCATCTCTGATGTCCCAGGTCCCTCGACCTCAGTGTAGGCCAACCTTCTCTACCTCCATGTCTTCGCACAGAAAAAAGAGTCACGATCCAGCGGTTATTTCTACCATGCACTCTTTCACTCGAGCTAATGAGGCCGTTGCCTCACAGAGTGATCCTAACTCTATGACCACGGTGGAGATGTGTGTTCAAAAATTGAGCGAGATTCCGGATCTGCCTGATGACTTATTATACATCGCTCTTACGAAATGGGAGGACTTGACCTATAGTAGGATGTTTCTTGCCCTCCCTTCCAATCGTAGGCGTAGCTACTTGGAGAAGCTTTTGTGATTGTCTGTCTACCTAGTTTATCTGCCCATATGCTATGCTATTATGATGTTTAGCTGCACAATTATCATTTGCTATTTTTTATTGTTATGATACAATTTTTATTTATGTGTGTTTGACTATGTATGTTGTCGTTTTATCTATAATATCATCTGTCCATAACTAGTTTGCTTACCATTTTGGAGTATTAGTAATTGAATATCTTCCATGCTAGCAATTTTATAAATTTTCTTGGATTGAAATTTTGGCATGAATGAATGGCGAAAACGTTGGAGGTATACCTCACGAAGTAGTAGATGATGTCTTTGACAACGTCCAAAATGAAAATAATAGCACTGCTCGGAGAAACCTAAACCATTCATTCAAGGGTTTTCTATACTTGTACTAGGCGTCTCCCTGCTCATTTGCAAACCAATTGAGAATACCATTTAGGGATTCTCGATATTGAGGCATGGATTGGTTGACTGAGTTGTTCCAAGGACATAAATGTCATTTTTTTAAAACAGTTGAAGATGATTAAACTTATATTTCGTCTACTTTGTACTGAGATAAGAGACCGTGGCCTAATTGTAGAACACCAACATAGTAGGATCGTGATTGAAGAGAGTGTTACTCTATTTATTCAAACGGTTGCCATGCACCACCGTCACAGAAATAGTGTTGAGAGATTCCAGCATTCTACTGAGACTATATCACGGCACGTGAAGCTTGTATGTGATGTTCCATGTGGTTCGGCACCTGAGTATATATGCCCTCCAGATTTTAATTCGATGTCAGACTATATACGACACAACAGAACTTGTATCCATACTTTAAGGTACGTCACCACTTTATTCTGTTGCATGTCAACTATATAGTTATATGACTTATTCTACCATCTTTGCCAATAGGATTGCGTGGGGGCAATGATGGCACCATTATACCAGCATGGTTGCCCGCAAATAAGCACAGAGCATACCGATGTAGAAAGGCTTTTGTCATGCAAAATGTCATGGCAGCATGTGATTTCAACCTTATGTTTACATTCGTCCTTGCCAGTTGGGAAGGTAGCGTTAACGATACTAGAGTTTTTCTTGATGCACTATCCAACCCAAACTACAATTTTCCTTGGCCTTCTCCGAGTGATTTTACAAAGGATATTGAGAACCCATATATTATTCTATCTTATATTCAACAATTAACTCATGATAATTATAAATTATTTATAGACATACTACGTGGTTGATTCTGGAGTCACAAACTTTCCTGATTTTATGTTACCATATAGGGGTGAACACTATCATGTTCTCGAATGGTTCGGGGAAAATCGTGGACCTCATACAAAAGAGAAATGTTCAATTTCCTCCATGCTACGGTCAGGAACCATATTGAGTGATGCTTTGGCATTTTGAAGAAGCGCTTCCTAATTATCTGAGACATCTTTTGGGAGAATGGCCCAATTCACAACCAAACAAAGCCTTAGACCCCAGGTAATTGGGCAAAATATTTTGGGAGAATGAATTTTGGGTAGTGGGTTGGGGAATGTGATAGTTATTTATTTGTGTTTTGGGAGAATAAATTAGGAGAAAATAGTTGGTTTGTTTGTGTTTTGGGGAGAACAAGATGTCACATCAATGACTTTTTTGTTGGGTTTGTGGGGTGAAATAAGTATTTTAAAATTATTTATATGTGTATATATAAATTGTATGAGTGGTAGTATGTGTATATATTTATAATAATTAAAGAACATGGGGTGCCTTAGGGAATGGTGTGGAGTTGGGAATAGTAGGGATTTTTTGGGAATAGATTTTGTATTTTGGGAATGGAATTGGAGAATGTGTAGTGTTTGTTTGTTTAAGTTTTGGGAGTTTGCAACCAAACAAGGCCTAAGCAATCTGAAATTATCGTTGCTTGTTGCGTACTTTACAACTTTATGCGCAAACAAAGTTTATAGGATGATATCTTTGATGAGTACGTTGACCCGGACTATATGGAAGAGGATGATGCCCAAGCATCCGTACAACAAGAAGCAAGAATTGTTGATATGTCTCAAGAAGCCATTTGGGAGCAGAATATATTGCGTGACTCTATTGCCCAATAAATATGGAATGGTTGTAGACACACTTAGATATCATTTACTTTTCTCGGACTTCTGTCGTGTGTTCCGCTTATGTTACATTACTGCTTGAGTATTATTCTTAAAACATATTCTACATATATGTTGGATATCTTATGTTATTTGTGAATCTTCAGTTGATGATTTGCATGTTTGATAATGTAGGTGTTAATCAATTATCTAGTAGTTGATATGATGTCTTAATATGAACATCTTTTGGTCGATATTGTTTTACATATGCACATTGCAATAAAATACAGTCGTGTAGTGAAGTTCAATTTAATGTATATCAGCTACTATGGTATTTGCAATGCATCACATGTGCTCTTGTGGTGGAGGCTCGATGCTGTTATTCATGGTGGGGACGGAGAGGAATTATGACCGTTGGTTCTACACTTGTCCATTACGTGGAAACCACCGACGCAATTTTATTTCGGCAGAGGATTGGGAATAACCTATCACACACAATCTTGTGCGAGTGGTTCACATGTGTATACATCCTTTGCCGCTTTATCTTATGCACCTACAGACTTACCCGAGGGTGCTCCATCTAGGGTCCTAGCCATACATCCACATCGGTTGGCCATTCTAGATGTACACCATGTCATCTTAGTACTCCAATTGGATGAATGATATGCGCATGTTGTAGATGCACATGCATTTTGTTTGTCTTTGTTGTTGTCATGTTGCTCGTGTTACTTGTTCGTATTGTTGGCTCCCATTGGTGATGGTTTTGTACTATACGATACATAACAATATGACATTGTACATTTCTCTTAACTTATGTTATTATACGTATAGAATATGAAAAACTTTATTGTACTTTTTCATGAGTATAATGTGTGTGTTGCACAATGTTGTTGATGTTATTCGATATAATTAATGTGCTATACATTATATTTCTTTATTATCCTAGACAACCACACTTGCAAGTTTTGTTTGACAGACTTACATATACAAACATTGTGACGTTGCAATAATTTATTCAATAGTCCATTTCAGGTATGCTGCCTCGTATTGCTGTGTGATCCGTTCTGGACTGAGGAGGAAGAAATGGTATTACTGCGTCTCATTATGGCTATTGTGAGTTCCAGCGACCTATCCGACCGTGGAGTCATGTTGTCATTGTGTGATGATCTTTCAGTGCAGTTGTCCCATGAGTCTAGGAGGTCAGATTGTGAGGATTAAGATCGGATAGCTACATAGGCGCTACTTCTCATTTATTGACTACACGTCTATTCCAAGGATGCACCACAACCCCACTGCTAATACAGTAACGGTTGACATGCAATACAGGGAGCATATACAGTATGTATGTATTTTTCTCTTATTATATGTCTTGCTATCATGATACATACATCTTTTCCCAAATATGTGATAAGGTATTGCATGTGTATCACCATCTTAACACTTAGATAAGGTCATATTCCTTAACATTTTTTGACACATTCAGGAGAGCACCAGGCAGCGACATTTTCGGCTTAAGGGAGAGTCGCTATATATCCAGCTGGGATATATTTTCACTTACGCACGAGCTGCCAATTTGGATGGCCATAAGGGAGAGGTCATCGCACCAATTGTCATATTCGACTCTGATGATGATCTCGTCCTTCCCTCACCTATCCCACATGTGGTTGCACCGCCACCCCATGTTCCATGGGTTCTTGCACGTAATCGTCTATGACCTATACAGGTTATTCAGTCGAACGACTCACAAGGTAGTATGGATGTCAATTCTTCTCATAAGGGTACATATGAGAGCATTGCTAGGTCACCCTCAGCCCATGTTGCTGCTCTACGTGGACGTGGGGGATGGTTAGATGAATAGGTGCTGATGTTCGGCCCGGTGTTGTCTGACTGGTTGTTATGTTTCTTATTGTATTATGTATTCGACTTTATGTACTTTGATTGGACCACTATTACTGTTTCTATTATGTAGTATTCTGACATTATGACTTTAAATTAGGATCTTTCTGTTCCGCTTTACGTGCCATATGCATTTCTCGACTTTAATCATGCAATCTTTTTTCTACGAATTACTTGTCTTACATATGCCTGAAAAGTATATATGTATTTATACATAAAGTCAAATTATACAAATATATATTTTACATATACATATAAATATATCAATAAATTTAAGCGCAATTTATTCTTTTACTTATAATTAATTCAACAAATATAATTATATTTGCACGAAATTTATTAATATTTATATACATTTACTCAACAGTAAAATAATAAATATATTGTATATGCTCGTATTAATATGTATTTTACTATTAAAAATCATCATCTACATAATAAAATTAAAGCAACGTATGTTACATTGTTTATAGAAAATTATTTTCATATTTTACAATTATATGTCCACATTATTTTTTAATATTTAAATAGAAATTTTTTCATATTATAATTAATCGCAGTTATATTTTAATATTGAAAGATAAATTATTTTACAATATAATTATGTACACATATAATTTAATATTTTAAATTTAATTTGGTCTTTCAATATTTCTTTATATAAAGGTGTAATGTTATTTACACTTTAAATTATTTAAAACGTCAATAAAATAAATTATTCCATCAATTCAATATTAAATTTCATTATATATATTATGGGATATTTTAGATAATATTAAATTAATGTTAATTTATTCTACAACAATGTATATATAATATAATATTTCTTATATAAAAAACCTCATAACCAATCATAATCTCTTAATTTTTTCCATAAAAAGTCTCACAATCAATCACCACTTAAAAAATTTCCTCATAAAAAATCTTACAACCAAATACCATTTCACAACTTTTTTTCACAAAAAATCTCACAATCAATCACCATCTCATAACTGTCACTTATCATATCAACTATAATTATTACACTTTTACATTACAAATAATTATTCCCTCATGAAAAAAATTTCAATCTCATAAATACAAAATTTTTACTATTTTCTCTTCTACATGAAAAATGAGAAATAAAAACGCGAGCAATCACAACCTTGTTATTTTTTTCTTAGCTCTAGTGAAATTAATAAGCATGGTCGCTCCCAGCGCCTCCAGCCGCCAGTCATTGAATGAATGAATCGCCCCTTAAATTCAGACTAATGCAATTCTTTACAATCCTACTGCCCAATCCCAGTTAACGGGGCATTAATCAGAATCACTTCACTGATAACACAATGGCGATCACGCTTCGAACCATCTCTATGAACAATAATCCCGCCTACTCTCATCTACCTTTCTACCACACCCGTTTCTTGATATCCCCTAAATTCCCTTTTCCACCCCTAAATTCAAGAACCCATTTGCCAAAATATAGATTTTTCACATCCCAACCTCGTCTTTTCACCGCCACAAAAATCAACGCCTCTCTCGAAGAACCGTACGGAGCCTCGGAGAACCAAGTTAATGGGAATGGTGCTTTTGATGCTTTTCTTTCTACTCTTGAATTTCTCAGCCTAGCTTCCTCGGCGGTGGTTTCTGTTTACATCGCTGTGAGATGTGGAGTACCAAAGGGAGGAGCTTTGGGGCGGCTGGGAAGCAAGATTTTAGTGTGGCAGTGTGTCGTGCTGGTTAGCGGCTTGGTGGCTGGGGCAGTAATAAGGCGGCGGCAGTGGAGGAGAATTTGTGGGTTTGGGTTTTCAAGAGGGCCGGCTTCTTCTGGGGCTAATTTATTGGAGAGGGTGGAGAAACTGGAGGAGGACTTGCGCAGCTCGGCAACTATCATTTATGCTTTGTCGAGGCGGCTTGAGAAGCTTGGAATTCGATTCCGGGTCACCCGAAAGGCTATCAAGGAACCCATTGCTGAGGTATTCATCTGTCTTTTCTTTCTTTTTCCTTTTTCTTTTTTGCATTCACACTTGGTAACTATCCATTGGGGGCAGTTGTGTTGTGAGATGATTGCATGTTTTTATTTTGCACATGGAAGGATATTTGTGATGGACTGCATTTTGTTGAGAATGAGGATGATATCAATTGAAGGAGATACAGCTTTTCTCAAAAGAGATGAAGCCCGCATATTACTGCATATAGCATTAGTGTTCTCTCTCTCTCTCTCTGTGGTGCCTTTGTTCGTGTGTGTTTCATCTAATGACCCAAGGCATGCTGGTTTTGGTTGTGATATGTGTAATGATTGATGACCAAGAGAAATGCAGTAGAGATAGTTACTGCGGATTGAGATAAAATATTGACTGTCAGGTCTTTGTTGCCATTGCTGGGTGCATGATCGAAGATCTAATCCAGTATGAGGAGTGGCGGTGTTAGTGTGTATGCCCTTAATGATCTTAATTTGAAAAGAGGAACCAAAATTTGCTAAAAAATTTCCTCTCTTTTGTTCTTGAGAGTGCGTGTGGACATCATCCTTTAGAGAGCGTGGGGCTGTGGGGGAATGGAGAAGGGGTGGTGTTAAGATGGTGGTATTAGGTCTTTACTTTTAAGAAACTTGAAATTTAGATCTTTTTTTGTGTTTCCAGACTGCGGCACTGGTCCAGAAAAATTCGGAGGCCACCCAAGCATTGGCAGCACGAGAAGACATTCTGGAGAAGGAGCTTGGTGAGATTCAAAAGGTTCTATTGGCAATGCAGGTATGTTTGTGCTTATTGAATTTTTAAACTGGGATTGGACAATTACTGTTGCACGACATTTAAGGGGTTACACCTTTGTTATCGCATACTGAAGCAAACCACAGACCACTATGCAAAATTATTTCGTTCTTTTTCTCTAACATCTTCTTTCTATTCTCTCATACATTACCAAAATGAAGAACGAAATCTATCCAGGAAGATTTAGTTTGTGGAAATCATGGTTTGTCAAAATGGCATTTCAGAACCGGAAAGGCCGGTGGCATTCCATCGCGATGGTACTAGACAGTTTTCAATATGAAACCAACATATTTAATGATTAATCAGCCAGAACGCTGCTGCAGTCCAATTTATCGGCCAGAATGATGGCATTTTGGATTGGAATGGAATGGCACTGGCAATGGTGAAGAGAAGATATATCTCGCAACAACGGGGTGGAGTGAGTGTAGACTCCTAGGTGGCGGTTAGGTTGATGGTGATAACTAATAAGGCATGATTGTCAGTGGGATGGAGAAGGTTCGATTATTAATTTTATTGTTCTTTTCTTTTTTTTTTTCCCAAATTTTTTAGAGAAACCTATTTGAAGTAAGAAATTAAACAATTAGTTAACTATATTGTTTAAGTCATTAGTTATTTTTATTCGAAGTTTGGATTTTAAATATATTTTTTAGTTTTTAAATATGAAATTTATTGTTAACAACTAGTCATTTATTTATGATAAGTACTGTAAAAATATTAAATTTATGATAAGTTTGAATATAGAAAACTTGTTTATTAAGTTTGAATGTAGATATTTCCTAATATTTAAACATGAAATTCTACTAATATTTAATCATTTTATTTATATTGTAGGCACGTAGTTAAGATTTAAGTTTGGGTACTCATAAAACTTTTACATGTATTAATTATTTTTATAATTTCTCGAGCATTTTTAACTAAAAAGGGCTGTTCCAGCAGCAACCATTTAGCAACTTTGCAATGGAAGTAGAATGGTGGTCTCTGTGGTAGCATCTGTAGCTGTTTCGACGAACCATAGTCAAAATGGTTACAAAGATAAATAATGCCGCCCACATGCCTATAAAAAGCAAGCAAAAGAACAAGCGACTGAGTTGGTCAAAACCCTGAAGCATCCCTTTGACGCCCCTTCTTCAGCAAAGGAGGGTTAAAGCTACACTCGTCACTCCACCTTCACGGCTTCACCAGAGTGGAAGCGCTGCTATCCTGAATATGGCTTTTCCAATTTTTTGCAGAAAAAGGAGAGGGAAGAAGGGAACTATGAATCTAGCAGTTACCCACTTAGTCTCTTTCCTGGGCTCTAAATATCAGTGGTTCTATAGGGAGATTTAGACTGGGCAAGCCTCCGGTTCTTGGTTGAACAGATTGAACTGGCTGGTCTGGTCCAGCTTTTAAAACACTGCCGAAATCTTCATATTTGATTCTGAAATCATAGACCATTGGTGAAAAATCCTCTTTTGATCGACTTATTGGTCTATCTTCTTTCGGTGGCCTAAATCAGATGGAGAAAAAAGAAAAAGAAAAGAGAAGTACAACTTCCTTCTTGCTGATTGCTGGATAATAATGTGTGAGATCGACATGTTTGGTACACTTTAGTTTCATATCTTTTTGAGGTCGCAATAGTAATGTAGTGGCTTTGGTGCATGTGAACAAGTGAGCAGTAAGATACTTTCCTTAAAATAAAAAAATGAACTTCCAAACACAGGAAGTTATGTCACGAATCATTCATAATTCTTACAAAATCTGGCCCCTAGACAGCCCCCCCCCCCCCAAACAACACACACAAACACACAAATATATTGCTTATCTTATTTTTCCAAAAATGTTTTTGGTGACTTCTATGAATGCACAAGTAATCAGCAGAAGTTGATATAAAAAATTTTAATTCCCAGAGCATTATGTCTGATTTCATGCTGGCTTCTATATGCTGTTAAGTAGGTTTAAAGGCAACCCTCTTTATCTTTTACCTTTGGGTGGCTGGGGAGATATTCTATGACCAAACATCTTGTAGCGAGCTGAAACTGAAAACATATATTGACATGTACCTATAGGTGTCTATGTATAACTTTTTTATCTTATAAAGGGGTTGATGGTTTGGTTCCTGTATTTTCATTCAAATCCGTACTGTTACTATTTCTGTTGCTAAATATAGTGTTACTGGCTGAACATGCCATACGCCATCATTCAATTCCAAATGCACTTCTTATCTAGTTACCTATAATATCATTTAAAACCATGCTCTTTGTTTTGTTGTTTTTTCTGTGTATTCTTTGACACTGGTCTAAAATCTGTCTTAACATGTTTTTTGTTGAAAATATTTGGCATAACTGATAAGTGCTAAGAGAAAATGTAATCTTTTGTGTCCTCGTAATTTTGTAATATGATCTTTCGTCTTGTTTATTCTATTGATATATAAGATTTTCAGATTTAGATACCTTAACTAATTTTCTTTAAATTCTTAGTGGGGAAGAAAGTACTGAAAATTGCTTTTGCTTGAAGCCTTGCGCTCAGGGTAGTGAGAAATCTTTTAGACCCAGTATCTTTTGAACTGCATATTTTGTTATTTTATTTTGCATTGGACTCCTGTGCCAGATTTAGTGGGAAATATGCTATAAAGTAACTCACCTATTAGTTGCATGGTCATTTAATAAAGCAGTTGTTTTTAGTTTGTCTTGTAATGTTGATTTGGATAACATTGTACTTAATCAAACTGAAAATACAGTGTTAATCGACTTGTATTCCTTGTGGAATGTCCTGTAGGAGCAACAACAAAAGCAGCTTGAGCTCATTCTTGCAATTGGGAAAGCTGGGAAGCTGTGGGAAACCAAACATATAAGAAATCAAGAGAAGAATACATCTGAGATGTCGAAATCAGCAACTGATGGAGTGGCAAATTTGGAGATAAACCAAATGGAAACGATGGCATGGGAGAGAGAAGCCAACAATGACAGACCCTGAAGTTTCAACTGGAACTTGAAGTCTTCATGGTTCAACTTTGATGGTTAACAACATATTGGCACCAAACCAGATTATCCTGTGCTCCAGTTTCTTGAAACAACATTCGGTTGCCATTGTTTTCTTTGGAAGACTAAAGTCATTTTGTTGTAACATTCTCCACCGTTGAGAAAAATAAGAAAACTTTCGTCATAATTAAAGTTTATGATATGAATGAAAAAAGTTTTGGTGCACCACTCTACCCATCTTCTGTAAATGAATGTTAGGGTAAAATGAAGTCAATATAATTGTTTGCTAAAAGTAAGGTTTGGTTATATGTTCTCTTATCTTTATTTGTTTGTGAAAGTTGAAATTTATTGAACTTCTAATAATTGTGAGAGATGCCCAAAAATTACTAGCAGCAAAAATTGTTTTAGCCCCTCAATACTCTTCGTTTTTGGACCCATTCCTACTGCGATCCCCTGGAATGGAGGTGAGGTGATGGCAATGATAATGGATTAGAGAGTGGTAGAAATAAAAACAAGAAAGAAATAGAAAAGAAAAGGCATAGGAGAAGTGAGAAAAGTAAAATAGGGGGGGGGGGGGGGGGGGGAAGAAGTCTAAAAAAAAGAGTATTGACAATTTAAACGGAGCATCTTTCAGGTAGTGTTTGGATGTGTTTTATGTTTGATTTTATTATGTATTTATTGTGTGTTTGGGGAGAATGGATAATGAAGGAATTGTGAGAGAATGTGAAATGAAGGTTGGGGAATGTGATTGATGTTTGGTTATTATTTTTAAAAATAGTAAAAAAATGGGATTTGGGAGTTTTGATATGTTCAGTTATATTTTTTAGGGAGCATTTTTTAATGTAGATGTCACATCATTACTTTTGTGTTGGTGTTTGGGGGTGAAAATTAATATTAAAGAATTTTTTTAATTGTAAGGATAATAATAAAAAATATTGTGTATATATGTATGTATATGTATTGAAGAGAAATGATTATGTTTTAAGTTTATAATGATTGATGTAATGATTAAGTGGTTTATGTTATAATATTTTTTGAGTTTGTTTGTTAGTTGAAATTTTTCTTTAATTATTATTATTATTATTATTATTATTATTATTATTACTACGTTTTATAGATTTTATTATTATTATTATTATTATTATTATTATTATTATTATTATTATAGATTTTATTATTTTATTATTATTATTATTACTACTACTACTACGTTTTATAGATTTTATTATTTTATTATTATTATATTTTATATGTATTTTTATTATTATCATTATTGTTGTGGTTGTTGTTGTTGTTGTTACTCTTAGTATTACTATTATAATTGTTACATTTTACTATTGTTAATATTATTATTATTACGATTTTCTTAATATTGTTATTACTGTTACTATTATGACGCTTTGTACGGTATATATAAGTATCTTAGATTGAAAAGCAACTCGTCTTTATAGATGCTTGGACAAAGAAATGTGACGAAAATCTAAAAAAAAAATTGAAATTAAAATCTAACTGTGCTTCAATATGGGGTGGAGGAAATTAATAATTACGTATATATGAATATGAACTGTGGCAATAGAATTAGTAAGTGTTATTATTAATATTTATATTACTATTAATATTGTTGTTGTTGTTATTATTACCATTATTAATATTATCAATATAAACTTCTATATTACGTTTGAATTTGTTGGATTAAAAAGGAAGTCGTATTTGTACTGTATAGGAAGCATGTATTATGCAGGTAGAAAGAACACAAAAAATCAATCCAAAGTAGATGGTTTTTTTAACGTAGAATTCGTCCATATCGCACACAGAATGTACAGATGGGAGTGTTCTAATAATGTTATATATATCTGCAAATGGTACATAACACATAATTGAAAACATCATGATATCAGAGGGGGTGCACTATGAGGTATATCCATCAAGTATCTGTGTAATTATGGAACTTGCCACATGTACTAGGTGCCGGTGGGGGGTGCTGATGCATCTCCTGCTGTCCCACCATCAGATAGGTCAGCTGCACGACCGTCGGTGAATATGTACCGTAGCGGGAGGTATAAAGGCTCTCCAAATACACGAAAATAGCTCTGCCTAATAGTCTCTTGAACGAGGTACATTACATGTTTGAATGTGTAATGTGAGTTGTGTGTACATGTATCGTATATTAATTGATATGGAAAAATTGGTAAACTTAACTCACATTCCCAACATGCACCCACTACTGTGTGTCAACATGCACCACCATGGTGTCGGTGTTGTACTGCACCCCAGGTATAGTCATTTACTCCACAAATGCGTAGTATTGACCACGCAGCTGCTGAATCTTCATCTTAACTTCATCAATAGTCATCACCCTCCCAAACGTTCTAGACAGACAGCGTGCGATGTGGGAGCACTCATCTATGAGGACTTGCCTATTAGAGATGTCACAGGGCACAATATTAATCAAGTAAGTGATTAGGACAACCTCCTCTTGAGGCCTCTAATGGGGATCATGAAATATACCATGCACAGGCACATTACGAGTTGGTGGTGTCCCGTTAGATAGTCCTGCCATAGTCTATGGTTGTAGTGTTAATATCATGATACATGTAAAGATGTCAACAAATAAAACTTAAATTATACATGGTATGTATATGCATCACGTACAATACTCATTAGCAACACCAACAAGAATTCTACAGTACAGAAAGTCATCTAAGGTATAATTAGTACGATACATAATAATAATACATTCAGATTACAACAAATTCAAGAAGATGTAGATGGTCGGTCTGGTGTGCGACTTGTACTAACTTGGCTAGTGTGAGGCGAGCCACGCTATCTCGATAGTCTCGTGCCAATTCGTCGAACAATCTCAGACCATGACGTGACCCGAACCCTATCGATTCCGCCATCTGAGCCAGAAGGCATATTTGCTCTAACTCGAGTCGAACGAGAACATGGGATATCGGGCCTAGATGATCCCTGCAAGCACAAAGAACTACGGGATGTGCCTGCACCTAATTGTGTGACATCGTGTTCGTGCTGGTTTAATAATAGATCGTCGTGTCTGTCATGCTGGCTCGGGTGATTTTCGGTTCGTTGTGGTCTTCCACGCGGTGTAAATATCTCAGATAGTAGGTCATATATTGTCTCAGCATACCACCAATAGCGGTTTGCAAGTCGGTATCTCTGCGCACAGGTTAAAGAACAATATTGGTTATGGAACACATAACCGTACAAAAGATTAAGATGAAAATGGTAGTGTACAGTATCCTTACTGCTTGGAGATCCGATCGCATAATAGTAGGAACGTAAATATCACCGGTTGTCGGCTTGTAGAAGATGTCAGGATTCTCGACGACCGCCTTCATTGTGTCGTGTTGCTCCTTAAGCTCATTAAATTTCTCCCTTACAAAATAAGTTGTGTACGGACGCTGAAAGTGCCGGCCAAGTTTGTTAGCTATGTCGAGCATGCATATCTGTAAGTACCGTTCAACCGTTAGGGAGTCAATTGTGTTAGCATCCAGCAGCATATGCTTGAAGCACTCCTCCACGTTGAGTCCCCATACATTTGCAGTGTCGATGCTAGCACCGTCCACTGATGCACCCCAACTCGTACCTGTATGGTACGAAGACCGTACCTAGTGGTAATGAATATTAAAAAATAACATATATAATATATTTGAGTACGTTACGGGACCATACGAAATGGTAATTATAGGTGCTCCGTTAATACATGTACCTGTCGGATTCCACCCAAAGTAGATGGTCATACATATAATATCTTAAATAAGTCTGCTAGTAGGAGCAACAACACAAGCAACAAAATACATATACAGCATCTACATAAGGGCAATAGCAAGAGTGGGCTTGTATGGTGTGCTAAATGAGGTGGTGTATGCTGATCAGTGTGCACAGAGCTATGCTCATCACAAGGAGAGCCACTCGGTGATGCAATCCCAGAAGAACCACATGTGGATGTAGATGTGCTATAAATACCATGCGATGAGGCAGTGGCAAATGGTCAACGCTGCCTATTCATACCTGCAGCATCCTCACATCCACTGTCTGCCCATATGAAGCTGCGTGGGTGCTCAATGGAAGCTAGACATCTGAAAAAGTAACGTTCGTAGCTCCTCTTTGTCCTGGACATAAGGACTTGCATGGGATCGGCACTACATGCACACAAGGGAAGATCGAACGTACTAATCCTTAAGCAAAATCATAGCACACATCTCATTAAATAAATTACAGAATAATATTTTCATCATGTTACAGTGCGACAAGAAATACAAAGATATTAGTATATGTGAGATGTGATGGTACATACATATATTCAATCATGTGGTATTATAATGTGGCGACAGAAATTATCAGTTCAAAATATTAAGTGATAACAAGTAGTTCTAAAACAGTACATGTGCAACAACACGCATATAGGATGATATAGTGGATTTCAGTATTCAATCTAAATTGACCAATGCCTGTCAGCCCACAACCATTGTGCTAGACTATCCTAAAATTTAGATTGTGCATGTATCTCCTGTTGGCTCGGGTGACCACGGTAGTAGAAGGTTTCCTAGTCTGAGTCAAGTTCGGGGTTTGGCGTCGTGAAAATGTTGTCATCCTGACTATACTTACGGATGAAATTATGCAGTTCACAACATGCAATGACAAATATCAGTCAGTCAGGTAACCATATAGCTCGGCATACCCCAAGTTAAAATTGGGAACTGCTTTTTAAGAATCCTGAACGTCCGTTTTATGGTGTTCCTCAGTCAAGCGTGTTGATGGTTGAATAGCTCCCTTGGCCCACTATATATGGGGGTACCATCGAACTGTTGGAAGTGGTACCGGAATTGTCTATATGGGGATAAGAAGCACATATAGTTTGTGAAGCCAACATTGATGAGATAATACTTCCCTAAGTGAGAATATCTAAATAGGTTAGTGTATTCTAGACAGTAGTTGAACAATATAGACTTTGTACGACACATAGATACGAATATGTACTGTTATTAGAATCGAACAGTGATACCTGGTGGGGGGAAGGGAAACGCAGGGTCACTTTGGATTGTATTCAGCAAGACCCGTGCATCATTGGCACTCCCCTCCCAACCCATGTACACATACGTAAATATTTGGTCAAAGTCGGCTATGGCAAGGACATTTTGGGATATGTTTCCTTTTTAGGAATGATATGTATTCTGTCTGCGAGCGAGTACCCATACACACACCAAGGTGCCGTCCATTGCCCCCACCGCACCCTAAGGACAAAAGGCAAACAATTTATGTACAAATTATTATTAGATAGATTCATAGTTCGATATGATCTTTTAAGGAGTCGATACCTGAAAATACAGGAAGAAGTCGGGATTATTTTGAATCTAGTTGGGCAACTCGTTAAAATTTGGGAGAGTTATGAGCTCAGGCGCTAACATATTTAGTGCCCTAATCACACGACTGTGTGGCAGTTCACCATCTCCAAGGAGTGTTGGAAACGTTCCATGGTATTCCTCTGTCTCTGATGACAACCAACTGTCTATATGAACATTGCAACCTCCTCAGTTGGTGATACCCGATACTGTTGCGTTTGAGGTAAAAGCCCACGACTGGTTAATTCATGGACCAATCTCATAAATGTGGGTTTCGTCATGTGCAGGTTATCATAGAATCGGTCAGGATGGCCATCCATTATCTTGCCAATCCAATCCACACCATGGAGCGCAGATGTGTTACGTGGCATTTTTTCAAGGTACAAATTAGGCAACAAGACATCCACGATGAATAATACATCGCCGGCACCGTCTAATACATCACTGCTAGGTATTCCATGGGATCCTTCACTGAACTCCAACTCCTCTTCATGTGGTGGCATCGAGCTCGATCCACTAGCCATCTATGGAAAACAAAAAAGTACTTAACACACAAGGTGAATTCTCAAGCGATATCACTACATAGAGTGGGGAGTCAAAAAAGTTCGTATAACAAGGGATTACAAGTTCATAAGTTAGTCACAATTAAGTTCGTGCAAACAAATGCAGGATTGAAGTAAACTGACAAGTACTGAGCACACAAATAACCAACACAAGTATTTATACAAACAAACGTCGAACATGGAGTAATAGGGATATGGGGGTGGGCTAAATTGCCTAGGGATTCGGCCCAGATGCGCTTCTCTCTATCATCAAGTTGTAGGAAAAAATTTCTCATCGTCGCACTTTGAAGAGCCTTAATAGCCCTTCCAAACAAGTGGTCCTACAGGCCCTCAATGCGCCTCAATGCAACAACACACTCGACAATTGAGTTATGGGCTTTAGGCCCTATCATCTCGGACTTGGCATCCATCATACCATCCCATTTATTTAGGACCTCCTCCAACCGATCTTATCTATCCTTGGCATAGAACTTCCTTTCTTTGCCCTTCCTCCGTCTTGATGAACCCTCCCCTTGGGTACCGGCTCTATCGTTAAAGTTGTCACGTGATGAGGCTGAGCATTTTGACCCACCTGTACTGCCTCCAATCACATTATCGCTCCCATTTGGATTACTATCTGTGGATAGATGGGGTTGAGCAGAAGACCTGGTATTGGAACTCGATGCAATATTCTTCAAGAACATTTTACTACAATAATCATAACATGGTAGGCCATGGTCCATCAACGAGGCATGGTTCGAGTGCTCCTATATTACGAAATAGAGCAACAGTAAACCAGTAGTTGATAAAGTTGTGCAAAGATAAGACGAAATATATACCAAGAGCCAGTGAGCAATGCGATCCTCGCTACCAGTGATCGTGTTTCGATCATAATCCCATCCGTACCCTGTACCATTCGTTATCAAATTATGAAACATACGCCACGATGCACGTAGTCTATTCCATTTTTGCTTCAGCTGCTTCACAATGTACGTATAAGCAGGTTGGAGCTCCACATTCATCTTTTGACAAATTTTATTCCACATGTACACTGAGAATGTGGTGGAGAGCAATTGACCAGCTTCGTATTTGTCATAGGCAAACTCAATTAATAATTTTTCATTGTCGAATGGCCAACGCACGTATCCTGACCTAGTACCCCCCGTTTGCGTATTGTATGTTGCATCATCTCGAGACCATGTGTTACGACCGTAAGGATCCATCTATTTACGACATTATTGTATCACGTGGCCAATAAGATTTACAGGAACCAAAATTGTGAGCATAGTTAAATTACATAGCTGACGTATATGTCAGCATACAGTGCACAATACTATCAATAACCCTAATATAAATATAGGCAAGTCAATCGTCTACAATGTCTTAGAAAAATATGCCTAATATTTCATGCTTACGGATATAGGTGTGAAACCGTACATGATGCTAAGTAAGCTGCGACTTAATTTCACGACGATGAAATACACATTGTATGTAAAAAGATAAACACATTTAATATTCAACATTTAATGTGGAAATGATATGTGACCCGTTTAAAAATTTAAACGTAACGATCTAGTGATATAATAAATAAAAGTATTATTGTATTCATAAATATAAGGTCTGTAAGAAGTTATTTCACTTTAAAAAATATGACACATGCATAAATATATTTGTAGAAATATAAGCTATATATATAAAGAATATAAAAATTATTTATTTAAAATATAAATAATAGATTTACTAAATATAAAAAGATAATAACCATTTGTAATATTGTGTACTTGTTATAATGTTTCTCTCAACCAATGATGATAACTATCGTTGTGTCAATTTTTTTTTTCAAATTTACATAGGTTTCGATAGGTTTAGTTGCATGAAGTTAAATGAAGCATTTTTCATAAAAAAAAGGGGTGTTTCAAACAATATTAATTGATTAATTTGATGGCCTGCAAAGAGACATTGTGTATCATATAGAATTTCTATAAGCAAATAGTAATTTTGGGCCAATAATAACCCCCTAAAATTGAATTTGCTTCTGTTACGGACTTTGTAAGTTCACATTTAATGTTGAGTTCAAATATCCTATTAATGCATCCCTTGTAGGACAAGTGACAAGTGTGGATATAATGTAAAGGAAATGCTAAGATCTTCGATTAACACCAACTAATAGACATTCAAAGTCCTAACTTAGCCCGAAAAACAACCGTCATAAACTAGCATATGTATCACAAGGCTCGCCACCACTCCAGCTACTACAAAGTATACACAAACTACATAAACAATAGCAATATTAAAGTAACATTTCAGTGCTCCTATACAAAGTGAACCAACTGCTCACATGATTACAAATTCAATTCTTTTCAACATTGGATGTGCTAAATCAACGCCCACTACTTTGGAGCTATATACACATCTTTTTAAGGACATTTGATGGGTCATTACAGGTCTAGTGCGGATAGCAAGTAATCAAGAAGTCGAAAAAAAAATTTCAAAAATGTGAGATGGGCACTTTTGAGACCACACCAATAGAATATGATGTGATCCAATTCAAAGCACCATCTTTTATTGATGTCCACTGTCACTTCCATCCACCCCAAGATGAACAACCATTTGAGATGGACTACACTTCACAAAGATGAAAAAGAACCAGGTGAACAGAAGCTGGTCTAGCTCTACAAACACGTCTAAGTGTGTAGTCGGGTGGAAGTGTAGCTTTGCGGATGTATGTTTGACTAGCATATACAGTGATAGTGCCAAAAGGAAAACAACTAGACCACATAATGCTTAGAAACATAAAGTAAGTGACTGAATGTTAACAAACATAAGGGCAAATCGACACAAGGACAATGCAGTGACCCATACGAGTAGCAACACATGGGCAGCCAAAAAAGAAACAGGGAAAAAAGGGAAATATGCTGACTGAAACAATGAAATGGAGTGACAATAGATTGACACAGGAGGAGACGAGGTATAAGGGAGGGACAGCAGTAGAATACAAGATCGTCCGTGGACAAAAAATGAAGATGGCAAAACAGATGCATGTTTCTTAAAAAAACCCATACATATAATAAAAATAGCCTAATCATAGTGTGCAGAATGCTTAATAACCGATTTGGGCAAAGTAGTGCACAATAAGTGCTTCCCATCACTCATGAAGACATAGTTCACCATCCCACAAATTGCTCAAATTATCCAAAACTTATTAGTCAACACGGGGGAATGACTTATTTCTCCACTTATGGAATGGAGAAACCCCAAGTGTGATGATAACTATTATAAAGGATCAAACCGGGCTAATAATAGTAAACATCATATAGCATCAAGCACATAAAACATTTCATGTTACTCAATACACAAAACAGTAGATTAATGGCATGAAGTACAAGTTTCAGAACACAGGGCATTTAACATGGCACAGAATAGATTCACATCACACACTGCTAGAGAATCACTTACTGAGGAAGAATAACTACTTCGGGGGGGATCCTACAAGTGAAATCGACATGGAGGAGGACTTGGACTTGGTATTGGATGTCGAGAAATTATCCTCGGAAGAGAGCTTGTAGGCATTGATATTTGGAAGAGCCTTATTAAATATTGAAACTAGAAATACTCATGAAAGAATGTACATGTATAAAGACACAAGGGAGTGCATTTCTACTGAACGGATTTACCTACCGTTTTGAAAAGATTTTGTTGGGCAAGATGAGGCTTGGTAGACTTTACTTTGACAGTGGGAGGATATAGAAGCAGTTTGTGAAAGACAAGGCAATGGGTGAAGGAGGATAAGGCGGCATAGTGTGGGTGTGTAAGAATGGAAGAGGAAGAAAAGTATTTTTACATGCTTACTTGCTAGGTAAATGAGGATCCCTTGAATATATAAGGTAATTGCTGAATGATAGAGTACACTCAATAGTAAAATGAAATGATTGCACACCAGAAAATGAATGGAGGGCAGAAGCACAACCAAAAAAGCTAGTCAAGCACCAAATTAAGTGATATGCAGTAGCTAAAACAGAGGGAATCAACCCCCACACTAACATGCTGCAGCTTTGCAGAACATAAAGACACACTGCCATACAGCGAAAGAAAGCAAACCTAAGATTCACCTAATCTTGTTGTGCATGCGGCAACTATCAATAATATATAAGGTAATTATTGACATTTAAATAGTAGAGTCAATGCTTGGATCCATTTTTGCATCAGTTCCACCAAAAAATATCACATCTGCCCCTCCCAGATCAATAATACATAAAACCCACCAGTACATCACATGCATATTGGTTGATAGATAGCAGATAAATAAAGAATATCAAAGCAGAAGCAAATGAAAGCCAGTAAAACCTAACACAAAGAATGAAATAGCCATATTTGGATAAAAAAGGTCATAATAAATAGAGTAACATATACACCGAGTCAAACCAAACATGTAACAGGCCAACAGATGTTTGACATAGCAACATCCCTTTCAATGTTAAACGTGGGGAGCTTAAGGTTGGGCAAGAAGACTGAAAGTTATGGACAAAAACCACTAATTATATACAACAAACACCTAACATACTAATATATTTCCCAAACTCCCCAAGAATCAAGTTCAAGCGGCATAACCACTTCCAATAAAAACCACAGAGCTTCATTTTCGTTTGAAAAAACATAAAATGAAAGTTAACAAGACAAGTACCCTTCCAAACATAAGGATTTGAACATCACAAACAAGACTACAAGTAACATTTAACCAACAGAAACCAATACTTTCATCGGAAACGGATAGACAAATGCCAAGAAATTAACAAATAGCAAAGCAAAATACCGTTCATCTATAAAAATCGTCAACCACTTTCCCCTTTTTACTGCAGTTGAAGATCAACCACCCATAATCCCTATTCATGCGGTTCAAGGAGAAACGGGACAGAGGAGTGGAAAACCCTCCTCGAAATACCAATATGGTGGTAGAGTCATAAACTACCATTAGGCACCGATTCTTATTATACACCGATTCTTAGAATACTCGAGACATCCAGAAACATTCACCCAGAAAACCCACTGGGGTTCTTCGGCAGTGCGATTTCCCAACATAAAACATGGGATTGTAACTTAGGACGCATTCACAACGAGCTTAGAAGCCCCTCAAATGGTCTTACAAGAGAACTCTTTGGAGAAGACGCCATGAAAACGAGATGGAAGGGGTGAGATTTTCACAACATAGAGAGAGAGAGAGAGAGAAAGAGAGAGAAAGATAGGGACAAGCGTGAGAGGATAGGGGTAATGGCGTGAGATGGGGACAACTTCTGGTAGGGGTCAGACTACCTTGGGGAATGCAAAATGAAAGGCAATTTGGATATTAATGAGGGAGGTTGGGGTTTTTTTTGGGATTTAACAAGTGCCATTTAATTGGCACAAGTTTGGGGAGTTATGGGAGAACACTCCCAAACAAACCCTCAATTTTTGACTATTTCTAAAGTTCACAACAACTTTCTTATTTTGAAAATTTTTATTTTAAGGCATCATATAATAAAATGGAGCACATGAATATGATGTTTCCTTCTATTTAATTTTCACTTCAAAAATGTTTCCAAAACAAAAGACAATTCCAGCGAAGTACTAGGACGAGAGTTTCTTGTATCGTCGTTGTTTCACCATACTCTGGCGACGAACTCCCCTCCTTCTCTCTTCCTTATTATCATTGTAGCATGGAAGGGCTAGAGAAACTAGAAAAAGTGCAGAGGACAATACATTTGCTGCATTCCGTCGGAATTTCCGATGCCGACCCCGACGCCGAACGCTTTCTTGCTGATTTCACCTTTCTTCTGGTAACCAACTTATCGTTTTTTATAATCTTACGCTATATGATTTTGAATTGTGATGATGAAATAATGTTGGATCTCGTAATTATACTTTCGATCACTTTCAAGGTGTTGTTTTGTTAATTGTTGTATTGGGGGCGTGGAGAATTACGAAAAGGGGGCAGCTCAAGATTTTCATATAAACATTTGAGTTCTGTTTTTCTTGAGTTACATTTGAAAATAACGCTGAGTTAGACTGTGGCTGGCCATCACTATCCATCTTAGCAATCGGTAAATACAGGAGTAGGCATGTATTGGACCATGGCTGAGAATCTGAGATAGCGAGTATTTGTGTATGCTTTTGCAAGATGTTGAAAGAATTAGTCTGTAGGAAAGGACAAGTTAAACGCCAGGTTTAATGTGACAATAGATCACCAAAAAGTAAGCAAAGTGTTGGCTTTTTATTTTTTGTCTTCTGATGTTTTACTCCTCGGTTGTTCCCTTTTTTTTTTGATTTAATCTATGACTTCTTTTTATTCTTGTTGTATAAATTTTTTTATAGTATGCTTAATTGCTTTCTGTGTTATTTATTTCCTTTCTCTTTTGACACCAATTTGCTGAAGATGCAACATTGTGGCGAGCTTGACGTTTCCTCCAAATGTCAATTGATTTCTAAGCACATGTCAAAGGTTTGCCAATTATTGTTCGATCTGAATTCAGCTCTTTGTGATTCCAAGGTGCTAGAATGAGTTCTGATACTCTTTTTCTCTTTACTTTTTCCAGATATTGAGTTTATTTATTGGGGGTGCACTGCAATGCAGAGGGGAAGGTAGACATAGTGTTGTCACTTTGCTGCAGCCAAGCTTATTGCAATTCTTCTGTTTGATTTTTCCGTAGCTGAATATATTCTGCTTTTAATAGTTACTGTGATATTTATCTGAAATTTTGGAGCTAACTGCTAGATTCATAGAGGTGCCTAAAAGATATGATGTAAAAGAAATACAAAATCTTATATTTTTTAATGGTTTCTCAATGCTTTTTTACAAGATGAAAGTACCAGGGAGATATTAAATCTGCATTCTGGATGCGTGGAAGTCCTGGAAAATGAGAAAAGATTTGTTGTTTAAAAAGTAATTTATGTATTCTGCAACATATAATACCGTGCTTCACTTTATGAAAGGACACCTTCATCAATACTTTCCCAAGATACCTTATAGTTGCGACTTTGAATTTTTAATATATCAACAGCACATCTGTAGATGTGCTGCCATGGATGTTACTTTCTTGACTAAACGGGATCTCATCTTGTTAAACTCATTATAGCTATCTCAACCTTCAAATGCACAAACCTTCTGATAGTAAAAATCTAATACTACCCAACCAAATAAGTGGAACTCTCAAAACAATCCTGGATCTTTAATTTCCATCCTCAAATCAAATGCCACTTCTACTCATAATGCTTGTTTCAAATCCATGATTTCCTCTTCTATGCTTAAAGTTTGGGTATCCCATTTCAGAGTAGTGAACTTCTCCTTTGACCAACTCCAGCACTCTCCGGATCTGTTACCATATGTTTAGGTTCTCTGATATATATGTTGATTCCCCCAGCTGAAAGTATCTATCCATCCATTGGATCCGTGATACTGGTAAAAGTGGATACTTTAATTCCTTCATCCGAGGAGCCACATCCACTAACTCATATAATACATACATGGGTCATTATCTGGATCCAATCAGAATAAAAAAGATTCTCAGAAAATGTGCTACTGTCGTTCTCACACCTGAGGTTTTGCAGGTGGCAGCCAGGTCGAAAATGCTGTACAACTTCATTGTGCTGATAAGATAAATCTGGATCCTGTGTGGAGTTCCTGTGCTGAGGTGGCTATGGTTGGGATGGATGCAATGATGCGTTCAAATTCAACTCTAGAGGATTTTGTAAGAAGTATTTGATTCATCTGGGTGATTGAAATTCATTGCGCAAGCTATCATATTCTCTGGCAATTTTCACTGCGTCTTTCACTCATTCCACATAAAAACCAATTTTAAACAAGAATTTATATTTTTTGCTGCCTGCTTTGTAAGCAAACTCTTGGAGGGTTTATCTTCTTCTTGTCTGGTTTTTCGTGCTTATAATGTGGTCCTTTTGTAGATATTTATATCAGTGGTCTGGTGCATTGTTTCAGTTGTTTTGTTGTCTGATTCAGACAACTGAACATGTGAAACAAATTATGGGCAGAACTGACTACAAGATCACTATTTTGGCATTTATTACTTGCTTTATCTAATATTTATTTGGAACTACTAGAGTTTTGGCATATGGGATCTGAATTTTGGGTGAGCATGAAACTGCCAAGTTCCTAATAACTTGTGAAGCTGTTCACTTATATCTGCCCCCCTAGGGGGAAGTATATCCTCTTCTGCCTGTTAAACTGTTAACATGATGAGTATGCAGAAGCCTCAACACAACTGTAATGGATACCTCCCTTGTACTTATGATTATTGGACCTTCTATGGCCAAACCCCCTTTAAATTTAAATTATGTAAATCTTTTCCTGGTTGCAAAACTTTTGTCCTAAAAAATCATCTGTTATATTGATATATGGTTGCTTTAAATTGGCAGTGCAGATCATATTTTATGTTTCATAACATGGAAGCAAACCAGCCAGGATCAATTTTCAAATATCTACCTATGCTTTCTTTCACAGAAAGTTATATTTACCAGGTAATTGTCTTATAAGGTCACATAGCCTTTATTGCCGGTAAGCGAGATATTTTGAGCAGGTGTTATCAAATAGGGAAATTGGTATCAATAACTTCCATTGTGCTGTTATATGTGAAAAAGGAAATAGTTGTTAAGCTGGTGGAGTAAAAGTTGCTGTTCTACTGATATTGTGGATTCAGTAGGATATGCATCTCATTCTGCCCTTTCCTTTGTGCATGAAATTGTTTTTAATTTGTAACTTTACTCCATTTTCATCTTGTATACTTGAAGAGATGGATAATTAGCTACCCTATTGTAGTTCATTCTTTTATCCTAATTTTCACATGGTTCTGGTAATACAGTTGGATGGTTTAAACGAGAGACTACTGCAGTTGCCCAGGAGTGGTGCTCCAATTTTGAATAGAGATCCTGAGGTACTAGAAATCCTTATCAAACTATCTTAAGTTTCAACTATTATCTGGTTCACCCTGTCATTTTTCACTGAAGTTCAGGATGATGATTCAATCCTTGCTGCTAAATCCGTGAAAATTTTCGGAAAGGATCCATTTAGACCACTCCTTATCATACTTGAACGTCATGGGCTTTTGACAGAAAGGTTCAGAATTTGTTTTGTCATATTTGATATTTCTACTTCTCATTATCTTTACATGAAGATTGGCCCTGTAAATTTTTTTCTTTTATTTGCTCTGTATATAATAAGGATTACAGAAGAGTTAAGGTGTGGAGAAGAGTATTGGGCTCTGGAAAGAAAGCTATGCCATGCTCTGTTGAGCAACAAGGAGGTAGGCCTTTATATCCTTTACCTCCTGTGCTGAATATATTCATTTGCCTCCTGTCCAAATTTCGATACTTAAGAAAGTTAAATTTCTTACTGTGAGAAGCTTCAGCTTCCATACTTGTATAGAGCACTCCCAACTGTTGTCCAAGTTGATGTTAACTTGTAAGAAGAAAACAATTCATTGATAAAAAGAAGAGTACATGTTACTAAAAGGATTATACCATGTTGCCATATACAGATTTATTCCCTTGTCTTCCAAAAATGCACTATATCTTGATTGGTGTATAATTTGTTGGGTTATTTTTAACTTTACCCCAAAGGTGAAACTTCAATTAGAGTTCTTCCTTATATATAATCTTGCATTTGATGCTCAGAGATCAATTGATTGCTAAATATATGTGCTGAAATGGTGGAATTGTATTTTTAGAGATAAACTTCACCCCTTCTCAATTGTCTATGATATCATTTGGTGCTCCGTCCTCTCCCAAGTAGAGCTCATCCAGAATCTCTGTCTCATTTTGGAGAGAATACCAGAATGGTCTCTTTGGGTGCCATTTGAATCTTGTTGCTTCAAGATCTGAAAGTGCAACTGCTGGAGAAGTGATAGCTGAGTGGTCTTAATTGCGACTCTTCTGTCATTTGGTGCAAAATTCTATCCAAATGAATCAATGGGTATAGAAGCCCAAGGTCAACTGAATTCACATTGAGTATAACGCATAGTGGTCTCCTAAACAATAAGTATGCAATATATATATCTTACCTTCTGGTTATCGCCTTTATAATTTTTAGTTTGCTGATATTCTAACATATTCCATCTGTCCTGCAATAAGAGTTGGAGTTTAACAGCAATCAACTATTTTCGAATGAGTTCCACAGCTGTGCATTACCCTGATTTTATGCACTTCAGTTCTTTACTCGTTTACTTGACACACTGCAGGAAGCAATATATGATCCACGTACTTTACAACATATGGCGTATAAACATGGAAAGGAACATTGTTTGGTTAAGGATGATTTGGAAGAATAAGGAAGTCAAACCATTTCATTTTTGGATATTTACTTGACATTTCCTGGATATGATTTAGGATATTCAATTCCCATGTGGGGAGTGATCGCTTAGTTGAACCTACCAAATTAGCTGCAGTTCCATATTCTCAAAAGATAAATTTTAGAATCTGACTAACAGTACTAAAATGGCCATCCTTCAATTGCATTTTGGAGAAAAGAGTTTCTGGACTAATACAATTGATGGATTCAACTTGCTAGGCATGATCAGTTCTAGACTGACATCTTCAACAAATTTTTTAGTGTTGTTAATTTTTTCCTATGATATCAGCGATTGGCTGGTTCTGATTAGAGGTACCTTGCGTAGATATCCATTGAGGATGTGACAAGGGCTATCCATCTGAAGTCCTTTGATTATCGCGTTCTGAACCTTCTATTATATCAACTAAGAGGAGACAAGGTATCCCTATTATGCACTAGCAACTGTTTCTTTTGTTTTACGCTGCTACAATGTGCTAGTACTTTTTGTCTTTCCAAAGTAGTCTTTTAATAATCATTTGCTCTAATGAATTTGAGAAATATATAAGGCAGAAGTAGGCTCTGCTGCTTATGACCTTATATATTTTATTGCATGACACCACATATATGATCTTTCATAGCCAATCATTCATCAAACTGAAGGTGGGATATTACCTAGTTATAACTTAGCTATAACAATTTATGATGCATTATTGTTTATTATTATTTCTTCTGAAATCAATACATGGCTAGAACTAATTCATTTTTACGTACTTGAGAAGAAAAAAGAATAATTTATGGTATGGTCTGATTCTATTCCTTCGAACAAAAATATGATGTTTTCCCGTGTGACATGCTATAGTTCACTGGAATATTTTCTTTGAAGCTGTTTTGAAGGTAAATGAATTGCATATGGAATTTCTGTCCATCTCAGAATTGCTTGTGGAAGTAGCAGATGACCTGTGAGTAATTCTTCTTCTCAACTAGTAATGTGTTTGTCCATTCTTATGATAAAATGGCCCTCTATGGATAACCAAATATCTGATTCAGAATCTTTGGACTCTCCATTAGTGTGTAGTCTTGAAAGTGAAATTGAAATTAGAGAGAGGCTCAGAATTGCATCTTGCCTTCTTACATAATTCCTAGATTTATGGATGGCATTAGAGCTTTTTAGTTCTAGGTCTGCTAGAAGCCACTGCTTTATTGAAATGCAATAAACAATGTCTTTGATTCACTGTCCTATTTTGTTTTATAATGTTTAAACCTTTATTATGTATTATCCCATGAAGGTTTAGAGTAAACTAAGTCCGCCTGGTCTCATCATTCTGTATGTTCGACAGACTGTGGTGCATTTTTAGTGTGATAACTCCTGAATGGTGTGTTAACACTATTGTGTCAAAGTTTAGATAAGTGCCTGCTGCCTCCATCCACTCATTAATATCAGAAAGAGTGGCTGGTGCTGCTTTAGCTTTCCTACTGAATATTTTAACTTCTCATCGTGACTGTTTTAGTTTACCAGTTTTACTTTGGAACAAATGCATATTCCATATAATTTGTAAAGCTGTATGAGAGTTTTTCCATCTCATTATGCATGTGGGAAGCATAATTAAATATTTCATTGATGGATAACCAAGTGATGCCTCAGGTTTGATTACGAGGTGAGTCCTTTTTTTCTTTCTTCCCTTTTTTCTGTTTGGCTTTTGGTTTTCTTTCTCTATATTGATTTATTTGATTTTATGTTTTTGTTAGGACGATGTTGTAGAGAATAATTTTAATGTTCTGCGCATGTTTGTTAAACATTATGGAGCTTCTGCAGCACCAATCATGATGGTGAGTGTTGAATGAAAAATTTACCAACGGCAGTTGCTATTGTACGATTCTTAAGTTTCTTTATCTTGCTACAATTCATAAGCTTCTTTATCTTTGCTATGATGCATAAGCAGTTGTTATTGTTCTATTTCTTTACAGTCTCATATTTTCTGTATGAATGAACACAAATAAATGGGTTATATCACATGCTCTTGATAATTAATTTCTTTACTAACTAGTAAAACTTGAATCCTCCCTTGAACTTTGACCATCATGGATATTAGATGTGCCCTCTCTCATGATGTTTACTATTCTGAATTGCTGCTAACAAGTGTCTGTGCTCTGACTTTTGAGTCAGCTTCTGATGTTACAATAACTGTTACGTCACTCTTCTTTTTGTTATGGTACTTTGCTTAACAAAATTTTGATCTTTCTCTGCCTGCATAAGATTAAGACGTACTACAACAAATGGCTAAATTGTAGATGATCACAGTCAGATTTTAATTGCGATTTTTTTCTCTGTTAGTGACAAATTTAGCTTCATTTGTGTTTGTTCTTCCTTAGTGTTTGTTTCTTTAAATATTATAATGTCAAACTACAGTTGCTTGTAGGTGAGCGCACTATAAAAAAGACGATTAATCTCTGTGTGTGTGTGTGTGTGTGTTAGCATGTATAGGAAAACATTGTAACTCATTTAATTGCTAATACCATCTGAAATATACATGCATATATATATATATATATATGTATATGTATGTATTTCCTGTGAATGTCAGGAAAGACAAAAAGAATATTGATTATTCCATATTTTCTTTTCATAGGCAAAATTTATAACTGAGGCAGAAGAAAAATATGATCAATTATCTAAAGCATTAGGTCCTGAACTGTCCATGAAGTACCAGAAAAGATGTGAAGAAGCTACTAAAGAAGGTAAACTATGCCCCCTCCTAAACTTTTATTAATATAGAAAGTTATAATGCTATTGAGCTTTGGCCCATAACTTTTTAATATTCCAAATTTTTTCACAAAAATATGATCTAGTTGTGGTTTAAATCCTCTAGGTGGGAGGACATATGGCCCTTCTCTTGGAACATGGCATATACCAGGAGTGATTGAAGATGAGAGTGGATACAGAAAAGCATTTTCAACTTCTACTCCTCCATAAGCTTGAGCTCATGCCAGACAAGGAGTAGTTTTGGTTTCAGGCTTCCACCAGCAGTTCCGGCATTAACTTCCAAAAGGTAACCTCAGCATCTCAGATTAGTTCTGTGATCTGGTGAATATATCCTGGAAGAAGCAACCATGGGAATTCGGATGATGTGTGAAAACATTTGCTATTTATAACATCTAGGTTTACCTAATTACTAGTTTCATTTAGTTCTCATTAGATTGGATATTTTGGTTGAAAAAAGGTGCGGAGTTTAGTTAAAATATGTGATTTTGCATGGTTTGCAGTTAGAAATGTTAGATGGAAATTTGGATGAATTTCAGATACAGCGGCTTGAATATCCTCTGAACGGGTGAGAGTTTGAAATTCACGGTATGCTTAGTCCTTGGATATGGTGGGAGAAAAAGAAAAAGGTCAAGTATCAATAATAAAGCACAAAGTGCTCTTATATATTTGAAATCAAGAGGAAAATTTTCTTAATGTTCTTTTACCTAAATTTCAAGGATGATAAGAAAGGGTGAGAGATTACTATTTTTTTTTTTTTTTTCTGTTCTTATAATGAACGAAATTATGACAAACGTAGATTAATACCTATACATGCGGTGGAATTTGAATTTTAAGATCTCTAAAATATTGTACATCAACTGAGCTCGGGCAACAAATTTCATTAGTATAGCTTTAGATATTTTGGACACAAAAAATTGGTTAAAAGTCTATATTATATTTGCAAATTGCAGTGGCTTAAAATTTATATGGAGCTCCCTTTGGTGAATTTGGTTTGGTATTAGAAATTCGTGTGTTGATTTTATTTTAACTTTCTTGCCTTCCTCCTGATAATTGTGGTCGTAATTTAGGTTAATGGATTGAGTTTTAGTCCAAGTGGGTTTTGTATGTAGTCGGATTATTAGTATGATGGACTTGATCTCATCAAAGATACATGGATTTGCAAATGGTTTTGAGGTCCTGTAATTTCAAATCATGTACCCCATGAATATGTTATTTCTGTTCCAAATACAATCTATTTCAAGACATAATAATCATAGTTTTTATCTATGACTATAATTTAAAGTACAAGTTTACCGGAATGGACGTGCTCATATTTTTAAAGAAAGAAATTTGAATATTCACTTTTAGAATAATGAAAATTGAGAACGTTCCTTTGAAGATTGGCTGATGAGAGAAATCAATATTATGACATGAGAACTAGAGGGTGTTTGGTGAGTTTATAAGTTTGTAAAAACATTTTATAAGATGTTTGAGAGCTTATAAGATATTCAAAAGTATTTGGTAATTTTTTTTTTTTAAAAAAAGAGTTTATAAGTTTTTAAAATAAGATGTTATGAATTTTATAAACTCTTTTTTAAAAGAGTTAGAAATTCATAACTTATTTTTAGAATTTTAATAAACTCTCTTGATTTAAGCCTGTCAATGTCCTACCCAAACCCAAACCCTAATATACCCAAATAATTAGATTTTATATTTACCATACTGTACCTACCCATAGATTTAATTAGGTCTATACTTTAGAATATTCAAATAATAGATCATAAATTAGATCCTACACTATCAAGCTCAAGACCCATTGGGTCTAGTTTATTAGACCCAATTTTTTAGTTGTGTATTGATGACTAATTTTTTCATCTTTTCCAAATTTTCTTATTGTCAGTCCAAATGTTAAAACTACATAATATTTGAATGTTAGAGTAATTTATTAATATTGGCCAATTTTTTTTGGCATATTTTAAAAAAGTTAACTCGATTTTTTTAAATTAAAAAAAATTATACATTTAATTTTAGTCATTTAATTTAATTTAGTTAATTTATATATTTAATTTTTGGTATATTAAACAAATAAGAACCACAATGTATCACTTTCTCTCTCTTCCCCATATTATGTTTTTTTTTTTTCCCTCTATTTTTTCTCTAAGATATTATATTTTCTTTCGTTGACTTTATTCTTTTTATTTTTTTGAAATATTATTATTTCATGTAATATATTTAATGAAATATAATTTTAAAAAATATTTTTGAAAAATAAAAATTTTCAAATAGTGCATCAGAATTTTTCATATTTAAAAGATAATATTTCATTTTCAAATATAAAAAAAATAATGTGGACACACGAATAATAAATGCAATTTTAGCTTTAATATATGCATTCTTTTCAATTCATAATACATCAAAATGACTTGCATCAAGTACTGCAACACTTCCCCCACCCCAACAACCAAAAAAAGAAGAATTTAATAATATTTGTACTCTTAAATTTTTTTATAGTTATGTAAACACCATTTAAATAGTCTTTCTTTCTCAACTGTACAAAGCTATTGAAAATAAATAAATTCAAAATACTGTTAATTTTTTTATTTTATATATATTAAAAATTTAAGTATACACTTGAAGTATGCCATAATTATTAGTATAAATTTAATTTTAATATAAGTAATTTGGGTTAACTAATTAAATTTGAGGATTTGGATAATAAGAATCAAGGTATAGGATATGTGGGTAAATTTTACATATAAATATAATTACACTGGTTCAATTGTTTTTAATATATTTTGGATTTAAGTTTGACGAAAGTGGTAACTAAACAAAATTTTTTGATTGAAAAAAAAATATATAGTTGGGAAGGAAGGAGTTGGAACATGGGTATTTGATATTGAATATTTTTTTAGTATTGGGTATTTGAGTATTTTATAGATATAGACTCTAACTTTACCCATTCCATTTTTCTTAATGGCTTTAGGTAGGATCAGAATCTCATGCCTATTTATTGAATATAGATACGAGTATTGTACTATTATAACGTGCTTAGATAGAGTAAAATTCTACCCATTGACTATCCTGCATTGGTTGGATTATTATAATGCTTCTTCTTTATTTTATTACCACCATAATTTGTATTACTATTTCGTTTCTCTTTCACCATTCCTTTTCTTCTTCGCACTGCGAGAACAAAATCTTGGAAAAGATATTCTTGTTCATCTCCGTACGACTGCCATGCTTGAAGGAGAATCACATGTGATTCTATGAGAGCAATGCAAGACACTGGATCCACTCGTATCCATTGGATTGTATAAAAGTGGGTGGTATGATCCAACGACTAATAATGGACCAAGTGTGTCTCACATAATCCATTATAAATCACCCGAGAATCGCTTTCTTGTACGTGGCAATCTTCAACTATTGTGCTTGCAAAGACAACCACCGGAGTTTATTTTTGAGTACGACATCAGCATACACGACGCTTGAATTGCTGACTTAATTGGTGGGTGAGTTCGTTGTTCTTTAAGATCAACATAAGAGCAATGGTCATAAATTACCGCCTATTTTGATATCCATCCATTTCCAGTGATGCTACCAAGAGGTTTTGAGCTCTGTTTCCCTCCATTCCCATCCACACCTTGACTACATTTCCAAAAACTAGGGATAATCGGATAAATACTTTCTCACATTTCCAAAAACAAGTGACAATCGAAGATAACTGAAGCATTAGTAGGATCAGCAAGCATTTCTTATTCCACTAGTCGCGAATAATTCGTTAGTAGGGCATTAGAAAAATACACAGTTGGATTCACACACAGCGCCACTTTCCTTACATATTTGTACCATGGAAAGCTTGCAAACTTATACGTATTTATCAGCACAACTCACACACAAAGACAGAAAAGTAGCAGGTCTTCTAACTTGCTTGAAAAACTAACAATAGTAACAACAACAATCATCATACCTTAAGGAGATTGGGGCCAATCATACCCAGCATCTACAGCATTAACATCATCATAAAACCACATTTCCACATCCTCAATAGGATTTTCGTCTTCCCAAAAATCGTCCAGCATCTCCGGATAGCCATCATCCATATCACCTGCAACAAAGTCCCACGCTAGATAACCAGACAAGCCCGAATAGTCCGAGCAATTATCCCAGCCATTCATATCATAACAATCAACAACGAGCGGTCCTACCACCTTTAATTTTGGAAAACTCTTCACAAACTTTTCATCCAAATTTACATTCCAACAACCACGGACATCTAGTAACTCGAGCTGCTTGCAGTTTTCAAGAATACCAACGATACTGGATGTATCCACAAGCAAATATGCAATCTCAAGATGCTTAAGTCTAGGCATTGTAGCAGCAATGGCGAGCGCTTCATCGTCTTGTGTAAGCTTGTCAATCACCTCCAGCGGGTGCATTATGCGCGTCAAACTAGTGAGAGATTTGCAGTGCTTCCCTATCGCTTCAAGAGCTTGAGCTCCTATATTGATGCAGTAGCTCAAATCTAAAAAAGTGATAGCGGATAGCATTCCGGCAGCCTTTCCCATTATTGAATCATGTATTTCACTTCTTGGCAGTCGCAGAGTTTGTAGAGATTGAGCACTTGCAACCAAGACGAATCAAGTAAGAACAATGAAAAAACATGAAACAATTTTGAATGGCCAAATTGTTGAAGCATATATCAGGATGATATAAAAGCATTATTCTACTTGTGTCTACTCCTCTCTGTAAGTAAAGCAAGAGGTACAGTTTAACCATACAACATGGAGGTTTAAATTAGATACCAAAAACAAAATGGAGAATTAATTCTAGATCCCACGTAGCTCTAAGTCCATTGATCAAAACCAAGATCAAAATGATTACAGAAGTGGTATTTTCACCATGCTATTTATATTGCTAAATAAACACATTTTTCTCATTAATACCAAATAATTTAAAATTTAGATACTGATGGAAAATTAAGTAAACATCCAGAATCACCATGTATGACACGATACTTACTGATTTGCTATGAACAAAATGCTTTGGTCACCGGAGAGACCAGAAACAGTGAGTTTCCGGAGTGAACCACAGCTTCTTGTGATCAGCAATTGAAGCATTCGATCTACAACTTCAGGCTTGCAGTTTCTGCTCCATTCCTCAATGTCTATCTCTTGCCAGCAATAAGGTCCAATAACTGCTCTTTCCCATGACTTGCAAACTCTTGGTACTACAGTTAGCACCTCACGGAGTGAAAGATTCTTGAATATTAGCCCAAGTGCATCAGGTATTAATTCATCCCATTTTCGAATATCACCATCCTCCTCCATCTATCATAAGATACTTTACCTGCCAAGTTGGTGAACAGAACTTAAGAAGGATTGAACAAGATGATTTGAAATCATCAAACCTCACAAGTAAGTGGGTATTTTGGAATTGGACCCTGAAACTGGAATTCATAAAACCCATTCTAATTAGAAAGAGAGTATATTTAAATCCAATTCAAAAGCCTCAATTAATGCTACCAAGAGCAGTGTATGATTTACTTTAGTGTTCCCAGAAAAAAATTTATAGGAGCTCAATTGGAAAACACATCAATTTCTTATGAAATCTTCCCACTTAATTTCTGGGAGAAAGAAAAACATATTCCAATTGACAAAATAAGTATTAAGGAATAGATAATAAGGATATGAGATGGTCTCATGCTGTAGCAGGTAAGGAATAACACATCCATATCATACATGTAAGTTTAAGCTAACAAAAAACAATACAGAAGGCACACATTTCATGGAAAAACTTCACCAGAAAACAGCGCCCAGATCAGAAGTGAGGGGGAAAAAAAACATGTGCCGCAAATGAAGGGTAAGAACCATCTAGAATGACATGGGCCCACATCATTATGTAACCAAAATTTGCCAAAATGTGTAGATCAGCCATAGCCAAGTAGCAAAAAGGACAGCTATAAGCCAAGCCACACAACAGATATAAAGCAGAAATTTTGACAAGCTTATCATACAAACAAAAGGGCAAGGAAATAATACCGAACACACAGCGGCACCAAAGTGCTCAATTTGGACAGAGGAGTCCTTTGTGGGGGGGTGCTGACAGGGGGAGAAAGTGTGTTAAGCCAAGCTATCTCATTTCAAAAGAAACTTTGCACCAGCAAACTAAACAAAAACGGCAGATGGAAATGCAGTGAAACGGGAAAAAAAAATAAAAAAATCATCTTTAGAGTGTGTCATCTCATCAGGGGCGAAAAACAAAAGGAGAGAGAAGAAAAGGGTAGCAGAGAGCAGCGAAAATTACCTATCTTTTCTAGTACTCTTGGATCTGTGAAAACACACCGGTTTATCCGCCTGAAATGAAGGGTCCTAGAGAATTCACTGCCTCCGGCCCCTACTTTTTTCTCTCTCTGCCTCTATGAGAGACAGAGAGAAAGGGGGAATGTGAGTGAAAAAAGTGAAAAGCTAACACAAGAAAACAAGAAGAGAAGCAAAAGTAATTTCCTATCTGGTCTGAGTTACAGATGAAAATATATTCTTTCTTAGTTTCTTTACATTCTCTTTTCTTTCTTTTTCTTTGTTAGAGGAGAAAACTGAAAAATTATTTCAAAGTTCCTCCGCCGATGCTTGAGTTCGTTTTGGCAAATATTTTCATTCTTTTAAAATAATAATAAATTTAAAATATATTTTTTCTTCTAATACTAAAAAATATCATTTTAAATCATTCCATCAACAAAAAAATTTATACTTATCTCCTAATCATATTTAATATAAATATGTATTTTTTAATTATTATATAAAGATAAAATAACATATGATAATATAAAAAATTAAATTGGTATTGCTAATAAGACAACGATTATTTTAATTGGGGAAAAGTAGTTAAAGCTATTTTTAATTTAGGAATTAGTCCCTATTTGAATTTTGTTTGTCTCCATTCTCCAGTCAAAGTTTTTTTTTAGTCTATTCCCCACTTGAGTTAAAAAGCTCCATCTTTTAGATTGATTCTCACTCTCTGAGAAGATACTATCTTCACCTTTTTTCCATTGGTGTTGCAACAATTGACCTTCTTATCTCTACCTTTTCTTATTTTTGAACTAATTTTTCATCATTAGTTGTGTTGCCCAAGTTAGTAAGGTTTGTATTTTCACTCCTCAATTGCATAGTCTACGAGGTAAGTTTTGTAATTTTCTCTTCTATTATTTTGTATTGAAAGAATTTTCGTACATTTCTTTGTTTGCTTCTTGTTTTATTTTGGTTTTAATTATTTTAGACCTGATTTTGATATGTTCAATTCACCCACAACCAATCTTTTCTTTTATAAAAACCTCTAATGTAAGTTTTTTCGTAACTATCAATTATCTGAATTTAATAATTATATAATTCATATAAGTTATAGTATACATTATTTGTTTGTAACTGAATTTTAAGGATATTATCTAGTTATGGTGTATACGAAGTGTATAAGCCATGTTTAAGCATTTCTTGGGCATCCATTCCTGCAAACTCATCATAGATATGATTAATATTATTTTCAAATAATATGGTAGCGAAATTCAAGCTTTCAGTATTTAAATTGTGAGTTGCAGTACATAAAATTTTCAATTCAATATTCTATGCAAGTTTTTTTGGCAGCAGAATTTAAACTTTCAGTATTTAAATTATGAATTGCAATACATAAAACCTCCAATTTAGTATTTTGTCCAAGTTTCTTTTGGTACAAAAAATTCAAATCTTCAGTATTTAAATTGTGAGTTGTAGTACACAAAATCTCCAATTCAGTATTCTGTGCAAGTTTCTTTTGGTACAAAAAATTAAAATTTTCAATATTTAAATTGTGAGTTGCAGTGCATAAAACCTCCAATTCAGTATTTTGTGCAAGTTTTTTTGGTACAAAATTCAAACGTTCAATATTTAAATTTTGAGTTATAGTACCAAAACCTCCAATTCAATATTTATGTAGTTATGTGTGTGTCTCTTGTCTACAGAAATAATGGCTAGTACTTTTGTCATTTATATTCGTGATACACTCATCCAATTATTTAAATAAAAAAAACAATTACTTTTGCAAGCTAAGTTTTTGACTAGATATCTCCAACATTCATTGGGGTATATTGTGATGCAAAACAAAGTGCAAATACGTTTTAGTCGCCAACAAAATAGGGACCTAGACTATGGAGTTTATGTATTTTTTTGGGCAGAGTGCTTTGCAAAAAACACTAAAAATTTCTTGGAACATGCAAATAACTATTCTATGGATGCTTATCGAGCACATATTGTTGCATGCAAAAATTCTAATTGATGAGTATGGTTTAATATATTTCAGCATTGAATGATGATATTTGGATGGTTATTATTTGGATGAATTTACATTTTATATATGGATATTGAGGTAAATGTTTCAGTATTTCAGATATTTTTTGCTAGGTAACATTTATTATTTGTGTATTTAGATTATCAGAGTGAATGGTGTTTACAATTTATGGTGTAATTTGGAAAGTTATTTATATATAGATACTAATAAAGATATATATGCTATAGGTTGGTTCAAATACAATACAATTGTAGATGTATATGGTATCCATATTTACATAACTGGTACTGAGATTGAAAAAAATGGTACCAAGTATAAGGAAATACAAATACAAAACCAAGTACAAAAACATACAAAATAAGTACAGAATATGGGCGAATTTAGTACAAAAATCTGCAAATATGAAGTATTAAAATCCCAAAAATCGATATTTTTTTAGTCAATTTTCAGTCTCATTCGTAGTACATTAGGGATCAAGTTGAATTTGTCATCATCTTGCAATTGGATGATTATTAAATCATGATGCATTCGTACTAAGACTGATATAGTTATAAGAGGTTTATTAATTTTCAATGGTGGTGTCGAAATGATCCATTTAGCTCATGTATGAATGGTTTATACTAGTATGAATGAGAACACAAGTGGTTGGATGCAGGCATTTATTTCCCTAACTGTTTGAACACTTGCTACTATGACCATTAATTGAAGAAAAGATGATTTTATTGTATTAGAGCGTTTTTTGTGTTGTTCCACCCATCAAATTGAGGTAAACTCAGCAAAAGAAAGAATAAGTACCAAAACACGCAAAATAAGTACAAAACATGGGCGAATTCAGTACAAAACTATAGACATGAAGTACAAAAATCCCAAAATTTGGTATTTATTCGTAGATTTCCAATATTATTTGTAGTGTATAAGAAATTAAGTTGAATTTGTCTTCATCTGGCGATTGCATGATTATTAAATCATAATGCATTAGTACTAAGACTGATATAGTTATAAGAGGTTTATTGATTTTCGATGGTGATGTCAAAAGAAACCATTTAACTTATGCATAAATGGTTTATAAAAGTGTGAATGAGAGCACAAGTGGTTGGATGTGGGTATTTATATTCCCAACCACTTGAACACATGCTATCACGACCATTACTTAAAGAAAAGATGATTTTATTGTATTAGAGGGTCTTATGTATTGTTCCACCTATGGAATCGAGGTAAACTCGGCCAAAGGAAGAGTCAGCACTAAAACAGGCAAAATAAGTATAGAAGATGGGTGAATTTAGTACAGAATTGTAGAGATGAAGTATAAAAATCCCAAAAATCAGTATATTTTTGTCGATTTTCAGTATCATTCTTAGTACATTATAGATCAAGTTGAATTTGTCTTAATCTGATGATTACATGATTATTAAACTATGATGCATTAGTATTAGGGCTGATATAGTTATAGGAGGTTCATTAGTTTTCAATGGTGGTGTTGAAAGAAATAATTTAGCTCACGCATGAATGGCTTATACTAGTATGAATGAGAATACAAGTAGTTGGATGTGCGTATTTATGTTCGCAACCATTTGAACACGTGCTATCACAGCCATTACTTGAAGAAAAAATGATTTTATTGTATTATGGGGTCTTATGTGTTGTTCAACTCATCGAATTGAGGTAAATTCGGTCAAAGAAAAAGCAAGTATAAAAACACACAAAATAAGTGTAGAACATTGGTGAATTTAACATAAAACTGTAGAGTTGAAGTATAGAAATTCCAAACATTGGTATTCTTTTGTGGATTTCCACTATCATTCTTAGTGCATTAGGGATTAAGTTGAATTCGTCTTAATCTGGTCAATGCATAAGCATCAAACCACGATATATTAGTCCTAGGACTGATATATTCATAAAAGGTTAATTGGTTTTCGATGGTGGTGTCAAAAGTATTCATTTAGCTCATGCATGAATGGTTTACACTAGTATGAATGAGAACACAAGTGGTTGGATGTGGATAACTGTGTTCCGAACCATTTGCACATGTGCAATCACTATCATTACTTGAAGAAAACATGATATTATTATATTGGAGTGTCCTATGTGTCTTTTCACGTTTCGAATTGAGGTAAGATCGGCCAAAAGAGAAACAAGCACAAAAACTCGCAAAACAAGTACAGAATTAGGGTGAATTTAGTATAGAACTACAGAGATGAAGTATATAAATCCAAAGAATAGGTATTATTTTGTCGATTTCAAGTATCATTCTTAGTACACAAGAGATTATGTTGAATTTAACTAGTTAAGCTATTGCATGACTATCAATAATAATTTATCAGTCCTGAGATCGATTTAGTCATGATATGTTCATTAGATCTTAATGATGATTTAGTTCTTAATGATGGTGTCAGACTCATACATCTACCTCATACACTAATGATTTATACTAGTATGAATGAGAACACAAGTAGTTAGATGTGGGTAGTTGTGCTTTTAACCATTTGCCCATATGCTATTACTACCATTACTTGAAGAAAATATGATATTATTGTATTGGAGTGTCTTATGTGTCTTTTCACGCTTTGAATTGAGGTAAAATCGACCAAAGGAGAATCAAGTACAAAAACACGCAAAATAAGTATAGAATTAGGGTGAATTTAGCATAGAATTGTAGAGATGAAGTACAGAAATTCTAAGAATAGGTATTTTTCTGTCAATTTCTAGTATCATTCTTAGTATACAAGAAATTAATTTGAATTTAACTAGTTAAGCTATTGCATGACCACCATACCATGATTTATTAGTTCTAGAACTGATTTAGTCATGATATGTTCATTAGCTCTCGACGGTAGTGTTGGAATCATATATTTAACTTATAAAACAATAATTTACACTAGTATGAATGAAAAACAAGTGGTTGGATGTGGGTAGTTCTATTCCCGACCATTTGCACGCGTGTTATCACTACTATTACTTGAAGAAAACATGATATTATTGCATTGGAGTGTCTTCTATGTCTTTGCATGCTTTGAGTTAGGGTAAAATCAGCCGAAGGAGAATCAAGTACAAAAACACCCAAAATAATTATAGAACTAGAGTGAATTCAATATAAAACCGCAGAGATAAAGTATAGAAATCCCAAAAGTAGATATTTTTTTTGCTAATTTTCAGTATCATTTTCAGTACATAACAGATTAAGTTGAATTTAACTATTTAAGTCATTGCATGCCTATCAAACCATAATTTATTTAATTGTGAGAGGTTTATGCATTTACCTCACACACTAATGGTTTACACTAATATAAATGAGAACACAAGTGGTTGGATGTGGGTAGGCATGCTCTCAACCATTTGCATAGTTCTATCACTATCATTACTTGAGAAAACATGATATTATTATATTGGAGGATCTTATGTGTTGTTTCATGCTTCAAATTGAGTTAAGTTCGACCAAAGAAAAAGCAAGTAACAAAACACGCTGAATAAGTATACAATAAAACGAATTCAGTACACAATTACAAAGATCCAATACAAAAGTTCCCAAAAAATAGGCATAAGAATCTAACGAATTTAGTACGCTGAAAAATACTTGCTAATCACCTGTACCATATACCAATTTCTACGAATCTGTATAACAATTATAGTTCTAAATATGCACAATAACTAAAAATAGGAATCTATGCCAAATAAGAAATCTTTGTATAATATCTAAAAATCTTCATTTATTACAATATATGCAATATCAAACAATCTAATAAAAGTTCAACATATCTTAGTACATAAAAGTGCAAACGGTCTAAATCTAGCATGTCCTTCTAGAAGCAAAACTCAGCAGCTGTCATTGGTCCTTGAAAACTATGCAAACCTTCTTTCATTGATTGTATCCCCTCTATGCACCATCTTCCTATGGATTAATCATAAAAAGCAAGATACCAGTCACAAAACAATGACAAAAAAGTATATCTAGCATACATATACAACAAAATGGTAAATAAATACATCATCACAATCAAGCTAATCTAGCTAGTCATATCTTCTTTGCATGTACAATGAATATGGCTGGCTCTACCACACATTTAAACCTAATAACCAAACATCAATTTGAGATAGAATTCTCTTTGTCCTTCTACAACGTGGCTGAGATATCACATTAGGTGCATTAATGGTTGGTTCTTCCTTTACTTGTTTGGTGCATTAATTGAGAATAAAGTGCTGTAGTATAAGTACATAAGTACTCAAATGGACAAATCCAGTATTTAACATACAAGAGATAAGTACTAAAATGAACAATTTTAGTATTCAACAAGGCAGAGCCAGGTACTGAAATGAATAATTTCAGTATTTAACAAAGAAGAGTTAAGTACTGAAATGACCAAATATAGTATTTAAAGTAGAAGATCTAAATAGTGAAAACCAACAAATTCATTATTTCGCATAGAAGAGTTAGGTATTGAAATGAACAAATTTAGTATTTTATATAGAAAAGCTTAGCACTGAAATAGCCTAATCCAATATTTTACATAAAAAGAGAAATTAAGTATTGAAAAATAGAAAATTTAGTATTCAGCATGGAAGATTTAAGTATTAAAATGAAGAAATTTAGTATTTAACATAGAAAAGCTAAGCACTCAGATACATATATCCAGCATTTAATACAGAAGAACGAAGTACTGAAATCAACAACTTCAATATTTATTATAGATCGGTAGAGTAATAATAATGCCAAGAGGTAAATAATAAATGTAGTACGAAATTGAAGATATGAAGTATTTACCTACTCATATAGCTCTTTGCCTTCCCCGTCCACTACCTTCACTTTTCCACACAACCATCATGCCAAAGGTCATCTTTAAACACAAATGTAGACAAATCACGTTGGACATATCCTTGTCAGCTTTCAAAGTCACATACATTTTCTGATGGGGAACAAGGTATTGGATTGTGTGGAATTGAGAATAAATTTCATACCATTTTTTCTCAAGTTGGAAATACAGCTACATTAGGGTCATGCTTTCGAAAATGAAAATGATATAGAGTTCCCTATTGTACAAACAATTCCCTAATAGTTGTTGAGGTTCTTCTACACTACCTGACATTTTTTCAAACTATATATATATAAAAAAAATACATAAACTACTGTTATGAAAGAGTAAAATGCTGCTCACCGTGCATAAATGGAGACAGGACTTTCTTCTTCCTACTAGGATATTATAGGTTATTGCACACACAAAAAAAAAAAAAAAAAAAAGAGATGAAGGCTCGCGTTCTAGCGAGAGTGAAACAGAAAATAGAAGTCGGAGAGAGAGATGAGCTGGGAACTGGGTTCAGGTTTCGGAATAAAAAAAAAAATGAAATGAGGGCATTTTTATCAATTTAGATGGTTAGAGAGTTAACTAAAAATTTAAACTTGAGATGGATAGTTCAAAATAAGAAAGTGATGGATCGGGATTGAATCCTAAAGTTGGGTAATTTTAAATAAATAGACATTTACATTAAAAATTTATTTTTTAAAAATAAAATCAAATATAACTTCATTATCAAATATGACTTGAAAACTTGAAATCCAGAAATCTTGAAAACTAAACATGAAGATGAGTGGCATGGCATGACTCAACTCTCAGGTAAAAATCTCTTATCAAATATGAAGGGGGAAAAAAGAAAAAGAAAAAGAGAAAAAAAACCCTCGGGGTTAAAATCGACAGCAAATTTCATCCGCTAAACTCCACTTTTACTGCAAAGTGAAACCTACCGTAGCTTCGGAAGCTGGTAATATTTATAGAAAGTACAGTGAGCTTTACGTGTTTGGGTGAGTTTACTTAGACTCATTCTACAAAAATGTTGAGGGATAAAACAAAAGTCCTGCTTCAATTCGTGTATGTATTCAGCGTACTATTTTTAATTTTTTAAACTAATATTATTAAATTGAAGGATACAGTCAAAAATACCAGTTCATCTATAACCCCAATGGTCTGCAACAAAATTGATGCAATACGTAGAATAACATGTGATAAGGGGGCCCGCTGCCTGCATAAAATTATACGCCAAGTAATTACTATATAACATTCTAAACTTTTTGATTTGCCTTGTGTTTGTCATCTATTTTTCTTTACAAAATGGCATTCATTTTATCCCTAAAATGAAAACAAATAAAAATAAAAGACTACGACTATATTTTGTAAGCAACATTTATTCTAGTAAGATTGTTATATTATGAATTTAGCACATCGTAATAATTATGGTTATATTATCTTACACCCTAAAATTGATAATGAACATGATCTTGGATATTAGCATCAGTATGGTTGGCTATAAGTGTCAGCGCTGCAGTGCCCAGAGGTGGGTTCTTTTAAACCCTAATTCAGTTATTCATTTATTTATTTTTAATTAAGTTTTGAATCTAAGGCTTTTGTATTAGGGGATTTTTCTGGGATTAAATTTTACGTATGAGAAATATTTTGAGCTGTAATTGGAATTGAGTTTTAAGTTATTAAATGAAACATGGAAGGTAAGTGTTGAAATCAAGAAATCTATGTACTCTTCAAATTTAATTTATAATATTTTTTTTTCTTTGCATTGTGGATGTAGGCTTGTTCACACAAATTTCGTTGTTTGCAAAAGTAAATCACAAGATAAAGAAAAATAATGGACAAATTGAATTTGTATTAAAGAATATATGAGAATTATAATTTATTAGAGAAAAAAATATAAAAAATTCCCTAACAAACTAACCCCCTGATTCTTCTCTCAATATATGATCCAAGGGCTTGAAGCTTGTTCTTGGATATATGGTGTAGTATCATTTGACTTGATAAAAGAACACTACGAGATTTCTTTGAAACTCGAACCTTGACTCCGAGATCAAAGGACTTGATGCTTTGAAGAGGTCTAGGACCTTCATGGTAACAATACGTCGTCGCAGCAGAAACTTGAAGACTTGAGTCTTGGACTTGAGAATATGTAGATATGAGAATATGAATATGAGGATATGAGAATATGAATATGAATATGAGAATGTGAATATGTGTATCCATGTAAGTCTCGAATCATCCCTTTTATATAGGTGCTCAGCAGGAGACTCTGAAATGACTTAAACTCATTTGATAATTATCTCTTTGATGTGCATTTAAAAGATAATGTCAAACATTCTTTACTTGATTGGTTCACGTATATGGATACGCCACGTGTTCCAACTTAATTGGCTTGAGAGTGCTGAGCCACTAGACTTGATTTGATTGACATGATATATCTTCATCTCAACACTTGTCAGTACTTGATTTGTATAAAATAAATATCAGAATATTAGTTAAAATTAACTATTTATCATTTGGAATTGAATTTAATAAATTCCAATATATAAATAGAAAATTTTAAATTAATAACTAATATATTATTTATACATGTCAATTTTTAATTGGCCCAAAAATTAAGCCGTCTACAAATGCCCTCTCGAGACTTGTTCACGAATAATGTCTTCCAATACATTCTTAAGTGAATAAGTCACGATAATTATTATATATATATATACACACACATATATTTAAATACACATATATATATAACATGTGAGTCTTTAAAATATATACATATATATATATATATATAAGAGCTATTTGAAAACACAATTTCCACTTCTTGTAAATAAGAAAGAAGGCTCCAGCAAACTTTCCATTCGAATTTCCATTTCTCTTCAAGCCACATGGCCCCACACGAAATTAAGGCTAATCAAAATTTTCCATCGTTGCTGCTGTTTTCATTTTTTTCAGCTACTGTTGCTGCTGTTTTCATTTTTCTGCTGCTGTTTTAACTTTGTGAGAAGTATCACATTTGGGCCTCATATCTTTTATATATATATATGACCCACATAAAATTGATTCTCACTTGCACCACACAATCAAATTTCTTAAATACATGACCCACACAAAATCAATTTGATTTCCAGCATCTTCAGGGTCTCACAATTCCAAATATCTTCCAAAATCACTCCGCTGCGGCCAAGAGCAGCGAGCTTTTCATTCCAATTTCCATTTCTTCCTTCAACAAACAAGCCACACGGTCCCACATGAAACCAATCTTCAAATTAACTCTTTGACTAAAAGCTTAAACTCAATTGCCAGATGCTACTGCTGCTGCTATTTCCGTTTCATAATTGCTGCCCCCCTTTTTTTTTTCATTTAAAGAGAAGCTGGCAGAACCGAACTAACTTATCCTCAGCATATTAAACTTTGCAGAGTCTGACTCCAACTGGAATTTAAATTGCTACTGCCATTAAAAGAAATCTGGTTTGTGATATCAGATTGACTTCAATCAGGACTTAATCTCCCAATTGTATTGGGGATCAAGAAAAATAAACACTATAAAAGGAAGATTTCTCAGGACAAACTTGGAGATAATCTGAAATTTTGAGTTGGAATTTTCTGGTCTTATTCATCTCTTTAATCAATCATCCACTTTCTTCTTTGTCTCTGCACACCAGTTGTTTGAAGAAAATACTCATAGAGTTTTCCATTCCAACACGGTTCAAAAGAGAATTGCTTGGGCTCCATCGACATTCATCAATAGAAAATCTTTATTAACACATAGCAAATACACAAATTTTGAAAACTTTAGGTGAGTAATCAAATTGAAGGGGATGTTTCTATATCTTTTCGTTTTCTTTTTCATCCCTTTTTTTTTTTATTTTTATATTTATACCTCATTAAGTTTCCCTTTATTTTTCTTTTCTTTTGTTGCAGGTTAAGAAATATATACCATTTCTGATCAACTCGTGAGGATGTATATTGAGGATCACACAGAGTAATCTCCATGCATTATCATTGGGAGTGACAAAGACACCCTCAAAGTCAAAAGTACCAGATTGGTTATCCATAAATTAGCCAATGATGTTATTCGTTCCATATCTCGACCTCCCAATAATTCCATGCATATTCAAGAGTGGTCCGAGGAGGTGACCAAGGAAGTGATTGATCCACGTTTTGGTATTACATCTCGTTCTAGGATACTTCTCTTGAAGTCCTCTCTTCATGATGCCAAAGCCACTAGTTTGGAATTTTTATTTGCAGGTTATCATTCCAACATTAATGGACGCTCAGTGAGAATTCCTGCATCAAGGTTTGGTGAAATATCTTTTCATGTAGGTTATTAGAAATGGACGGAGGATGCATTGGGCCATCATGCAGACACTCTTCGTCAAGCTAGGATCTATGCAGCAGTCCATGCCTCACTCTTCACATATGTTTGTCATAAGAACATCCTCCAAGCCTTCCTTGAACTATGGTGTCCTTCCACGAACACTTTGCACACTGCTACTGGTGAATTTTCAATTTCTTTATGGGATTTTTGTGTACTTGGTGGATTGCCTATTCGAGGAGGTTTCTATGATGAAGCTATCCCTACTGCAAAAGGGCTACTTGGTGACGACAGACATGGTCCTTCTCAACTATGAAACTGCAAGTATCTATTTCTGGCTTACCATATGCTTCCAAAGGACTCTGATGGTGTTCCTATTTCTGATTGGATTGACTTTTGGTTTAAAGGACCAACGAGATATGCGGAGCCCCTTTTGAAGTCTTCCCGGAAGAGGTCTACTGAGCCAAAGATCTCTCACAATCTATGTGGAAGAATCGATGCATTACTTTTGCCTCTCACCAAGGAATATGATGAGCCATTTATGATGCTGGAGGTTGAAGAAGATGTTAGAGGGGAGACCTACTTGGCTGCTTTTCTTTCATGCTGGTTATGCAGTTTTGTTTTACCATATCGCAAAGCAAATCTGATTCATGCTACTGTCTTCAAGGTTGCTAGTAGAATGGCAAATGGTGATTGTTTTTCTCTTGCAGTTCCTATATTGGCGGGCATTTATCTTGGTTTAAGAAATATATCAATTTCACCAAATCTTCAGGAATCTTCTTCTATATTTCCCATTCATTATGTTTACAGCTGGATAGGGCACTACCTTGACACTCATTTCTTATCCAAGATTGATGTAGGAGGAGCTGAGATGGTCAAGTATGCAGGGGAAAACATGGCTAAATATTTTGATCTTTCAGAGGCACGAGATTTGTTCCTCAGTATCAATCATTCAACTATTCAAAATCTACGCTCATTTCCACGCAAGCAGTTCACAGTAATAGATAGCACATGCATATCAAATAATTATAAAGACCTTTTTGTAGCTTTACGTTTCAGCTATTTGACTTTTCGATGTGGAAAAGAGCATATTATTGAAGCTTATAGCCCTCATCGATTCAATCGGCAATGTGGATTTTGTCAACATGTCCCAGGGAACTTAAAGAAAGAGATTTTTACTTGTAATTTGCACGAGCTTGTTCAACTTTGGCAATTATGCACTTTACTTAACACATCTCACAAACTTATCATTCCCGGCAATACTTCTTCCTTTCCATTGGCCACAAAGGAATATGTAGATTGGTGGGACAAACACTAGAAAATTTTACAAATAAAAGGTACTAAAATTGTTCTCAAAGTTAATCAAAAAAATGTGGAATCAACTTCTGGCCAACTCAATCAACTTGGGGAGAGAATTGAACATTATTCATCTGAGCCTGGGTCTCCTGGAAAGAAGCTTTCTCATTCTAAACAAGCTTTAATGGAAGACCCCAAAAATAACTCAGCAGTTTCACCTCTTCAAAATCATGTTGTTTTAGGGTAAATTAAAGGAGGTAATTTGGTGTCCAAGGAGAATAATATTGCTAACCATACCAAATTGCCATCTAAAAGACGTAGTTTACTCAATGTTTCATCCCCCGCTGATGCTCCATTGGAAGGAAATTAAATAATCTCCGCACTTTATTGCTCAAATGACGATTCCAACAACCAATGTATCCTCAAGAAGAAACCAAAGGTTTTGGATTTAGATAACATCGGTATTAATTCAAATTTCTTTGCAGATATCCCAAGTTCTTCTTTACCTTTGGATGAATTAGCAAAATATGTAAAGTTATTATATTAAATTTTTTTTTCACATATATATTTGCCAATCCTTTACACTAATCTCCTTTTTTGTTTCCAGCTTGCAGATCTTGATATACCAGTCCTAATTACATCAGAAGGTAGTGTTGGTTCGATAAATGGGATTCATCCTTGTAACTTGCTTGAAAAAATCACTCTTCAACCTCTTGATGATTGCATACAAGCTACTCATAACACTGCTAATTCCAACAAGCGACCAAAGGTGACATTACCTGAAATTGCAAATGACAAGGCTTTTGCTAATAAAGACAAGCCTAAAAAGACATTTGAAGCTCCACTTTATACACTACAAGTTGCTGAAGTTTCTAAGTTTTGTCCTCAAGTTATAAAGACTGAAGCTGAGCAGATGTTACTCAAATTCTATTGGGAACGCATATGTCAAAAAATCATGAAAACTCCATTTGAGCAACTCTCAGGGATAAAACCAACGATTGATGATTTGATTGCAGAGATGAGATTATACATAATAAACACATCATCTTTGGAAAACTACTTGAGATCTTTCTTTGAGGGTGCTTCCAACTACACAAAGGTTAAGTCAAATTCAATTCAAAAAGAAACACAAGAAACCTATGAGAAAATACTATTTTTTGCATAACAGGATCTATTTGAGGCCGAGGCAATAGAAAGCGAAAGAGTTGAAGAGGTGAATCGCCTTAAGGATGAACTTCTTCAAATCTCCAAGCATCAAGAGGAATTTAGAACACGACTTGCTGAGTTAAGCAGTAAGGAAAAACTTGCAAACTTACCACTCCACAAGGCTGAAAAAAACTTGTCCATTATTTAAAGAGAAGTAGCCACCACAAGAGATAAAGTTTCAAAGCTTGAAGATACTCCATTTTTGACTGATCAACAGGTTGAGGCTTTAAAGAGGATGGAGGCACTACTTGAGGAATCTCGCAAGGAATTAATAGCTTTTGATATACTCGCATGAGTACTTAGCTATTTTTTATTTATTTATATATATATATATATATATATATATATTTGCACAATTGATGTAAAAGAACACTTGATTACTACATATGCAATAAAAAGTTGTTCTTTTTTTTTTTATGAATTCTCCTTGTGCATTTTTTTTTATTTAGTATTTCTTCAAATTCATGCCAACTTCAAAGAAAAAATTGCATTACATGCCCCAACAATAGAGTGGAATAAACTTACTTAACCATCTAATGAATTGAACTTGAAAATGATCAAAGCTTCTTCCAATGATATATTTGAACATGATAAACCATCCATAATTACTCCAATGATTTGATTGAACTTGAGAAGTAAGTCATCCAAATTTGCTCCAATGATATGATTGAACTTGAAAAGTCCTCAAAACTTATTCCAGTGATGTGACTAAACTTGGAAAGCCATCCAAACTTATCCAAATGATGTGATTGAACTCGGGAAATAATTCATCCACATTTATCCAATGATATGATTAACTTGTGAAGCCATCCAAACAAACAACCTCCTTTTTTGTTGATATGACTGAACTTGGGATATGACTCCCGAGCTGCCTACGTACCCCAACAAAGGGATCAAGCATTACGTAGTTCAAAGTAAACATTTCTTTTTTTGGGGAGGGGGTGTCGTTCACAGTTTATACTCATGCAGGTCAGGAGTATCCATTACTTAACCAACTTGGACTAGGTGGGGTATTTAATATTTTAGCCACATAAAATACCTTTAGTGGGGAAAGTTAGCAGTTTAACCACATGCACTACCTTTGGTGGTTATCGTACACAGTTTATACTCATGCGGGCCAGGAGCAATATGCAGTTTAAGCTCGTGCGTCAAAGAGCAACATGCAGTTTAAACTCGTGCGTCAGGAGCAAACTTCTTCATAGGTAATATTGTTTCAAAAACTTGCCATTTATGGGGCCTATGCGTAATCCATCTTTGTCAACCAACTTGTAAGCACCATTAGTGTAAACTTCTTTTATCACATACGGACCATCCCATTTTGACATGAACTTACTTTCCATTCGCTTGGTAATGGTAATGGGCCTTCTTACTGCCAACACCAAATCTCCAACCTGAAAAGATCGCAGACGAACCTTCTTATTAAATGCCCTTGTCATACGTGCTTGATAACATTCAAGTTGTTGTTGCGCTTCAAGTTTTTTCTCATCTAATGCTTCCAATTCCTCAAGCTGAAGGCGAACGTTGTCTTTAGCAGTAAGTCCTTCTTGAATTGCTACATGAAATGAAGGTATTTGACTTTCAAGAGGGAGAACAGCTTCAACTCCATAAACCAGTGAATACGGAATAGCCTGGGTAGCAGTCCGATGAGTTGTTTTATATGCCCAAAGAGCTACTCCAACTTTTCCATGCCAATCCCTTTTAGATTTTGACACTACTTTCTTTAGCAGGTTGCATAAAGTTTTATTAAACGCCTCTGCTAGAACATTTGCAGTAGCATTGTACATAGAAGAATTATATTGCCTGAATCCAAATTGTGCACATAGTATGTCCATCAATTTATTGTAGAAAGACTTCCCATTATCGGTAATGATGTAACGAGGCACTCCATACCTGAAAATCAAATGACAACGAATGAACTCAACAACAGTTTCTTTCTTCACTTCCTTCAGGGGAATTACTTCTGACCACTTGGAGAAATAGTCTGCTGCTGCTAATATGTAAACATGGCCAGCTGATGACTTAGGAGTAATATGACCTACAACATCAAGACCCTACGCATCAAATGACCATCAAGTAACTGTGGGATGTAAGGGTTCGAGAGGCTGATGTATAAAGTTAGCATGCATCTGACAAGCTTCACATTTCTTCGCATAACTCATATAATCTTTAACCATAGTAGGCCAGTGGCATTCCATCCTTTTGATCTGAAAATGAAGCTTAGGACCTGACTGGTGAGCTCCACAAACTCCAGAATGTGCCTCAGCCATAACTTCAGTTGCTTCTTCACTACTTAAACAACACTGATAAGTACCTTTATAAGATCGACGATACAAAATATCTTTGTATAAAATGAATCGAGATGACCTCTGACACACCTCTGTCCTGTGACGAGGGTCTTATGGTAATTTCCCATCATTTAGATAGTCAATTAGCGATGTCTTCCAATCTTCATCTTCACAAACTAAGGCTGATACGACATTTGCTTCCTCACGATCAAGCTCAATGGGTGACGGCACAATCCATCTATTGCACACTGGGATATTTGTCGTTTCTTCTTCAGATAGGGCTAAAGTAGTGGCCAAGTTAGCCAATGCATCTGCCATCCTATTTTCTTTCCTCGGGATGTGACTTAGGATTTCAAACTTCTTCAACAGACAAGATGCTAGTTGAAAGTAAGGAATCAAGTCTTCATTTTTAACTTCATAAACATTTAAAAGTTGATTAATAACCAATTTTGAATCACCTTAGACTTCAATTTCTAAAATTTCCAGTTCAAGTGCCATTTGAAGCCTAATAATCAAAGCCTGATATTCTACAATGTTATTAGAGCATAATTCAGTTAGCACTACAGAATATGTTAAAACTTGTCTTTCTGGTGAAACAAATACAATCCCTGCCCCCGCTCCATCAGATCGAGCCACCCCATCAAATAGCATTGTCCATGTTGGTAGGATATCAACGAAGAGAGCCTCCTTATTAGGTAATTCATTGGATACTTCCCAATTTGCAGGAATGGGATGATCTGCCAAGAAATTAGCAAGAGCTTGTCCTTTAACAGCTTTTTGAGGAACATACGTGATCTTGTACTGATTGAATACTATAGACCACTTAGCCAATCTTCCTGATAGTACTGGTCTTGACATCACAAATTTAACAGGATCAACACGTGAGATAAGTCGGATAGAATATGCCTCGAAATAATGCTTCAACTTTTTGATTGCACAAAATAAGGCAAGACAAATATTCTCAACAGGGGAATACTTCAACTCATTCTCAGTCAAGGCCCTACTCAGATAATATAAAGCTTTTTCCTTTCCTTATTCATTTTCCTGAGCCGTGAAGCACCGATCGACCGTTCTTGTGCTGCAATGTACATTATCAATGATTTTCCAAGTATAGGAGCTCCCAGAACTGGTGGATTCATGAGGTACTTGTTTATGCTCTCGAAAGCATTCTCACATCCTTTATCCCATACGAAATAAGCATCTTTCTTCATCAGGTGATTAAATGGTTGGCATCTTCCTATAAGATTTGATATGAACCTTCTTATGAATGCAAGATTGCCTTGTAAACTACGCAACTCTTTAAGATTCCTTGGAGGTAGCATCTTCTGGATAGCATCGATTTTAGTAGGATCGACTTCAATTCTATGATGTCGAACTATGAAGCCAAGGAACTTGCCAGACGTGACACTAAAAGCACGTTTGAGCAGATTTATCTTCAGGTTATATTTTCTCAGCCGATCAAATACCACGCGGAGATCTTCCAAGTGATTATCTCTTTTCTTAGTCTTGACCACTAGATCATCAACGTAGCACTCTACCTTTGTATGTAGCATATCATCGAAAATATTTTGCATAGCTCATTGATAAGTTGCACCTGCATTTTTTAACCTAAAAGGCATTACCTTGTAATAATAAATACCCTTAGGTGTGCAAAAAGCCATACACTCCTCGTCTTGTGGTGACATTCTGATTTGATTGTACCCAGAGGATCCATCCATGAAAGATAAAGTTGCATGCCTAGTGGTTGCATCGACCATAAGCTCAATAATAGGTAGTGGAAAGTCATCCTTTGGACATGCCTTATTTAAATCTAAAAAATTAACACAAATGCGTATCTAGCAACTCTTCTTCTTGACTGACACGATGCTAGAGATCCAAGTTGGATATTTCACTTCCTTAATAAATCCGGCATCAATAAGCTTGTTGACTTCAGCGTCAATTAGAGGGATGAGCTCTGGGTGAAGCATTCACTACGATTACTTTACTAGACGAGCCCCATGTTTTATGCCAAGGTGATGAATTGCAACTTTTGATCTAATCCTGGCATTTCTTTGTAGGTCCAAGCAAAGACATCCTTGTATTCACTAAAGATTTTGAAATATTATTCTTCTTCTTCAGGATTTAAAAGCTGGCTAACAAATATGGGACGGGGCTCTTCTATTGTGCTAAGATTCAACTCATTGAGTTCATCAACAATCGCCTGTCCGGCATCTTCAAGTTGTGGATGAGCTTTTAGGACTTCATCTTCAGGAATTTCTGAATCAGGCTCTTCATCAATAGCGATATGATTATATGTATGTAACTCATTATTTTCTTCATCATATGGCTGTTCGATCTCAACAACTCTTATTCTTTGGAATATGATGCTCCCTTTTAATGTTCCATCTATTTTTGAAACTGGGGTAGGCACCATTATCCATGCTGGGTGGTTTGTAACTTGTATAAAACCACTTGCTACCAATCTGTTGAATTCTTCAAGACACGGATCATTTGATGCAAGATTTAACTCCTCTTTAACACTTATATAATTGGAGCTGATGGTGATTTCCATTTCGCCTTCGTCTGCACCATTCTTTCTGCATGAATGTTCTATGATATGCTGCTTTATTTTCACAGGTTTGTCCATATTAATGACTAGGATTGTAGATTTGGCTCCATTTGATTGAGATAAATGGAGAGTCTGACTTTCATTTCTAGACTCCAACATATCAGTCTTATCGTCACTACTCTTTTTGTAGCATTATTCCCAAGTCGATTGAACACAGAATCTCTCAAACGTGGACCTGTATTAAACTTGTTTTGATCTTTAACACCAAGTCTTTTAAAGATAGAAGGATGAGTATTTGGAATACTGAGACGGTCAAATACAGAAATTCGACGATTATTCAGTTTTTGCTCTTCTTGTTTCACGTGATCTTTTGTAGAAATATTTTGGACATCAGCACACTTATCCTTCTTCGTCATGCGTATCCTGACCGGTTCTGCAACTTTAAATCCCAGGCCAACTCTTGACTGTTCAACATAAAATCCTTGTCTCTTTAGTTTATGTTGTGCTTCACAGTCCATGAACTTTTTCTTCAGTTAACTCAGGTTTAAGCTTACTTAGACTGGGTGGATTAGCAAAGTCATAGCCAAAATTTTCAAGCAACTTATATGCCTTAGGATCAAATATACCCTCAAATTCTTTGTGAGAAACCTGTGCAACATATGGTCCATTATAGATTGATGAGCTAATGCCAACAACAGGCATGGTGAAATCCTTCCTTAAAGCTTGATAGTCGCTTGATTCTACCATCTTAAATTGGCTTTGAGCAACATCATTTGCCTCAATACATGCTCCAAGTGGAATTTGCTTTTTCTCTTAAGATGATTGCGATGTATATTGAAATAATGGTAAGTTGGACTCATCACCGCGCTTGCATTTCTTTCTAGTCAAAACCTCAGTAATTGTCAGTTTACTGAAATTTTCAGAATAATTTTGTCTCTCTTCAATGGAGTGATTGCTTGGAGCCTTTGCAGGTTGCACTTCATCTACTGAGTCAGGATCTAGATAAAGTTTAGCATCAGCGAAGTATGATTCAGCTTCAGTAAATGGCTTCACATCTACGTCAACTTTCATAACCTCCCCATTTTTCGAATACTTGAAGCATTGATGAAAAGTGGAAGGTATTACCCCATTCTCATGAAGCCATGGCCATCCCAAAAGCAAATGGTAAGAAGTCTTTGCATCAATAACATGAAATAAAGTACTTGCTTCCAACTCTCCGATTGTGAGATCTAGACGAATCATACCAATAGCTCGTTGGCCTCCTTGGTTGAAACCTTGAATAGTTAGGCGACTGCGTGAGAGATCTTCAGCAAAAATTCCCAAATTCTTTATAGTGGATTTTGGCATGATATTGACGGCGGATCCTCCATCAATGAGTATGCGGTTGATCTTTTGCTCCTGCATGAACCCTGAAACGAAAAGTGGCCTATTGTGAGGTTTCGATCCCAACAGCAAGTCCTCGTCTGTAAAAGCAATTGTTGTACAATAGGAAGCGGAGTGTTGCTCTTTAGTTTCACAAGATATAGCATGCACTACTTCAATTTTTTGATCAAAGAATCCTGTAGGAAAATAATCCTTCAAAGTCACTTGGCTCATTTTGTAACCTGCCAATAAATTTTCCAGCTTACCATCTGTGGCCTTCAAATTCTTCATCATCCTTGGTTGAGGGTATCTAGCCACGTGTGAGACCTTTAATGCCAATGAACGAGATTGATTTGCATATCGTCTTCTCCTTCGTCGGTGCGTCACAAGAGTCCACTCACTGCTATCTTCAGTTTCAGTAGTAGAACTCATTTCCAGCTCAGTCACTCCATCAATAAATTGAGTCTTCACTAGTACTGGATCTAAGCTTCCAAACTAGATCATTGTTGATGCCCCTATGAGTGACGATGAAAAGACATTGTCTTTGCTTGCAAAACATGTAGTATCTGCTATAGTTATAGCGCTGGTAAGGTTCGATCCAACCACATCTTCCATGTCAAGGATTATCTTTCCATCTCTTGCCAATGCCATGACTTTATTCTTGAAGACGAAGCATTTCTCTATTGGATGGCTGACAACTCGATGATCTTTGCAATATTTTGGATCGTTCACCTTTCCAGCTTCTTCAGGACGTTTTGGTTCCGGCAATTCAATCAACTTCCTTGTCAATAATTCATCAAAAATATGAGAAACATCAGAATTTGGAAATGGATACTCCTTCTCCTGCATTTCTTTTAATATTTTTTTGCCTGTTGAAATGCGTTGATCTTCAGTTTTCTCAGCAACCTTTTTATCACTTGTGGGAATTTTTATGGAGGCTGTCTTGATTGTCATGGATTCTTTAGTAGTTGCTTTGGCATAATTTTTGTTTTTCTTTAAATCCTTCCTTTGTTTCTTCTAGTCTTCAACAGGAATTCCAACCCCGCGATTAGCAATGCTAAGCTCTATGTCATGGGCACGAGTGGCTAATTCCTTAAAAGTACGAGGCTTGATTCCCTGAAGAATGTAAAGAAGTCCACAGTGCATACCTTGAATACACATCTCTATCGCATATGTCTTTGAAAGTCTATCCTTGCAATTCAAACTTAATGCACGCCAACGGTTGATGTAGTTCACCACTGGTTAATCTTTCCATTGTTTTGCATTGGTAAGTTCAATCATATTCACAGTCCGGAGCGTACTATAGAAACGATTTAGAAACTCCCTTTCCATTTGATCCCAGTTATCAATGGATTCAAGTTCTAGGTCAATGTACCAGTCAAAGGCATTTCCTTTCAATGAACGCACAAATTGTTTCACAAGAAGATCACCATAAGTCCCTGCATTATTGCATATCTCAATGAAATGGGCCACATGCTGTTTTGGATTTCCCTTCCCGTCAAACTACTGGAATTTTGGTGGTTGATATCCTACCGGCATTCTTAGCGAATCAATCCTCTTTGTATAGGGCTTCGAATACACAATAGAACTTTGAGAAGGCATGCCATACTGAGCTCTAATGGTATTTGTGATCATGTCCTGCAATTGTTGAACAGACAATGTAGCAATAGAAGTTGCAGAATAGTCGATCTTTCGATCTATTTCTTGCTTGTAAGGCATCTCCTCAACATGTTTCTGCATCATTATATGGCCAAGGGAAGATTGGTGGTTGCAGCTAAATCCTCTAAGATCTTCCTCTTCCTGTTTGCTCATGAGTTGTGCAATTTGTAGATCCTTTTCTTCTACAATCTTTTGTAGGTCAGCTATAGCTTGAGCCATCCGAGCAAGTTGTTCATCCACCGTCGCCACTCCAGTAGTTGTAGCTGGCAGTTTAGCGAAAGATAATACCTTAGGATTTGCTTCCCTTGGACTTCCAGAGCCAAAACCATCAGATGGAATGAAATCAGTATTTTTGCCCCCAGTCATGGGCTGATTAACAAATTCAGCAGCAGGGTTAGCAGCATCTTTCCTGGCCAAGGCAAGTTGGTTTCTCTTAGGTGCCATTGAGTGGTTGCAAATATCTTCAAGATTCAAACGGGAGAAAGAGATGAGGGGTAGATTCGGGTCCCACCAGGCGTGCCAGAAATTTGTTTTCATTGTCTGCAAAAGTAAATCACAAGACAAAGAAAAATAATGGACAAATTGAATTTGTATTAAAGAATATATGAGAATTACAATTTATTAGAGAAAAAAATATAAAAAATTCCCTAACAAACTAATCCCCTAATTCTTCTCTCAATATATGATCCAAGGGCTTGAAGCTTGTTCTTGGATATATGGTGTAATATCCTTTGACTTGATAAAAAAACACTACGAGATTTCTTTGAAACTAGAACCTTGACTCTGAGATCGAAGGACTCGATGCTTTGAAGAGGTATAGGACCTTCGTGGTAACAATACGTTGTCGCAGCAGAAACTTGAAAACTTGAGTCTTGGACTTGAGAATATGTAGATATGAGAATATGAATATGAGGATATGAGAATATGAATATGAGAATGTGAATATGTGTATCCATATAAGTCTCGAATCATCCCTTTTATATAGGTGCTCAGTAGGAGACTTTGAAATGACTTGAGCTCATTTGATAATTATCTCTTTGATGTGCATTTAAAAGATAATGTCAAACATTCTTGACTTGATTGGTCCACATACATGGATATGCCACGTGTTCCAACTTAATTGGTTTGAGAGTGCTGGGCCACAGACTTGATTTGATTGACATGATATATCTTCATCTCAACACTTGTCAGCACTTGATTTGTATAAAATAAATATCAGAATATTAGTTAAAATTAACTATTTATCATTTGAAATTGAATTTAATAAATTCCAATATATAAATAGAAATTTTTTAATTAATAACTAATATATTATTTATACATGTCATTTTTCAATTGGCCCAAAAATTAAGCCGTCTACAAGGCTATCAATTAAAGTCGAATCACGTTAAATGTTGTTTTATGTCTAATTTATTATTTATTTCTTATTTCTACATTTATCTGTCATATTGGGACGTAACAAGAATATTTATCAATGAATTCCTTTACTCTTTTGTTTGTATCATTTTGGTTAGTATAGAGAGATTACTGAATAGCAACTAGTTGAAAAGCAAAACTGTTCTTAGCAAGTCACTGTAAATCTGTGACAATCCATTCTCACATTATATAATATAGATTGTGCTTCATTTTTTCAATTTCTGAACTTATCAAAAAAAAAAAAAAAAAAAGGAAAAAATATCATATAAATTATAAAAGAAAATAAAAAAATGAATTTACCGACGCTGCCTATTAATGCTCAGAATTCAAACAAATCAAAGCCCATATCCAAGTTTTATGGGCCTTCACTTTCTTTTTTTTTTATTTTTATTTTTTCATTTAGACACACGCACGTTAGAAGTTCGATTCGAACTCCTGACCTCCGACATTATGTGAAAACTTATGTCATTGGACCATAGGCCATTGGACTGCCTTCACTTTCTTATCACGAACAATTTCATGTAGCCATTTTTCTCAATAAAAAATTATCCCATAACCAAAGTGTTTTTATGTTGCTCACAAATGAATCTTTCACTTTTAATTCTGTGTAAAATCAATCTGTCTAATTTTCAACCATTTTAACATTATCAAACTTTTGGATGGTAATGTTTTGTTAAACTTTAAACGCCATTCCAATATTTATTTTGAAATTACTAAATTTTTTAGTATTATATTTGATAAATTCAATTTTTGACGGAGATAACAATAATGAATAGTGTAGAAACAAACTATGTTGGTATGATTGATAAGGAGCAGGTACGAATCTCACAAAAGTCATGTATTCGATCGATTGTGAGGACTCCGTTGGTGGACAATACCTCTATAAACATCCATAAGGTCCTAAAGGCATCGTCTGGTCCTCATGTGGTGACTGGCTCCAAATCCACTTAAGCTTATTTTGTAAAATTAAAGAAAAAAAATTTCTTCTATCTAGAGTTTCACACTTCTTTTTTTAATACATCCCAAAATAGTATTCATTTCTTTTTTCCTAAAATGCATTTTCTTTTAAAACCACCTTTTTCATGAAATTTATGATAAGATAGAATTAATACTTAATTATTATATTTAAAAAATATAATATAAAGATATATAAAATATTTAATTTTTCAACATTCATCTACAATATTTTATCTGTACAAAATGAACTTATATAGCACAACTAGAGAGCAACATTTTTTTTTTTCTTCAATTATTTTAGATGTTTTAAATAAATTTAGTTAGACATATTCTTATACATAGCTGCTTCTTGTAGTATAAAGTGTAATGAAAAATATTCTAATGTATTATCATATTGGCTTTTCCCCCATAATTATAAAACTTTTAAATAGACTAAACAGTCTAAATGTAATACTGTACTCCATTCACTTAGAGAACAAATAATAAAAAAAATCACCCGTAACAATTCAATAGCTTTGTACATTGAACCAAAGATGGGAACAGAACTTCTCACTTCTCACTTCCAACTTGCAACTTCGAATCCTCTTCACGAAGCATTAGCACATTCTGGAAAGTATTCTGAAGCAAACCATCTTCTCATATGTGGTGATTTTTTCTTTCTTCTTTTCTTTCTTTTTTTCTTTGGCAAGAGCATTAGCACGTATATTTGTGCTCGACAGTATTGGAAATTGATCGAGTTTTTAAATTCATAATTCAATTGGCATTTATTTTTGTGAATCTAACCTTATAATTGGACAGAATATTAGAGGATGTTTGGCTAATTTATTTAAAAGGTCTTATAAGCTTCTACATCTTATAAGATGTCAGATCTTTTTTTGAAAATAAGTTGTTAGAGTATTTGGATAAAATAATTTTTTTTATTTTATAAGATGTTAGTAATGATAATTTTGTAATTAATATTGTTAAAATTAAATGAACTTGTTAAAATTTTAAAAATAAGTTAGGAACTCTTTACTTTTTAAAAAGAGCTTATAAGTTCCTAAAAATTACCAAACACTTTGTGAGATCTTATAAGATCTTAAACGTCATATAAAATATTTTGAGAAACTTATAACTTACCCAAACACTCTCTTATTCAATTGGGGCTTCCCCTATATGAAATTCATTTCCTATAGAATGAGAGATACATAACATTTAACTAGTTTTCTTTGAAATACATTTTCTCTATGTCTCTCCTGAAATTCTTCTTTACAATTTTCTCTAGATCCCGAAATGATTGCCAAGTCTAGGCTCTAATGGTTCATAAAATTCCAAAAATTTCTAAACAAATATAACTTTTAATTAACAATTTGTGTGTGTGTGTGTGTGTATATATATATATATAGAGAGAGAGAGAGAGAGAGAGAGAGATCACACTGAAATTAAGAGTCACCTAAAGCAAAATTTTAATCTAGCTAGTGCTAAAATGAGCCAAATTTTTGTTCCTTCACACTGAAATTTGGCGCAGTTTCACTTCAAATTAGACTATTATAAGGTTTATATTCACTTTTACTATTGTTCATCATAATAGTATAGTAATTGTGCTTTAGTATTTACTATGAGGGAAAATCATAGTAAATAACTTCATTTTTACTATGAAATATTCTAGAGTAGCATAAAATCTTTTTGATGCCATACTATTTATGCTTTTAACCACTATTAGGGAGAATATGGTAGAAAGATTTTTTTCATCACTTATCTTTTCCTTCCTGTTAAAAGTTTTATGGGATAAGTGATGTGGGAAAAACTTGGAAAAGACCTTTCCACCCCTTAGAGGGCAAAAAAAGTTATTCTAGAGGGAAATCTGTGTCGTTCCTATTTGGTTTCAAATGATCCAACCTACGACTTATCGTACAATTCAGAATTCCAATCGTTCAATAAGGATACATAGAAGAATCTCATCCATTCATTCGACGTTGATGTAATAGCCCTATACATTTCCTCTTACAAATATGTGTCAATCAAAGTAGTTTGTTATTATTCATTCATAACTCTCTACATATTTAAGCATGAGATAGTTATAGTAAGAGAGATTCTAGGTCTAACAATCAACTTGCCAGCACGATGCAAAGGATAAAATAATTGAATTGAAGACGACTTAATTGATGATCCCAAATTAAAAAAAAATTCTTTTTCTTGTAGATTTTAGGTGTAAATGAATGAATAATTCTAATAATTATTTATCACTTCAAATAAAAATATCTATGTGATTTTCTTGATACAAATAGTGCGACACATAGGTAAATCATTAGTAATTGTGTACCAATATAACCGAGCCCTATCATTTTGTATGTTTATATGTGATAATTTCTAACACTGCATCCATTAAAATGATTTTCTCATATGGCCTATGTCTTAATGTGACCATGCATGAATAGATGTTCCTAATATAGGAAAATAGATATCGTAACTAAAAGGACCACCGTGCATAAGTCCTTAGTATTTCTCCAATGAAGACTCCACAAGAGTGTCGACCACAGCAAATAATTGAAAAGCAATTAATGTATACGCATAGTAAAGCTTTAAAATAAAGCAAAAGGGACCTCAATTTCTAAAACTTAGAAACAGAACTTTTCTTGCTCGAGATATTGAAAGAAAATCAAACATCGTGATAGGTTACTTTACTTACCCTGAAATCTTTAAAAAAGTTGAAAATATTGTAAAATAGGTTGCTTACCCCTTCAGAAAATTAAAAGCAAAAGAAATGAACTTGACGCATGTAGAGACAGTGAGAGAGAATTATAGAAGAGATGAATAGAAGCATAAAAATATTGAAAAGCCAGAAACTTTCTTGATTTGATATATGTTTGTACAATGGTGAATACAAATGATAGATGAGTTAATTGTGTGAAAAGGTTTTATGTTTCCACAGTTTGATGACTCCCCAATCCCATACAATGTCCATGTGAGGAACACACACTGTTGTCTGCAAAGCTGCTATACCTGTGATGAAGCATAATAAAAAATTATTATTGAAAAAGTAGATACAACATAAAAATAACACAGTGGTATGACTAACAATCGTACTGTCAAGTTAAATATATGGAGATCTTTGGGGCCACTTATGCGAATAGGATTATATACAACATGAAAATTATTCCTTTATAGATCACGCCAAAGAAAATGCAGCCTTCTATCCGGATTATATCAAACATGATCGATATTTATCAAAACTTATAAAAATTTTCGGACAGAGTATAATATTAGAATATACATATATTTTTTTAATCAATGAGGGACTACATATGATTAGGTCAGACTTCAAACATATGGATAGTTACATGGCGTGCATGGAGCTATATGACTTAAGCGAGGTAGCCTACTTTAAGGTCGTCTGCATGGCCCTTAAGAAGCGCATGCTCGCCTGGTTCAACTCACTGTTTGCCAGACCAATCGTGAATTAGAGCAACTAATGAAACACCATCTACATGACTTCTCTGTCAACTAAAAGTATCTTAAGAGTATAATTAACTTTTTCACGATAAAGTAGAATTACAGCCTGCAGAAGTACGCTAATCCAAACCTCATTCCAGAACTCTTGCCTAAAGTCATATAACAAAGCCTGAGGTATCGGAAGTTCAAGGAAGGCTAATTTATAAAAATATAGTGAAAAAAAATAATTTTTATAAAATTACCGTAGTTTTGAAAGATTTGTAAAATTATGGTAAGGCGTGGCTACAAGCCACGCCTTTAACTATCTTTCCCCCTTTTTTTTTTTTTTTTTTAATTGAATAACTTAATTGATGTGCTTTTTCCCTTCAAGAGGCGTGCGGCCACGCCTTTTTGGGAATTTTTTTTTTCCTTTTTTTTTTGGCATTGTTTTATATATATATATATATATATTTTTTTTTTTTAATTTTTTAATTTTTTGTTTGATTTTTTTTCTTTTGGGAATAATATTAGGGTTGACATAGCATCATTTGTTTTATCTTTATTTTATGTAATTTAATATAGAATATTTTATCTTATATTTAAAAATTTAATTAATTGATTTTTTGAAATATTAAAAGTGAGCCATAAAATATAGTATAAATTTTAATTTTTTTTATAAATGTACTATTTTATAAAATGCAAGTGATTGAATCATGTTTTTATAAATTTACTATACTCTATATTTACTTTAGTTGATACAATATATTAACTCGTGAAGGAATGCTTGTAATGTTTGAACCTTGGCCAAAATAAGCATGTAAAACCACAGTATATGATCATATATTAATACATTAATCAAGCATTATCATACTTTTTAATCATAAGTGATGCTTGTAATTTCAAGATATGTTATTATTTTGGGCTAATTTATAAAAATATTGTGAAAAAAAATAATATTTGCAAAATTACCTTGATTCTTGAAAGTTTATAAAAGTATGGTAAGGCGTGGCTTGTTAGCCACGCCTTTAGCTATCCTTTCATTTTTTTTTTAATCAGATAATTAAGAGGCGTGGCTCGGGGCCCCGCCTCTAAATCCGTAATTGCTGCAACACAATTGCATTGAAGGCCACGCCTCTTTAGGAATTTCTTTTTTTTTTTTAATTCCTTTTTTTATGTTTGAATTTTTTTGCTTTTAGAAATAATATTAGGGCTGACATCAGCCCTAATATTATTTTATGTAATTTAATATAGAATATTTTATTTTATATTTAAAATTTAATTAATTAATTATTTTAAAATATTGAAAATGAGACCATAAAAATGTAGTATAAATTTTGATTTTTTTTATAATAAATATACTATTTTATAAAATGCAGTGATTGAAGCATGTTTCTATAATTTTATTGTACTTTGTATTTACTTTAGTTGATGTAATATATTAACTCATGAATGGATGCTTGTAATGTTAGAACCTTAGCCAAAATAGGCATGTGAAACTGCAGTATATGATTATATATTAATATGTTAATCAAGATTTATTATTTATAAATAATATTTCATTTATAAATGACTACTCGCATATATTTCATTTGGATAAGGAGACTCGCATATCAACAATCATGCAAGTGGAAAATGACATTAATTTGTCAAAATTGTTGGATCCGAGGGCTGGCATAAGTAGTGTGGAGTTGTTCATCGAAGTTGAACCAGTACGCCCTAATAATATACAAGACATGTTATTGCGAGTGCAGCATGGATCCTACATGTTACTTTTGATGCAATATCATTTGGGCAGTACTTCTACATCTCAATAAATTCCCTTGGGAGGAAACCAATATGCCATTTAATTTAGTGGCAAATATGGACATACAATTCCACACACATAGGTAAGGATTCCTGACTTGCCTACCAAAATAGATGGCTTTACAAATTTTGGGATCCGTGATATTTATGGTGGTGGTTCTATATCTCATCAACATTCCAACGTTGGTCCTTCTACTTTCCATCAAAATTTTTTGAAGCCGACACCCAAGCCCAAGCACATGCAAGACAACAAGCCCACCGTCAAGCCCAAGCCCAAGCCCGACAACATTGATTCTTCCAACTTTGTTGTTGTGTTTTATGTTTTATGTTTTTCCTTTGTATCGAACTTCAAGAATAATAAATTTGGTCGAAAATTTCAAAAATTTTATACTGTTGTAATTTGTTACATTTCACTTACATACTTAAAGAATAAAATCCATACATTATTTTTTAATTCAATAGTGAGTGTTACATATTAAACGCATAAAAATTAAATATACTTAAACCCTAAACCCCAATATTCTGGCTTTGTCTTACGAAATAGTTGAAATGCAAATTTGGACTTTAAAATTAAGAATAAATAAAAATGATACATGATATTAATCATTTTCATTCAAGATATATTGGCATTGACAATGACCATTTTTTTCTCTTAATAACCATGTATATCCACGCTAAAAAATGAATCATCTCCCATTTGAGTTTAATTCTAAAAGACAATATATAGAAATATATATATATATATATATATATATGATAAAGTTATGTGAATGGTGGGTTTTATAAGTGGAATAGATAAATAGGACCGATTAGGTAAAAATATTATGTGACAGTTTCATATGCCAAAATAATAACATACCTTGAAATTACAAGCATCACTTATGATTAAAAAGTATGATAATGCTTGATTAATGTATTAATATATAATCATATACTGTGGTTTTACATGCTTATTTTGGCCAAGGTTCAAGCATTACAAGCATTCCTTCACGAATTCATATATTGCATCAACTGAAGTAAATATAGAGTATAGTAAATTTATAAAAACATGCTTCAATCACTTGCATTTTATAAAATAGTACATTTATAAAAAAATTTAAAATTTATACTATATTTTATGGCTCATTTTTAATATTTCAAAAAATCAATTAATTAAAATTTTAAATATAAGATAAAATATTCTATATTAAATTACATAAAATAAAGATAAAACAAATGATGCTATGTCAACCCTAATATTATTCCCAAAAGAAAAAAAAATTCAAACATAAAATTAAAAAATTAAAAAATATATATATATACATATATATAAAACAATACCAAAAAAAAAAAAAAAAAAGAAAAAGAAAAAAAATTCCCAAAGAGAGGCCACGCCTCTTGAAGGGAAAAGCACATTTCAATTAAGAGGTGTGGCCTGGATTATTCGATTAAAAAAAAAAAGCAAAAGATAGTTAAAGGCGTGGCTTGCAATCACGTCTTACCATAATTTTACAAATTTTTAAAAACTACGGTAGTTTTGTAAAAATTATTTTTTTTCACTGTATTTTTATAAATTAGCCTTCAAGGAATCTATAGCAAGCAAGTTGCCATCTACTTCAAAGGAGCGTTTGATCTAGGTTGATAAGTACATCGATGTTGAAAAAACAACAATTTCCATAGAGAACTATAGATGAAAGATTATCCCAAGAGGTGAGGTGAATACCCCATGTTGGGCGACCTAAGAGCACTCGGTAACTAGAAATATGGGCGACGGTCTGAAGAAAAAACGTGAATATCCCAAATCGGGCAACCTTAGGGGGCATGGTAACTAGAAAGACGGTGGGTGATCCAAGAAGGCGAGATGAATATCACATGCTGAGCAATCTCAAGGGAGCTTGGCAACAAAAAAAATGGTGAATGATCCCAAAAGATAGAACTCAAAGATGTAATATCATTCCTCTTGTGATAAAAAACCACTACAAAAGAATTTTATCACCCAAAGGATGAGATTGAAAAACTAACCCAGTGAAGGTAACTTAAGGAGTTCATTTCTAGGGGATAAGATGCCCCCAAAAAGTAATCCTAAACTCGAGGTGTGGAAGACCACCAGAAGACTCGAGAACAGCGACCAGAGTCTTGAAGAGAGTCACACCGACATGGGTTGATAACTTATCCACTGTAAGGGTCACCTTGGTAATTTTCAGTAGACATGTAGGTTATGAGTTTGCTAGTACCAAAAGTCTCTTGTGAGAGCTACAAGGCAAACACAAATCTACTTTCCTGAACTAAATCTTTGCTTGTGCTAGGTGTGCCCATTATAATTTGACATCACTTTTGGAGGAAGAGAAATTGGAGGCAAGAAGAAAGAAAGAAATGATTCCCTAATAATCTCAACCTCTTTTACCAACTTTAGAAAGAAAAAAATTGCAAAATTATAAAACTAGTCCTATAACTATACACTATTGGCAATTTTAGACTTTATCTTTTTGGGCCACAAGATTGATACGATGCTTCTTGAAATTCAGCAATTTGAGGATAAATTGAGCCCGAAAGCCATCCAACAATGATTCGAGCTTATGTGGCTTTTGATTTGGTGCCGTGTGGCGTCTTGTCACTCTAGATATCCTCATCTATCTTGCATGGAAACTTATTTTGCCACGTCAACAAAATTATTCCATTTGGCCCAAAAGAGGGAAATTACACATCTTTATTTAGAAATAAAAAAATCCACAAAAAATTAAAAAAAAAATTCAAACTTCAACTAAAAATGCGTTTTGACCAGAAAAAACTCATTTTATATTTCAATTCTTCAAAAGGGGATTTCTTCTGAGAACCTTACAACTTGTTTGGTTTTATTTCCAAAGGTCATTTTCATTTCCAGCCATTTCTAAAAGATAGAAAGTTAATTATGAAATGAAAATAAAAATTGAGATGATTTTGGATGAAATGTTGGAAAGTAATGATTAGAATAGGTTATAGGATTGAAAAGTAGGTTAATTATATTTTTTTATGTTTAAAAAGTTTTTTTTTAAAATATATGTATATTTTATTAATTTAAAAATAATAGTGGGTACTTTATGTAAAATAAAATTTGAATTTGATTGATGTGTAATAGGATGATATGGTAGGTTTAGAAAGAGTTTTGAGAAGAAAATATATACTTTTTCTAAAAAAAGTTGTGAGAAAATGTTTGTTTTTAATTTTCATTCCCACATGAAACTGAAAATGGGGCTTGAAAATGAAAACAAACACCCCATTAGTTTTACAAATACTCAAACTCTAGAAATTCATCACAAATCGTCCAAAAAATTAGAACTTTCTCAGTTCAAATGGGGTTTAGAAAACAATAATCTAATTAGCGTAGGCGATTGGAGCTTGAGCTAGAGAGATGTCTGACATGACACCACCAATTAATTTCTATTATGTGAAGGTTGCCATCCTACTCACGTCATGGACGGATGAAAATCCAAGTAGAAGGTTTCAGACTTATTTAAAGAAGACTGGAGGGTGTTCTTTCTTTTAATGGGTAGACAATCCACCGTGTGCAAGGCTGTGACAAATTATTTTAGGACTTATCCAGCGACTGAATGGTATGCAGGTCAAAATGAGCATTTTGGAGAACAAGATTGTCCAACTTAAGTAGAAATTTAAGAAAATGAAAATCTTATTGTTTGGATGTTTGGTGAAGAAGGATTTTGGAAATTTCTATACCTTTTTCTTTAGTATTCACGTGGCCTGTGATGTTTTTATTTTATTTTATTTTTACTTTTATTTTTTGTCTTTATGATTTTTATGTTTAAGAAATAGAATTTCTATTGCAACAAAAATGTAACTTTTACTATGTGATCAAGAAGTAGAATTTCTAATGTAGTGAAATATAAGTTAAATTATTTGTCTTCAAATATCTTTTTCAATTGTTAAATTTTGTTGGGATTTGGTGTTTGATCGTGTTAATTGAGTAGCTAGATTGGAAGTAAGAAATGAGATCGAGACTACCAAATTGAGAATGCCAAAAAGATAGACAAAAAAAGATTGAGGATGCAATAATAAGTATGAGAAGAAGGATGAAAAATATAGCTCTAAACCAATCTAGCCAATTCCACCAACTAAACCAATGTCATGCACACCTCATACACAACTCTAGCAATTAAACCAATATGATACACACCTCAGCATACATTTAATACACCAATCCAGCCAATGAAATCAATCTAGCCAATTCAAGCAACTAAACCAATATGATACACACCTTAACATATATACTTATACGCCAATCCAGCCAATGAAACCAATCTAGCCAATTCCAGCAACTAAACCAATATCATACACACCTCATATACATAAAAGAAATTAAACCAATATCAGACACATCATATCATACATTTATACACATCTCATCACACAAATAGCATTAAAACAACAAAATATAAAAAAACATATAGAGGCAAGACAATACTAAAACTGAACATCCATTCAACCAAAAGATGGCTTACACCATTTTGAATGTCTTACACCCAAAGCATTTGCATTAAAAAGATCACAAGTTCACAACAATTCAATTTGCAGACTTATATATTATTTTTCATTTACCAAAACTCCTATCAATTATTTCATTCTTATCAAATGTCTATAGACCAACCTATCATATTGTTTTTTCTTCTTGTTTCCCTTTTCATTTCGCAGGAGCAGTAAGGTTGGCCATTGTCACATTTTTTGGCTTCACCTTCCATGAATATTTGTATAGGCAACTAAGTCAACCTGCTAGTTTGAGTATTTGACTGGGACTATTGAGTGCCAATAAATATGGGAAGGCCTTGATGTTCACTCTATGACTCCTTTGTGACTTTAATTGCATCATTTGATCATACATGGAAAGTGCTAGCTATAATACTGGTGGTTAGAGAAGGTCTTTCATAGAGGCTTGAGATTCAAGAAAGTGCAAGTTTGTCCACTCTTTTTTAGTTTTAGAAATTGCTATAGTCTATTTCAATGGAGGTAAGATACTTGACTCTTCATTAACACCTACTTCTACATCATGTTCCACCTCTTCATTAGACTAAGTGAGAGTTTCAATGGGATTCTTGTCTATAAAGTAGACAAAGACAATATTAATGATGAAATTTCTTGCCTTGAACAAACAAAATAGCTAAATATATTAATCTAACCTTATTAGTTGCAGTCTTTCCAGTTCTTCCAACCATTATAGTTTCACCTGCTGCTTGCTCTTCTTTATTCACCTAAGTTATATAATAACAAAAAAAAAAAACTTAATAATTAATCAATTTATTCAATAATAATTAATCAAAATTAACAAATAACTTAATAATTAAGAAAAAATACCTATTTTAAAGATGGCCTTCCTTGGTTGCTTTCATTGGACATGTCAATGCATTGTAATTTTTTTTTTTGGCACATATCCTACACTTTATAGCTGTTTGATGCCTTCTCATTTTTGTCTTTAGAGGAAGTCGTCTTTTTCTGTTTTTGCTCTTTTCAATTGCTTATCTTTTCCTTTCCTCATTGTCTCCTTGTTTTTTTTTTTTTTGGTTTCGTAGCTCTTTTTCCAAAATCTAGAGGTATTGGTGGTATGATACCACTCTCACCAACATATCTATTCCACAAATGCCCATTGTTGGTTCTAAATTCTTTGATATGTCTGCACAATGTAGCAGGACACTATAAAGCTCTCAGGGTTTTAGTTTAGATTATTTATGGCTCTATTGGCATGCATATAAGGTACACTAGTCAAGTCCCATGTAGATGTATATTCACTTGTCTAGATCAACATAATGCTGAGAACCATCAACACAAGACATTTGAAATGTTTGTCAGTTGACTTAATAAGTATGCAAGAGGAGGCATCTTCGAAATTTTTCAATAGAACATCTTTAATCTTTGGGGCACAAAGTTCACTTCTCCAATTAGCTCTAGCTTTATCTCTATTAATAGACAACCTCTTCATTAGATACTCCCTAATCTAGTCAAGTATTCTAAGGATAGGTTTCTCTCTTGTCATCATAATATTATTGTTGAATGTTTTCACACACATTATTCACAATAAGATCACATTTGGAATTAATGTTGAAATGTGATATATTCCATTAACTTGGAGGTTTGTCACTTAGCCATTGATATGCTTTACCATCCAAATCCTTCAGCTTGTGAATTTTTCTTTACAGCTTAGCAGCATTAATAGCACTAGCTGTTTTCCTTAAAGCCTGTTTGAATGCCTTCCCTTTTAAGCCACTTCTATGCATATTTTTCCATAAGTCTGGACACAAAATTTGTGCTTTGCGCTTGGAAAGACTTATATAAAAGCCTATATTAGGTCTTTTTACTTGTCTAACATAAAAGTCAACTCCAAAATTGTTTCATGTCCAAGCCATTCTTCAACATAGTTGAAAACTACTCTAATTATCAAAATTCTCCTTACAGACCACATGATATGCTATAAGGAAAATATTATTGTTTGGATCAACTCCTATTGCTGTGAGTACATGTAATGTGTTGAGGTGACACCCATCTATCTTAATGAATGGCCTACACGCTGCTTTAAAGCCTTCTTTCTTTTTTCAGTGCATTCAGGCAGCAATAAACTTACTAAACTTGTTTTGACAATCTGTATGTTCTACACCCACCAATATAGTTGAACCTAGGTTGGTTCTCCTAATTTTTTTAGCAGGCAAAATAACAAAATTCGTCATGTAATTTTACCTCATTTGATTTTTCGTCCTATAAATTGCTTAATCTCAATTCTAGTCCTATAAGTATTAAAATATTATCATTTTTCATCCTTTTTTTGCCGGAGCCGGCGAAACTTGCAGGAAAATGTGACGTGGTACACCGGGCGTGTGGACATTTTCTTATTTCTTCCTCGTTGGACTGCCTAATAGGCATTTTTTGTCTTTGCCTTGCTTAGTTGGCATCATACATGTCTTTTCTTTTTTTTTTTTTTAAATTTCAAATATATTATATAATTTATATATATACACACATATCTATACACATCTATATATATATATATTACATATCATCATTTTTCCTCCAAAACACATTTTGTTCCTTGAATATCCTTCATTATCCCCAAAACTTTCCCATTTTTTAATATATACATACATATATTATATATACATCATATATATTATTATTATTATAATAATAAAAAATCACTCAATTTCATTTTCACCCCAAAAATCTAACAAAAAAGCATTGATTTAATTGTTATAATAAAAAGAATATCTCCCCCAAAACATAAACAAACATACCAAAATTCTCCAGATTCAAGTTTTAACTATTTTCCAAAATATAACCAAAAAATAATCACATTCCCCAACACAATTTTCACATTCTCTAATAATTTATTCTCCCAAAACACATAATAAAATCACACAAAAAATATAACAAACATTCCCCTAAATTGCCATTAACAATATTATTTTAACTCACTTATTTAAAATAATTTAATCAAATTTAAACATAAATTAAAATTCCTAACCCCTACCCCACCCCAAACCCCGCCTCGCCACCCTCCCACCTACCTACCATGACGGGCCAGCCATGGAGGCCGCCTGGCCATGCCTGGCCCGTGCAGGTGGCCACCATGGCCACGGGCGAGCTCACCATGGCTAGCCCGTGGCCATGATGGTCACGCTCAGCCATGGCCGCCGCTTGGCCATATCTGACTAGGTGGCGGCCATGGCTGAGCGTGACCTCGCCTGGCTAGATGTGGCCAGCCGAGGTGCTGGCCATGGTGGCTGGCAGCCTGACCTCGCCTGGCCAGATCTGGGTAGGCAAGGTGCTGGCGACCATGGCCACTGGCTGGCCGTGGTGAGCTCGGCTAGCCATCCACTGGGTGGGGGTTGGGGGGCTGGTGGGGGAATATATACATATGTATATGTATGTATATATAAATACATATATTTAGATATATATGTGTATATATAAATATATATCATATATATATTATTGTATATCTAGTTGGCATTTTTTATTTTTTTATTTTTAATCTATCAAGTCATGTCAGCTGCCAACGGGTAGAAACAAGAAATGTCCACACGCCCGGCGTGCCACGTCATATTTTCCGGCAAGTTTCGCCTGCTCCAGCTAAAAAAGGATGAAAAATGATAATTTTTTAGTACTTATAGGACTAGAATTGATATTATGCAATTTATAGGACGAAAAATCAAATAAGGTAAAATTACGGGAAGAATTTTGTTATTTTGCCTTTTTTAGCATAATCTCACAGCTTCCCATGTTGCCACTCAAGGCCTTCCTCAAGCTTAAGCAATACCTTTTTTTTTTGGCTCTATAAGCCTGATCCTTAAACATAATAACATTATTCTCCTCGATAATATCTTGTCTAAACCCCTCAACATTTCTTTCAAGATCAGTTTTCCACATATGCAAATACCTATTACACAACCATTTTTGTTTTTACAGCCCTAATGTCAAAATTTTCTCCATATGTGTGCTTAGGAATGTATTCTCTTATTTGCAATGTGTGCACTTCCTTCAATTTAATAGCATTGATTGTCTTAGGGCAACTATTATCTTTTCCTCTGACACACCTTGCATAAACTTTATTTTGATATTCTCTGTGATCTTTAAATCTCTCTTAGTTGCTACAGTATGAGATTGAATAGCTTGCTTAAACTTATCTTTATTGCTAAAAAGCATCTCTAGTCACATGTTGGATTCCACATGTTCTTAGGGTTATAAATAGGGAATTTACATGTTTCATTCTCTCCATATGAGTTCAATTTATCAACCACCTCCATGTCACTACCTATTAATTCTTCCTCACTGCTCTCATTGCTCTAGCTATCATCATGTTCCCCTATTTCTTCTACATTGTGATCACTTTCACTTTCTAAACTTACATGGCTTAGGTCAATCTCATCACTCACATCATGATGACTCATTATATAATTAGTATCACTATCTTCTTCACTCTTACGAACCTTATCTACAGATACCTTGTTCCTATCATATCATACTCTAAAGGTAGTTCTACATTCACCTCATAAGTATATAAATCTATACTAGCCAAAATTTCATCTAATTTATGTACACCCCTATATTCCCTAGACCTTGCTATATACCCTCCACATCTCCCAGACCTTGCTGTGCAACCCCACATCTACCTGACCTTACTCTAGACCCTTCACTTCCCCTGAACTTTGCTGTACATCCTCTATCTCCCTGATACCTTGTTGTGCATCTCCATTATCTCCCAAATCAATTTGTTGATCAGTATCAAACTGAACTCCCATATCACACCCCTCACTAAGTCCTTCATTTTGTCCCTCATCATTTTTCTTTGTAACTCCTTTACCACAAGTCCGTTGAAATACCTCATTACCCCTCTGAACATCATTATGTATTTCAACCTCTAGATTTTGCTCTACAGTTACTTCTTCACCCCTTTCCTCATTATGGATATTAGCTTTATCCAAGATAAAATCTTCATTTTGTTTCTCTACCAATTCAACCGGTTCATTTTGTTTATCATTAGAAGTATTTATAATTGTATTTAGATAAAATACCATCTCCCTAGTAGTTTTTAAAGCCTCAATAGCTAATTTCAATAGGTTTTTCCCTTTAGATATGCTTTTAAATCCATGTGTTTTCTTTATATAGATGGCAAAATCCCCATTTAATCTAGTCATTCCATAGCATTTACCGAGAGTAGTTCTACAACAATGTGGCGTAGGACCATAATCAAACTTACTTAAAGTCCCTCCACAGTATTTAGGCATATGTTTGTTATGAACTTCACCTCGTAATAAATGGTCATAGTAACGCATGTGCTATCAGGGTCTTCAAAAGAAAAAATATTAGGGTAAAAAATTAATTTTAAAATAAAAAATTTAATAATAATTTCTGAAATTGACAATACAGTGGGTGGGAACCATCTTTCATAAAGTTCAAGTACAAATTGGGAACCGTGTGGTCCTATTTGCATAATAAAAGATTCTTTACATAATTTAAAAATATCTGCCTTATTTACTTCCCATAAACCTAGCAAAGAGTATCCCATAAACCCAACAAAGAGTATAACCATGTGTACAATGGAAATTGAGACTTACGATAGAATGGAGGCGGAAGATCCACATTTCTTTGTTGCCTAATACATGCCATGTTCAACTTCAGTTCGTACATCTGACGATTTCATAGAAATGAGCTCCAATTTTTTGATGTCCAGTGCTCTAAAGTTTGTGATTGGAGAAGAATTTAGGGTTTTGATTTTGATTCTTACAGAATGGTGGGTTTTTTCCTTTCTTAATGAATGCGTTTAATTTGTAAGTGCTTCTTTTAATTTAATTTAAAATCACATTCTAATTTTTTTTGTGGGTTTTTTGATTTCTAAAATGATGATGTGTAAGTTTCCCTTTTTTTGGCCAGGTGGAAGGATTCTGTTGATGTGGCAAGAGAAGTTGTTACGCCATATGCCACACAGGAAAGAGGAGATGTCTGAAGGAACAGGACATCATGTAGCGCTGTGCCAAATCAGATGTCACGTAGGCTCAAGTCGCTGCTGGATGACTTTTGGACTCAATTTATCCTCAAATTGTCAAATTTCAAGAGGTGCTTTACGAATCTTGCGGTCTGAAAAGACAAAGTCTAAATTCGTTAGCAGGGTATAGTTGTAGGACCAATTTTATAATTTTTCCAAAAACTAAAAAACAATCATGATGATAGCAAAAGCTTGGTAGATATCATGTTCTATGATGCTTATTGGTAACTACGCAGGGTCAATGCACAACTCTAGAGCATCAACACTCCATCGGAGAGCTTCAGTGAGGAAATAATAAAATCCATGGGAAAAAAAGTTATCTCCCTTTGTCTCCAGAAACTTATCTAAGGTAGGCTACAAAGATAGTGAAATTCTTGGTGGTGAAGGCCCAATTAGCCTACAATGTCATATTAGGTCAACTAGCCTTGTATGTTTTCTAGGTAATAATCTCAACCCACTACATAAAGATAAAGTCATTTGCTCTAATAGTCTTATAGATGCAATCAAATATGAAAGAATGGTCAAGAAATATTATGTTAATGCCCTAAGGATGGCCAAAACACCATCAATAGGCAAAAAGGAGAAACAAATAATGTTGGAATCCTATGTAGTGCCTGCATTGGCCTAAGAGCAAGAGCAGAAGAAAACAAAAATAAGAGAGCTAAGGATGGAAGAACATTTGACCCTCCTCCAAAGAAAAAACTCAGACTTGTTCGTGGCAGCAGACCGAATTTTTGTGAATAGTAGAGAAGAAAAAATGTCAAAGAAGAGGTGGAACTCTTGGAACTCCTAGACACAAGATGCACTTTGGTAAACCAATACCTGTTATAGATGGCTAACATAACTCTAGTCCCAATGTGCGTGAGTAGCAAAGGATGTGCATTAACCTCATTGACTTGAGCGAAGCTTGTCCAAAGGATCCTTTCTCGCTTCTAAGGATAAACACATTAGTGGATCCCACAACACAATGCGAGCTGTTAAGTTTCCTGAATGCTACCAAGGGTGCAATAGACCTGCTTTATCAGGAGGACCAGGAGATGATAAGTTTTACTACAACACATGAAATATGCTACTACTACATAATGTCCTTCGATCTGAACAACACAGGTGCAAGTTACTAATGTTGGTCAATCACATGTTTTGGGACATGATTGGTAGAAATATAGAGGTCTACATAGACAATATATTGGTCGAAAATTTTAGACAAGAAGACCACCTTGCTTGACTTGGCGGAGTGCTTCACCATTCGAAGGAAGTTCGATAAAGCTTAATATGGCCAAATATGTATTTAGCGCACAAGGAGAAAATTTTTTACTACTCGTCCCGCAACTTCGAATAGAAGATAAACCTAAAAAGATAAATGCGGCGCTCTAATTACCTCTCCCAAAAATCATCAAGGAAGTATAGGTACCAGCTAGGCAACTTGCCACGTTAATCAATTTATCTCTAATTCTGCAGAGAAGGGATTCCCATTCCTTAAATTTTTATGAGGACCAAAAGCATTCAAATGAATGGAGGAGTGCGAGAAGGCATTCCAATAGTGAAAATCATACAACGGCAAAACACGCTTGAGAAGTCTCCAAGTTGGAGACTTGGCGATGTAAAAGCAAATGATTCCAAACCTATTGGAAAGTTAGATGCCAATTGGAAAGGACCCTACAAAGTCACAGAGATTGTGAACCCAGACATATACCAGTTGCAGAACATGAAAGCGATGGAGGTGCCTAGAACCTGAAACATCTACAACCTCATAAAGTTCTACCCCTATGACGCAACAAGTATGTTAGCCTAGAAGATGTTGATGCCTGTAAAGTTTCTTTGAAGATTCTATTTACTTGATTGATTAGTTGATTTCCTATTAAATATTAGATTGCTTTTCAGTTACTTTAGATTAGTTGCTTTCACTAGCAAATAATATCCATCCCACTTTAGAGGATGACTCATGGCCTTTTAGTTTAGTAAACTAATTGATTTTTTGAATTTATATTGATTTATTACAAACATCGTGCAGAATGAGAGACAAAAGCAAGTCCTAAGATGAATTAAGCACTAGGGATTGCAAAGAGTCCTTGGAATACAATATTTTTGAGAGAGATCTCAAGTGGTTCCCAAAATGACCTCTTTATGAAAGACCCTAAAAGTCCCCATATCTCTATGAGAGACTCCAAGGAGTCTTTCAAAATGACATCTTCTTTAGAAACCCCAAGGAGCTCCTGAAATGATATATTTGTAAGAGAACCCTAAGGGATCCTAGAGTGACATAATCTACAAGAGACCTTAAGGGGTCTTCAGAAATACATACCTGAGAGAGACCGCAAAGGGCTTTTAAAGGAATATAACCTTGTGAGAGGTCCTATCGGGTCTCTAGGATGAATAGTCTTCATATAAGGCCCCAAGTGAGCCTTTGAAATTGGAACTTAATGTGTAAGAACCTTAAAGGCGTAGAATGCACTCCTAATGATGCATTAAAATAAAAATGAGGGAGAAAATCATGAATGTGAGGAACATGAAAGATAACAACCGGTGAATCGTAGAAACAAGAGATATTAACTTCAACTAAGTATATCATAAAAGAGTAAAAAGTGTCCAAAATCCACAATAAGCGTTAAGTAAAGCAGCAACAAAATTTAAAAATGGAAATAAAGTCAAGCCTACATTTAGCTAAGAAAAAGGGAAAATATAAGGAAAGTGGGAAAGGACATCAAGGACAACATAGCTAAGGCCAATACATGACCCCTACTCTATCTAGTGTAGTGCTTTGATAATTGAATCCTTGAGCATGCCCTCAAGTCCAACCTTAGGAATGGAAAAATCACTACTAAATAATCACTAAAAAAATAGAAGAATGCAAGTCGAATGTGAAGATTGCTAACTCATACTCGTTAAGGAGGCTAATCCCGAGACTCAAGAGCACTAACTCCTTTGAGGTGAGCAAACTAGCAATTTGCTTACATCAGACAAACTCTTGTGAAAAATAAGGATGTCCTCGGACTCTTCCCCCTAAAAGTCCTCATTTCTGGATTTAAACTCATACTTAGATCCTGAATTTGACCTAGAAGACTCATTAGAAATTGGCTCTCTAACTAGAGACTGACGGACATACTCCCTATGCAGCATTAAAAGGGTCACGATCCTATAATAAGAACAAAAGATCTTTCTTGATCAATCCCTTGCCCCTCATTCTTTTAGAATCTGAAAGGTACCTTAAGATTGTAAGAAAATGTGACAACTCCATGAGAAGGATGATCACTATGCACACGCTAGGGACCAACCCCGATGTAGTTGCTCGAAGATAGCAGGATACAAGAAAATGCAGTCACTCGTTGGGGCAAACTCTCCTCGACCAGGTGCCTTATATGTGGTCGTCCCCTTGGGCACTTGGATGACTCAAATGGGCAACCCTGAGGTTGCTCCTTAGGCAACAGGCTTAGAAGAATGGGTTGGGACCCTAGCTGTCCCTAAGATATGATGGAGTCTAAGATATAGTCGTCATTACCAACATCACCACCAAGTGGAGCCTATCTCACAACTATTACCTTTACACCACATCTTATAATGTCTAACTAAAACTAAATTAGCCAACTAGAAGCAAATAGCTTATCACAACTTTCACCAGTAATATATCTAGAAAAATAATAAATGTAACACTAAACATAATGAAATATTATAAAGGAGGGCATGCCATCTAACCATCCCCTAGAAAAAGGTAATATGAACGCATGTTCATCTGAAGATAAATAAACTTCTTAGTTCCTACTCTAACTCTAACGATTCAGAGAGAAACAGAATGATCAAGCAAAGACTAATTAACTTGTTCTCGATGCAAAGGCATGCACGAGAAATAGAATGAGAAGATGGCGTTAAGTGATCCCTGGAGCATAAAACTCCATAAAAATTTTAAGTTATTCATGTAACGTAAAGCTAATGAGAAATCCTAAATGGTACTCAGAGTATAAAGCTCTAAAAGAATTTTAAGTTATTCATGGAGCGTAAAGTTGCATTAGAGATCCTAAGTGATACTCAAAGCACTTTTTCAAAGGACCATGCTTAGCGGGCTACCACAACCAGGATGATCAAGGGCAACTACACTTAAATAGACGACTACCCTAAGAGCTTAAAGGTGGGTGTCCTCCCAAAGGAGGGTCAATTGCATTCTCAATGGTTGCCTATTCCTAATTGGCCTTCAGGCTTATCGACACCAAATGATAGCTTCCCATCATATACCTAACTTCATTATTTTGCTCTCACTAGATTCATTCTCCTCTCTTCTCTTAAAAGAACCTCAAGTTAAGTTGAAACAAAAGGTAAAAATTAACATAAACAAAAGACCAAAAAGATAAGAAAGAGGGAGAGTAAGAACCAACAAATACCTCATAAAAGTTGTTTTGCACAACTCCTTTGTTAAAGCACTCTACTCAATGCCTCGAGTCTCAACTAGTGTGTGGGATAACTGCTTTCGATTGCTCTTAAAGTTGTAGTTGGAAAAAAATGTGAAATAACTTCAAACTTGGTGGGAGTCAAGCTTTCTTAAGAAATATCTCATTTAAACGATTTTGCAATCCGCACTACATAAGAATCTTACTCATGGGCTGTTTAGGCCTAACAAGTTATCCAATAACTCCTTGCTACTCCAAATGCCTCCTCAAATTATGGTTGCCACTCTTGTTTAGGACACAATTTGTGACATTTTCATCAACACATACATGAAGAATTGAAGTGTAAATAGTGCCAAAATTCAACTCTAATAACTACAGCACCAAACAAATGTAGCTCATTCAAGGTCACAAAGGTGTTTCTGCATAAGTGCCTCTGTTTCCTATAAGTGGTGCCCTCTAGTTGAACTTAATAGAAGCCTACATGATTGCTCGACGATCACTGAAATAAGGCCTTCTACTTGGCCAACTACGCTCGATTCAAATTAAAAAATGGAAAGTGCACATACGAGCTTTGTACTCTTTGCCGCTAAAGGTATTGCCATCCTCAGCAAACCCATAATCATCTCCTCAAAGTATCTTTTCCATAAGTGATGACCAATACAAGGAGTTAGAAGGAATGAAAGAGGGCAAATAATACTAATCTTCTAAACTCATTCTGCCACCATTGGTGAAAGACATCTATGGGATAAAATAAATAATATAGCTAAAGCTTGTGGACAGTGCAAATTACAAGAAAATGCAACCACCCAAAATGGAAGGAAATTAAATTAATTAATTAAATGAAAAATGATAAAAAAATAATAATGATGATAATAATGACAAACATAAATAGAAGTTAATGAACCAAAGTAATGAGCAAATAATCGTGGCAATTTAAAATTAAAAATAATGATCAGAAGTAGCAATTGTATTTTTAATTTGAAATAATTTATTGTCAATTAACGATAAGGGGACTAGATGATATACTCCACTTATGTCTTAGGGGCACATAATTGAAATTACAACAAAAAAACAAATATGATCCAATGAGATGGCTACTAAAACCCACTTGGGTGGGCCAACAAGTCTCGACTCAGCCCACCTAGGATCCACCACTATAAATATCAATTTCCACAGTTAGAAATGCATGGAATCATATAATAATTAAGTCAAGTGCTCTCTCAAAGCAAATGTTTTTTCGAAGCAAAATCCCATAACTCCACAATTTTTTCCTTGGACTCGATTCCATATAACATCACCTAGGTATAAATGTCATATTATGATACAATTTAGGGGAATAAATATTACAAAATTTTATTTAAGAGATGAATAATACAAAAGCCAATTTACCTCTTGGAAAAAGCCAGGTAGCTATAGATTACCATGTTGGCAAAGCTAATATGTAGCCTCATCAGACTTATGAACCATAGAGCTATGAAATTTCATTCACTTTGACACGTTTTTGTCTTATTGTTCCTATTGGAATAAACGAACTTTAGTTGAATCCATCGTTGCTCCCTAAGTTTAATTGTTGCAATCATTGTTAAGCTGCCTCAACTTGTTCATGAAACTACAAAGTTATCAACGATAAAACGAGCTAGTAAGTTCGTAGGGCTTCTCATCTATGCTGGTGCAAAAAGGGAATTTTCGGTGCCCTTTTTTTTAACCTATTTTAAGCTAAAGGATGCCAACAATTCTGCAGATGGCTTCTGTTGAAGGCAGTGATAAAAAAGAAATGCCCATGTTTGATTTTTTTTTTTTTTTTTCAGCAGTAATGACAATAAAGATTTGAAAGAACATTCACAATTAATTATAAATTATAATGAACTCGGAACCATTCATTAAGAACAAATCATTTTATTTCACTTGTTCTCTAATAACTCATTCAATCAATAGTCAAAACTAGCTTGAATGCGTACATCATCGATTTAATTTGTTGGATTTTGCACAACCTCAAAATTTATGGTTTCCGCTATAAAAAAAACTAAGCATTTGACATGAAAATATTACTACGAAAATAATTTCATAGCTATAGCTACGAATTTTTGTAGAAAATGTAATTTTTTTAAATTATAATCAACAAAAATTATGAATGATCAATTCATAGCATTATATGTTCGAAGTATAATAGATTACTTATACATTATCCGTAGAAAAATTAATATATTTATAAAAAAGAATGATTATCAGTTACGGATTGATCGTAGCGAATGTTAGCTATAAGAGCATCAACTTTGAACTTGACTAAGACAATTTCGTAGCCAAAGTTACAATTTTTTAACATCAGCTACGAATTCGCCGTAGTTAATGCCTTAATTTTTTGTAGTGTTGGAGAAAAATAAATTTAGAATTATAAATTATCTTCGAAAATTGAGTCAGACCAAGTCCAATTTTATTATTTAGCTTTCAGGTTGGCGTGTTGGCGAATTAAAAAATTATAAATTACATATCTGCATAATTCAATTTCTTTGAACTACAACTTAAAATAAGGATAAATAAATATATCACTACAACAAAATATTAGAAAAAAATAAATAAAGATAATTGGCCAATTTAATATTAATTATCCTATAAAATAATATCTTGTCATCTTTTTTAAGGTCTATATTGTACTAAGATACATTATAGAATAATTCATAAATGATGATAAAAGAGATCTTAAAAAAAAAAAAATTATTTTTAACTATATGTCCATATGCCCCATAGTATTTGAAACAATTTTCAAACTTTAAAAATTAAAGAAAATAGCGGTAAACGTCCTCCATTGTAGTATTGTATAAATGAATTTATGTATTATAAATTTTTTTGAATAGAATGAATGGAGAGAGATGGAAAGATGAACAAGTAAAATTTAATTATTAAAAGTAAAGATAAATTCAAATTCTCATTCACATTCAATATAATATAAATACGTTTACATTAAAAATTTATTTGGATATCAAACTCCTAATCTTCCATAATATTATGTGAGAGGAATTTAGATGTGGTGGACTCCACTCTCGATCAGTTAAACAAATACAAGAATTGAGCAAATTTATGCTTGTCTTGTCAAAACCCATATGCTGATATTGGTAAAAATTGTAATCAAGTCATCTGACCTCATTAAATAACATTCACATTCTGATCCCATTTCTCCCATTCTTTTGTATTCTTTTCCTACCCTGTTGTTTTCAACCCTACCCCCGCCCCATCTTTGTTTATTTCTATTCTTCAACTTCCAATTTAAAGAGCTACAATGATCAATCCTCCACCCCCCATAAACCATCATCTATACTCCATTTGGCTACATTTTTATTAACCCTTTATCTATTGCCCTAGAAAAAGTAATCTTTTTTGCTTCCCTTCTGCATATTGGAGCATTACTGGTTCTTTGTTCTTTATATTGATTCAAGTGGCAATTTGGGTTACCTTCTAAATATTATTAATTATTTTTTTCCTGCATCTATTATTGCTCTAATTGTTGAGTTAAAAACAAAAAAATGCAGCCATGCCATGACTTCTTATATCTCATTAATTTTCTCTTCCATTGCCATATTTCTTGTAGTCCTTTTCTTCCTCCTCTCTCCTTCATATTACTTGAACCATAAATAGCCCTTTGACACTTTGAGGGTATAATCTTTAAACCCTCTTTTACATGTCTTTGAATCTCAGTGTGTGTGTGTGTGTGCACATTATGGCTGATATAATATATCTTTTCTTTTTCTTCTTGTGAGGTTGGTTGGTGGCAGAGAAAACAAAATTGGGCTCAACATTGCCGAGTTACCACAACAAATGCAATGAGCGACACCTATGCATGGCGGTGCAAGTGCCAACACTACCGAGTCACAACTGAGTTCATCCGAGTTCAGCCCAAGAAACGCCACTAGACTACTTCGATTCCTCGCCATCATCAGCTGGCAACAGGTACTCCAATTACAAGGCACTTTGATGGAAATGCCGACGTGGTGGCCATTTTTACAACCCTTAGAATTCCATCAATTTCTAATCAAAATTAAATTTAATTTATACTCTCCAACATGGAATTCGTGATGATAAATGAATTGGGACTGTTTCTTTTGTTCTCTTTTTTTAAGGTATGAATTATTTCTACATAAGAAGTAGATTTTTGTTGTATTGCTGTAGGCCCCGACCACCTGGGAAATGGGGTTGATCTTAGAGGGTCAAGACATATTTAATGTAAAATGTTACTAGTAGCTAGCATTTATTAGCTTATAGACATACAAACCTATACAGATAGTACATGAGTCATTACTAATTCCCTCATTACTGATTTTGGCTGTTGCTTTAATTTACTGGCAATAAAAGAAAATTTCAACAATATATAACTATATAAAACTTGAAAAAGAAAAGAAATGGTATTAAAAGTATAAGCTGTGGCACACATAATAGATTCTTATTTTTGTATTGATTTCTGCATCATGTCCTTTCTTATCATCTCTGTATTTAATTGACCTTGTTGTGTCCAATCACTACAAAAAAATGAGCTTTGGTGATCGATTAATGACTGATTAGTTATCAATTTAAATATAATATTTAAAAAAAATTAGTGATCGATCAGTGATCAAATTAGTGACTGCAGAAAAGCGGTCACTAAATCGGTCACTAATTAGTGACCGAACTCTTTTTTAAGTCACTAAAATTAGTGACCGAACTCTTCTTTCAGTCACTTTTTTCAATCACTAAAATTAGTGACCGCACAAAGCGGTCATTAATTAGTGACCGAACTCTTTTTTCAGTCACTAATATTAGTGACCGCAAAAAGCAGTCACTAATTCGGTCACTAATTAGTGACCGAATTAAGAGTTCGATCACTAATATTCATGACCTTATAAAGCGGTCACTAATTAATGACCACATTTTAAATCAATAAACGGTCACAAATATAAAATTTTATTTTTTTGCATATTTTTGTAATATGAAAGCATAAAATTTATGTAACACTTATATAAGTAATAAAATATTGTGTTTGCTATTAACATATATATTTGATAATAATATATATGTATATATAAAAAATATAAAAATATACTTACATATACAAATATATAACCACTAAATATTTCTATATAATATCCATATAATTGAACATTAATTTATTAATATATATATAGATATACAAAGAAATAAACAAGAATAATATTCTTATACAAAGAAAAAAAAAAGAGAATTAATTAATATATACACATCAATAATATATATACATGTATTATGAGTAAATAAATACTTATAATATAATTAATAATATTATATATTAATTCGTATGTATAAGCATATATGCATATTACCATATATATGTGTAAACTATTTATTACTATAAATAGTAATAAATATTAGTATTTATTATTAACTATTTATTATATAAAAAAAGAAAAAAAAACTATTTATCATTATACATATTAGTATGTATGTACTATTTTTAATATGTTTATAATATATTATGATAAAATATACCTAAAATTTAAAAGTAATAGTTATAAATAAATGTTTATAATATAATTAATAATACTATGTATTAATTTGTATGTATAAGTGTATATACATATTACCATATATATGTGTAAACTATTTATTACTATAAATAGTAATAAATATTAGTATTTATTATATATATAAAAAAAACTATTTATCACTATGCATATTAGTATGTATATACTATTTTTAATATGTTTATAATATATTATGATAAAATATACCTAAAATTTAAAAGTAATAGTTATAAATAAAAAATACAATGCCTTATTATATTGAATATATATTACACAAATATTAAATAAATAATTGCTATTTTTGTTAAATTTTAAAATGCAAAATAATAGTAACTTATACATAAGAATATTATAATTACTTTTTAATTTGTAAATATTATATATATTATATTGTTCAGACAAATGCATGTGGTGTAGTGGCCAGTTACTGATTTGAGCATAGCAAAGGTCTTGAGTTCGAATCCAAGAGGAAGCAAAGTTGAAGAGAAATATTTTTGACTCATTAAAATTAGTGACCGAAATATGCGGTCACTAATCGGTCACTGATCAATGACCGAATTAGTGACCGCCATTTTGGTCACTAATTAGTAACCGATAAAAGTCGGTCACTAATTAGTGACCGAGACAAATTAGTGATGAGGGTTTTAGTGACCGATCCGATTAATCACTAAATCGGTCACTAATGCCCTTTTTTTTGTAGTGAATATAATTGTCAATCTTCGTTTTGGTATCAATCTCCAAATTGGAAACGGTAAACTACAAGCCCTTGATCTTACCTGGTTCTATGGGAACCTTACAGGATTTGAATCAGGAATTTTTAAGTCATTCACATGGCATGAAAGAGAGAGTGAGGATTGAATAGTTTTCACGTGTATGGAAGATTTTTGACACTAAATAGGGAGGATTATCCTACCTTAACCATCAGATTTATCTTGTACGTATACGATTGGCGTCTTCATTTTATTCATGCTATTGAACCAAAGGTCACTTGGCTCATAAGTTCAATATCTACAAAAACAAAGTTTAAATTGTCATGTATCACAAGACACTCTAGAGAAATAATTACCATAAGACCATCCATACAAATAGATTAATTAATTTCGTCCTCTCTCTTGCTTAAATAATCAATTTTTCAATGATTAATTGGAGAGAAGTACCAAAACCTACTTTTAATTTTGGATTCAGCCCCTACTTGTTTTTTCTTACTCTGGACTTTAATGAAATTTCAATCTTTGCTTTAAGTCCTCAATTTTAGTTTTCTACTTACAAATCGCCCACCAACAGAGTCTTCACATTGCTAGAGGGAGTCAAACATGCGATCTTTGTAAAGTTTGTACCTGCTCCTTAACAATTGCGCTAACATTTGTTGGCACTCTTCACTTTTAGTATTAAAATGTCCTCAAAGAAGAAGAAACCTCACAGAACATGATTTGCAGCTCCTCGGTGAGAGCGTATTCTTGACATAAATCCTATTCTAACTAATTACAATCTTGATTCACTTACTAAGAACGTGTTTGCTCCATCAATATACTTTATAGAAAATTAACACTAGTTATGCCACTTCCTTAAATTTCCTTTGATAAATAAAAGTTCACTCAAATCACATGTTCGTCTTGTCATGAAATTCTTTGGTCTTTTTGTAATGTTGAGGGAGAATTAACAAAAATTCACTAAAATATAATTAAACTTTTTTTTTTTCCTAGTAAATACACATTGATAAAACAAAAGATATTAGCACTTAATACTTTTCATTAATGACAATTTTCATATGGTTGCTGTTATTATTACTATATATGTCAGTGTTGCATATTATGATAATTTGTAAGGGTGCTAGTGGCAGTAGAAATGAGGAAAGTAAGAAACGAGAAGCCTAGTTCTGATAACTAGTGGAAGGAAAAGTAACTTGCTAGTTTTGTTTGGTATATGTAATGGTGTCACGGGATGCTATATTGACATAGTACAAGCGTCGGTAATACGACAAGAAATAGATAGATAGATAGTGGGTGCATGAGAAGGAGTTCTCATTGTGCACCAGCAGAAACTTTCTGCTGCGTGCAGGCGGACTTACCAGTGAGGGAATGTATATGCATGCTCATATTGGGAGTCCTTTTTAGAGATAGAGAGCATCTGCTTCAATTTTTAGTTTGATATTAATTTGCTTGAGTGCCAAACCATGTTGTAATTAATTGTAATTTGTATCCTGAATTGTCGTAATTTTGGATATATTGTGAGAGCAACATCTGGACAATTCGATGAATCTAAAACATAATGTAAGGATTAAGGAAGTCTTATTTTTTTTAATATTTATACACTTAGGCCCACGGAAAGATCGTTATGATTAATTCTAGCCCCATATTTCATACACAAATATAAGGGCGATGTCACTAAGTCTTGCAATTAACATGTATAAGGACATCTTGTAATTACAATAGTTAAAATTAAAAAAGTTTGTTGAAATGTTGAAAATAAGTTAGGTTCTTTTTACTTCTTTGGAAAGAACATATAAGATCCTAACATCGACCTTACAAGCTCCTTTTTTTAAAAAAATACTACAAACTTTCTAGTATCTTATAATCTTTTAAACATTTTATAAAATATTTTGAAGAGCTTATAAGCTCACTTAAACATCCTCTAATAAAGTTGTGGGCTACGTTTTGTTTGGAAATCAAATGGTGCATCACTTGGAGTTCGGATAAAGAAGTTCTGCAAAATTTGTGGAGTAGCTGGTTTACCTCCTCAATCTCTACTCCTATTACTTGTGTTATTATTGTTGACTATATTTGTGAGGAGACATTATATTTTCTCAAAACATTTTTCTCACGACACCCAAAATTTTGCATACTTCTCTCACATTATAAAGCTAATTAATACTTAGTAAATTTTGTTAGGCGAACTACTAAAAGTTTTTAATACTATTTTTTGAGCATAATTACTATACCTGTATAACATAGTTGTTTGTGCCCATAAAATATATATATATATATATATATATGTCAATCAAGGTTGAAGCAACAAAATTGTAAGAGAGTTTTTCGAGCTGGAGTTTTTGTAAGGATTATCACTTAATTACATTAGAATATAATAACTTTACTTGTACTACAAAAAATTAGAAAAAAAAAAAAAAACAATTCTTTATTTGTGCTATTGGACGAGAGTGTCAATAGAATTAGGATGGAGATATATGGCTGCAATTATTACTTTTTAGCACTAATAAAATCATAGTAGTTTGAAGATTGATCCTTGTTGAAGGTCAATGAGTGGAATTAGAATGGAGGATAAAGAAACATAGACATTTGGAAAGATTGGAAGATAATAACTTTATTTGTGCTATTGGACGAGTGTCAATAGAATTTGGATTGACATGGTTGAAACTATTTTTTTTTTTTGAGCACTACTAAAATCATAGTAATATTGTGAAGATTGATTGTTGCTGAAGGAATATTGATAGAATTAGCATGGAGTGATAAGTCACAATAATAAATCAAAATTATATTTAAAGGTGACTTACCTTACGTACAAATCAAATTTAAATAGACCATAACACAAAATAAATATGTAGGATCGCATACCTCTAGCCATTGATGAAATTGGACTGTTGCAGATTAACAATAGTATTGAGTGCTTCTAAACTTAAGCAAATCTCGATGATGGTGTATATCTAAATGCTATGCTAGGATTAGGGACCCCAAAAATCACACCATTTATTTATAGATTTTTTGCATCAGAAAAATCTACAACCATGGGTGGTTATCCCATACGTGGAGGTTATTTGAATTGATGCAATCCGTAAATTAAGGAAATATTGGACCATTATTTTAAATTTCAAATAAAACTCTCTTTTGTTTATTTAAAAACAATAAATATACATGCATGTGAAATGAAGTCGCATCATGGAACCAAGTCCCATATTAATTGTATGATCCTTAAAAATCTTTGATGACATGCCTTCAGTCAAAGGATCAACAATTATCAATTCAGTACTAACGTGATCAATGACCACTTTTTTTTTCTTTAACATGTTCTTGAATGGCCAAGTACTTAATGTTGATGTGCTTGCTTCGGTATCAATTTTATTGTTATTAGCCATGAAAACAGCAGCCGAATTGTTGCAATATAACCTCATGGCCTAGAAACAGAATCTACAACTCTAAGCCCAAGCATGAAACGAGGTTGCCTCAATACAAGAAATGAACTTAGCTCCCATAGTAGATGTTGCAATCAAAGTTTGCTTTGCACTCCTCCAAGATACAAATCCACTAGCTAGCATAAGGATGTAACCAAATGTCAATTTTCTTAAATCAACACAACTAGCAAAAGCTGAATTCGAGTAGCCAATTACGTCTAGATTTCGATCTATACATACATAGGCATGTAATCTTTCATTTCTTAATGGTATCTCATTGCCTTCTTTGCATCTCTCTAATGTTCCACACTTGGGTTACTCCAATATATTTCTAACATTCCCATCAAATGCAATGTCAGGTCCTATACAGACTTGAGCATAAATCGGGCTTCCAATAGCGAAAGCATATGGAATATTTTTCATCTGTTGTTCCTCCTCAAGGGTATTTTTGGGCAGTGGTCCAAGTTGAACCTATCACCCTTCACAATGGCCACTATACTTGGTGAACAATCTTTCATCCAAAACCTCTCTAAAACTTTGTTAATATAGGTCTCTTGAGATAAACCTAGAATATGATAAGTTTTGTCTCTATGGATCTTTATGCTAATGATATAAAGATGCCCAACTTATACCTTTCATATCAAAATTCCTAGAGAGAAATTGTTTCACCTCATATAGCAATCTTTTGTCATTATTTTCAAGTAAGATGTCTACCACATATAGAACAACAAAACAAGTCTTACCCCCACTGATTTTCTGGTATTTGCATTGGTCCATTACATTCCTTTTCAAAACCAAAAACAAAGAGATCATGCTATGAAACTTTAAATACCACTAATGGGAAGCTCATTTTAATCCATTTATAGATATCTTAGATTTGCAAACTAAATACTTACCATCACTAGAGGAGAATCCCTTAGGTTGTTGCAGTTAGGCATCCTCTTTTAGATCACCATTGAGGAATGCTATTTTCACATCAATTTAATACAAATCCATATCAAACTGGGCAACCAATGCTATAATGACACAAAGAGAATCTTTCTTAGATACATCAAAAAAAGTCTCCGTATAACCAAATCTTTCTTTTTGATTGAATCCTTTGGCAACAAGTCTCGCTTTATGTCTCTCGAATGAGTCTTTCTTAGTTTTAAAGATCCTTGTGCATCTTATGGCTTTCATACCGTTAGGTAACTCGAAAAGATCCTAGGCTCTGTTTGATCCATCGAATCCATCTTTTCTTACATGACATTGTACCATAAGTCAAATTTCTTACAACTCATGGCTTATGAAAACGTTTCAAGATGATATTTGGCTCCAATGTTACACTCAAACTCGTGTAGATGCACTAGATAGTCATTTGTAATTGCTAATTTTCTTACTCTAGTAGATATTCTCAATGTTCCACCAACATCATCTGATGGAGCATGTTGTTCAACTAATTGTTCAACAATTTCAAGCATTGTTGAACAAGATCTACTATATCGTTGTTAGTCGCTTGTGGAGCTTTAGGGACTAATTGTTCAACACACGCCCAAACTCTTGGAGCACAATAGCCCATTCATGATTTGAAGTGGAAGTTTGTAGAGAGTATTTTATTTCGGATCTAACACCTAATGATCTATCACTCCCATTAATCAAGTCATTCTAAGGAAATTTTGCATTTCTTGACTCCACAATCCTAGTAATGTTTGATGGACAGTAAAATCTGTATCTCTTAGACCTTTCAACATACCCAATGAAATACTCACTGATGGTTCTTGGATCCAACTTCTTTTCTTGTGGGTTATAAACTCTTATTTCTAATAGGCACCCCTAAATGGTGCATATGGCAAACTTGATTTTTAAATAACTTGAATGGCATTATTGGGATAGGGTTGATCAAAACTCGATTTGGATTCAGGAAGTTTCGAGCATGCTTGTATGCTTCGCCCCATGTCTAATAATGTTAGGTTTCTTCTTTTTGGTACACCATTTTTGGCTTGGTGAACTAGGTGTAGTGTACTGGCAACAATCCCATACTCAGCAACAAACTTTGCAAAAGTAGGTGTTTGTCCATCTTTAGTGTGTCTACCATAATACTCACCACATCTGTTTGATCTCACGATCTTAATTTGCTTTCCACATAGTTTCTCTACTTCTACGTTAAAAATTAAGGGCATCTAGTGTTTCACATTTGCTATTAAGCAAGTAGAGATACATGTGTAAACATATTAAATTTTTGACCAATTGAAAAGTGACACATGTAAAATACTATATTAAAATTAATTTAAAATTTTCAATTTAAATTTTGGGATATATTAAATTTAATTCCAAAAGATAAATAGTTAATTTTAATTAATAATTTAGTATTTATTTTATATTCAAATCAAGCATTGACACGTGTTAAAGATGAAGTGTCTGCATATATGTACTAATCAAATCAAAGATACTTGATATTGATATTATCTTTTGATGTTTGATATTATCAAATCAAATATATTTAGAATTATCGCTTGATATTTGATATTATCTTATTAAAGAGATAACTGTTGAAGGAGTTCAAGTCAATCTAGAAGTCTTCCATCAAGCACCTATATAAAGGGGTGATTCTAGCTCATTTGGAAGAACACACAAATTCTAGCAGATGAGAGAACTTTTGAAGGAGTCCAGCAATTCTCTCAAGCAAATTCAAGGAGATCCATGATGTTCGAGACGTTCTTCGCGGAATCCATATATTTTTGGCATTTGATTTGAGATTAAGGTGCGAAGCCCTCGAATTGGTGTTATTTTTATTCAAGGAGATCCACGACGTTCAAGGCATTCTTCGCAGAATCTATATATTTTTTGGTGTTTGATTGGAGATTAAGGTGCGAAGCCCTTTAGTTAACATTAATTTTATTTAAGGAGATCCACGACGTTCAAGGCTTTTTTTTCCTTCGCGAAACTCATATATTATTTTGGCATTTGATTTGAGATTAAGGTGCAACGCCCTCAAATTGACGTTATTTTTATTCAAGTCAAATTTAAGGAGATCCACGATGTTTAAGGCATTTTTCACGGAGCTCATTAAATTGAAGATTATATTTGGAAAGGAAGAATCAGAGGATTATATTATAGATAAAATCCACAGTTGATTGATAGATTTTAATTTAAATTTATTTGTACAATTTTTCTTATTTTTTAATTTTAATTTTTTTGCAAACAAGAAATTTATTGTTACAAATTTTGGCATGCCCAGTGGGGTTATCGTTACCTCACATCTCTTTCCTTCATCAAGATTGAAGTATCATGGCTACTAATAAGACTGTTGCATTACAAATGACTACCTCAAATTCCATAAATACTAGAGTAAGAAGTTTTGGCGTCACCACAAGGAGTATGTCGAAAAAGTCGCAATCATCTTTGGAGGTAAATCCTTCACTTGAAGTTGTGGAAAAGGCATTGTTGCATGCTATTGACACTAATGAAAGTGGTGATGACTCAAAGGAAGAATCAACATCCACTCCTCGCTCAACCTCAAGTTCCTTAAGCATAGCGCTAGTGATGGTGACAAGCGCTACAACTTTGGAGGAACAAATTGGTAATTTGACTAAGATTATTGAAGGGCTGACAAAGCATGTCCAAGAGCAAGATTCTCAATTCTCCAAGTTGATGAACAAGGTGGATAATGCTGAGACTAGTTGAGAGATGGAGAAACAAATAGAGGCTTAAGATAAAGGCAAAACATCTACAAAGAGGCAACCAGTTGAAAATGAGAAGCCTGCGATAAAGGAACTGCAAGTTTCCATTGATTGACTAATTCCTATTGACCAATTAAGGGAGTTTATTATGGGACTATCAAAGACAAGTTTGAAGGAAGCTCTAAGTCATTTATGATTTATTCCAAGCCATATACTCAAAGAATTGACAATTTAAAGATGCCGACTGGTTATCAGCCACCAAAATTTCAACAATTTGATGGCAAAGTCAATCCAAAATAGCATGTGGCTTATTTTATTGAAACTTGTAATAATGCTGGGATGCATGGAGATTACCTAGTTAAGCGGTTTGTTCGATCCTTGAAGGGCAATGCTTTTGATTGGTATACTAACTTAGAAGCAGACTCAATTGATAGTTGGGGACAACTGGAGTAAGAATTTCTTAATTGTTTCTACAGTACACATAGGACAATTAGTATGATTGAACTCACCAACTCCCGTCAGTGGAAAGAAGAGCCAGTTATTGATTACATTAATCGTTGGAGAAACTTAAGCCTTAATTGCAAAGATAGATTATCTGAGACTTCAGCCATCGAGATGTGCATTCAAGGGATGCATTGGGGACTTTGATATATTCTACAAGGAATTCAACCTAAAACATTTGAAGAGTTGGCTACTCGAGCCTATGATATGGAGTTAAGCATGTTTGCTAGCGGAGTATGAGGGCCACCAAATCAAGAGCCTTGTAAGTCTAAGAAAAAGCAAGAATTCAAGAAAGGGGCAAACCTCTTGCTAAGACACAGAGTAAAGAAGCTATGGCAGTAAATGCAACACCCATCAAGTTTCATACGAAGGTAGAAAGCACAAAGGACGAAAGAAAGGATGTCTCCCAAGAAAGAGGACAAAGAAAATTAACTTTAAAGGAGATGCAGGCTAAGATATACCTATTCCTCGATTATGATATCTTTGGAATTTTGATGACTTGCTAACTGCAAATCTAATTAAATTACTTGAAATGAAGCGACCTAAAGAAGCTAGGAAAATTGATGACCTAAAGTATTGCAAGTACCATCAGTTGGTGGGTCACCCAATCCATGACCGCTTTGTATTCAAAGATAAAGTGATGTAATTGGCCCGACAAGGGAAAATCTCACTTGAGGAGGATAATGCTGCCTCAAATCATGCTACTATCGAGATTGAAAATGATGTACTTGGTGATTATGAAGTGACATTGTGTGCTACATGATAAGTGAAGAAAAGATTTTCTCTAGTGAAGCATGTTTATCTGATGAAGAAAATCATGATATAATTGAAGAGTGCGTGTCGGCAATAACTTTTACTGATGAAGACTTGTTGCTTGGCTCCAAGCCCCACAATAGGCCACTGTTTGTAACTGGCTATGCTCGTGAGCAAAAAATAAATTGAATTTTGATTGATGGAGGTTTTGTAGTCAATATTTTGCCATTGTGTGTGATGAAGGATTTAGAAATCTCTACAAATGAATTAACAAATATTCGCTTAATGATCCAAGGGTTTAATCAAGGGGGCAAAGAGATCTTAGAACAATAAGGATAAAGTTATTGATGGATGATATGTTGTCAACAACATTGTTTTATGTCATAGACGCCAAGACATCATACAATATGCTCTTAGACCGACCTTGGTAATATGAAAATGGTGTAGTTTCCTCTACTTGGCATCAATATTTCAAGTATTGTCGAGAAGATGTGGTAAAGAAAGTGCTTGGAGATAGCAAACCTTTTACTGAAGCTGAATCACACTTAGCAGATGACAAATATTACACCAAAATTAGGAAAATTGTCAAGGCTAAAGAACAAGAAGAATCCAAGCAACATAATGATCTTGATGGAGGAAATAAGGTTAAAAACTCGACTCCAGCATACAACAATAAAGATCACATAAAGAGAGAGTAACCTTTGGTAGGATTTGAATCATTGAAAGAATTGACATTTCCTCTAACCAAGCTTGATGCGAAGAAGCCATCAGCTCAGCCGCTAAAAGGGTTTGTTCGTGCAACTTAAGGAGTTGAGAAGGAACATGGAGAATCTCTGCAGCTTCAAAATGAGAATTACTTTGATCCAAAAGCCTATACACTTCTTGTCAAAGCTGGATATAATCCACAAGAACATTCCATCTTGGGAAAACTCTCTCCTGAGGCTTCTGCAAGCAAACGTATGGACTTAACACAACCCAAACAATGTTGAAGGAAAAAGGTCATGGTGTTCAAAGTTCTCGAACGGGACTTGAATTTGTCTCTCAGAACCCTATTCGCATTGCGATTAGGAGAGCCAGTAGTAATCACATAGTTAGAGAGGAATTTTCCTCAACAAATGATATTTTCGATGAAAATGGGAAGAAAGTTTCGTGAATCTTAGTTTTTGATAAACTTGGAAAATGGCAGCATAAAAGAACCCATAATTGGAGATTGAATTCATCCAAAATGCCAAAGTATTTGAAGTGGGTGAGCGAGCCGAAAAAGCTTAGGAGTTCAATTGCTTCACACATGAAGTAGTGCTCTATTTTACATATATCATATGGTAGAACTTTGAAAGTTAAACTACAAACTATTATCTTCACACAAACTCAAATGGATGGAGAAGATGATAGAGAAAGTGTGGCCTCTTCATATCATATTGTTGATAGTAATAGTCGGCCAACTCATCAAAATGCTATGGATCATCTTTTCATGCAAATTTCCAAGCTTGTTAGCAGTGATTACATAAGTGAGAAAGATGGCTTCATGCAGATGGTCCATATAAGAAGAATGGATGGACAAACAAGGTTTGTGTGGAATTCAAGAAGATCGAGCTCGTGGAAGATGATATTGCGCTAGCATACCATATTACTTTGAGTGAAGAATTTCTTATTGAAGAAGAAGATACTGAAACTGCTTCTCCTAAGTTTGAAGAAGGTGTTAAGGCCATTGTAGACGAATTGAAAGAGATTAACTTAGGTGATGCCAATGACCTTTGGCCTATCTACATTAGTGCTTCGTTGACTGCTGAGGAAGAATAAGTATTTATTGAGTTATTACATGAATTCAAAGATATGTTTGTATGGTCATACAAAGAGATGCCTGGGTTGGATCTAAAGGTGGCAGTCTATCATCTATTAGTGAGGAAAGGAACGCGTCCAGTCAAACAAGCTCAATGTCGATTTCGCCCTGAATTAGTTCCTTTGATTGAAGCTGAAGTAAATAAGCTTATTGAGGTTGGGTTTATTTGACAAGTTAAGTATCCAACTTGGATATCCAGTATTGTCCTAGTAAGAAAGAAAAATGGATAGATTCGAGTTTGTGTTGACTTTAGGGACTTGAATGGTGCATGTCTGAAGGATGATTTTCCATTGCCTATTGCAAAACTCATGATTGATGCTACCATAGGGCATGAAGCACTATGATTTATGGATGGATTATCTGGGCATAATCAAATATGTATGTCACCAAAAGATGAAGAGTTGACGGCATTTCGTACTCCTAAGGAAATATACTGCTATAAAGTGATGCCGTTTGGATTGAGAAATGCTGGTGGCGCTTATAAAAGAGCTATGCAAAAGATCTTTGATGATATCCTTCACAAGAATAGTGAATGTTATGTTGATGACGTGGTTGTGAAGTCCACAAGGCAAGAAAATCACCTACAAGATTTGAGACGAGTTTTAGGCGTTTTAGAAAATATCAATTGAAAAATGAATCCATTAATGTGTGCATTTGGTGTTGCATCAGGGAAGTTTTTGGTATTCATTATTTGTCATCGAGGCATAGAAATCGAGCAAGCAAAGATTGATGCAATTTTGAAAATGCCTAAACTTTGAGATATCCATGAACTCAAAAGTTTGCAAGGGAAGTTAGCTTATCTTTAGAGATTCATATCATATTTAGCTTGTAGATGTCAACCATTCAGCTGTTTGATGAAGAAAAGCATTCCATTTGAATGGGATGAAGCTAGTAGCAATATTTTTAAGAGTATAAAAGCTTATTTGATAAGGCCTCCTGTGTTGGTCGCACCAGTACCTAGATGTTCACTAATCCTTTATATCGCTACTCAAGAACGTTCTGTTGGAGCTTTACTAGCACAGGAAAATAATGAAGGAAAGGAAAATGCCTTGTACTACTTGAGCAGGATGATGATGCCAAATGAGGTGAAATACTTGCCAATTGAGAAAATATGTTTGGCTCTAATTTTTGCAATCCAAATGTTGAAGCATTACTTTCAGGCACATACTATCCGTCTTGTCTCAAAACAAAATCTACTAAAATACGTCATGTCAAAACCTGTCCTCTTTGATAGACTCGAAAGATGGTACCTTCAGTTGCAATAGTTTGAGATTATCTATGTTCCACAGTTTGGCTGACTTCTTAGCTGATCATCCCATCCTTGCTGAGTGGGAATTATCTAATGACCTACCCGATGAAGATATCTTGGTAGTTGAAATTACACCTCCTTGGAAGATGTACTTCGATGAAGCATTCCACATAGAAGGAGCTGGTGCTAAAGTAGTATTCATCACATCAAATGATAAAGTATTGCCATATTCCTTCACTTAACTGAAAATTGTTCCAACAATGTTGCTGAATATCAAGCTATTATTCTTGGGCTGGAGATGGCGGTTGACATGAACAGTTGCGCCTTAAAGTTTGTGGAGATTCTAAGTTGGTGGTCAACCAGTTGCTTGGATCATATGAAGTCAAGAAGCCTGAATTACTCCCATACTTTAATTATGCAAAAAGTCATTGGATGGCTTGGGGATGTAGAAATTGAACATATGCTAAGGAAGGAAAATAAGCAAGCCAATGAGTTAGCTAAATTGGCCTCTTCACTTGCCATACCTGAAAATGAAGTGCATATTTCAATATGTAAAAGTTGGGTTGTACCACCAATTTTTGAGGATGAGGAAGAAGATGAAAGCCATGTTGTTCAAGTGTTTAAAATAGACAAGAAAGATTGGCACCAGCCAATCATGGACTACTTGAAGTATGGTAAGTTACCAAATGATCCACATCAAAGAGTTGATATACGACATCGCATGCCTCGCTTTGTCTATTATAAAGGTGTGCTTTATAAGCGGTCATTTGATGGAGTTTTCTTACGATGCTTAGGTGATGATGAAGCTATCCAATCCATGGAAGAAGCTCATTCTGGAGTTTATGGCGCTCACCAGTTATGTAATGCCCTAAAGAATAATAAAAAATTATAATAAAAAAAATTGATTTACTAACTCAATTAAGTAATGACAATTAATAGACTTTTATTCTTTAAATTATGGTTATAAGTCACAAGTGGAATATGAAGTGGTATCACTTAAAAATGAGAAAAATAGCGGTGTATTAATCATGAAATTTTGGGAATATGGAGTAATAGCCTATTTATTCAAGTGTATGTAAATGTGCATCTTATTTAAGAATGAGAAGAGTGGTGTATTATTGAGGGATAGTGGGAATTAATTTATAAATTACAAAATTGCCTATATATGTTGGGAATATGTGGAAACATACATATCGTATGAGGTTAGAAAATGTTAGAAAAGGAAGAGAAAGTATTGGAAAAAGAATTAGGAGAGGAGGATTCTTGAAGGGTGTCTTTACTTAGCTTTATAAGAATTTGCAAGGTGAGTGTTTCACTTATGTTTAAGGTTTGAAATGTTCACAATCCTTAATATGAGAATATGTTTTGCATAGCCATGTTGACTATAACACTTTGCTATATGATAAGAAATCTATACGATACGAATCTTTGAATATGCCAGCTCGAAACTAGTTCTAAATACTTTGTGAATTTTGATATGGTGGTGGTTTGTCCACCAATTTTTAGGTGTTATAGTCTCATGGTCATGTTAATTATTTTAAATATTTTGCATCTTAAATATATGTAAAATGCTTGTTGGGCTTTTGAGCTCACTCTTTTTGTTGACATTTTTAGATATGGAGAAGAATTAGCAAGGTCAAGAGATAATAAGCAACTTTCTAGTTGTAGTATTTTTATGGATTTGATTTATGTATAAACATTTTATTTTATATTATTAAGTTGGGGCATGACAAGTCAGGTCCACATTACGTTTTCGAATAAAAAGAGTGGGCTACTACTGACCAACAATGGTGAAAGATTACATGGACTATGCACAAAGATGTCAATCTTGCCAATTTCATGCAAATTTTATTCACCAACCACCCGAGCCATTGCATCCAACTGTTGCTTCATGGCCATTTGATGCTTGGGGATTAGACGTGGTTGGACCCATGACAAAGTCTTCTGCTGGGCACTTGTATATATTGGCTGCAACAGACTATTTCTCTTAGTGGGCTGAAGCAATACCCCTCAAAGAAGTAAAGAAGGAAAATATTACTGACTTTATCCGCATTAACATTGTATATCGCTATGGGATTCCTCGATACATAATCACAGATAATGGAAAGCCCTTTTGTAATAGCCTGATAGACAAACTTTGTCAGAAGTTCAATTTTAAGCAGAAAAAGTCTTCCATGTACTATGCTGCTGTTGTCTTGCCAAATCGAAGCCTTCAATAAGACTCTATGTAATTTGCTGAAGAATGTAGTCTCAAAGTCAAAGAGAGACTGGCACGAAAGAATTGGAAAAGCTTTATGGGCATATCGAACTACTCACAGAACACCTACACAAGCAACTGCATATTCGTTGGTTTATGGTGTTGAAGCCATTTTACCCATTGAACAGCAAATTCCTTCATTAAGGAAAGCCATAAAGAAGGATTGACTGAGGAAGAAAATGCATGCTTATATGTTGAAGAATTGGAAGCCCTTGATGAGAAAAGTTTGGAAACACAACAAAAACTTGAGTGTTATCAAGCTAGGCTCTCCAGGGCATTTAACAAGAAGATGTGATCATAATATTTTCAAATTAGAGATTTGGTGATCGCTGTGAGAAGGCCCATCATCATGACTCATCGAACTTGGAATACGTTCACATCAAAATGGGATGGTCCTTATTTTATCAAAGAAGTCTATTCAAATGGTGCATATAAGTTGGTTGCTGAAGATGGATTAAAAGTTGGTCGTATAAATGGAAACTTCTTGAAGCGCTACTATGCATAAAGTTGGGAGAAAGCTCCTTGATGCACAAGCTTAAACTACATGTTGCTCCTTGACGCACGAGCTTAAACTACATGTTACTCCTGACCTGCATGAGTATAAACTATGAATGGTTTACTCCACCAAAGGTAGTGCATGTGGTTAAACTGTTAACTTACTCCACCAAAGGTAGTGCATGTGGTTAAACTGTTAACTTGTCCCACAAAAGGTATTTTATGTGGTTAAATATCAAATACTCCACCTAGTCCAAGGTGGTTAAGCAATGGATACTCCTAGCCCGCATGAGTATAAACTGTGAACGAAACCCCCCTAAAATGTTGTTTTCTTTGAACTACATTATGACTTTGTCCCTTTATTAGGTACGTAGGCAACTTAGATATTTTCTGAGTTCAGTCATGAGTTTCCTTCAAATTTTTTTTCTTTATTTCATAAAAAAAATAGTTTTAGTTGTTTGCGTTAATTAGCATGTTGAGTAAAAAAAAAAAAAGTAATTTAGTTTTTGAATTTTTTTTTAGTAGTTTGTTGAGTCGAAAAAAAGATAGTTTAGTTTTTGAGTTTTTTTTAGTAGTTTAATTGTTTTTATTAAATTTGAGTTTTTAGTTTGTCAGGTTTTTTTTAAAAAAAAAGTTTTAGTTGTTTGAGTTAATTAGTTTGTTGAAAAAATATATAGTTTAGTTGTTTTTATTAAGTTTGTGTTTTTAGTAGTTTAATTGTTTTTATTAAGTTTGAGTTTTTAGTTTGTTAAGTTTTCTTAAAAAGAAATTTTTTTTTTAATTATTTTTATTAAGTTTGAGTTTGAGTTTTAGTTTGTTAAGTTAAAAAAAAAGAAAGAAGTTTTAGTTGTTTGAGTTAATTAGTTTGTTGAATCAAAAAAAGGGGTAGTTTAGTGGTTTTTATTAAGTTTGAGTTTTTAGTAGTTTAATTGTTTTTATTAAGTTTGAGTTTTTAGTTTGTTAAGATTTCTTCAAAAAAAGAAAAAAGAAAAAAGAAAGTAGTTTAATTATTTTTATTAAGTTTGAGTTTTTAGTTTGTTAAGTTTTTTTTTTTTTTTAAATTTAGTTGTTTGAGTTAATTAGTTTGTTGAATAAAAAAAAAATAGTTTAGTTGTTTTTATTAAGTTTGAGTTTTTAGTTTGTTAAGTTTTTTTTTAAAAAAAAAATCAAAGATAATTTTTTTTTATTATGTAATCTCAAAAAAAATATAATGCAATATAGTTTATTAAAAAGTGTGGGGAGGGGGCAAAAAGTTCTAAACAAATTTCAAGTAAAAGGATTCAAGTTTTTCAATTCTTCTTTAACAACCTACATGTATTCTATTGAAATTTGCAAATTCTCAACCATTTTATTACTCAATTGAGGAGTACTCTTGATAGCAGCAATTTCCTCTTCAATCTCATGAATTTCAACTTGAGCACTTTGAAGAAGTTGTTGTTGGCATTTTAGTGATGAAGTCAAATTCTTTTTGCGTTCCTTCAAATTATCAAGCTCCTTCCCAACAATTACAGCTCTTCTTGGGTGGATTGAATTTGATTCACTTCTTTGTTTTTTCTAGTTTGAGCATTATGAAGACGATTTTTGGCCTCTTCTAGTTGTTGTGCAAGAAGCTCATTAGATGCTTTCCCAAAAGATGTTGATTTTGCTTTATCTTAGGCTATGGTCTTGTCAAATAATACTTGCAATAATTCTTGTACATTGGAGATGCCAAATTTGCTGAAGCCCTTCATTGATTCAAGCACAAATTGAACACTATCTTTGATAAATGAAATGGAATAAAGTGCAGTATTTGCTATTCTCTTGCGAAGGCCATCCCACAACATTTGAATGTACTCTTTTGATTATTAAGTACAAAATTTTCACCCTCAAATATTGGAACTGGAGCACAAGGAGATGGTTGTTTAGCTTTCATACTATAAAGTACTTCATTTTTCATGGTTGTGTCAATTGGAGCACTAACGACCAACAAGTTAGGTCCCATGATTGATCCTCGGCTACCTTGGGATGTCTCATCTTCATCAACATTAATAATTTCATTCCAACTGAAATGTTATATAATTTGAGCTAGCAAATGACCAAACGGGGCTTATTTAAAGATGAAAAAGAAGATGAAGAAAAGAAAATAACCTCTTTGGCAAAGTTCTCTATTGTCGAAGGATCACTTGACTTGGGAGATTTGGAACCCTTTTTAAGCCTTTTCCAATGACGATGTACATTACTACTGTTGCTCATTTCTAAAGGATAAAGATTCCTTCTCTTTTCTTTTGGAGGCTCAATATCTTTTAGGTTGGGAGGAGTTTGAATAGCTTCAACAAGTGGTCTATCCCCTTTATTAGCATCTTTGTCCCTAAGGAAAATTTTTATTGGCCTCAAGTTGATCAATCTTGCAAAATTTTCCTCAAAGTAATCTCCATGAATTTTAGTCCACCACTTCTTGTAAGCATACAAAGAGAATTTTTTTGCATTTTGGGGCACACAAGGAAACCATGCTTAGACATAGAATTATGCAAAGTGCATAAGCGCCAATAGCAAAGTCCTTCATCCAAATGGGTTGTGCGAATGTCATGAGCAAGAATTTTTGGAACTTTTTGATAATATTCAAATTGATGACTAAAGCAATGAAGACTATAAGGTTCAATAATAAAGTAGTCGCCTTGCCGCAAAGGAAGATATTTTGAGCGAATAGCAATGAAATATTTTTGCTCCAATTCTCTAGCCTTCCCATTGTCAATATATGAGAGTCCTTTGTCTTTAGTAATCATGGTGCAAGTCTACGAAATAAAATTCCCTTTGTAATTCTCTTGCGGGACCTCCTTTGGATCATAGTATTTTGCGCCTCCTTCGCCGGAATAGTTCGCCATTTGTGGGCCACACATTCCTTGCCAAACTGGATAATGTGTTTTCAAGTAGTACGCCAACCAATCATAGACAAAGTGGATGGGAAAAATAAGAATAGACACAACTCGGCCTTGTGGAACCTGAAATATTTTTCAAACCATTGTAGATGCTAGCTAAAACTGGAATAGCAAGATTTACCTTCCTACTAGTGGCCATGATGCATGCTATCTTGAAAGTGCTGGGGCATATTGAATTATACATCATTGGTAAGAAGAACAAACGAGCAAAGCCAACAAGCCAAATAAGTTTCTTCTCTCAAGTTCCCAGGAATTCCAAGTTTTAAAAACAATGCCTCATCTAGAGTGGACCATTCTCCATGAACAACAAAATCACCAAGAGGATTATGAGTTGATTTGCACCAGACCATCTTTGTCTCCTTGTGTGGTGGTGGTTGATGGTATTTTATGGCTTTCCAAGACCAATACTTCACCCATGTTTCCATAGTAAATTGAGAAAGTTGATCTCGATGGGCACTCCTTTGAAGTAAATGATAAAATTGAAATAAATATTTGCAAGCATTGGGGATAAATTTACTTCCTGCCTTATTAACGCCGGTAAGCTCCTTGGCACAAGGAATCACTTTATCATAAAAAATTCCTATCATAGGGAGGCCTGCAAAGTTATGCAAATCCCATAGTGATATGGATAATTCTCCAAAGGAAGTTAAAAGAGTATTTGTAAGTGGACACCTCGCCTTACAAAATGCTTTGATAATCTTAGAATTTCTATCATATGTGAATAATGAAACATATACTGGATCATATACTTGTGCGACAATCAGCTTATGCTTGCATCGGCTAAGGACATCTTCGATTTACTCCTAGTATCCTTTGATGTAGTGGAATTCGCCATCAAATTGAAGAGTTTATCCCCACTTGGCTTTCCCTTCAGTAATGCTGCGATCTAATGTTGGCAAGAGAAATGATTTGTTTGATTGTTGATGATGAATTAGTTCATTTGGAGGACAATGATGAGTTGTCCTTAAAGTCCACACCTTGGAAGTTTTGATCTCCTAGAGCCACTCCTCGGTATGAAGTGAGTTAGTCAGCCTTGGCCACTTTATTGCGTATCTACCAATAAGTGGATTTTAAGTAGTCAGAAATGTGCCTTTCTCTATAGGTTGATTCTCTTTATCAAGGATAATCAAGTGTTGTACTCTAGCATTAGTTGAAAACATTTTTATAGCAAACCATGGTGTAATCTGCAAGAATACGAGAAAAGTTAATCAAGTTGTTGAGAAAGAAAAGAAGAAGAAAGGATGAAGATTGATGCGAAGAAACTTGTGAAAACGACAATTGGATTTTCAATTGTAGCTAAAAAAGAAATGCATGATGATTGATTAACAATGCATTTGAGGGATGAAATGTTTAATTAAAAGTCAGCTTGGCCACGACAGCGTGATGCTGGGTTTTGCCTTTCTCTCTTTCTCTTTCTCGCTATATATATTACAAGTTCATATATATATATATATATATATTAAAGACTCATATGGTATATATATATATATTTAAATATGCATATATATGTATATTAAAGATTCAAATGTTATATATATATATATATGTTCTCATATACTTCAAGTCTCGTCTCTTTTGGGATTGATTTGCACCCTTTCGTCAAGCCTTGAAGTGGGGGCATTTGTAAACATATTAGATATTTGACCAATTGAAAAGCGACACATATAAAATAATATATTAAATATTAATTCAAAATTTTCTATTTAAATTTTGGAATATATTAAATTTAATTCCAAAAGATAAATAGTTATTTTTAATTAATAATTTAGTATTTATTTTATATTCAAATTAAGCATTGACACGTGTCAAATATGGACTATCTGCATATATAGATCAATCAAATCAAAAATATTTGATATTGCTATTATCTTTTGATGTTTGATATTATCAAATCAAATATATTTAGGATTATCTCTTGATATTTGATATTTCCTTGTCAAAGAGATAACTGTTGAAAGAGTTCAAGTCAATCTAGAAGTCTTCCATCAAACACCTATATAAAGGGATGATTCCAGCTCATTTGGGAGAACACACAAATTCCAGTAGACGAGAGAAACTTTGAAGGAGTCCATCAATTCTCTCAAGCAAATTCAAGGAGATCCATGACATTCAAGGTGTTCTTTGAAGAATCCATATATTTTTGGCATTTGATTTGAGATTAAGGTGCTAAGCCATCGAATTGGCGTTATTTTTATTCAAGGAGATCCACAACTTTCAAGGCATTCTTCGTAGAATCCATATATTTTTTGGTATTTGATTGGAGATTAAGGTGCGAAGCTCTCAAATTGGCGTTAATTTTATTCAAAGAGATCCACGATGTTCAAGGCATTATTCGCGAAACTCATTTCTGGCGTTTGATTTGAGATTAAGGTGCAAAGCCCTCGAATTGACAATTTAAGGAGATCCACGGCATTTAAGACGTTTTTCATGGAGCTCATTAAATTCAACATTATATTTGGAAGGGAAGAATTAGAGAATTAGATTAGAGATAGAATCCACAGTTGATTGATAGATTTTAAATTAAATTTATTTGTACGATTTTTCTTATTTTATAATTTTAATTTTTTTGCATACAAAAAATTTATTGTTACAACATGTATCATGAGTGATCATTTATGAAAGAGATGAAGTACTTCTGACAATATGCGCCCATATTTGGACAACATATATTTGTACGTATGATTTTTAATAAGTTCGAACCTATCTTGGCACCTTTCTTTGACATGTTTGGCTACTTACTTTTGATACAACCCACACAAGTCTCGAGATGAATGAAATCTAGAGCAATAATTACATCATTCACTAATCTCTTAATTCTTTGAATAGAGATATGCCACAATATAGAAGAATCCTCATTTATAACACATCTTTTAATACTAACATTATTTTAAACATGCAGAAGCAATATGAGTGGCATCATTTTGTGCCAAAATATGTATCTCCCAGGCGAATAATTTCTGTTCAACCCGGCCTGTTCCTCAACCAAGCATGACGAAAATTATGATTATAAACTAAAACCGTAATCTTTGAAGCAAGTATCACCAAGTCATTAATAAGAGGCATCTCAAATATGTCTTTCATAATTAAATTAACGCAATAAGCAGCACAAGGAGACCAACATATTGATGGATACTTCTCAGAAAGCAATTTTCCAGCATGTTTGTAGTTTGCATTATCAATAACCACACACACAACATTTTTGGGACCAACCATTTCAGCAATTTTAGCGAAAAGATTGCACAAATTCTCAGCATTTATCTCTATATTTGAAATATTAATATATTTAATAAACGAAATCCTAGAGGAGCAATATACTAAGAAATTAATCAAATATCTATGCCTATTATCAATCCAACCATCAACTATAACTGTACAACCAATCTGAACCCACTTAGTATGGAAATAATCAACAATCAACTGGACTTGTGTTTTAGCTACTCTAAGTAAAGGAAACCTTAGTGCATAATAAGTAGGTCCAGTATAACCATGGCCCATGGTAGCTATCCTACTAATTGCCAGCTAAAAATAAGGTGAATTCACGGGATTTATTGGGTTACCACTATCATAAATCCATAGAGCAATAGCCATGTTAGTTTCATGCCATCTTTCTCGGCTTTGTATGCATGCTTGTATATAAGTTGGGATGAATCAATTCTAGCCTTGCCTTTCATATCGTTTTCTATATTATTAGCCCTTTTACATTTGTTACTACCTTCTTTTTAATCCCCAAATGTGGAATCTCATGAATATCATCTTTCTAATGATGCACATCATCAAAAGTTTCAATATTTTCTTTTTTCTTTTGACTAGTCTCTGCTAAATTTGTTTTCATTTGAAAATGAACTTCAGAAGTAACTTCAGGACATGGTCTCAAATTACCAACTATGCCAACAAGATGTTGTTTCACTCAATTAATCCCCCCTTTAGAAATTGGTTGATTGCAAATTTGGCATATAATTGCCAGACCTTTTTTTTTCTCTTTGATGTTACTTCATAACAATATTTTCACATCGGGTCTAACCTTCACCTTGCATTTGAAGCCTAGCTATTGGATTTTTGATCCATTGATTGGGATTTTGTAGGCAAAATTCTATCAACACTGTCTATGTCCTAAAAATTCAATAAAACATAGTGAAATCAAGTTATGATCAAATTATCTTAATAATTAATTTAAAAGCAAATGCCATTTCTACTGATACAAATTAGTAGAGCAGACTGAAAATTTGGCCTTCTTCTAAGAATTGTCCTCGACTTGTGAACTCGGGGGTCCCATTTTAAAGACTTTATGATCATTTAGTTTAATAAGCTAATTTAAATAACTTTGCGATTGGCTATAATCAAGCTACATAGAAATTTGCCAAACAATTCTTTACTATTTTTTTCTTTTTCTTCTTTTTTTTCTTTTCCTTTTACTTTTTGTAAATATCTCTTCTAGACAGTGGGAAGAAAGTCAAATATATGACCTCATATGGGATTCAAGTTTGAGAAAATCATAAGCCCAAATTCCTATTTCATTTCAATTGAATCCATATACATATTTAAAGAAAATAAAAGAAACAAAAAATGAACAATAAACTTGAAAAGTACCTCCTTCAAAGCTTGGGTCCTAATTCTTGAAGCTTAGTTCTTGAATATTGGTTTGGAGTTTGATGTTTAGAGAGGATGTAAATGAAAAAACAGAAGGACAAAAAAAAAAAAAAAGGAAGACGAAGATTGAAAATACAAATTGATGCAGTGGACTCTCGCAGCCCCGCTGTCACTATGCTTGCTCCCCTCTTGTGGTGTGTTTTATTGGTAAGTTTTATGGTTTTTATTTGTTTAGTTTTTAGCTTTTAATTTTTAAAAAACATAGTAACCAATTTAAAATAAAACCAATTCACCCGTTCAACCGATTTTTTACCAGTTTGCATCGATTTTTAACAAACTAATTTCAACTATCAAACTAGACCAAAACCTTGGCCAGTTCCTAGTTGAGCTGGCCAGTCCAATTCGATTTCTCAATCATTGTTTAACAATGCAAAATAATTTATACTTTATGCTAAGAGTCCTCTTTTTGAACTTTATTAAAATGAGGATATGAATTTGCTCTTTGTGAGACTCAACAACATATATAAATTAGAGGCCCCAACAGAAGCAAACAAATTATTTACTATGGCAGTTAATTGGAATTTTAAACTATTCTCTACATGGGTTGTAAATAAATATTTAATAATACCATTACTTAATCTAATTCCAATTACATTGATACAATGCGACACTAGAACATAAAAAGTGCTTCCGTGCATGTGACCTCTATTCCAAATATATAGATGCTTAGCAAAGAGCAACTCAATCTCTAAGCTTCCATTACAACCTAAACTATATTTCAAATGTGACTTGATCTATTTCCCTAGGTTCTGTCATGAGTTGTAGCTCAACTTCATAAGTAAACCATTTGCCATCAGTACATGGCATCACCAGACGAACATTTAGGTGTTGATGTACTTGATTTGCGCTAAAACACCAATCCTTCAATAAAGCAAGGGTTAGTTTCAATTGGTTGTTGTAACAAGATCAACACAATTTGAATTCTCCACTTGGCAAGTTGAATCATCAGATGGAGAATTACCTTGTGATGGACCTCCTGAATGAGCATTCATATTCATATTTTCATGCAAGACCTTGGTCTTTTTTTGCCCGTATCACAGTTTCTAGAATATATAATCAATTTCCATAAGAAACAAATAAATTGTAATTCATTGCAATTTGGAAAAAAAAAAAAACTAAAGTATATTTTATTGGATGGAAAGGGTATATAATGTATATATAGAAGTAACGAATACAACTGCTTCAAGAGACTCAAAGATCAACGTCCAATAAATTATTAGTTTCTTACTTTCTTTAAGAGCATAGTAACTTTTGTAGCATTAATCTGTGCCTGCCTTTTGTTTTTGGCTTCAACCCCTCCAAAAGTGTCATTTCCTATTTTCACGTCAGACAAAAATATAGGACTATGTACTAAACCAAAGTTAATCATCTCATATGATGGACATTCAAGATCTACTTTATATACAAGCTCTTGTATCATATTTTTGTGCAAACCTAAATCTTGATGCCGTTTTTATATGTACAACACATCTATGAAAGAAAAACAAAGCAAGTGGTTAAAACTTAGTAAAGTTAGTAGTAATGTATCTTGTCATCCTTAAATTACATTCCAAAGAAATAGTTAAAATTGTGGTTGCCATATATTGATATATTTCTCGCTTTATTTAGACATGAAAATATTTTCAAAAGCGACATTCAACAAGCATAATACAGTTATTTTAATGATGACATAAAAAAAAATTGGTGGCTCTCCATGGTAAACTTGTCCAGTTACACAAAACTAAAAAACTGTTTGCTAACCTGAAAGTTTCTTATCATGCGAACCTACTGCAATAGTATTAATCTCAGAAATTTGAATATTATATTCACGATTCTACAATAGTACCTCTGGGTTGGTAGGTACCATATTAGCATCATCATTTCTTGGCAAAAATACTACATAAATTAAGATTATTGAAGTTTCAGTATCTGATATTGCGCATGGCATAATGATGTTATCTATGTTAATCTCTAAATTACTTTGGAGGACAAAGTTTAAAAGTCAAAATTTGCATTTAGGCAATTGAGGATTGTTATAAGAGAGAGAGAGAGGGCCATGCATGTGACACAAAATGGTGGTAGCAATATATACACCATGCTAGTATACATGGTCACAAAAATAAATAAATACATTACCAAGAAGAGTTGAAAGAGATAGAAGAAGTGGAGAAACAAAATATAGGTCTATTGTAGCAACATGCTGCATTTCGAGCGATGGAGCAACTGAAAGAATTGTAGGGAGTGGAGCAGCAGATGGGACCCTATGAGATTGAGAATTTTCAACCATGGTTGGAGGAGCAACCCTAGTAGAAGTAGAGGAAGGTAGTCGTTGATCTAGGGAAGATAACGTAGCATTGTAGTAATAAAAAGCAATTTGAGTGGCAGTATTTTGGGCCACCTCTAGGGACTTGCTTGGAGCTGGACTTTGAAAGATAAAATCATCTACTTTGATGGTGGCAATGAACCATGGCAGATGATCGGGTCTATATTTGATGGTGGTATAGTCATTAAAGTCCCACTTCCTCATCTCGTGTAGCTCCATTAATCTACTCCTGTACATTTTTAGTTGAGATAATTGACGGTGAAAGTAGTTTTTTGTGTAGAAATGGTGGATGCAGGGTATTACACATTTAATATAAAAAAACTATATATAAGTGACACTAAAACTTTTTGGCTACCAACTAATAATTCTTTCTTCTTTGTTTTATTCATACATTCTCTTTTTCTTTTTCAGTAGGAGAGGAATCAATCAAATTTTATTTTTTATTTTATTCATACATTTTCTTCTCTTTTTTTTGGTAATAGAGGAAATAAGTCTGATTATATTCTCTTCTTTCTCTCGTAACAAAGGAATGGAATTAAGGAACTAATCAGATTCTATTTTTATTTCATTCATACGTTCTCTTCTTTTTTTTTCGGCAACAAAGTCTGATTCTTTCTTTGCATTCTCTTCTTTCTTTCTTGACAAATGAATAAAGGATGGAGGAACTAATAGAGATTCACATGAAATTGAGCGGTGAAGAAAATGTACAGGTTGGTCAGATCCGGTTCAAACTATGGAAGATTGAAAGAACTATAACTCACAAGTTTGAACCCAAATTCCCATTACAGTGATTTAAATATTACATTCATAGTACCAACATTTGAAGTCTCTAAATGTCAAATTTTTCACAGGACATAATATAAAGACTATTTAGGCTGATTGACTACATAGTTTTGTCATCTACCTTCATTTTGTACCCATCAACCCATGACTCTCCTCCCCGTAAACTTGCTTTCTCTTTCTCTATATACTATCAGCATATACGTTATGATTGTATACACCATAATCAAATTAATTCTTCTAGTAATGTCTGGTTGCATTTTGGCATAACAAAATTGTTCACCAAAATGCAAACAAACATATCAGTGTTTTGAAGGCAAAACACTGATATGTCCAATGTCCAGAATGCCTTCTACTCTAAATGTTATTCCCCAAAGCCCCCCTCAATTTCCCATTCCCCTAAAATGACTAAGTCAGAATATGTCTTACTCTCCCTCTCTCTCACTCGTGTCTCTTTGTCACTCTCACATCTTTCTCCCATCTCTTTCTCTCTATCTCTATCTTCCATGGTTGTTCCTCTCCAACAAGGGCAAAAATGGTCGGATTTAAGCCCTAAATAAGTAGAAAACCTACATGAATATCGAAGGTGCTGAAAAATAACAAACCCATTGACTATTCTAGGGATCGTTTGCAAAAAAAATACATCGACAGGTTTTAATCATTATGATCTACATCTTTGGTGGATTTTTTTTGACTAATTTAGAATTGATATGTGATTTACGTGTGTTGTTTGCTTTCCAATACCTTTGGATTTGGTAATTTTGCCTAATATGTGCTTTGATACCGTGTGGAGTTTATGCTTCCAAGTCCATTGTGGTATGTTTTTCCATCTTTTTGTTTTATTATGAGTACTTTGTCGTTGAATCATGATTATATTTTTGTACTCCTTCAAAAACTGATGTAAGATTTTCTATGGTTCTGGAAAAGTGGCTTCTGCTATTGTAGTAAAGCTATCTCTTTTGCTTCGTTCTCTTATTAGGATTTGCACGTACAATCTTTTTGCATCTAAATTTGTGTTTGGAGGGAGGTGTATTTCTGAGATGGGTTTGTCAGATTTTTTTTTTTGGATTTAAGGTTTGTGATAATATGGTTTCATTTGATTAGGTGGAAAATTTCATATTTATTGGTATATATGATTTCATTGTGTGTAAGTTCAATTTTGTTGGGCCCATTTTCTTCTACCATTTTTTTTTTATTTCTTCAATTTTGTTTTCATGTTATTCTGCTGTGAGATGGTTACTATATGGGTATGCACTGGTTTTACATTTTCTTTGGCAAATCTAGTATCTGCGAATACTGTTGGCTTTTTAACATGTGTCTAATACATGTACAGTTGAATTATGCTGGAATTATGTTCATTATTGGCTTGAAATAGGGCTCCGTACTTCATTTTGGTAGAGTACAGATGAAATTCACAACCAAACATTGCCTTCACTATCTATATTCATTTATATGTTTTATTTTGTATCGATATTGCTGCCTACACAAAAGATTAGCTGAATTTTATTTGGTTGGATTCCTATTATGCCACAGTTTGCTTCAGTAAAGTTGCTCTATCTTTATTTTGGGGGATTCCCTCCTTTATAGTGTATTGTTCATTCAATATATCGTTGGTCAGTCATTGCTACACCCAGGGATGGCAAATTGGGTTTAGAATCATGGTTCCAGCTCAACCCACTTAGTGGGTTTGGGTTGGGTTCTAATGGGTTTAATGTAGGTTGGGCTCAAGTGGGTTCAATTGGGTTATAAGTTCAAATGAGTGTGAAATAGGTTAAAGATGGGTAAAAAATGGGTTGTAAATGGTCCAAGCCAATTTCACCCAAAATTTGATAAAAAAAAAATGGATCCAACCAAGATTAATATGCTCTTTCATTATTATATTCTTACTTAATTGTTAAATTTTCAAGAAGAATCTTTGTAACTAACTATAATTTTTATATATAATTTGAGTTAGAATTACTTCAATTACATGTCATAATTTATATTATAATACAAATATCATTGAGGTCATAATTTTTTTTTCTTTTTTTGAAAATAAGATCATCTTAAGGAAATAGAGGTGGAGGTTTATTATGAAATTTTCAAAATTTGTATTTAAGACTACCTTTCTTTGATTTATGAAATTTAATTGAAATGAGAGTTAGATTATAATAGAGTGAAATTTCAACTGAAAAGAGAGTTAGACTATAATGGAGTAAATGAGAATTACTAAATAGTTAATAAGAATTAAGAATTTTTTTTTACTTATTCTAAAATTTTAATATATAAATCATGCCAAATGAATGTTGCGTTTGCATTTTGTAATTGCCACTAAAGAGTTTGAAGTCACTACAATTTTCACTTTATTCATTATCTTCTTTTTGTTAATAATAATTAGTTAACATACGTAAAATAAAGATAAATTATTTAACAAAATAATATAATAATATATTTAGAAAAAATTATGATTTTTTGTTTTTGGTATTGGACCCGCCCAAACCCGGCCCAACCTAACCTGTTTTGAACCCATAAATATATACTCATTTTTAATCCAACCCGTACCCAATCCAACGTACCCATTTGCCATATTTAGCTGCGCCCCTTCTTTTTCTTTATTATTCTATAGTAGACTAAGTGTGTGTGAGGAGTCTTATCATTCTACTATTCCAACAACCATCTTTGAAAATTATTAGCTAATGTGCCAACCATCTTTAAATTTAGTCTTTCTTCTACCATTCTTCATGGTGCCACACTTACCATCCCCTGATGTAAGAAGAAACCATTAGATAACTTATCATATTCCCTCGGCATTACAAAACTGCATCTCTACCCCTTTACTCGACAAGCAATCTCACACCACCGACCTTGTATCATAATGAATCTTAGCACAACGATAGGTATATCACTTTTAGTCTGTATACGTGATGTCACCACTATCATATTAGGAAAGTAACTTAATAATTTCCTATCATTACTTATGGTTAGCAAATCAGTAGGTTCCTCATCATCTTCCGGGGATAACTTCTCCAAATCCAAAAACAAGTCCAAGTCCATGTCAACACCTTCTTTGGAATCCCAAACCCAAACCTGTTTTAATTCATCAGTAAGTGATACATATGTTTATTTGATTCACTTGTTTGTTGCCTTCTTACTTGAATTAATTGTGAATATGTATCAAACATTGACTTATTAGTGTGTGTAATTCCTTTGGATACTATGGTTTCTTTTCTTTTTTCTTCCCTTATTGCATTAGTTGGGTCGATACTATGTTCTATTATGCTTGTTTGGATTTGGTTGACTTGGGTTAGCCCCTTTTGACATTTTAAATTCAATAGCATCATGCTTGGGGCTTCTCCATGCCATAAATAGAGAAGTAAGTCAATCCTCCGTGATGACTGTTTAGGATTGTTTAATGAAGTTTTCAATATGTAATTTACTAAGTGGTAGTGAGCTTTGTAGCATATTGGGTGTTGCTACAGTTAGCATAAGTTAGTTCATAACCAACTTGTGCATGTCTTGGCCTACTTTTTAGTGGCCATTCAGTCAACTGTTTAGTTATGTATGTGTTCTATTGATTTAAGTTACTGTCATTTTGTCTATTTTTGTTCCTTTAGGGTGATTTATAATTATGTTCATTGTTGTTACTTCCTTAATTGTTATTGGTGTCATCATCTTGGTTAGTATTTTTGAAGTGTCCATGTCCCTATTTTAAGAAATTTCAACAGTTTTCCTTATTTAGCATGTAGTCTGTTTTATGTAGGCTGTTTGAGTGCATTTTGCATTTTGTTCTATTTTCTTGTCCAGGATCTTTAAGAAACGTGTATAAGATGTGCAAGTCAAGTAAATATTTTGTCCAATTTCTATTTTAAAGTCTACCATAGTGTCTGTCTTGTGATGTCAACTTATGGGACAATTTTTGGTGTTTGTTTGCCAACATAGTAGTCAGTTCCCCTTTTTTGTGGCATATCTATCCATTATATATATATTTTAGTACATTCACTCAAATTTATATTTAGTTGAGGGGTGAGAAGGAGTGAAAACATATATAAAAGAATGATGGGCCTTTGATTAGGATCACATCATTTCATGTTGATGTGGTCCTAAAAGTCCCCATCTCACGTTTTTGGTTTATTGGTAAACATAGGGAGCAGTTAAATTGGTGTCGCTTGACATATAGTTCAAATAAGCGTATCATTTGAGAAGAACAAACCTAACCTATATGTATATTTCGACAGTTTAGGAAGAAAACTTGCAATCTAATTGCTATATTATGTAATTGTACCAAATTTTGAATTAAATTTCATAATGACTCTGTATTAAAATTAAACTTGTTGGGACAAGGTATTAGTTTAGCTCACATTTGGTATTTCATTTTAAATGGTTGTTCTTGTTATGATTAAATATTCTAAATTTATTGAAATGTCTACATATTAAATGATCAATTCATATTTTCTCCTTATTTTCTTTTGTGATTAATTCTCTAAATTAATTTATCGCATTCAACAACAATTTGAACAAGCAAATACATTTGTTTATGTGAAATGAAAATTGGATAATTGAAGAATATAATGAATAGTATCTAACAATGTATCCAATTGAAATACATAAAAAAATGAGGAACTAGAAGTCCTATAGTATACATAGTTTTTTAAAATAACTCACATGCCTTGAATAAATCAAACTTCACTCTTAAAATAACTCCTTGTTCTACTTAAGAATTATTTCCATCTTCAAATATTGTAACAAGTAATTTTGTTAACGAAAATCCCCAACTAGGATATTTAAGTTCATGCTCGTAATAGATAATTGATATTATATATTAACAATGTATCCATGTGAAATACATAAAAAGGAGAAATTAATAGTTTTGTAGTACATGCATTTTATCAAAATATGAAGTATAACTTATAAATTAAACCTTACTTTTAAAATAACTACATGTGCCAGTTAAGTAGTATTTCCAACTTTAGAATATCTAAGAAGTAGTTTTGTTACCAAAACCCTCCAATAAGGTTCCTTCAGTTGATGCTCGTAATAGATAATTCCTAATAGACATTAATAATGTATCCATATGAAATACATAAAAATGGAGGAATTAGTAGTGGTGTAATATAGACAATTTATCAAAATATGAAATATACCTTAAATAAATTAACCTTCACTCTTAAAGTAAATACTTGTTCTAGTTAAGTAGTATTTCCATATGACTAGTCATTGCTTTTCGTTTTATTTATAGGTCCCGTGCATTTCACTTAATTCTCTAATATATGTTTTAGATTTTAATTTACTATAAACGTGAAGTACACATGTGAACAATTTTAGTTTCTATTGATGTAGTTTTCATGGCTATGCTGTGAAAAAAATGTCAATAGATGGATCCTTACAGTCAACAACCATTGTTTGGAGATAAGCTACATATGGTACCCAATTCGGAGGTAGTAGGATACTATACATGCGATGACCGTTCGTTAATGAAAAACTATTAATTGAGATTGCGTATGATGAATTCCAAGCAGGTCAATTGCTTTCCACCATTTTCTCATAATAAACTTGGAATAAGATATGCAACAAGCTAAATGCAGCCCTACATCCTTCATATGTGTACAATGTAAAGTAGTTGAAGACCAAATGGAATAGGCTCTAATCAACGTGGTGTATGTTTCATACGTTAATAACTAATGGTACAAGATATGGTTGGGCTTATGAGCAAAACACTATAATAGCCAGTAAAGATCATATCGCCTACTAGATCTCGATATAGTTATGGTCTCTTATTTTCATCATTTTATTAATTATTTGTTAAATGTTTGGTTATATGGTCTCCTAGAGAAATTTGGACCATGCATATTTGTTGGAGCATGGGCTATCTTGTTACAATTACTATATAGAGATGTTCTCAAACAATGTTGCTATAGGCCGCCACGTGAGGGAGTTTGAAACAATTGCTTCTATGCGTGATGACACTATTGACACAGTCGATAGTCATGGGAAGGATCCTCAAGGAGAAGAAGGGTAATAAGAAGAATTAGTATTCTAGGGAAAGACAATCTCCATTGGAAGAAGTCCTAGATATGTGGATTGGCATGACGGACACTAAGTCCAAGAGGGTTGGGCCTAAAGCCAATGAATCAATTGCCAATTATATGGTTATGTCATGTCACATAGAGGGGCTACCCGATTATCTCTTTAGAAGGGCTATAAATGCTCTTTAGAGTACCATCATGAAAAATTTTTCTCTATAGCTTGATGGTAGAGATAAGCAAATTTGGATTGAGTCCCTAGGTGATAGGGCTACCCCCTCTTTCCCTAATCTACTGTTGATGGACACTTATTCATGTATTTTTTTGCTTTATTTGTGTTTTGTACTTGTTTTTCTAGTTTACATTCTGGTTTAGTATGTATGATCTTTATCATGGAGTTCTATTGGCATTTGACATTTCTAAGTATATGTCCGGTTATGTTATGTTTTATAACCATGTCGCATTAATAACTATTTATTATGAAGAATTTCTAACATAGATGGCTAGTGGAACAAGCTTGCTGCAACTGCATGACGATGAGTTGGAGTACAATGACAGATCACCTTGCACGCTTGGTAGTGACGTATTGAATGGATTTGATGATGAATTCTTTGATGCAAATGTAGTTTGTCAAATTTGTACATTGATAGAATGCCACGCAACACATCTATGCTCCCATGGGTGGATTAGGATGGAGAGATAATACATAGCCATCTCGAGTAATTCTATGACAACTTACGCATGTTGAAGCCTACATTCATGCGCTTGGTCCACAAAATAACAATTCATGGGTTTTTACTGCTAATGCAACAGTGTTAGGTTTCGCCATTATTGGAACAGTGCCCCGCAGCCAATTAGATTGGCATGTATTACTATTCCTATAAGACAATCTTGATTAAATGATATTCTATAAATGGTCATCTTCATCTTATGTATTTTATGATATTCTTCACAAGCATTTGGTTGAAGCCTCAAAAATCATATAAGACTATAGGACATAATCACCATGTGATGGTGATCATGAAACAAGTCTCTATGACCATACTTTTGAATATTCTAAGTCATAGAACTTAGAGACAAGTATTTAAGATTTAGATAGACTTGTACTAATGATGCATACTCCATGGAGTTGGATTTCATCCTGTGTTATAGGCTATTTGTGTATGATAGAGATGCACGTCAGTGGGTGTTTGTTAGAGTACAAGTTCACTAAAGACTCGCTTAGAGAATCTATAAGGTAGCCGAAGTAGCTTGCGCTTTGATTTTGTTTTGTCCACTTAGCAGGTTGCTTGGAACTTAGGTTGCGTGCAAGCTACCTATATATAGAGATTGGTAAGTTCCAAGAAAGGATCTATTTGCTGACTGTGAAGAACGAGTTGATCTCTTATGTATTCTATGATGGCCGATTCTGAGAAATTCTTAAGCAAGGTGGTATGACAATTTAGAAAAGAAGTTTTTTAAAGTTGAGGTCAGAAATTGGAACCGCACATCAAGAATAAATGCATAATTATTGAGGCTATTAGGGAATCGACAAATATCTTATCCTAAATTTTTTTCGGGAGATAGAAAATGAAAGGACCGTATTTGCATCGTAATTATAAGTGAAAATGTTCACACTAATTAATTTATCCAATTGGTTGGGTTCTATTGTATTGGGCATCAACTATGAAGATTTGGGTACTCTTTTATTAATAGAGATTAATTGGAGAGTGATTAGTTTAAAAGAGTTTAGACTAATTAGAATATCTGATATTCAATGAAATACAAAGAGTTGTTAGCCAATATCTTATTAATTTTTGAACCTAATGGGACTGAAGAAATTATCTAAGGAATTAGATTGGTCCAAAATGGAAGAGACCAATTGACTAATTTAAAGTTGGTCACAATGACTTGATTAATTTAAATATTTAAATTAACTAATTATATTAAAAATTAAATTAGATCAATTAAATTAAGAAGTTAATTTAATTAGGGTCATATGACAATTTCAATCAGTCTTGCCAACTTAAGGAGTTGAGTTAGATCAATTAAATTAAAGAGTTAATTTAATTGATGGCTAGAGAATCTTAATTTTTGAAGGAAAAATTTAAATGAAAGAGTCCATATGAAATATGTAGAGATATTTAATTTGTTAATTAAAATAGAGATTTTAATTAGTAAGATTAAAAGTCCTACTTAGCCCCTATGCGGCACCACTTGATCTAATAGTATGCAAGGAGCATCTAGCGGATTCTTGATGCAGTCATTGCACCATATAAATGGCCCAAGGGACCACATAATGGCTAATTTCTAGCTAGCGGAAAACTCCATCCTCTCATCTTTTTGGTGTGACCAAAAAATACATTCTTGATTCTCTCTAAACTCTCTCTTCCTCTCCAAACCTCCTCCATTTTCTTCCATCTATTCTAGCCATAGATAAAAGACTAAAAGTGCCTACTAAAGGCGTGTGGACTTTCTTGGAGGTGCAACAATTGGGGCACTTGGTGGTGAACAAAAAAGAGTACTACAAGAAGAACGGTTCTTCTCTTTTGGTGGCTTTTTGGAGGAATTTTTGCACCTATTTTTGGTTGCCACTTGGACAACTTTTTGGAGCATTTTGGATGTTATTTTTCCACTAGAATTTTAGAAAAAGAGTGACCAAAAATTGGCCGAGGAAGCAGGAGTGTTGGTGATCCTTTAAGGAGTCATTTGGTTTCATTATGGTATTTCCTTTTTCCTTTAAATTCATTGTTTTGGCATAGAATAGATCCTTGGTAGATGGTGATTCAAGTGAGTTTCATGTGATGAAAATTTTAAATTCCTTTTGTGCTTTTAAATCCTTAGTTTATCGTTTACTTCAGCCTATTGAGGGGCTTGCAATATTTATACAGACAGTGGGTAGGTATCAGAGGCAAACGTATACTATGGAGCATTTTCAACACTCTTCAGAGATGGTGAATTGTAATATTTGCATCAAATTTAGTCGAATGCTGATTTCTATTCTTATTTTCAGGTATGGAAAGTATAAGAACTACATTGAGTGGAGTATGATGCCATTCATTTAAATATATAACATGACATGTGTGCTAAATAGGATGAGGTTGGGGAAATTGATGGCACATTGGTCACTACCTAGGTACCTGTTCGTAGGCACAATGCATATTGTTCGCGAAAAGGGATAGTATCCCAAAACGTCCTATCCATAGCAAACTTTGGCTAGATGTTTACCTATGTGCACGCCGAATGGGAGAGTAATGCCAATGATGCAAGGGTGTTGCTCAATGTAATTCGTAGTGACCCAAACTTTCCCTTCATAACACCAGGTCTTATATTTACTTTAAATAACTATAAATGATCTAATCGTATAACTCCAATAGGTATTTTCCTGATCGACTACTATGGGTACGAGGCTAACAATTATTTATCCTGTGGGGAAGTATTATAATCTTGTTGATGCTGACTTTGCGAACTACATATGCTTCTTATCCCATAGCCACCTCCAATAATTCAATGGGGCCACCACATATAGTGGGCCAAAGAAGATGGTCAACCATCGCCACTCACGATTGAGGAATACCATTGAACGTACATTTATGATATTGAAGAAATGATTCCCAATTCTTTCTTGGGGTATGTCGAGCTACATGGTTGCATGCTGTGTTGTACATAATTTCATTCATAAGTTTAATCGTGATGCTAACATTTTTACGGCACTGGACCCTAAACTTCAGCCTGATTAGGAGACCTTTTATCATTATGGTCACCCGAGCCAACAGGAGATCTAGGCACAGACTGCATTTCAAGATGCTTTGGTAGATTGGATATGAGTAGAGAGGGAGGATAGACTTTCTGTGTCGTCGGTCTAGCTGTGTTTATGAAATTGTCTGTTCAACATTGTACCTATCTATTTTTATATTAATGTTGCTTCATTTCTTGTTCTATAACAGAAAGTACAATGCCACTTATTTGGGTTAATTTTATATAGATTACTTTTTTCTAGGATTAAGTTATGTATGTTCATATGTTATCACTCGTATGTCAATAGAATTAAAATTATTGTACTATCATTCCTTAATGATGTCAATGTTATGATTTGATAAGGGAAGACTACATATGAGGCTCCCTTGTGCACTTATAGTGCCCGGCCCATGCGCTTCATGATGGCCAAGATAGAGTCAAACTATGGCCGCTATTTTTTAGATGTCTTATTAGAGTAGACCACCCACGGAGCTTCATATAGATAGACACACTAGGTATACAACACGTAGGCATGTATAGGCAACACCGGGGTTTTAGCACAACCTCATCATAGGGTAGTTATAGAACTTCTACATTCACATGTATTGCCTTTGTGGACGCCCCACTCTGTGATAAGCAGAGCTCTGTTTGCATCGATCATTACATACCATAACATGTAGCATATCATAGTAGACATATGTTACTGTTGCCCTTATTTAGTTGTTGTATCTGTATTTTACTGTTTATGTTATTGCTGCTATTCGCGTTACTACTTAAGATATCATTTATATAATGCTTGTGTAGGATCAAACTATGCATGTTATGTACTAACTTAGGATTTATTCATTGCTTTTCGTACTTTTATTTTGCACTTGATACCCTATTAGTTGTATATGTAATTGTGTTCATTTGTATTAGATATGGACATGTTTATATTGTGCAGGTAAAAGTTGTTGTCGATTGATAGATGGTACACACAGGCCCATTCCAAAAATTTAGGGCCTCAACATCGAGGAGTGCTTCCTTTATATGCTTCTTGATGCTAACACAATTATGTCATTGACGGATGGATGTATGTAGAGATATACATGCTTGAGATAGCGTACAAACTTGGCTGCTACTTTCAACGTATGTTCACAACAGAATTTGTAATGGATAAAATAGGCTTAAGGACTGCTATGAAACTATGAAGGTAATCGACACCCATTCAGACATATTCTATGAGCCAGCAATCGGGTATTCTTGTTGACCTAATTGCATCTAATGTTTATCGCGGTTAGATTTAAGTGTAAAGTCTACTTTTATATAAATATTTATGTTCCATATTCAATTTTATCTTTCTTTGTTTATGCAAGCATACCCATTTGTTGAGCATTACTTTACACTTAGGGAGACTAGATATGATCTACTTTCTAAGATTTTTAGATAGTGCAAGAAACCATCATAACTTGAACGTTGTCAGCGCCAGCTCGAGAGAAGTGATAATTAGTTATTAGGTGGGCAACAACACCCTATTTCTTATCGAATTTAGACACGTCGTGTAGTTCCTTTCAAGGGTCTTCTAGGTCCAACATTCCACATTCTCGTTCTACTCGAGTTACAGCAAATATGCCTATTAGCTTTGATGGTAGCATTGATAGAGGTCATGCGTTGGGCCTATCTCATCGTAATTTGAGGTTGTTTGTTGTGTTGGCATGAGACTATTGAGATATCTTAGCTTGGTTCACACGAGCCAAGTTAGTACGGCTTGGACGCCTCGTCAACCACTTATATCGTCTTGATTTTATTTTATTATTGTATATTTATTTTATTACATAATGTTTGTACTATAATTGATGTTATTTACTTAGGACTTGTTATTTGTGTTAGATTTATTACATTGTACTTGATATTTAGACTCTATGTGTTTGCTGTAAAATATTTTATGCACATCCTCACTTGAATCCCCATTTAACAATATAAAAATAGGCTATGAAAGGATATTCTAATGGGACATCATGCACTCATAAAGTGCCTGTGTACAGCATATTGCATGCTATCTATCTAGCTCATTCAAAAAAGAAAGGATAGTAGAAGAAGCTATGATCAAGGTTCAATAGCTACGTTGGCTATAGCGCATTCTTGGACTACATAACTATTCTTGGGTACCAACTCAAACGTGGTGCATGTTGACGCACAATACTAGGCGCATGTTGGGATTGTAAGTAAACTTGTCTAATTTTTTTTAGCTAAAACACATGTCTCATTCCATACTATCACCAAAATCTAATTGACTTTGTATAGGAGACTATTAGGCAGTGTTATTTTTGTATGTTTGAAAAGCCTCTGCACGTCCATAGGTTGTCTGTTTACCCATGAATGTACCACCGACCTATTTGACGATGGGATAAGAGGAGATGCACCAGCAACTCCTACGATTATCTAGGAATCCGATGAGGTTCGATCATCAATAGCAGCCATGACGGATCCTCCTCCGCCTGTTCCCCACACCCATGATGTTCGATTTATGTGTTATGTACTGTTGATAATGGTGGCTCTTGTTCTTCATGACTGTATCTTCTGCTTACCGTTATGATATAGATAAATGGTAGGCTTGGTACTTTCATCTGTCTTATATTTGGTTATTAATGGTATGAATCATAGTTTAGGACTGCATTTATTCAATCTCTTTGCATAATTGTTTTTTGTTATTCTCTATTTTTAATCACTTTGTCTGTTAGTGTTAAACTTCTTGTACCATAATTCCTATTTAAGCACAAATATTTTGTATGTGACTATTTATCAAATTTTTTTCCAGGCTATTTTTTTAATTTTAAAAAAATAAACATTGTTGGATTATTATACAAATATTTTTTTTTAATCCACTACCCATCAACTTATTTACTATAACAAAAAAAAAAAAAAAAATTCAATCAAAACTACTCAACTATATTTAAGATATCTAAAAATAATATACAATAACCTACATAATCATTCAACCAATCATTACAAATTTACATTACAATCAATATCCAATCATTACATGTACATATATATATATATATATCCTTACAATAAAAAAAAATTACTCAATTTCATTCTCATCCTAAAAAACCAACAAAAAAACATTAATTTAACCATTACAGTGAAAAATGTCTCCCCTCAAAGCATAAACAAACATACTAAAACTCCCAAAAATAAGTTTTTAATTATTCCTAAAACATAATCAAACATCCGTTACATTCCCCCAAATCCACTCTCAAAATTCATTCCCCTAAAACATATATCATAGCAATACCTCTGGGTTAGTAGGTTTCATATTAGCATCATCCCTTTGTTGGCAAAAATACCGAACAAATTAAAATTGTTGAAGTTTCAATATTTGATATTGTGCATGGCATAATGATGTTATCTATATTAATCTCTTGATTACTTTAACACTAAGACAGGGAGGATGAAGTTTAAAAGTCAAAATTTAAGTTAGGGCGAGTAAGGAATGCTATAAGAGAAAAGAGAGAATCATACACATGTCACAAAATAACGGTAGCAATATGCACACCACGCAAGTTACATGGTCGCAAAAAATAAATAAATACATTACAAGGAGGAATTGGGAGAGATGGAAGAAGTGGAGAAATAGAATGTAGGGCTACTGCAGCAACAAACTATATTTTGAGTGATGGAGCAACAAGAAGACCTGTAGACAGTGGAGCAGCAGACGGGACTCCATGAGATTCAAAATATTCAACTAAAGCTAGAGGAAAAGACCTAGCAAAAGTAGAGGAGGGTAGCCGTTGATTTGGGAAAGATAATGTAGCATTGAAGTAATAGAAAGTAATTTAAGCAGCAGTATTCTGGGCCTCCTCTGGGGACTTGCTCGGAGCTAGACTTTGAAAGATAAAACTATCTACTTTAATGATGACAGTAAAGCATGGAACATTCAGGTCCATATTTGATGGTAGTGTAGTTGGGAAAGTCCCACTTTCTCCTCTCGCATAGCTCCATTAATGTACTCCTATACATTTTTAGTTGGGAGAATTGATGGTGAAAGTGGTTTTCTATGTAGAAATGGTGGATGCAGGGTATTACACACTTAATATAAAAAATGAATATATAAGTGACACTAAAACTTTTTGGCTGCCAACTAATAATTCTTTCTTCTTTATTTTGCTCATACATTCTCGTTTTATTTTTCGGTAAGAGAGGAATAAAGGAATCAATCAGATTTTATTTTTTATTTTATTCATATGTTTTATTCTCTCTTTTTCGGTAAGAGAGGAATTAAGGCTGGTTCTTTGTTTACATTCTTTTTTTCTCTTGTAACAAAGGAATGGAATCAAGGAATCAATCATATTATCTTTTTATTTTATTTTATTCATGTGTTCCCTTATTTTTTATTTTTTTTTTGGTAACAAAGTTTGATTGTTTGTTTACATTCTCTTCTTTCTTTTGTGACAAAGGATAGAATCAAGGAATCAATCAGATTCTATTTTTTGTTTTATTCATACATTCTCTTTTTTTTTGGGGGGGGGGGGGGGGGAAGGGGGTAATAGAGTCTGATTCTTTCTTTACATTCTCTTCTTTCTTTCTTGACAAAGCAATGGAAGATGGAGGAACTAATAGAGATTCATATGAAATAGAGCGGTGAAGTAAATGTACAGGTTGGTCAGATCCGCTTCAAAATATAGAAGATTGAATTAATCACAACTCACAAGTTTGAACCAAAATCCCCAATACAGTGATTTAAATATTGCATTCATAATACCAACTTTTGAAGTTCTATAGTGAGGCACCTAAATGTCAAATTTTGCACACAACATAATACAAAGATTGTTTAGACTAATTGATTACATAGTTTTGTCATCTACCTTCATTTTGCGCCCGCCGACCCGTGACTCTCCTCCCCAATAAACTTGCTTCCTCTATTTATACACTATTAGTATATACGTGTATAATTGTACACACAATAATCAGATTAATTCTTCTATTTTTTATTTTATTCTATACTAGCATAAATTCCATAAATTCATTTAATCAATATTAAATAAAAAATTATAAATAAATAATTTTTACCAACAACAATTGACAACAGCACATCTCTTGCTCCTTCCCACTAGTAATAGTTAGTTACGTGGCATGAAGATACAAAACTATTGTACCTTCCATATCTTACGCAATCAGCATACAAGCATTTCAAATCTTCGACCACCCCTTTCTAAGTTTGGGTTTCCAAACATGATTGGAGCCTGAAATATTTTCTCATTTAAAAAGTAAAAGGTACCTTTTGATTAAGGCTTCAGTTTGATCAAGTTAAACCAAATATTATCTCATTTTTATAACCATTTTTAGAAAGTGTACTTGATCAAATTGGTTGATGAGTGGATATATCTTTCTAGCATTCCTCATTTATAGATTTTAGAACCCATAGTAGCTAAGGAAAAAATAAAGAACAAAAAACAAATATTACTTCTGAAAAAAAAAAAAAAAAAGAACAACCACATCAGCACATGGGTCTCAATAGTAATTAGGTTGCTAAAAATACTATACTCTCCAAGAATAATGTGAATTCATGTGACAAGAAAATGCCAAGTAAAACATCCAATAAAGCTGCAAGCAATAAATATCATGTCTCAAGTAAAAAAAAAATATATCTCTCATTAAAGATCTATTTTAAGCACTATTCTCGTTAGAATTTCAAGGTATTAGCAGGATAAAAATTCATATATCCTTGATACTTTAATCTTGAAATACTTACAAGTTATAAAATTATTGAGATAAGACATCAATAATTTGATGGACTTAAGTATATGATGCATGCTTAAAAAGAGATTTTTTTTATTTCATGGTATCGTTGTGTGATAGTAACGCCGATATATGGGCGATTATTTGAGAAGAAACTCAAAAAATAAGTTCTAGTTGGAATCAATTATAGTTCAATAGAAAATTTTTATAATATGATGATGCATAGATAGGCCACATTCTAATGGAACAATTAGAGATGAATAGGAAATTTTTTACAATATGATAATTTATGAATTATTTAGATATCTAGTTCAATAGGAATTTTTCTCAATTAGTCTTTTAACTTAAAGGCTTCATAGTGATATTATACATAAATTGCTGTATTTCAATGAATGCTATGACTCCATGCGAGTTGCAAGGGATTTATTTTGGTCCAAGCCCATCATTCATCGACATATTTAGATGAATGAATCACATTTTCTGCAATTCTAATTTTGAAGTCCTTCGCCAAAACAAATGACAATTATAAAACAAATTTCCTGAGTCACTACTAAATTATATATATATATAGATATATATTTTTGTGGGGTGGGGGGGTATCATTTGTGCCTAGGTCAAAGGTCTTATGGAACCCTACCCTCCAATTAATTTCTTAAAGAAATTATAAAAAAAAGAAAGTAAAGAAAATTAGGCATAATATCCCCTAAAAATAACTTATGAAGCTAAGAAAGGAGTGTTGTTCCTTTACAATCAATGAAATCTAAAGAAGGAAAAATTAAATCAGTTGAAAGGAACCCCATAAATGTACTAAGGATTTAATCATGCTAAAGTGCTCTCTAATTTTTTTTAATCACAAGCTACATCAATTACTCATTCTTTAAAATATGGTTGACACCACTTAAAGAGGAAGCATGATATCATTTCAATGGAAGTTCAGTCTTCCCTTTAAAGATTGTCGTGAGTCTTTTCTTTTCAAATTTCACTTACTTTATTTTTGGACTTTAAATTTTAATAAAAAAATATTTAAAAAAAATTCAATCTTTCAATAATGCAACTTTATGCATCAGCTTTGTACTTTTGAAATTTTCTTTTCTCTTTTCTCTTTCCTCCTTAATTTCATTAAACTATGTTTAGTTTAAGGATCTTGAAAGGAAAGAAAAATATTAGGGAAAAGGAAAAGAAAACAAAGAAATATGAAATCTCAAATTTGTTTGGTTGTTAAAGAAAATAATGAAGAAAGCAATGGAGAAAAGATGAGTGATGAAAGTGTGGAGAATGAGAGAGAGTGCAAATAGAATTTTCCGTTATTTTCCTCAAGTACACTATATTATTCCCCAAATTTTCCTTTATTTATACCTTACCAGCTAAACAATCAAAAGTATTTTCGTTAACATTTTCTTTTCTTTTCTTTTCTCCACCAAAATCCATGAACTAAACACAGTGTTAAGGTTCTAATAGTAAAATCCTGTATAACCCAGCATCTTGGTCAAGTAACGTGCATCGTCACCTCATCCAAATCTCAATTTGAGGGTGCCTTTCAGTTAATCTAGATTTTCTTTTTATGGTAATTCTTAAAAAATGATCAATTTATGTATTGGACAAATAAAATGGGTCAATCATATGGACTAATCCATATTCACTTGGATCACCCATATGGGTTGAGCTGGGTCCATTAACCAAACCATTTCAGCAAATGGGTATGGAGAGTTAAAGGATGGTTTCTTCTATAAAGTGAAGAAACCACCCACATCCACATCTTCTAGCATAACTCTTCACTACTAAATTAATATATAATCCAATTTTGAGAATCAAAAAGTATGTAAAAAGGAAAAAAAATCCTAAATGTGCGTGTGTGGAAAAAATGTGTGCTAGTGTCTGTTCAATATACACAAGGATATATCTCTACAAGTGGCATCTAAGTTATGGTACAAAAGTTGTTTTATTTTCTAAGCACTTCAATACAAAAAAGGAGAAAGGAAAGCATTCAGAAACTCAGTGAAACAACCCTCCAAGATCCAAGCCCTTTTTTTAAGGTCTCTTGTTTGTATATACAAGTAAGCTTATATACAAGCATGTAATATTCATTCTTCATTGGCATCAAAGCCTTATAGGTGTCTTCACGATCTTATCCGATGTCTAAATTTGCATTAGTATGCTCTGGAATAAGCCATGCAAGCATGACCATCATTTATGTGTTCTTGTATGAGTAAAAAAGATAACTTTATATATATTTCACTATATGATTTCAAATTTTTACCGTAGTATAGTTGTATGAAGTAAATTATATCTGAAATTTTGATGAAATTTTGTTAAGTATATAGGTAGAAATAAATCTTTCTTTATTGAAAATGAAGGAACTCTGAGAGCATGTTGTTCTTTGTACAATATGTTTCATATTATGAAATTTATATGGTTGCAAAGTTCATGAAAAAAACTTCGAAACCATATATCATTCCTAGAAAATGGATTAGAATTTGATTTTATACTATTTTTTAAAAATTCTCTTGAATTTCTAAAAATCTAAGAAAAAATGAAGATGAACAATAGAAATCTTGTTTCCCGCTCTCAGTTGGATGCATTGTTTTCTAAAACATTATTGTAAGAGTCTTAAAAATACATTTGACTACACCATTGAGTTCAGGAGGATAAAAATAGGAGATAACTAAAAGGCCATCCCTGGAAAAAAGTTGGGATGGCAGCTCGTATACTTCACATGCCTCCACATGAGAGTGGTGCTGATAGTAAGAGGTCATGCCACGTCATACATGTGGTCTAATAAGCATAGGCCACACAGCACCACGTCAGACACAATTGTCTGGGTGACCTATTGAGTGTGTGGCATATATGGAGATCTATATTTCAGACATATTATTGACACACAGGCAGGTTTGTTACATCACTAGACACATTAACTGCCACATCACCTAGCCAATCATCTATCATGTCATGTAGGAAATTGGTTGATATGTGAAACGTGGCAGAGGTGCCAAAAATTTTACTGATATGGCAAAGACATGGCTGCAATGTCAATTAAATATTAAAAAATATTATGGTCTTCTAAGGAATTGAACCTAGGTCAGTAGCATGGTTGGAAGTTTCCTTACCACCAAACCATTGATAATCTTTGTTGACAACACAGGATGATAGAGATATTGACAAAGAAAAAACACCTTACACTGCCCCAATTGCAGCGTTGGCACGTTGGGGTGCCTTCGTGACTAATTTTGGCCAAAACAAAATTGTGGACATTAAGAAAAATAATATTTAAGGGACTAGCTACCTAAAAGGGGAATTTATGACACTTGTGACTACTTTTCACTTGTAATTATGCTTGAAAAAAATATGTTTTTTGTGTAATTTATATGATAATGAATGTGCTTTGTATTTTAATTGTGCTAAAATTCTACTATGTTTTAATTATGATATTTTTACCCCTACTTTTAAGATATGGTTATAACAAAAGATAACCAAATCATCCTCCGAGAAGGAGCAAAATGATTGAGAGCTCATAAAAAAATAGATGCGATTTGTTTTGTATAATATGAGAGAGTAAGACACACTTTTGCAGCATTTTGAGATAATAGAAAAGATACTAAATGAGCTCGTCTATTTAGGACATAGTTTCTACAACCACTCCGAGCTTATAATAAATTGCAGATGGTTGCTCATCGTATAGTGGCACATTATATTCACTAATATGATGCGGAGAAATGGGAGAAAACTAAAGATGTAATGATATTAAGAAGGATGTGTTAAAAAAAAAATACGAATGTAGAATTGAAAGTGTTTATGTTCCGTAGTATGCACACAAACCAACATAATATGAGGATCACTAAAAGGCCTAAGAAGAGTCAGTTTAGATTTTTATGTGCAATAGACTTTCATTTAGTAAAATAAATATGGTCTCATGTGCCCAAGTGCATTGAGATATTGTGGTAGGTAGAGGTTAGAAGTTACTAGGGAGAAGAGTAATTATGTACTAGTACTGATCACAATATTTTTACTTGTAAATATTTCTCCTCACTCGTTTTTATTAAAACATGTATTTATTTTTCTATATTATGGATGATCTTGAAAATCTATGTTATGTATACTAATGTCTATTTGTTTGATAAAATATGCTCTTATATATTTGCATTTTTTATTGAGTGCTTTATTTGAGTGGGAGTTCTTATGTTAGATGAATTATTATTCTCACCTTCGAACACAAATAAAATTTAGTAATTCGAAGTTGAATTTGTAGTGATGAGATATTTGATTTAGATGATGATTAAGAACTTTTCAAATTCAAACCTTACATTGACTTGTCATAAATATCAATTGGCTTAGAATAATATAATATGTATATTATTTTGTATTTGCTCGAGTAGTCTGTGCACAAAATTCCAAAGCAAAAGAATAAGAAGAATCATTTGGCATGGTGCAAAACTATTAGATCCATAGTCTGCAATAACATGATGCAAAGTCTTTTATAATGTTCATCTATGTCATTTTGGCCATGCTATATATCACCTCATAGCCTTCATTTTTTTTCACCCCTCCTAATTTTAGTAAAGAAATATTTGAAGTAACAAATATATGCTTGAAGTAGTATGAGTAAGACATTTCAATATAAGCAAATAATAGAATAAAATAAAATGCAAAAAAAAACCTTAAAACTATGGAGAAAAGTCACAGTTGTTAGCATGCTGCAAATACAAATTTATGAATTTATAAGAGTTGCTGCGAATAGTCACAAAAATTTATAGAGACTTGAAAGCTGGCAACATTTTTCAAACAAAAAATTGAAGCCAAAAGAATTTGATTTGGGAAAATTAGAATTTTCCAAGAGATGAAATTCAACAAGAAAATGAATGATTTGTCTTCTTCACACTAGCTAGGCCCTTTTTAAAAGTTAACAGTTCCTGCATAAAAGAACAGATTTGAAGGCAACAATTAAAATAAATACAAGACTGGGAAAAGAGAGACAACGAGAGAGAGTTGGGAGCAATTACCCCATAAGGAAGAGAAAAGAGAAAGAACGTTCATCTTAACAATTTTCTTCTTATTAATTGTGGCAGAAAAGCCAAAAAAGGAAAAGAGAGAAAATGAGAGAAGACAAAATAGTATGCTGGCAAACTGAAATTTCACGGCCAATCTTTCTCCAGCTGAAATTTCACGGCCAATCTTTCTCCAGTTAATTGGCCTTAAATCCCCAAATCCAATTTTACTTTTGTGTTCAATCCCCCCCTTTTTTTTCTCCCTACACTCGCTATTTTCAAATTAAACTTTGAGTTCACTCCCTACTTGTGTCAAAAATAATAAAATACCCATGTCTTCAATTTGAAACCACAGAAAGCCCAACATTCTTTCCATCTTCCACATTTTCTAATCTCTTTTCTTCGTCATTTCACATTTTCTCTTATTTTTTTCCCTCCATTTCTGAAATTCTCATCACTGTTATTCCCCATGTTCTTGTGTACTCTCTCTCTCTCTTTCTCTCTTATTTCTCCAACTTCTCACCTACCATTGTTGTTGCCCAAGAAAAGAAGACTTTCAGTTTTGCCCATATTTTTAGAGATTGGATAAAGTATTTCACTTTAGAAACAAAATATTTAATTTTCACAGAGATTTCATGGTTGAGGTTAAAAAAAGTTTCTTAAATTTGTTTGGTTTATCTATCATTTTAGTTAATGCATATTGGCTCTTCTTTTTAGGAACCGTAATTTGATTATCATCTATATTTTATTTTCACAAAGATTTCATGGTTGTGAGATTGAAAAAAAATTCTTAAATCTATTTGTTTTTCCTGTCATTTTAGTTAACGCAAATTGGTTTTATTTTTTATGAACTCTAATTTAATTATCATCTATTTAATTTCACCCATTTCGAATCATGGTTTCAGCACTAGAACCTTGGTTCAATATTGTGTGTAAGTAATTATAGTACCAAAATGCAGACTTTCAATACTTTTAAATTGTATTTGCAGTACCTGAACCTTAATTACATATGTTGAAATGTTCACATATTTTTATTTATACTTATTTGTAATTATGCAGTTGATGATTGTATTTTCTATATTTTGTAGGATAAAAATGAGAAAACTATTGTCCTGATTGAGGTAGGATTTGTAGAGGGCAACAATTATGACTCATGAGCACAGTTTACTCCATTCTATGCTGAATGATGATGTTTGGATAGTTATTACTAGGATAATTTAGTATTCATATTGCGTATTTAGATGACGATAGGGGATGTTTCTAATTTGTAAAGTAATTTGAATGATATGGATGTTTATTATTTGTATTATACGGATGCTCCTCGTATATACTAATATTAAAAAAAATGTTTATGCTATAAATTGTTGATACATTAGTATTTTTCAAGGCATATATAATATTATATATGCGTACCAATACTAATAAATTCTAAGGCACTAGTAATAAGCTAAATCCATATAAGAAAAAAGACTATAAAGACACTCTAAAGATGTACTAGATTATGAAAATCATGTATAATATATCTAAAATTAAGTACTATAATTAAAAAAAATGGTATTATTTTCTCAGTATATAGTATCATTCTTAATACATTACAAATTAAGTTGAATTTAATTATTTAAGCTATTTTTTGTGATCAAACCATGACTTTTTAGTCCTACAGCAGATATAGTCATGACATGTTGTTAGCTTTCTGATAGTGATATCAAAATGATACATTTATAACATAGATCAATACTTACACTAGTATGAACAAGAATACAAATGGTTAGATATGGGTATTTGTGTTTCTAACCATTTGCACACATACTATCATAAATATTACTTAAATAAAACATGATTTTATTGTATTAGAGGGTCTTCCATGTTATTTCACGCATTGAATTGAGGTTAATTTGGTCAAAGAAAAAACAAGTACAAAAGCACGCCAAATAAGTATAGAACAGGGTGAATTCAGTACAAAAATGCGAAGATCCAGTATAAAAATCTCAAACATAGGTATTCTTTTTGTCTATTTACAATACCGTTCTTAGTATCTAAGAGAATAAGTTGAATTTAAATTAAATCATTGCATGATTATCATTTTATTAGTCCTAGGACCGATATAGTCATGAAAGGTTCATTGGCTTTCGATGGTAATGTCAGAAGAACACGTTTACCACATACAATAATGGTTTACACTAGTATGGATGAAAACACAAGTGGTTAGATGTGGGTATTTGTGTTTCCAACCCTTTGCACACGTACTATCACAATCATTACTTGAAGAAATATGATTTCATTGTATTAGAGGATTTTATGTGTTGTTTCACACATCAGGTTGAGGCAAATCCAATAAAAAAAAAACAAGTACAAAAATGCACCAAATACAAAACAAGGCGAATTCTATACAAAAACATAAAGATCTCGTATAAAAATATCAAAATTCGGCAATTTTTTTTTTATCTGTTTTCAATATCTTTTTTAAGACATTAGAGATTGAATTGAATTTAACTAGATAAGCCATCACATGATTATTAAACAATAATGTATCAGTTCTAGAAATGATATAGTCATGATAGGTTCATTAGCTTTTGATGGTGCATTTACCTCATAATAGTATTATTTTCTTAGAATATAGTATTCAACATGAAAGCAAAAATAACTGATAAGATTGTGTTGAGGCTACAACACCAGTATTGTAAACGTGTTTCTCAATATGCTATTAAGTAGTGCAAATATTTTGATATTGGTGGCAATAAGAAGGGCAAAGGAACTTCCTTTTGGAAACATATGAAATAAGTACAGAATAAGGGTAAATTCAGTACAAAACTATAGAGATAAAGTATAAAAGTCCCAAAAATTGATATTTTTTTGTCGATTTCCAGTATCATTCTTAGTATATTAAAGATTAAGTTAGATTTGTCTTAATATGGCGATTTCATGATTATTAAGGCTTGATGTATTAGCCCTAGGACTAATATAGTCATGATAGATTCATTAGTTTTTGATAGTAGTGTCGAAAGGATTCATTTACCTAATACACTAATGGTTTACACTAGTATGAGTGACTTGGATATGGTGTCTATTTTTTCAAGTATTTGAACACCTATTATCATGATCATTACTTAAAGAAAACATAATTTTATTATGTTAAAAGGTCTACTATGTTGTTACACCCACCGAATTGAGGTAAACTCAGCCAAAGAAAAAGCAAGCACAAAAATACGCGCAATAAATACAGAACGAGGGCAAATTTAGTACAAAACAGCAGATATGAAGTATTAAAGTCCTAAAAATTATTAATTTTTATCGATTTCCAGTATTATTTTTAGTATATTAGAGATTAAGTTGAATTTATCTTAATCTGACTATTGCATGATTATTAAGCCATGATGTATTAATATTAGAACTGGTATAGTCATGAAAGGTTTATTGGTTTCGATAGTGGTGTCTAAAGGATTTATTACCTCATACACCAATGGTTTACACTAGTATGAATGGGACCACAGGTGATTGGACGTAGGTTCTTGTATTCTCAACTATTTAAAAATGTATTATTAGGACAATTACTTGAAGAAAAGATAATTTTATTATGTTAAAGGCTCTTATGTGTTGTTGTATCCATCCAATTGAGGTATACTCTGTCAAAGAAAAACAAGTACAAAAATACGCGAATTGAGTACAGAATAAGGGCAAATTCAATATAAAACTACAGAGATGAAGTATAAAAGTCCTAAAGTTAGTATTTTTTTTTTTGGATCTTCAGTAGTATTTTTAGTATATTAGAGATTAAGTTGCATTTGTCTTAATATGAGGATAGCATGATTATTAAGCCATGATGTACTAGTCTTAGGACTAATATAGTCATGATAGGTTTATTGATTTTCGATGGTGGTGTCGAAAGGATTCATTCACTTCATACACCAATAGTCTACACTAGTATGAATGAGAACACAAGTGGTTAGATATGGGTATTTGTGTTCACAACCATTTGAACACATACCATCACAACCATTAGGTAAAGAAAAGATAATTTTGTTGTGTTAAATGGTCTTATGTGTTGTTGCACCCACAAAATTGAGGTAAACTCGGCCAAAGAAAACACACATACAAAAACACGTGAAATAATTATAGAATAAGGGCAAATTCAATATAAAATTACAAAGATGAAGTATAAAAGTCCAAAAAATTAATATTTTTTTTATCGATATCCAGTATCTTTTTTAGTATATTAGAGATTAAGTTGCATTTGTCTTAATCTGGCGATTGCATGACTATTAAGCCATGATTTATTAGTCTTAGGATTGATATAGTCATGATAGGTTTATTGATCTTCGATGGTGGTGCTGAAAGGATTCATTTACTTTATACACCAATAGTTTATACTAGTATGAATGAGAACACAAATGGTTGGACATGGGTGTTTGTGATCACAACCATTTAAACACATACTATCACAACCATTAGCTAAAGAAAAAATAATTTTATTGTGTTAAATGCTCTTATATGTTGTTGCACCTACAAAATTGATGTAAACTCGGCCAAAGAAAACGCACGTATAAAAACACATGAAATAAGGATAGAGCGAGGGAAAATTCGGTACAAAATTACAAAGATGAAGTATAAAAGTCCTAAAAATTAGTATTTTTTTTTATTGATATCCAGTATCTTTTTTAGTAAATTAGAGATTCAGTTGCATTTGTCTTAATCTGGCGATTACATGACTATTAAGACATAATGTATTAGTCTTAGGACTGATATAGTCATGATAAGTTTATTTATTTTTTATGGTGGTGTCGAAAGGAATCATTTACTGCATATAGCAATAGTTTACATGAGTATGAATGAGAACATAAGTGGTTTGAAGTGGGTGTTTGTGTTCTCAACCATTTGAACACGTGTTATCCCGACCATTACTTGAAGAAAAGACAATTTTATAGTGTTAAAGGTTCTTATGTGTTGTTGCACCCATTGAATTGAGGTAAGCAAGGCCAAAGAAAATACAAGTACAAAAACACGTGAAAGAAGTACAGAACGAGGGCAAATTTACTACAAAATTGCAAAGATGAAGTATAAAGTCCTAAAAATTAGTATTTTTTATCGATATCCAGTATCTTTTTTAGTATATTAAAGATTAAGTTGCATTTATCTTAATTTGGCGATTGCATGACTATTGAGCCATGATGTATTAGTCTTAGGACTGATATAGTCATGATAAGTTTATTAATATTCGATGATGGTGTTGAAAGAATTCATTTACCTCATACACCAATAGTTTGCACGAGTATGAATGGGAAGACAAGTAGTTGGAAGTGGGTGTTTGTGCTCCCAACTATTTGAACACGTGCTACCATGACCATTACTTGAAGAAAAGATAATTTTATAGTGTTAAAGGTTCTTATGTGTTGTTGCACCCATTGATTGAGGTATACTTGACCAAAGAAAAACAAGTACAAAAATAAGCAAAATAAGTAGAGAACAAGGGCACATTCAGTACAAAATTGCAGAGATCAAGTATAAAAATCCTAAAATTAGTATTTTTTTATCAATTTCCAGTATCACTTTTAGTAGATTAGAGATTAAGTTACATTTGTCTTAATATGATGATTGCATGATTATTAAGCCATGATTTATTAGTCTTAGGACTGATAGTCATGATAGGTTCATTGATTCTTTATGGTGGTGTCGAAAGGATTCATTTACCTTATACACCAATGATTTACACTAGTATGAATGAGAACGCAAGCGGTTACATGTGAGTGTTTGTGTTCTTAACCATTTGAACTCATGCTATCACGATCTTTACCTAAAGAAAAGATGACATTATTATGTTAGAGGCTTTTATGTGTTGTTCTACCCATCAAATTGAGGAAAACTCGGCCAAAGAAAAAGCAAGTATGAAAACATGCAAAATAACTATAGAACAAGGCGAATTCAGTACAAAACTGCAGAGATGAAGTATAAAAGTCCTAAAAATAGGTATTTGTTTGTCAATTTTAAGTATTATTCTTAGCACATTAAAGATTAAGTTGAATTTGCCTTAATCTAGTGATTGCATTAATATTAAGCCATCATGCATTACGCTTAAGACTGATATAGTCATGACAGGTTCATTGGTTTCGATGGTGGTGTCGAAATGATTTATTTACCTGATACACCAATGGTTTACACTAATATAAATGAGAACACAAGTTATTAGATATGGGTGTTTGGATTCCAAACCATTTGAACACATGCTATCACTACTATCACCTAAAGAAAATATGATTTTATTGTGCTTGAGGGTCTTATGTATTATTCCACCGATCGAATTGAGGTAAACTCAGGCAAAAGGAAAAGTAAGTACAAAAAAATGCAAAATAAGTATGGAACCAAGCGAACTCAGCACAAAAAATGTAGAGATGATATATAAAAGTCCTAAAAATAGGTTTTTTTTGTCGATTTCTAGTATTATTCTTAATACATTAGAGATTAAGTTGAATTTGTCTTAATCTAGTGATTGCATGAATATTAAGCCGTCATGTAATAGTTTTAGGATAGATATAGTCATGATTGGCTTGTTGGTTATCGATGATGGTATTGAAAGGATTCATTTACCTCATACACTATTGGTTGACACTAGTATGAATGAGACTACAAGTGGTTGGATGTAGGTGTTTGTGTTCTCAACCATTTGAACACGTACTATCACGACCATTACCTAAAGAAAAAGATAATTTTATTGTGTTGAAAGGTCTTATGTGTTGTTGCACCCATCGAATTGAGGTAAATTTGGCCAAAGAAAAAGAAAGTACAAAAACACACAAAATAAGTACAAAACACAGAAAATTCAGTACAATACTATAGAGATGAAATATGAAAGTCCCAAAAATAGTTTTTTTTTTTTTTTTTTTGTTGATTTTCAGTATTATTCTTAGTACATTAGAGATTAAGTTGAATTTGTCTTAATCTGGTGATTGCATGAATATTAAGCCATCATGTATTAGTCATAGCATTAATATAGTCGTGATAGGTTTATTGGTTTCAATAGTAGTTTCGAAAGAATTCATTTACCTCATATACCAATGGTTTACACTAGTATGAATGAGAACACAAGCGGTTGGATGTGGGTGTTTGTGTTCCTAATCATTTGAACACATGTTATCATGATCATTACCTAAAGAAAAGATGATTTTATTGTGTTAGAGGGTTGTGTTGTTCCACCCATCGAATTAAGGTAAACAATGTCAAAAGAAAAGCAAGTACAAAAACACGTGAAATAAGTATAGAAAAGGGTGAATTCAGCATAAAATTGCATAGATGAAATATAAAAGTCCCAAAAATAGGTATTTTTTTTATCGATTTTCAATATTATTCTTAGTACATTAGAGAATAAGTTGAATTTGTCTTAATATGGTGATTGCATGAATATTAAGCCATCCTTTATTGGTTGTAGGGCTGATATAGTCATGATAGGTTCATTGGTTTCGATGGTGGTGGTGTATGCACTAATATGAATGAGAACACAAATGATTGGATGTGGGTGTTTGTGTTCCCAACCATTTGAACACGTGCTATCACGATCATTAGCTAAAGAAAAGATGATTTTGTTGTGTTAGAAGGTCTTATGTGTTGTTCCACCTATTGAATTGAGGTAAACTCGGCTAAAGAAAAAGCAAGTATAAAAACATGTGTAATAAGTACAGAACAAGGTAAATTCAGTAGATGGTCTTACATGTTGTTGGTCTTTACATTGGTAGTTGTATTCCCAACCATTTTAACACTTGCTTATCCACACCATTACTTGAAGAAAACATGATATTATTGTTTTAGATGGTCTTATATGTTGTTTTCACATATAAATTGACGCAAATTAAACCATACAATAAGTGAGTGTATAAAAACACTCAAATGCAATACTAGTTTTTAAAGATGAAGTATTTTATTCCTATTATCAATTTTGGATATGTAAAAGTGAAGTATTTATTTTTGAATATGAGGTATTAATTTTTCTGATTTGCAGTATCTATTTTATATATTTTAAATATCGTTCAGTTTAACAATTATAGTTCTTGTTGTAGTGCTATAGCCAAGAACCATTGTATTTCCTTGCAATATTGATGTCAAACTGTAACAATTGTCACATACAATAGTGCTTTATACTAGTAGTTGTCTTCCTAACTATTTGAACAAATGTTTATGCATACCATTAATTTAAGAAAATATGGTTTCACTATTTTAGATAGTCTTATATGTTGTATTCACTAATAATTTGACATAGATAGACCATATGACACGTGAGTATAAAAATACTCTATTGCAGTATTAATTTCTTAAAATGTACTTTGTTCTTGTTATGAAGTGTGTTCCTGCTTAAAGGAAGTATTGGTCATTTGAAATGAGGCATTATTTTTTAGAATGAGGTGTTATTTTTTTAATTTGCAGTGCAGTAGAAAATGACTCCAAATATAAATTTATCCTACAGTTGAAAACAACAATAATTCATGACTATTCTCTATTGCTTGTATAGCCTATTCGCTTTTTCCACCATAATAAATAGTAAAGACCTACCATAAGACCCATCAAGAAATAGGTTGTCAATGGCAGAAGAAAAAGAAGAAGAATGAAGAAAGCAAGAAAGAAACTGCCTTGGTGTATCTGCAGGAGAGAGGCATCTCAGGGAGAGAGAGGTGGAGAGAAAATCTAGGTATGTAAACAGAGAGAGAAAGTGTTTGCATGTAAACTCAACCAAAAGGGGAAAAAAAATGAGAAAACAAGACGTATGAGAGTATTTTGGTGAAATCAAGTGGGTGGGGAGTAAACTTTGATTTGAAACTTGAAATAGAGAGTTAAAACTATGAAGTGGGTAGGTGAGGACTAAATCATGAATTGAAAATAGATTTGATTATTTTAAATAAGATCCCCATCTTTCTCTCTTAAACATTTTTCCTTTTATCAAGGCATCTTAATTTTGGAGGAAAGCAAAAAATTATTATGCCAAAAATTGGTTACTTAACTTTCACTCTCTTCCTAGGCCTTTTTTTTTTTTTTTTTTCTCTTGATAATTCGCCCCACCCTCAATATATTAGAAAAAAATTTCCAAAAATCTCTTTAAAAACTCTATAAATTTTTAAAAATCTAACAGATTTCTTAGAGTGATATCGGGTAATAATAAATATATGTTTAGTTTAAGTTTTCAAGTGTAAAAACTTTTCAATGAATTTCTCTCAAGTTTAAGTTCAACTTTTTTATAGTTTCTTTAGATTTTTAAATTGATCAATATTGGTGATAATTTAATTTTAATAAATTAAATATTTAGAAAAAATATTTTTTAGATTTCTTAGATATATGATCATAGTAGAAAAAAAAATTAATATTAAAATTGAATAAACTAAAAAAAGATTAAAATTTTCAAATTTCATAAATTAAGTTGTGTATAAGTTTTCACTACAAATAAATATAATTAAAAGAAGGAGTTTTAAAATCAAGAAGTAATTAAAAAAATAACCAATAAGTTCAAGGGTTATTTTATTGAAGAATTATAGTAAGAACTTATAATAAAAAAAAATTGAATGAAAAAGTTAGTGGAATAGATTTTTTTATTCTAAAGAAATTTTCATAATTTTTCTATTGATAATCATCGCCAAAATTTCATTTTCTAGTATACGTGGCAATGATACTAATATAAAAAAAGGGTTAATTACCCAAACCTCCTAAGATTTGGCCTAAATACAACAAGGTTTACAAATTTAATGAAATTACAAATAACCCCTGATGCTGACGATCAACCATTAAGTCAAAGAATTTTTGTGAAATGACTAATTTACCTTTAATTGAATATATCATAAGAAAAGCAAAAGAAAAAAATGCACAAAAACTAAAATGACCTTAACATTACAAAATAACTAAAACACCCATGAAGTTTTATAAAAATGTAAAAAATAACCACAAGTAATAAAATTACAAAAATACACTAAAATTATTAATAAAATATATAAATTATAAAATAATTAAATAACTAAATATATACATGCATATATAATACAATATCATGTATATTAGTCAATATATATTTATATTTTTACTTAATATATGCAATATACATATATATAGCATGTACATATACATACACAACCACATCCCACCCCCATCCTACCGCAACCCTATGCTCCTCCTCCCTTCAGCCTCCCAACCGCAACCCCCTATCGTTGCCATGGCGGCCACTATGGCAGCACAACAATGGCCACATGGCCAAGTTCCCAGCTACCATGGGCAATAGTCGCCGACCGACCATGGTCGACAGAACAAAGGGAGGGGTGGGGGTGGGGGGAAGAAAAAGGGGGTCGGGTTTTAGAATAATATTTATTTTTATTAATTAATTAAAAACTTAATTAAAATATATAATTTTTACCGATTTATTCAGAATTAATAAAGTATTTTAAGTTTTTATTTGTCTTACTTTTAATTAGACATGTTCATTATTTAAATAATTTATTTGTTTTAGATATGATTATTATTTTAACAATTCATTTAGTTAAATTATTTCATATATGTTTATTATTTTAATATTATATAATATGTAATTCAATTAATAAATATATTTTTATTTAATATAATTAAATCAATTAAATTATGTATATAATTAATTTAGTTAATTTTTACTGTTTAATCTTTTTTTAAATTTTAGATTTTTACTATTTTTTAATTAATTAACTCTTAATATGTTAGATTTTTTTTCATTTTTTATTTTTATTAATAAATAAATTCAACTAAGTTGAATTATAGTATTTTAGATGTGCTTTTATTTTAATACTAGAATATATAATTTAAAATTATTAAATTATGGTTATATAAGATAATAGATTTTTAATTTTATTTTTTAATATTTTACTTATTTTATTTCTTATTTAATAAGTAATTTCAACTTAATCTAATTAAAGTATTTTAATTATATCTATTATTTAGATATCACTAATCATTATGTAATCTAAAATTATAAAAGTTATTTTATTTAAGAGATGAATTTAATATTTTTTTTTAATTTTTTACTTATTTTCTTTTTCAATTAATAAATAGTTTAATTAAAATTAATTAGATTATTTAACTTAAATTTAAATATTATGAAATTTTATTAATAATAAAATATATTTAAATTTATTATGAGTAATTTAAGTAATGTTAAAATTACACCCCTATAATATGAAAAATATTACAAATAGGTCCAAAGATAATTTTGTCATAAGAATAACCATAGTAGTAACTACAGGGCATTTTTGGATTTCATGCAAAAATTTCAATGACGTTAGCATTTTTTTGGATGGAGGCTAATGAATTTTCAAAAATGAAAGACGGAACAAAACATTAGGGGGTATTTGTAATTTCATCAAACCTTTAAGTTTTTGGGTAAATAGGCCAAACCTTAGGGGGGTCTGGTAATTAACCCTAGAAAAATAAGATTTTAAGAAAAAAAAAGTACAAAATAAATAAAAAAGTCTAGATAAATAAATGGCCCATGAACCCAATAAATTAAGCCCACTAAGATGGCCACCAGAATTCAAGTGAGTTAGAGTTTATTAATAACTTAATCGATATAAATACTAAACCCTCAAGCTGGAAAAGGCATCTAATCATTTTTTTTTTTTTTTTTTTTATAAAACTTGAGCACTAACACCTACGATGGAGAACCCAAGAGGGACACGAATCGATACAATTTAGTAAGGACCCCGAGAGATTCCCTAGGCAACTTAGCTCCAAAAAAGAACCAAAGGGATCTTTGGAGTATAAAGCTCCACGAAAAAAAATCCTAAGTCATTTGCTAAGCAGGTAATCTTGCTAGAACACAATGATCTTCAAAGCACGAAGCTTCGTCAAAAATCCAAGGCATTTGCAAAACACAAAATTCTATCGGAGACTTTAAGCATCCTTAAAGCATCTTCTTAAACGATCGCGCCCAAGCACAACTGCCCAGAGGCGTATGCTAAATCCCCACCACCCGACGAACAACCTCCACATGCAAAGCCGCCCAATGGTTGCCTCCACAACATAGTCGCCCAATGGGCGACCTCCAAGTCCCGACGGCCATTAGACGGACCACTTTGTTCATGTGGACTTCCTAACCCTCCGACACCTAATATCTATTCTCACTGCTCTACACTTAGTTCCAATGTGCTGCTCGCATTAGACCCGCTTCCCTCTTTTGTCAAAGGAACTTTAAGATTAATATGCAGCTACTGAGCTCTGAAAGAGTTAAAAGAAAAGAGAGAGTATAGACAATACTTAGAAGAAATTACGAAATATAATTTTACAATTAATTAAGGTCATGTCGACCACAATTAATTAAACTTGACAAACAATATTAATTATGAGATATATATTAACAAATTTATTAGACCTTGATTTCCCAATATATATATGTGTGTGTCAAATGTCGAATTAAAACTCTATTTTTTCACCAAAACTCCTAACAGTAAGAAAAATAATTATTAATATGAATATGAAAAATATATAATTGAAATAAGAAAGATAATATTTACCAATTAATTTCTAAAAAGTAAAACCACTAAACTGTAGAATGAATGAACCCATTTACGTAAACAAAAGCTAGCTATTTAATAAGGAGTACATAAATATTGGAATAAATTATGGAATACTTATTATTATTTTTTTTTTCTAATTGGTTCTTGATTACCTAACCTACAAATTAGAAAGATTATTTCCGTATGTGAATAAAAATTTGTGATAGTAATGAAAAATTATCTAGCAATTGAAATCTAATAATAAAAAATTAATTTAGAAATTTAGAATTATAAAATATATAAAAGTAATTATTTTACTTGGACAAAAGAAGAAATATCAAGCCATCTACATCATGCTCCATGTGGGAAAGAGAAAAATATGGAGTGAACACTATTTTACTTTATATATATTAAATAGTAAAAATAATTTTATTTTATTTTATCTCCATGATGAATTTTTCCCTCTCAATGTAATAGTTTTTTGTCTTCAATTATTTCATTCCATCAAAACCTTTTCCTTTTATATATTCTAAAAACTTAAATAAATGAATTAAATTTATTAATAAAAATTAAAGTATTATATAAAAAGTAGACAAATATTTTTATTTATTTTATATTATAAAAATTATAGCATACGTATAGATGTGCCCATATTATTAATATATATATATATATATTAAATTATTATATATACAATACGAATCACTCATTAAAAGTTTTTCTTTTCTTATTAGAAAATTTTTAAATATTTAACCCCTGTTTTTTAAATTTGTTCACCGCCTATATTAAATCCCTATTTATAACCTCTTACTTGCTTTCTTTTCTAATTTAGTAATTTTATTCCCATCACAAAATATCAACTAGTTAAACAAAAGTAAATCAAGGAGAGAATTGGGGTTGAATTTTTCACAATTTCTTAAGGCGCCTGTGATGAACAATTACATGCCCGCTTATCTTGGATGTTATTCGTCAAGTCAACATTTATAAGAAAATTCTACTCCACACTAGGTTCGACCACACCACACAATGATATTATGCCATGTGAAAAATTAATTTTTTAATTAAAAAATAATCAAATTTTATTACGCAACCAAACCAAGATTAAATTAATCTTCTTCTCGATTGAAATATGAAGACTCATTTAGAAAGAAGAGAAAAATTAGGAATGATTCAAATTTTAAGGACAAGAATTGTTTTGCTTAAATGTATGGTTTTGAACATATGTGTGCACTCCCCATTTCACAGAAAAATGTTCAGAAACTGGAAAATATTGATTTTGACGACTTCTTGATTTTCAAGGGACAAACATCCTGAGCACTTCTTCCATTTAATCTTACCTTTGCCACAGACACAAGTATCAGCACAAACTGTAGGAAAGAGAAACCAAGGGCATCGATTTATTCTTATTGCAATGGCCTAATGATAGTTTTCTGGGATTGCTGTGGGATTTCTGGCCTTAATAACCCTTTTGTTACTGTTCTTTCTTGAGGACTCATAAGTATTGAAGTCATTTTTTTTACCTCTATTAATGGAAGATTCAAGTTCTTGCACAGATTTTTTTGGTTGGAAACATAATATCTCTTAAAAATCAACAAAGATCCATGAGCCCAAGAGACCCGTCGAGGATCTCATTAGCCCAACTCTCATGAGAGATGACTTGATGCACTGAAGGCAGCTGAATCATGTGATTGAAGCCTTCTTGCAAATCTGTAAGGGTGGCTAAATTTTTCAATAGAGAGTGGCTGATGCTGATGTGGCTTCTGAGGCCTTTAATCTACATAAATGATATTCAACAGAATCAACTAATATATGAAATTTGGATGGCGAACTATCTGATCTACAATGCATATAAGCCATTTTTTCTTAGCAATATACAATTTGAGGCTTGAGAATTGATGTTGATGGGTTGAATATACAATTAAATCCTCCTCATTAATTGCAGTTGCAATATTACATGAATATTCTTGTGGGAATTTGAGATAGTATTCTATGCAGTAAAGTAAGGCTAAATCCAATACTAATATAATCTTTTGCATGCATCCATTTTTTTTAAAGTACAGAGATTGAGAAGGAATTACAGGGAAAAAAAATAGTTTAATCTACTTAATTTTAATAACTACATCTTCATCACTTTTCTATTTGTAAGAATAAAAATGAAGAAGAGTATGAGACAAATTGAGATAATGCGACAAAAATGATAGAAATAAGGTTGTTTATCGCAATGACTTGAAAGAAGTACTCCGTTGAAAAATTCAGATCTAATGTTTATGTAATTTAGAATTATTCTTGATTTTCTCTTCTTTCCAAATGGGAGTTCATATTCCAATCAAGAAGAAGATTGGTTTAACTATAGTTCAGTTGGATAATAATGTTTGACTATTTTTTTAATTAAAATTAATTTTCCATATGGCACAATGTCATTGCATGGTGTGGCCAAACTTGATGTGGAGTAGAATTATCCACGTTTACACGCAATTTCAGTCCATGCCCATTTACCGTTTAATTGTTCTCTCCTTCAATAGCTTCTGAACCCCCTTATATAATCCATCTTCGCAATTTGCATGTTAGTCAGTTACAAAATTTTTTAGTGCTTTCAATTTTCTTGACTCGATTTTCTTATCTGCTCACGAATTGAATTCATGGACTTGATTTTATTAAAGTAAAGACCTTGGATGTGAATTTTAGCCATATATATGAAACTTTAGGTGTAATTTAAGGGGGATTTTTCTTTGGATTAGGAGGAACATTGTTGAATTAAGTGTAAACCTTCGCATTAATGCAAATGGGTGTGATCCTAATTATGTGGATGTTAAAGATCATGATTTTTGTTCAGAATTGCCAGATTATCTAATTATGCTGTGTTTTTCTCATTTATTACTCTCTGCATATTGAGGTATTCGGTAGTTTTTTATAATGACCAGCATCCCTTCTACTTCATAAAGTTACTTCCAGTCTTGGTCTGAGAAAGACCAATATATGACGGTCAATGAACAAATAAAAAAGTGAAAATAGAAAAACTTATGGTAAGATAATAGGATTTGTTTTGAGCAAAAATTGAGGTGCTTTCTCTCAATTTCAATACAGAGAAACATTCATGGCAATAAGGAGCCAAAGCAGCTGCATTGTACGCCAAATTATGCATGACTACTTTTGTAGATATTGTTGCATTGCCCTCTTGCCAACATAATGATGCTATGTGGATAGTCTATTGCTATACAAAAAGAGTAGTTATATGAAAAAATGCCATTCATTCACCTTCTAGTTTCATGTCAATTAATGAGACGAATAAGATCTAATGAGATTACAATTGATTCTATATACTACTTTTATTTCTTCACTGCTTTGAAGCTCCACTTATCTAGTGAGCAAACGTGATGTCCATCTTCTATATGAGTCCCTACGGATAAACATGACATACTTGAGTAATTTAATTGTTAATTGTGGGTAATAGTTTATAGTTCCTAAGAATGTAATTGTTCTAGAAGGCTAATGAGTTTCCCCTTGGGGACTGTCTTGCACTTATTTATTTATGTGCTGATCTTGGTAAGAATTTTCATGATTTTTGAGTGTCTATTTCTATATTGCTTCACTCTTAACTAGGTCCAAACTTCGGAAGAACAAGTAAGAACTTCTGCTAAGCGGAAACTTAATTGCTAGTCTTTTTGACAATGATACAAGGTATGCTGTGGTATTTGTTAAAAAAATGACAATGGTATGGCAGAATCATTGGATATGTTCTCAAAATCTATATGATATATGTCAATGCAAAAGATCAAAGAGAATACTTAGAGTCTCCCTTAAGAGAGAAGAAAGAGGAAGTTCTACCTATTTTAGTTAATGATTCTCTTGCGCTCATGTGCCTTTTTTTTTCTTCTTGTGATGGCACTTTACTTCTATATGTATCTGAGGCTAGTAGTACAATAAGCTAAACATTGGTATTGGAGTTTCTGTGCTACTTTACTTGAGACAAATGTGGATATATGGGGCTATTGTACTAAAGAAGCTTAGCATGATTCTGACTACTTGGAGGTGTTTGCAAATTCTAAAAATGTGCTTCACAAATTTTAGCGAAATATTAGTTAATTGAAATGTTTGGTTCAATTTTGCCTTAATTGAAGCTCCAGAAAGTTCTTGGAGTTGGCAACAGGGTGCTTTCCAAACTTTCAATTTTTCCCTAAACAATTTAAAGTTCCTTTAATTTAGAAAATTGTGTCCTCAACAACTTTACTATATTCCCAATTTACCCTTTGCTTGTTCAAATTTGATTTGCTCTCCATTTCTTTGATATTAGTATTATCATTATCATTATTATCATTACTGGTTCCTAACTCTGTATTGATACTTCTTCTTTTAGTGTGGTTCAACACTGCACTTTGGTTCTTTGTGTAATTCATTTGAGTGCAGCATACAAATTGCAATAGAGAAGATGATATTGTGGCAACTTCAATGAAGAGAACAGAGCAAGAGGCTTTGTATTTTGCTATTCAGGTTTTTGTGGGCAAACAGTTCAAATCTTTATCCCTGACTCTTGTGGTTGGACTCTTATCTGGTGTATACATTCCACACAACTTCTTCATATATTAGTCGAAAACTTTTCAATTCTTCTCTCCTTATCTTTCATTTTCTCTTCAATTGAATATATGTATTTTATGACATCTTTATCTACTTTGTTGCTTTCAAGATTTTAGGAGTCAAAAATGAAATAAAACTTCTTAGAATTACAATCACTTATGAGGGTAGTCAGATTGTCATCTGTGGTGAGATTAGGAGCATGCATAATATATACTGGTTTAAAATTATACTAATAACTCTTTACTTTTGGTGACAGGATGATGGGGATTTATTATTTAAAACACAACTTTGAAGGGCTAGAGATACCCAAGATTTGGAAACTGACTAGTGTCAGTGAGTAATATGAGCTTTGTTCCTTAAGGATCTTGATAGTGTGTTGTGGCTGAGGGTAAATTTGCTCATAAATGTGATGGTTTAAGACTTTAAGTTCAACATATTGCTTATATAAGATACACTTAGTTTTCTTACATTGTGTCTCATCTCGCATGCATGTTTTTCAGTTCAAGGGGTGGACGGTTAAGGGATTTTATTTGTGGCCTGTAGTGATTGATTAGTATCTAAGACTTGTATATCTCGCCTTGGAAAAAGAAAGGGACTTATTGTTTCCCTTGTCTCCAGGAAGAAGAGCTGGAACAATTATGCAAATGAGTTGAAGTTTGTGGGTTTATCGAGAAGGAAGGCGAGGCTAACTTACAATATTTGTGTTGCCTTTTTGCAATTTCAGATCCAAGGATGTATTTCAAGAGGTATAAAAAGAAAAAAGGAAAAGGAAAAACTTGAAGAACATTCAAAGTGGTTACATTTGTTTTGTGATTTATAGTAGCTCCATATTGTAACACTCCGACTTTTAGAATAAAACTTAGAAAATATTGAGAATTAACTTAATTAGATTTTGAGTAGTCATAATAATAATAATAACAACAACAACAACAACAACTACTACTACTACTACTAAATTTTATGATAAATTATAAATTATGGATTTAGATCTTAACGTGATATCGATTAAGTTCATTAAAATCCTATTGTAATTTCTTAAAATCTTAAAGAACTAGAAAATAATTAAATTAAGGATCTAATTGCATGAAATTCCTAATGTTGGGGGTTTAAAAAAAAAAAAAAAAAAAAAATAATAATAATAATAATAATAATAAGAAGAAGAAGAAGAAGAAGAAGAAGAAGAAGAAGAAGAAGAAGAAGAAGAACTACTAAATTTTGGATCGTAAATTATAAATTATGGATTTAGATCTTAACGTGATATCGATTAAGTTCATTAAAATCCTATTGTAATTTCTTAAAATCTTAAAGAACTAGAAAATAATTAAATTAAGGATCTAATTGCATGGAATTCCTAATGTTGGGCGTTTAAAAATTATATCCAAACCTTTGAGGGATTGAAATGTAGACTATGGGTCAATTTGTAGGTAGATAATGAGCTGAGGGACTTAAATAAAGCTAGCCAGCTGAAAAGTTAGGGGTTGAAAATACAATATTGAAAAGTAGTTATATATATAACCTTAAGGCCAAAACTTTGTCAAATTCCCTCATGCATACCCACCTTCTCTTCCTTCACCCCTCATCATCACCGCGGCCAAAAATACAAAGCTGAACTAACCAGGACCTTCTCTCAGCATAGCGAACACATCAGTACCAAATTCAACCAGAATGGACAGACAAAACATCGGGAATTTGAGCTTGACGATTGTAGGTTTCGGAGGTGGTTGTTCCATGGTGGCAAGTGGTGGAAAGGGAAAACCAGCTACTAGGTTTTGATGGACTCAACGAGAGGAGTGTACTGGTGGTTTCAATTTCATCATTTGACCATCGGAGAAGGAGAATTGAAAGAGGTGATGCGCTGCAACGTTAGGTGGTGTTGTGGGATTTTGCTTAAAATTGACTGGGAAGGTTGTAGTGGAAGCTGAAATTGGTTGAGGGATTTTGATCAGCACAACGAGGCATGTGTACTAGTGGTGGTAGTGTCCTTTTTTTACGGCCGACGGCACACAGCAGTACCGTCGGCAGGCAGTGGCGCTCCGATGGCTTCCGAACAGAAGGTTTAAAAGTTGATCTAAGTTCATCTAGCTTGTTCCCAGCTTGAGATTAGGTCCGAATTCGATCTAATTTAAGTAAATTGTTATAAATACATTTCAATTCGATTCGTTTCCCGAATTCAATTATAACTTTCGCTTAACTTTAATTATAGCATGAATTAATGTTTGTTAAATTATTGCTCAACCTAAGTTGGGAGTTGAATGGAATAATTATCTAGAAAGTACGCTATGAGAACATAAAAATAAGCTATCCTTGGAATTGACTAGTCATAGCGACAGTTAAAATAAGAGCTAATTCAAATAGATATTAAAATACTACTTAAGTTTAAACATAATTAGGGACATAGAGGATTGAATAGGAGCATGTTATTATTCTCAATAGTTAGATCCCTCATAATTGGGCAATGAAAGGATTAAATAATCAAATTAGATATTTGTGATAAGACAAGATATTTCGTCAAATTAAAATACATGAGTTCAAATGAATCAATGATAACCTTTGGTATAATTGAGAGGGCTACATAATGGTATTATAAGTTAGAGGTTTTAGTAAAGGACATTAATTGACATAGAAACTAGTACTTTGAGACATTCCAGTATGTTCTCAGCAGTAAGTTGAATTCTATAAAGTTATATGTACTGAATAATTATGGACATGGGATTATTACTTAGACTATAATGAATTCAAATAACATTACAAACTAGAGTAAGTAATATTTAGATACATGAGTACTTGAAGGGATTATTGAGAAAACACTAACGTAAAATCGAACATGCTCGAACTAATTGATTAGGCAGTTTGATACAGAAATGAGATTAGGAAACACATTAAGTTTAGAATACATTAAGCACTAAAGTATAAAAAGGACACTAGGTATAGTGACATTAAGTAGTTTAAAGAATTAATATGATATTGATTCCAGTCAACTTATAATAAATTACGAAATAAGGATGAGAGCCACCCAAACTACTAAAAGAGTCCCTTGCATCTGTCAGGTGAGTTTTACACTCGCTATTATGAGACCTTCTTGATGGGGAAAGAACTTACATGCTATATCTATGACTATTGTTGCATGATCTTTGGTACATATTTTCATGATATTTTAACTATGATAAATATTTCACATATTTGAGAGTCAAAGCTTCCATGGTTCTACTTGAGAAATGCAATTTGATATATAGAACGATCTCATTGCTATAATTTGATATTGTATAGATTCAGTTATAGTATTTTCGATTCCGATTACATTGATGGTTTTAAATGTGGCGAATAAGTTATGACACAAATTATGCTAATATAATATATTCCTAAGACCCTTGGAAAGTAGGGGACGCTATGGGAAGTTGGGCTCAGGACTAGGTCTGAAAATACAACCAGACAGCATGGACCAACGGTGATTGGTCTCCCGGTTAGCACCCACTTACGATCCTGATTCACAGATAGTTGGAGGCAGCTGTCTGCGACTGTCGGGATCTAGCATGCGGTGGACCATACCATATGTTAGTTATGTCAAATCCGACCACTCGAAATCTAGAGGATAAGGATTTCAGTATTTCTAAAAAAGGATCGATAAGGTAGAAGACCTCTAACAGTCTTTTGCGAAAGTAATTGATACATTTTGATATTTATGTTTTGAACTTGAGTAATTTATGAAAGTTGACTGATTGTCCGAAAATTATATCGATCATTACATTTTTTTTCTTAATTAAAACTTCTTCAAGAAAAGTATTGAAAATTGTGAAGTCTTGGCACTGGTATGGGACGGTGTTGAGGTCGAATATTTAAGATTTGAAGAAAATCCTTTTCGAATGAAAAATAAATTATTTATATCTTATCATGTGATCGACATGAGAATATATTTAAAGCATCTATCAGCATGCCAACTCACTAAGTCATTCGTACTTATGGTTATTTTTGTATTATTTTTCCTATTCTACCCCAGATAGGAGCAAGTGATGGCGGGAGCCGAGCGACATTTCATAAAAGGTATATAGTTTTGTAGATGTATGTAAATGCATAGGTTGCGATATGCTTGGGTTGATATGTAAATAAAGTTGATAAGTTTTGCATTGTGACTTTTGTTGGTTCAGGAATAGGCGTGAATTATAGAACGTTGTTGTTTTGTGCTTTGTTTTTACTACATTTGCTAAGTGTTGATATTAATAATATTGGAGGTATTTTAGCAATGTTAAGTGAAATTCTTTTAAGTTCCGATTACATGTTGATTTTGTTAAAAGTTGATTGTTTGAATTAAATGCTTTGAATTTTGAAAGAATTATTTGTATCCAGGGAATTTGTATATAGATCAAGTAGCACCTCGGTCAGGAGCAGGCACCTCCCCATCAGGGGCGCTACACATATGCCCATCCACATTGTTCCTTGTAATTTACAAATGTTTCCTCTTTGTAAAAATTATGACATATTGTTATATCTAGTGAATTTTTTATATTAAATTATTCATTTTATATGTTCTCTAATGAAATTGGAATTGTCTATATAATAATTGGTAGCAACTGGTTCAATTTTGTTTTGCAATTATTATTTGGCTACTAATATCTACACATTAGCAATTAATTTAATTTATTTTTGCAACAATCATTTACTTGCTAAAATATACACATTAGTAATCAATTGAAATTATTTCTGGAAGCATATTAGCAACTAACAGCTAATTTTTGGTTGCTAAATCATACAAAATGTAGTAAGCATTGCAACAATATTAAAATTATTGCAACCAATTATTCATTGCTAATAAATTTTATTAGCAATGTTAATTTATCATCGCAATATAGTCGCTAAAACATGTTAAATAAGGTAATTGTTGCAACCATTTAAAAGTTGTTGCAACGAAGAACTGGTTGCTAAAGAATCATCTTTTACCAACTAGAATGATGTGGTCAATGTATGCATACCTATAGTGGTCATACTAATATTACAGCGACTATGTATTTTTACATTAGCAAAATATTTGTCACTCTTTGTTCTATCTTTACTGACCATTATTTAATTATAACTAAATATGTATTTTTAGCGTCAAAGTTAATAACTGATCCCTAAGCACTTTTGGCAGCTACGTTGTTGTGACCACATGTGACCAATCTTAATTTGGTTGCTATAGGTTTTAGGGACCATTTTCTTACTTATAGCGACCACAAATAGTAATTACTAAAACTAATTTTTTTCTTGTAGTGGCATGAGGGCTTTAGGAAGATTTTTGAAAATTTTTACAACATAAGGGTATTTTGGATGCAACCCTCATACCAAAGAAGGAAAATAAATTTATTCTTATATATACATACATATATATATATATATCAAAAGGGCAATTTGGATCTAAAAAATATGCATAAATTATTCAACCGTTAATAAAATAATGGTAGGAGGAGTTTAGAGGTGTTCTTGAAGGTTTTTATAGTACAAGAGGGTTTTTGACACCACCCTCATACTACAAGGGCGCAAAATAAATTTAACCCTTTTTTTTTATATTAATTCATTTTTTAAATATTTCTTTTGATAGGTAATTCGTTTCTAAATATAAAATGAGAATAATACTTCTCCAAATTGAAGGGTCGGTACATCGGTTACAAACTGAAAGAACCTCAACCCATCCGCCCACCTACAGCCACACGTAACAAATCAAACCCGCCACACACACACACACACTATCCATGGCTTCTTCCGCCATGCTCTTCTTCCCATCTAATCTCTCCAATTCTCTATCTTTCTCCCCTCGCACTCCTCTCTTCTCTCTCTTCAAAACCCACACTACCTTCTCCGCCGCCACCGCCACTTCAAGAACCACCAGCTGCAGACCGCTAGTAGTTACAGTCTCAGCCTCATCTCGTGCTCTTCAAGCTCTGATATTCGATTGTGACGGTGTAATTCTAGAGTCGGAGCACCTCCACCGACAAGCTTATAACGATGCTTTCGCACATTTCAATGTCCGGTGCCCATCTTCATCTTCGTCTCTGCCGCTCAATTGGAGCCCAGAATTTTACGATGAGCTGCAGAATCAGATTGGCGGCGGCAAACCCAAAATGCGATGGTTGCTTTTTGGTTCCCCACTCTCTGCAATTGAGATGTGCATTTATGTCTGAAACACGGGATTGGCGTCTTTCTCGTTTTTTAATGCTTAGTTTATTTCCGGTGTTTTGATTAAAGGTATTTTAAGGAGCATGGTTGGCCGACTTCGACAATTTTTGATGCATCTCCGGAGAATGATGAAGACCTAGCAAAGTTGATTGACATTCTTCAGGTGTCAATTATTGAAGCCCTATGCTCTTGCTGGTTGTTTTACTTATTATTATTATTTTTCTATTTTGTCAAGAAGGACACCCGTGCCTTCACAGGGGTTAGAAAGGACCTCGACATGTTTATAAACTTCTGGATAACAAGTAAAAGTAGAGGGGAAGAGGTCTAAATGTTTCAAAGAGCAAATGAATAGCATCTCATATAGGCTACATTTAGTCCAACTTGAATGCCTTTGAGATGATTCTGGACTTCTGGATCTATTAGCCAAAAACTCCTTTAATTACTTGGCATGTATTTTAAACATAGGAATATCATAGTGTTCTTTTTAACTTTTCTTTTCTTTTCTTTTTTATTTTTTATCTTTCTGAAGTTGAATGTATTTATGTTGAAATAGGTACAATGTGCTTGTAGTGGGACATGTTTCATTAGTTAATACATCAGCCTCAGGAAAGACGTGCTGCAACACAACTCATTCGGTTGTACATTGATTGCTTTGAGTTCCATTTTCATGATCCATCTGATTAGAGAGTTTAATTCTGGGAAAATGGGGATCTTTCATGACATCCCTAATAGGAAATTCAGACTTTCAATTGAAATAGATAAAATGCTTACTTTTGCTTAAAGAGTGGATATACGCTTATGCTCTACATGACTTGCTATTATTTAGTGTGTTTGCCCTGATTGTATTATAAGTTTCTTTCTGGTTTGCTTTGTCGACTATGGCACTTTATGTGAGTTTTTGTACACCATGGGTCTCTGTGATGAACATGAGTTGTCTATCAATTCCTAGACTTTTCTCTCAATAGCTAAAGAATTAATGAACAACTACCCTTGTTGCAGGACTGGAAAACAGAAAGGTACAAAGAAATAATTAAATCTGGAACTGTAAGTGAAGACTTGTAGTAATTGCTTGTTTATCTGTTATGTAGACAAATGAGTTTAAAGATTTTGTAGCAAGAAAAGCCTTTTCCTTTATTCCTGCATTTATTTGTTTATTCCTGATTCCCCGATACCAAACCTACTGTGTCACTGTATTGAGCAGGTTGAGCCTAGACCTGGAGTTTTGAGATTGATGGATGCAGCAAAAGCTTCAGTAAGATAGATCTTAATCTTACAAATGAACTTTTGTTACCATTTCATAAAATTCAAATCTTATTTGATTTATTCTAGTCCATCAATACTTAATAGCCTATAAACATTGCTCATATTAATTTCTTGATTTTAGCTTCAGTTTACATAACAAGACTATCTCTTCACAAATTATCTGGTGCACGCTATCTTTATTTTGTTCCTTTCTTCTCTATTATAGGGAAAAAAGCTAGCGGTTTGCTCTGCTGCAACTAAAAGTTCAGTTATCCTGTGTTTGGAAAATCTTATTGGGACGGTAAAAACTCCATCCTTACTTCTCATCTTGACTGTTAGCTAGTGCTTGGCCACCCAAATCAAAGTGGCCGGTCCCTGTCTATAACTATGCATGGTATGACTGTTTGGCTGTGACCTGATGAAATTTAGCCTAAATCTGTAATATTTACAATCTAGGAAACTGGTTGCCCAAGCATAAAACTAACTTCATTGACTGAAACAATTATGGTAATTTTATGGACGAACTGATTAGAGTGGGTATGTCAGATTCCCTTCCAATTGATCGACAAGTAGTTTAATAGGTAACTAAACTTACATTATGGTTAAGATGAAATGGGGAGAAATTGTTTAGTAAAATCTGTAACTCTATGCAAATTCACCATATTTACAAAGTCGATATGGCCCTAGTCTGAGTCACCATCTCAAATTCATAACTAGCATCACAGCTTTAATGATCTTCTTTTTCTTGTCATGTTATAGGAGCGCTTCCAAAGCCTTGATTGCTTCCTTGCAGGTATGTTCAAGAATTTGTAAAAGTTCTCTTTTGTTTTTCTTATAATACATCTTCAACTACATATTTATATAGACATAGAAATTTATGCATGCCTTGCTTTCTAGGATTCTCTCACTATAGGCACACACACTTCTATCAGGAGAGGGTTAGTGGATATTTTAATTCTCTCTGGTCTTATGCCTATAGCACTCACTGATGTTAGCTTTTTAACTATTTGCCATCCTTAACATTGATTCTCAATTCAAAAGATGAAGGTTTCTGTTGATCATTCCATCTGCGTGCAATACATGAAAGACATAGTAAACATATCTATGTACATTTAAAAATGTAAGAATATACATAATTTCCATGTCTGAATATGATGGCCATAATTTAGACAGAAGTTAACAAAAATGACAAGTTAAAAACAAATGTCAGGCACTGTATGATATGCATACCTTACTTTTTTCAAGCCCATATAAACACATAAATTAATCAATCGTGTCCATATTGATTAAAAAATTATAGCTTTTCCTGTTATAAGAATCTCACTCTATGCAGTCTGTATTTCATTCCTTTTAAAGTTGCTCAATTTGTCATGAACGATCCCATGAGCTGGCTATCTTAGTTGATCATTTTATTGCTGGTCAACCCAATAACAAAATAATTGGTTGTGCCTGCTTTTTTCTTCCAAATACCATAACCTGAAAGGCTAGCCCATCAACAGAAGAAAATCTCCAGGAATTACTTTTGGATTCTTAGCGTTGTTGTTTGGTCTAAATATAAGGGGCATGCTTTGTTCAGTTGAGTTATTAGGATTTAACTGCAATACAGAATCTCAAATTTGAAACCCCTGCCAAAATTTTAATATGAATTCTTTGAAGTGGAAGGCTCGCAGATACCTGCACACATTCTTATTCTATTAGGATGACAAATCTTAGTTAATAAATTATAACACCTTAAGTGCATATGTCACACCAGCTGTCCTTTCCTCTGAGATCAGAATCAGTTTTTTCATTTCTTCCCCACCCACCCTCCGTCCCTCTTTCCTTCCTTCCTTCCTTCTAGTGCCCTTGTTTATGTTTCACCTGCTCTCTGCAAATGACTGAAAATGACAGTCAGATGCACATACAATGCTTTATTAATTTATGCAAATAGAATTTCACATTATGTTACATTGACAGAAAAAGTTATTGTCTGGGATATCAAGCTCATTGCAGAACTCATCATGAAAGATTTTGGTTTTTGATATCACTTGCAATGATTTCTTTCTGATCTTGTTGCTTCTACAGGAGATGATGTCAAGGAGAAGAAGCCTGATCCCTTGATCTATTTGACAGCTGCCAAGGTAATTAGCATACCACTGCATCAATCTCATTCTTGTGCATCAGCTGCTACTTTCTAATTCTTCTCTTTAATTGTGCTGTGCAATGTGAAATGTTATGCTTTACAGGAACTGGGCGTGTCTGAGAAGGATTGCTTGGTGGTGGAAGACAGTGTCATTGGGCTGCAGGTTTTATCCTATTCCATAATCAATTTTGGGATATGTGACAGTTAGACGTTCAGCATTTCTCTATCATTACATAGATTTTGTGATGGTAACAGAGTAGTCAAGAGAATATAATTCTCTCCACATGATATAACTTAGTAATGCTCATGTCTTGATAATACTGGACCAACATCATTGACTTTCAACTAGACATTAAATCAGATTGTTGATGCCTTGGTCTGAGATCTCTTCTTCAGTGATTATACTTTAGTCATATGACAACTTATTCTTGAATTGTGCTGCAATGGTGTATGATATTGAGAAAAATTCTTTATATGCACTCAAATCAACTAGTAATGAGCTCAGCCTATTGTTGCAGGCTGCAACTGGGGCTGGAATGTCATGTGTGATTTCTTATACATCATCCACTGCTAATCAGGTATTCTTGCTTGTCATGGTTGATTTAGAAAAGAAGTCTTTCAACAAGTGTCCTCAAAAAATATTAATAATTTATCATTTGATTTACTGTCTATTTTTAAATAGGATTTTAAGGAAGCAGCAGCAGTCTACCCCGACTTGAGCAATGTCAGGTAATATACTCAGCCATACCAACTAACAAATTGAATTCCATCTCACCATATTTTTCATTCCAGTTGTCGGTTTTGGCCATGCAGATTGACAGACTTAGAGGCATTGCTTAAAAATGTTGTTGCTGCTAATTAAATGTTTGCAACATCATAAAGAATTGAATAGAGATGGTTGCATTTTTAACTAGATATCACCTGATCCGATCATGCACTAATGAAGACATCTTGGTATGAATTCTGTTTGAGCTGTCTTTTACTAATTGAATGAGAAGGCATTGATATTTTGAATGCCATATATGTTGTAACATTCCAATCTTTAGCAAAATGTGTACATATCCCATGTGATAATTCTTTTTATTTAAGAAGTAAATCCAGATATCAATTTGCCAAAAATATAAACTTTCTTTCCCCTTGAGTTCTGCTGAAATAAAAATTACTGGTTTTCAGTTATTGTTATCTAGCTTATTGTTTTATAAGCCCATGCCCCAACGTTTATAGTCCGATCCATCTTACAACCCAATTGAATTCAGAAGATTAACTATGACATATGAATGATATTTGAATAAAGAACTAAGAAATATTGAGGTGAATAGATTAGAAGGAGAAGACAGAGAGTAAAAGGACAACAGGAAGACGGGAGAAGTGAGCAGAGAAGAGCAAGAAGAGGAAAGATGACAGAGAAATGATTTCTTTCACAACAAATCTGATTGCCTTCCCTTCTATTGCTATTTAAAATAAATGAGAATTAACGAACCTAACAAACTTCGAGAAGCCCAGACTTACCAACTCAGCTTAGTCAATATCTCCATTCTACGAGGTCGTTATAATTATGTCGTAAGCTTTATATAATTTTTTCTCTATTTTTCAATGGAAATGCAATTTTAATCCTTTAACTTGGGCTTTGTTTGGTTGTGAATTGGGCTATTCTCCTAAAATATTTTGGGAGAATGGATTTTGGATAGTGGGGTTGGGGAATGTAATAGTTATTTATTTGTGTTTTGGGAGAATGAATTGAGAAAAAATGGTTGGTTTGTTTGTGTTTTAGGGGGGACAAGATGTCGCATCAGTGACTTTTTTGTTGGGTTTGTGGGGGTGAAATGAGTATTTTAAAATTATTTATATATATGTATATATAGATTGTATGAGTGGTAGTATATGTATATATTTGTAATAATGAAAGAATGTGGGATGCCTTGGGAATGGTGTAGAGTTGGGAATAGTAGGGATTTTTTGGGAATAAATTTTGTATTTTAGGAATGTGATTGGGGAATGTGTAGTGTTTGTTTGTTTAAGTTTTGGGGAGTTGGAAAATAAATTAGGGGTTGACAAACAAACAAAGCCTTGGAGTTTCATACTAAAAGGACATTAGACTTATAAATTGAGGATCTTTTGTAATTTGGATTAACATTGCCACGTCACCAAGCACACGTAGTCCATTTAGCCTTGTCACTTACCCATGTGTGCTAAAATGTTGTGTCATCGACCCATGTGCATTCAATGGCTACCTTACCTTTTTTGGGTTAGAGGAGAGAGGAATTATTAGGGCTACGTCTTCATTCCCAAATCTTAATTCTCGATTCCTTTTTTTCCCTAATCTTCATCTTCGCTCAATAGTGAAGTGTTTAATTCTCAAATTATTTTGGGCCAAATCAAGTGCTCTCCATTTGGTGAAAATAGCTTTATGTTCTTCCATTTGGTGATAATAGCTTTATGTTCTTCTTCTTCTTCTTCTTCAATGAAATTATTTGAATGTGCTGGAATACTTCTATTTATACGATAGAAAAATTTGTGCTTTCTTCATAAGTATTTTATTTTTAATTTAACAAAGAAGATTTATAGTTATTAAGATTTTGGATTGTGCTTGTTTGCATCATATTAGTTCCTTTTCTTACTGAGAATGGGAAGTACCTCTTAGAACCATTTCTGCCAATATAATTAACCATTCTTGCATAATCTAGGTAATGATGGTAATTATTACTGTCATTATGTGAAAAGACCATTTTACCCCCACACTATAATTAAAGTACCCATACAGGACAGGATCCGCGTATTTTTACTCGGGTTGGGTTACGACTTGGATGAACCCGAACCGAGTCGGGCAACGATGCGCATGCTGGACCGTTGATTAGCCGATGATCCTATGTGTGATATAGAGCCAGCACGATCCGTACAAGAATAACCAAACGTCGCCTATAAAAAGCATATCCAGCACAGTTTCAAGTCAAATCATATCATCTAATTACCACTTACTATCTACATCTTATCTCCTCTTAATCTCAAACTCGATTAATCACCTCACTAACTTAGGCATCGGAGGGCCTTAGCTGAGGGTAATCTCAGCTAGCCTAACGTGTTCTTTTGTGGTCAGGTCAGAAGCCTAAAATTCATTTGTGTGGTTCAGGTTGAGGTCTTGACTGCGATCAGGGTTACAAGGGACATTCATGATCGAGGTCATAGCCGTGGAACCCGAGCCGCATCAGTTGGAGCCGTCTGTGTGAACTCTGACTTGATTCATCAGTAGCAAGAGTCAGCCGTAAGTGATGGATAGTACACCTAGACGAACTCTAGATACTCCAATCCCCATATCGCCTATAACCCCGTCTCCTCCAATATTGCCCACCTTTCCCTTACCACCCATGGTAATGTTGCAGAATGCTCAAGCAGGAGTGGAACTAAGGACTTCGCCACTAGATCCCAGCAGAACGTAGATCATTCAAATCAGCAGGAATGATCTAGAACAATTGGTCTTTGAGATGAGCCAGCAGTTATGGGAGGAACACGAATGCAGGGCCCGGGAAGAGGTAGCAGCGCCTCTCCAGGCAGCCCCGTGCTGGTGAATCGGTCGCTATTCCAAGATAGGAGGCCGGATCCATCGCTGGCAAAAGGGGTGCAAGGATTGAGAATATCGAGGGGAGAAGAGACAACAGACTCTGAGGAGATGGGGAGCAAGGTAGCGAAAAGGATAAACCACCCACCAAATGTTTACTAAAGGAACGAAGGATCGAGATTGGAACCATTGACATTGAATAGGGATGACCCGGCACTCAAGAGGCACCAACCTTCGCTTTCCAGAGAGGAGGTTAACGAGATAAGTGACTAGGTTGAGCAGTTGAACAGGAAGATTGATGAGCTTAAAAAGAAAGGGACTTCGGCATTGCAGAAGAGGAACTCACCATTCTCTGCAGAGATACTGGCTGAGTCTATGGCCTCACACTTTAAACTACTCGACTTGCCTAAGTACGATGAGAACAAGGACCACCAGGAACACGTAACCGCTTTTGAAAATATCATAAACTTATACAGACAATCTGACGCCATGAATTCCAGGATCTTTGTAACAACGCTCAGCAAGAGAGGGCAAGAGTGGTTCATGGGGCAAGTTCCGGGAACGATAGTGTCTTATGATCAGCTCATAAGGAGGTTCTTATACCAATTTGCTAGTAAGAAGAAATCTAAGAGGTCAGCCACATACTTGTTTACTATACGGCAGAGGGAGGGCGAGAGCTTTAGAAGCTTCATGAACAGGTTCAACAACGAGATGCTAGAAGTGCAAAACTTGCGTATTGGCATTATCACAAGCATCCTCATCCATGGCCTCAAGAAAGGACCATTGGCATCAGCTCTTGCAAGAGAACCCCCATAGGACATGGACCAGATGATGGAGGTAACGCAGCATTACATTCAAGAGGAGGAGATCAACGTCATGAAGGACCATGAGTAGTCCAAAAATGCTCCCTAAAGGTCTGAAAAAGACCAGGGACCTCCTAAGGCTCGATTTGAAAAAGATCACTAATGTTCCCCACCGCAGAAGTACAATCACTATGCCCCGCTTAACACCAGGAGGTCCTACGTACTTATGGCTATCAAGGGATCGAAGATACTACAGTGGCCCCGTGTCACAGGGCGCTTCTCAAGTAACGAGGAAACTGCGTACTGTGTGGCTAGTAGCTTGCCACACGCCAACTACGTCTGCCAAAATACAACTGTCAACCGTCTCTGTAACTGTTAAGAGCTTAGCAACCGCCAAGGCTTGATAGCCGTTGGGTGATTGTGCATCGCAATCCCACCCACACAAGGGCGCTTTAAAGGTACAATCCCCAACGGTACTCACTCACACGCCGGAACATTTTGGAAAGAAAACTCCATTTCATTGATAACAACAACAGTACAATATCAATAATCATTAGAGCAACGCTAGACGTTGGGGGGGACTCTAACAATGCACAGTACAACTCAGCTTCGAATACTCATTTCCCCCTATAATAGGCTTAAAAAAGAAAAATGTTGTTACAACACTAGATATTGAAAAGCTGAAAATTGCAACAAAAACAGCAGCATCCTGCCTACATATGTACAATAGTGAAAATAAAAGAAAAGGCCTATACCTAGGACATGGTAGATACTCCTTGGAGTACAAGTCCGTTGATGCAGGCTGTTGAGGGGCGATCGGGGTGGCCCAGATGCCCTGTAGATGGTTAAAGGGCCTTATAGCTGGAGCGACCCTTGACATTCTCCCCCACTTGAGATGGCAACGTCCTTGGTGACACTGAGGCCTGATATGCCTCTAACAGATGTTGGAATACCTTAAGGTTCATCACCTGCTCCTAAGAGTTCTCCTTACTGCTACATCCTTTCCATTTCACCAAGTAATCCATCTGAGTTGCGCTTCCTATGCCGGTTACTCGGTGGTTTAGAATTGCTTCCGCCACCTTCTTCTCTTTCTTTGTGAACGTCAACTGTGGGCGACTGGGTCTATTACGGGATGTGTCCTCTTGATTTGTATGATAGGGCTTAAGCTGGTTCACTTGGAGGACATTATGAATTTTCCACCAGTCAGGCAACGCTATCTTGTAGACTACCTTCCCGATGCATTTAATGATAGGCAACAGTCCAATGTACTTCTGCATCAAGCGAGGGTCTTTCCCCCTTGCTGCTTTTGACTGTCTCGGATCAGGGACCTTCACCAATACCATATCTCCTACTTGAAATTTACTGAAGCGGCGATTCTGATCTGCATGCTTTTTCATCCTCTTTTGAGCTTTCTCGAGGTAGCTTCGGGCTAAATCAACATTCTGTTTCCATTTCTGCGAGAAACTCCGTGCAAGAAGAGACCGCGCACCCTACGGGGAGTCCAGAGTGTGTGGGAGTAGCGATTGCTGCCCAGTCACAATCCGAAAGCACTCTTATTGGTGGTAGAGCATTCTGGGCATTGAAGCACAACTAAGCAACATCCAAGAGCTTCACCCAATCCTTCTAAGAGCCGCTCACAAAGTGTCGAAGATATTCCTCCAACATGGAATTGGAGCGCTCGATGTGGCTATCAAATTATGGATGATAGCTCGAGCTCATATTCAGTTTGGATCCGAGGAGTTTGAAGAGCTCGGTCCAAAAGTTGCCAGTAAACCGAGAGTCCCGATCACTGACAATATCCTTCGGCAGTCCCCAATACTTAACAATACGCTTGAAGAAGTGATGAGTCGTCCCTTCTGCTGTAATATGTTTAGGGGCTACAATAAAAGTAGCATACTTTGAAAACCGATCTACTACGACAATAATAGTCCCCAAATCTCCCACCTTAGGCAACCCAATGATGTAATCCATAGATATGCTCTCCCAAGGTCGTTGGGGAATTGGAAGTGACTCCAACAAGCCTGGTTTCTTTTGATAGTCTGGCTTGTCCTGCTGGCACACCAGACAAGTGCGGACATATGTCTCAATATCATCCCCCATTTACGGCCAATAATACGATCTGTGCACCAAAGCATAAGTGCGCTCTGCTCCTGGGTGTCTCGCCCAAAAAGTGTCTTAGCATTCCGAAATTAATGATTTCCTCAGGTCCCCGCCTTCAGGGATATCATGCGGTTTCCTTTGGTCATCAAAAATCCTCCATCCATCCAAAACTGTCGAGTTTTGCCCTTCTTGGCAAGATCAACCAAATACTGCTCTGCAGGATCTTTCGATAAGAGCTCCCATATTCGGTCCTTCACAGAAGTGGTAGCTATACTTAAGGACAAAGCGGCCACCATCCTCGTGTGATCTGCCCTCCGGCTCGAGGCATCTACCACATGCTTGCTCGCACCGGCACAGTACTCCAAGGAAAAGTTAAACTATGCCCACAACTCTTGCCACCATGCCTGCTTACTGGTCAATTTAGACTAGCTCATAAAATGGTTGACTGCAGTATTATTCGTCCTAACCACAAAAGGAGAGCCCAACAAGTAATGCTGCCATAGTCTGAGGCAGTGAACTATGGCTAGCAATTCCTTCTCATGCGCTGAGTAGCGCCTCTCTGCTTCCTTCAACTTGTGGCTCTCAAAAGCAATAGGATGCCCATCCTGAATCATAACTCCTCCAAGAGCAAAGTCCGAAGCATCACTCTCCACTTCGAACATCCTCATCAAGTCCGGGAGGGCCAACATAGGATCTGACACCATAGCTATCTTCAGTCCCTCGAACGCTGCTTGGCATTGGGGTGTCAAATTCCAAGACTCTGTCTTCTTCGTGAGGTCGTGCTATTTCAGAGTAGCCCTTCACAAATCTTCGATAATAGTTTGCCAACCCAAGAAACGACCGCACTTCATGAGCATTCCCGGGAGGCTGCCACTCTTGAATAGCCTGTACTTTTTTTGGGTCCATACGAACTCTCCCTCGCTCGACGATGTGACCCAAGAAATGAATTTTCTCCTGAGCAAACGAACATTTCGACGGCTTGGCATATAGTTCATGCTCACGAAGCCGAGTGAGAACCTTTCGCAGATGCTCCAGATGTTCGGCTAAGGTCCCACTATACACCACAATATCATCCATGTACACCACCACAAACTCATCCAGAAAACCATGGAGTACTTGGTTCATCAACGTGCTGAAGGTTGCCGGGGTGTTTGTCAGACCGAAAGGCATAACCAGGAACTCAAATGCCCCATACCTCGTGACCACTGTAGTTTTTACCTCATCTCTCTCCTTGATCTGAACTTGCCAGTAACCCGAACTCAAATCAATCTTTGTAAAGTATTTTGCCCAGCTAAGTCGGTCAAAGCAATCGGCCACAAGCGGTATAGGATACTTGTTCTTCACAGTAATTTTGTTCAATGCCCGGTAGTCACAGCACATCTGTAAGGACCTATCAGTCTTCTTCTGCAACAATACAGGGGCTCCATACAGTGACTTGGCAGGCTTGATGATCCCACACTCCAGCATCTCCTTCAACTGCTTCCTAAGCTCCTCAAGCTCAGGTTGCGACATCCGATATGGCACCCGGGCAGGAGGTTTGATACCCGACACCAACTCAATCTCATGATCCACTGCTCTCTTTGGCGGTAGCTTCCGAGGCAATTCATCTAGCATCACATCCTCAAATTCCCGCAAGAGCTCTTTAACCACACCAGGGATTGGCCCCGATGCCTCTTCCATCTCTTCAAAGCAAAGGGTGCACAATAATGATGGCTCGTTTCATTTGCAACCCTTCTCAAACTGAATGGTTGAGAGAATTTTGTCCCCCAGCTTCCCGGTCAATATAGGTATGACGCACAACTTGGTTCCCATCATCATCAATAAATCCATGTGCGGCATCACCACCGTCCTTGTGTCCCTCAGAAATTCAAGCCCAAGGATAAGCTTGAAATCATCCATCACGACCACTGAAAGGTTTGTCCTCCCCTCGAATGGTCCCACCTTGATGAGCACATATTTGGCCACTCCTACATCCAGCTGAGTAGCTGAATTAATAGCTTTCACCTGACCAACTCCTTTCTCCAGTACAAGCCCGAGTCTTTCCACTTCGGCACTTGCTAGGTAGTTGTGGGTGGCCCCAGTATCGACCATGGCACGAACCGGCTTGCTATTGATCTTCACATCCACGAACATCAGACCTTTCTTTCTATAGTTTTGGGGCTATGATTCCTCCTCCAGCTGGTTCTCAGTTAGGGCTGGTGCAGTTTTGCTCGCCTTTGGTGGCATTGTTCTTTTAGCTGCCACCTGTGAAATTGTATTGCACCACTGTGAGATGGCCCCAAGGTTGTCCTCACCCTCATTTGACTCTTGTTCTCTAGCAGTAGGGGCCTGAGTCTTAGCTTGCTTAGGCACCCTCTGTACTTCTGCAAGGTTCACCAAGGCATTCAGTAAATGATGCTTCGGACAATCTTTCATTCGGTGTGGACCACCACAAAGGAAACATCCACGGTTCTTCTGCGGTGCTCCCTGCCCGTTTTCTGGTTTCGCCTTATTGGAACTCGCTTGGGAGCTCCCTTGGGTGTGGGATTGCCTCTCTCCCCCACCTTTGCTCGGATTTGACTTGAATGATTTTGCCCCTCCCCTTTTTGACTGATTAGTGTTGGAGGCTACATGTTTCTCCTTTTGGGGCTCTGAACTGTAATTCATTAGCCGCTCTGTTGCTCCCATAGCAGTATTCAAATCGGCCACTCTCTAGCGCTATAGCTCGGCACGCGCCCACGGTTTCAATCCTTCCAATAATGTGAAAAGTTTATCCTTCTCGGACAAATCCCTTATATCTAGCATATGGGTGGAGAAAGCTTTCACTTATTCCCTGATAGAGGTTGTATGTTTTAGATCTCGTAAGGCCCGTCTAGCATTATATTCGACATTCTCCAGGAAGAACTGTTGCCTGATTGCTTCCTGGAGCTAATCCCATGTATCCATACGCACCCCCGTGCATGGATATCTGCATATTTGGTTTGCCACCATAGTTTTGCATCTCCCGTCAAATACATGGTAACGGTCTCCACTTTCCTTGCCTCATCCTCAATATTAGTGGCAAGGAAGTACTATTCCATGTCAAACAGGAAGTTCTCGACCTCCTTTGCATCTCTTGCACCCCCGTAAGCTCTGGGCTCTGGTATCCGAAGCCTAGCCACCGGGTCTGGAGCAATGGCAAGTATATTACTCACCACTCTCTGGAGCAAGCCGATCTGAATTGACATTGCTTCCATTTCCCGTCTCAAATCAATTGTATTATTTGCCCTCACGGCCTCCGTCAAGGCCTGACAGGCATCTCTGCTCTCACCTAGTTGAGCATGGAGATCTGTGATCTCCTTTTCCAGTCCTTCGACCTTATCCTCTAAGGTCTCGGCAACAAACCGCAGCCTGGAGTCCTCATCCTCCAGTGCGTCCAATCTCTATTTTGTAGTACCAATCCATCTTGGGGCTTCTTTCTCTTGCCCCACCATATTTACGAAAACTGTAGGTTCTAGTGCTATTTGCCTCAGCTAGTAGATCAAGAGTCGAGGCTCTGATACCACCTGCCACAGGGTGCTTCTTAAGTAACGAGGAAACTGCGCACTATGCGGCTAGTAGCTTGCCACATGCCAACTACATCTGCCAAAATACAACCATCAACTGTCTTGGTAACTATTAAGAGCTTAGCAATTGCCAAGGCTTGATAGCCGTTGGGTGATTGTGCGTCACAATCTCGCCCACACTAGGGCGCTTTGGAGGCACAATCCCCAACGGTACTCACTCACACGCCGGAACATTTTAGAAAGAAAACTCCATTTCATTGATAATAGTAATAGTACAATATCAATAATCATTAGAGCAATGCTAGACGTTGGGGGGACTTTAACATTGCATAGTAGAACTCAGCTTCGAATACTTATTCTCCCCTATAATAGGCTTAAAAAAGAAAACGTTGTTACAGCACTAGATATTGAAAATCTGAAAATTACAACAAAAACGGCAGCATCTTGCCTACATATGTACAATAGTGAAAATAAAAGAAAAGGCCTACACCTAGGACACGGTAGATACTCCTTGGAGTGCAAGTCCGTTGATGCAAGCTATTGAGGGGCTGCCCGGATGCCCTGTAGACGGTCAAGGGGCCCTATGGCGGGAGCGACGCTTGACACCCTGGAAGATACGAGATATATTGGCGAGATGAAACTCAAACAAATATTGCCGCTTCCATAAGGATCGGGGTCATGATACTGAGGATTGCATTCAGCTCAAGGATGAAGTAGACAGGCTCATCAGACAAGGATACTTGAAGGAGTTCATTGCCAAAGAGTTCAGAACCAAAGGGCGAGAGTTCGAAGGGGAGCCCAGAAAAAAGAAGGATCGATCTCGAACTTGGAGTAGATCCCGCAGTAGGGAGAAGAAGGGCAAGGAGGTAGCCGATGATCCCGTGGGGGACAACTTACCCAAGCAAGGAGTCATATACATGTTAGTAGGGGGCCCTACATCGGGGGATTCCCATAGCGCGAGGAAGAGGCATGTTAGATCCATCAGGAACTAGGTAAACCAGAAAAGAACGGACGCTGTGATGAATATTGCTAATGAGCCCGTTATTACCTTTGATGGCAAGGACTCTCAGGGGGTCGTTGGACCCCAAAATGACCCCATGGTCATCACCATGGACATATCAAATTTCTCTATACATAAAGTTCTGGTAGACAGTGGAAACTCTGTAGACATAATATTTTTGGAAGTCTTAAAGAAGATGGAGCTCACGCTTATGAGAATTTCACCAGTTTACACATCCTTAGTGGGATTTGGGGGAGTCGAGATCACGCCAGTAGGAACAATCAACCTCCTGGTGTCCTTGGGAAAAGAGTCGCGCCAGAAGACCCTAATGCTTAAATATTTGGTGGTAGATGCCCCCTTCGCATATAACATGATCTTGGGAAAGCCTGGCTTGAATTAGTTTCAGGCAGTGGTGTCAACTTTCCACCTCAAAATGAAGTTCCCAACAAGTAAAGGAATTGGGGAAGTGAGTTGCGACCAAAAAGAAGCAAGGGAATGTTACCATGTGTCTCTAAAAAAGAGGTTCAAGGCTGAAGGCTTGAACTCGGGATAGAGGTCGAAAGGCGAAGACGCGAGGTCGGGGTCAAAGGATAAAAAAGCCATTGTGACTTCTACTAAAGACCTCACAAACCTGAAACCCTGGGATGAGAATAAGAAGATGCGAGTAGAGGAATGCAGAATTGAACCAGCAGGCGGGATCAAAGAGATCGAGTTAGTATTGGGAGTCCCAAGTAAGACGACAAGAATTGGCAACCAGATGGCCCTAGAATTGGAACTCTTGACAATCGAATTCTTGCGACAGAACGTGGACGTCTTTGCTTGGAAACCTTCGAATTTTGAGGGGATAGACCCTGGGGTGATAGTGCACAGGTTAAATGTGGACCCCCAAATTAGACCCGTCCAACAGAAAAAAAGGAATCATGGGGCGATGAAGAACCAGATCATTGAGGATGAAGTAAACAAACTGCTGGAGGTGGGTTAGGTCATTGATATCCAATTCATGAAGTGGCTGTCGAACGTGGTGGTCGTGCCAAAAATAGGTGATAAGTGGAGAGTGTGCACAGATTACTCAGACCTGAACAAGGCCTGCCCAAAGGACCCCTACCCCTTACTTCGGATCGATGTGCTAATGGACTTCACAGTAGGATGTGCCCTCTTTAGCATGATAGATGCTTTCCAAGGATACCACTAAAATTTTATGGCAGAAGAGGATTGGGATAAGATGACATTCGTGACTAAAAGAAGGATCTTTTGCTATAATGTCATGCCATTTGGATTAAAGAACGCGGGAGCCACCTACCAGAGGTTTGTAAACAAGATGTTTAAGGACAAGATGGGGTCACAATAGAGGTATATGTGGACGATATGCTGTTCAAAAGCTTGAATGAGCCCGATCACTTGGTGCATTTGGAAGAAGCTTTCACCATAATGAGAAAGTACAAGATGAAGCTCAACCCATCTAAATGCACTTTTGGGGTCAAAGGATGGAGGTTCTTGGGATATCTAGTCAGCGAGCGCGGGATAGAGGCGAACCCAGAAAAGATTAAGGCCATAACCGATATGAGCTTACCCAAGTCAGTAAAGGATGTGTAGAAGTTGACAGACAGGATCGCTTCTTTAAATCGGTTCATCTCGAGATCAGCTGACAAGAGTTTGCCATTCTTTAAAATCCTGAGGAACTTTCAATAGGATAGCGTATGTGAGAAGGCATTCCAAGACCTCAAGGAATACCTAGCCTCACTACCTATGTTGGCAAAACTTATTCTTAGGGAGCCCCTATACTTGTACCTGGGGACGTCAGAGTATGCAGTGAGCTCGGTGCTGGTCTGGGAGGAAAACTCGATTCATAAACCTATGGATTGTGTAAGCGAAGTGTTGCAGGGGGCGGAGAGCAGGTATTTAGAGGTCGAAAAGTTGGCTCTTGCCCTCATGACGACAGTGAAGAAGTTGAGACCTTACTTTCAATCTCATAAGATCGTTGTCTTGACTAACCACCCATTGAGACAGGTGCTCACTAAACCTGATGTTTCTGGAAGACTGACCAAGTAGACCGTGGAACTAAGGGAGTTCGATATAGAGTATCGGAGTAGGAGCTCAATGAAATCCCAAGTCCTAGCCGACTTCATAGTTGAGATGGTGGGACAAGACCCCGAATCGAGCTAAGAAACGTGGATGATGCATGTCGATGGGTCCGCCACATCACAGTGTGGGGGAGCGGGAATTTTCTTTAAAGGACCCGAGCGGTGGAGCTCGAGTTCGCTGTTAAACTGGCTTTTGGGGTCACGAATAATGAGGTTGAATATGAAGCCATGGTTATAGGATTGAAGACTTCCAAACGCATGAATATTAAGAAGTTGAATGTTTATACCAATTCATAGCTTGTGGCTCTCCAAATCGAAGTAACTTTTGAGACTCATGAGAGGTTAATGACTGAGTACCTGAGAAAGGTAAAAGAACTCATGTCGGAATTTTAATTTTGCCAAGTACAAGGGAGGAGAATGAAAGATTAGATGCATTGGCTAAGTTTGGCAGTTTAACTATAGGAACCCGAAGCGCGACTATAACCCTACTAGTAGTAGAACATTATGAGTTAGAAGACAACGTCTCTGAAAAAGAGGTGGTGATGCAAATAGAAGAAATAGCGACTTGGAAAGATGGCCTGATTCGGTACTTGACGAATAGGACCCTACTTGAGGATTCGAAGGAAGCCAAAAGGCTAGCCTTCAGGGTAAATCGATTCATCATGATCAATGGGGATTTGTATAAAAGATCAGTTGAAGGACCTCTGCTAAAGTAGTTTGGACCTGAGAGAGCTCAGTACGTGATGCGAGAAATCCATGAGGGTAGCTGTGGAAACTACTTGGATGGAAGGTCTTTGGTAATGAAGACCCTCAGGCAGGGTTACTTTTAGCCCACTATGAGCTAAGATGCAGCCGCCTTGGTGAAAAAGTATGAGAAATGCCAAATCCATGCCAACTTAACCCATCAATTCGCTATCCCGATAGAGTTGATCACTATGTCGTGTCCTTTTGATCAATGGGGAATTGATATTCTGGGCCCATTCCCAACGGCTCGGGGTCAAAATAGGTTTGTGATAGTAGCTGTTGAATATTTCAGTAAGTAGGTGGAGGTAGAGACATCAGTAAAGGTCACAAAAAAGGAGGTCATGGGCTTCATTTGGAAGAATATCATATGCAGGTTCGGGATCCCCAGAGTATTGATCTTAGATAATGGAACTCAATTTAATGGAAAGAAAATCACTGGTTGGTATGAAGAGCTCAAGATCAAACAGCGGTTCACTTTAGTAGGGAACCCGAAAGCGAATGACCAAACAGAAGTGACTAATAAAGACCTTTTGAAAAGCCTCAAAGCCCGATTAGATGAAGCCAAAGAAGGTTGGGCCGATGAACTCTAGGAGGTCTAGTGGGCACATCGCACTTCCCCAAAAATGGCTACAAGAGAGACCCCATGCTGCTTGGTATACGGAGCCAAAGTTGTGATCCCAGTCGAGATTAGCGAGCCGACTCGGAGAATCTTGGAGTCTGAGTCCAGAAATAACGATGATGCCAGGGAGTTCGAGTTAGAGGTAATAGAAGAAAAGTGGGACAGTGCCTGTATCAAGATCCAAGAATATAAGAACTTCATGGCAAGGCAATACAACAATAAAGTTCAACGGAGGAACTTCCAGGTAGGAGATTGGGTCTTGAAAAAGGTGGAAGTTTCTAAGCATGTATGAAAGCTGGACCCGGATTGAAAATGACCATATAAAGTGGTAAAGATAACCAGGCAGGGGTCATACAGGTTGGAAGATGCCAAGGGAAAGGAGCTACCGAGGTCACGGAACGTGCAGAACTTGAAAAAATTTTATATTTGAAAGTGTAATGAATTTTGTAAAGCCAGTGCATGGCTAATCCTCATTGTAATGCGTTTTACTTAATATGCTTATTTAATTCCAAGAACTTATTTCTCATGCAATCTTATCTTTGTTTTCCCCATCAGCAACGAGAAGATCCTAAGACAACGGGATTGAGTTCCCGAATGGGATCTCCATAAGATCCCAGTAGCGAGGAAATCCTAAGTCAATGGGATCAAGTTCCTGCATAGGATCTGCACAAGATCCCAGCAGCAAGGAAATCCCCCAAGTCAATGGGATCGAGTTCTTGCATGGCAAGGAAATCCTAAGTTAATGGGATCGAGTTCCTGCATGGGATCTGCACAAGATCTCAGCAGTGAAGAAATCCCAATTTAATGCGATCGAGTTCCAGCATGGGATCTGCACAAGATCCCACCAGCGAGAAAATCGCAAGTCAATGGGATTGAGTTCCTACATGGGATCTGTACAAGATCCCCACGACGCATAAGTGGACACTTGAGATAATGCATAGATTATGCTATTCAAAGCAATGTCTTTATGTTTATAACAATAGTTGACAAAAACCCTGTATTTCATTAAATCAAGGTGATTACAATATCTTTATGCCTCGGGTTCACAATACAAGATAGAGATTAAGGCATTGGGGAACCTGATCTGAGAAAACAAAAATAAAATTTTGCCAAATGCGGGGGGACTAATTCTGTTGTGCTTGGAGTGCGGCGTCCACGGCCACTTCAGGAGGAACAGGGACTTCAAGGGGAACCTCCCCTTCCTCAGTAGCAGAAGGAAGGACCTCGACCTCTTTGGCTAAGAATGCAAACTCGTCCTCAGCATCACCCTTGTTAGGGAGCCCGCTTGATGGATAGTCTTTTAGATCGGCGTCCTTGGTGGGGTCGAGTTGGTTTAGATCAAAGCTTTCAACAATCTTGCCCAGCTTCTGCAATTGAGCTTGGCACTCCAAAAAGCTCATGCAAGCATACTCCACGGCTTTTTCCTCGACCATGGACTCAAATGTGCCTAACTTCTTGAAAGCTTGTGCTCCCTCCATCCTAGTGTTCTCGATTAGCTCCTTATACTTGGCAAAACTCTCAAACTTTGTACGTCCCTTCGAGCAGCCTAACTCATAGGATGCCTTCCTCTTCGAGGCTAAGGACTTCTTTATTTTGGATAGCTTTTGTTCTAAGTCCTTGATCTTTTGGTCCCGATCCTCCAGCTCCTCTTTATGTGATGCGAGCTCACTGTCGATGGATTGCTAAGTCGACTTTAGATTAGCTTCGAGCTCTTATTTGCCTTCCTTAGTTCCATGACCTCTATGTCTCAGGTCATGAAGTAGCTCCTCCAGTAGGCGCATTGCAGAGACAATTGATGCATGTATGTGATCCCCCACAAAAAAGACAAATGGCATTAACTCACGAGCCCCAATAGTTGGAAAAATTTCAAAAATAATTCCACGAGATTCTGAACTTGCCTACATTAGGGCATGGGCGTCGTGCTCCTTGAGCTAAGTGAAGTTCATGGGCGCGAGTAGGGCCTGGTCTTGGGTTATCAGGCACCCTTTATAAAGCTCAAATGAAGTCTCTCCCGATCATGACCGTAGCACGGAGCTTTGATCTATAATTTTCCAATTCGGGATCAAAACTGGACGCAAAGAATAGTTGGAAAAGCTCGAGTTGATGATCTTGTAATTCTTACGTGCATCGTTCAGCAGGACCTTGCGTCTAGCAATAATGTCGAGGTCGCGGGATGAAGCAAGTGAAGAATCGGGCTCAGTTCGTGTCTTCTTGTCCGAAGAGCCCTCTTCACTCGACCCCTTGCCCTTGGATTTCTCCGAGAGGCTTTTACTATAATGATCGGGAGAGGTAAGCTTTGGGCTCTTGCTTTTAGAGCTATATTTTCGCTTCTTGCCCTTGCTCTCGGACACGCTCTTAGCAACAACCTCAGCTTTAGGATCGGGCTCAGCCTCAGAACCAGGAACTTAGTTGAGGGGGACTAACTATTCAACCAGAGCCGCCACACTGGGGGACTGGATTGGGGTCGATGCGGGGGTCAATGCAGGTGGAGTAAGCACGAGCCCGGATGATTGTGCCTTAGCTAGCAAGGCCTCATTCTGGGCCTTTATCTTGTTGATTATCCTCAAGTTCTTGCTTGACATGATTGAAATAAAAAATAGAAAGAGTTATGCGTTGACCTGGTACAGATAAGCAAAGAATGGAGAAAGAATGTGTAACAGAATGACAGAAAAAACCATATTCCAAAGTCCTTTGGACTCGAATGTTAGCCAGCATAAGGCTGGCGATCTTGAGGACCTCCTCTTTTAAGAGCTCGTTACCTTATACAAGTAGGTAGTCAGCGTGTCTATGAAATCTTCTCCCCACGTGACCTCATCCGACACGGAGGGCTTAGGTTTGCTATGCTTCCAGTCGGATCTGAACCGCCAAGGACGATTGGCGGGGGCTCGAATAAAAATGAACTTTTCCTTCCAAGGGCCTAAGGAAGAAGGAACCTTATCTATGAATTTGCATAAAGGCCGTGCGGTAAGATAGTAGAACCCACGCTCCTTGGATCGGGTTAAGTTCGTGATTGAGTAGAGCGACCAAAAGTGGATAAAGGAGGGATCGACCCCGAGGTAGGTCATCACAATAAAAAAATAGAGGATATGTCTTAGGTTTCTTTTTGGCTTGGCACGCTCGGTGCAACTTATTTTTCAATATCTCCGAGACTCGATGCTCAAATATTTTGCGGATCTCTACTCCCTCATGTTCAGACCAAGCAATTTTTTTCTGAGGCACATAAAAGAATTTAAAACACTTAGAGAACTCTTATTTTTTGAAATCTAATTAAGAAAAACATATATGTATATATATATATATTATACTTAAAATAATTCTTACCTCAAACTCTCCAAACCACATCATCCTAACTACCTCTGGAATCTTTTTCCATGATATACATGCTTCTCGTAATTGGCCTTTAATGATGGCACTTCTCTCTAGAGCACATAATAACTACTCGAAGAACTTGTTTCACAAAGATATTTTACAACATATATTATAAAGCTAAAATATAATTTAATTGTTCACATAACATTATAAATGATCGTAATTAAAAAAATTAAGAAAAATACTACTATTTCCCTCGAGGCCAGATAAAGATCTTTTGAGTAACAACTATACTTTCGAGTTCTATAGATGCTGGTGTAGACGGGATAGATGAGGGAGTAGGTGATGCATGTAATGAAGAACTGCCCAGTACAACATTTGGATGGGTGTGTGGAGGTATATATGACTCTGATGCAATGCTAGACGGAACAATCTTATTTTTTCCCCTCCTATTAGTTGACATCTATAACAAACACTAGTTATATAAATTATAACAGATATATGATGTTAAATAGATCAACATCATAATATAGAGACAATCATAAAGATTAAAATCAATATATTATGTCAACAATGAGTTTTTACATAAATTCACATTACATTACATTAAATTAAAATAACTAATCATCATTTGTACTCCCGAGTTTTGTAGATACTTGGTAAAAGTTATTCAGGACACAATTTTTAGAAGGATTTGAGGATTTAATAATATTTGCCATTCGATCAAAACATCCTTGAGACATATTGTAATAAGATTTTAAGCACATCATTTGTAGAGTTATAGACAATTCATAATGAGTTTCACAGCCTGACCACAATGGTCGTTGCGCAGTAGCTAACATGTCATAAAAGGTTTGAGCGTCTACGTTTGGAGGTTTCTCTCTATTCTGATTAATGCCTTTGTTATGATTAATTTCAGTATAAAAACTAGATCCTATAGCATCATAAATAATGTTTTCATACCTATTGTTTGCGGCATCAAAACAAAAGTGAGTATTACTAGGAGTCTCCCCATGTGCAATCCAATACCAATAATTAGGCTGAAACCCATACTTCAACAAATGTACATGTACTTCATCAGGTGTCAAAATTTTTAGATTATTATCTTTCGAACAAGGACACCTTATTCCTCCATCTTTCGAACATTGAGGTTGGACAGATGCATAATCAATAAAATTTTCCACCCCAACAAAAAAACTCTCTTGTATAGTCTTTTCGACTTTGCTATTATACATCCAACTACACTCAATGTGATATCCACGTTTTGTAAAAGAGTAAATTCATTAAAATCGATTTCAATTTGAATTATACAAAAGTAATTTTATTAGAAATATTTTGATTTTGATTAAAATTATTTCATTATTTAATTTATTAATATATGTTTGTTGGAAAATAATTGCTTGTATTATTATTATTATTATTATTATTATTATTATTATTATTATTATTATTACTACTACTACTACTACTACTACTACTACTACTACTACTACTACATTTGGCAAATAAAAAAGTAGAAGTCAAATCGACAAAAGGATGAAAGGATGAGCTAACAATTGAAGCAGGTAAACAAATTATTTGGTATATTATGGTGTCCTTATGTGATTATAAAAAATAAAAATAAAATTCAAAAACTCTCTAAAATAAAGATCTAAATTGCCCAAAAAACAAACTCAACAAAACGAGTAACATCATTTCTATTGAAAACAATTAATAATATTTTTAAACACATAATGACATATAAACACTCCCCCTACCCATCATCATCATGCAAGGAATTCAAAACTAATCAGCAACAAATGAGAAAGCTCCAGCCCTTCTCCCAACATCCCATCATCCTTCCTAATTCCACCAACTCTAAACATTTCTAACGTATTCTACTGAAAATATATATAAAATCAAAAGAATGTATGCAAACTTATCTTTAAATACACCACAAAACTCAACTCTCAAAAAGTATCCACCATAGTCGATATAGCCTATGTCATTAGGCACATGTTACAAATGCACATATTTATTCACAAATCATAATTCCATAAACTAAATTAAAACTTATAAATTTAATGCAATTCAATATATACTAACATAAAGTTTAACTTAATCAAAATTCTAATAAAATTTTTAGTTCACATAAAAACATAACTATAACAAAATATAACAATGTTTAATACGAATATAAAATTTAACTAATACATAAATTATTATTTGCATTAAGTCAAATTATATTACTAATAAATAAATCATTATTTGAATTTAACTAGTACAAAATCATATTTGTTAACTAAATACATAAATCAAAATTTAACTAACTAATAAATTATAATTAAAAAAATTACCTTAATTAGTGGGGATAATGCAAAATATAAGCTCTCCAAATCTGAAACAATAAATAAACTAAAACCATTAACAATTTTTTAAAATTAAAACAATTTTTTTTAAAAAATAATAATAAAAAAGGCTAGATCTGGCCACTGGATTGGGGCCAATACTTGCTGGGTGCTCAGCAACTTGCGGGCGTGCGCCCTACTGCTTGAAAAAAAAGGAAAGTGGATATGAACTTACCTTTGAAGCAAAATGGAGGTCCAAATGTTTGTGGATGGGGGAGTTAGAGTTTAATTTCTCCCTCACGACACTTTGCGATGGATTTCAAATTCGTCGCAAAAATTTTCAATTTTTTTTCTTTTTTTAAGATTTTGTGATGGATTTGTTTCCATCACAAAATTTTATGAGCCATTTAAAAGATTAGCAACAGAAAATTCCGTCACAGTTTTTTTTACATTTTTTTATTTTTTTGTGACGGATTTTTTCCGTTGCAAAAGGCCAAACTTAATTTGTTCAAAGATTGTCATTTTGTGACGGATTTTGTGATAGATATTTTTGTGACGGATTTTCCATCACAAAATCCGTTGAATTTGCAACGAATTTTTTCTATCACTAGCATCTATTGCAAGTAACAGTGTTTTTAATAGTGTGAATACTACTGAACCAATCAACAAAACTAAGGAATACAAGTGTTCAAAGTATCAAAGAGGAGCAATAAAATTCCTGATCTAGTACTACTTCAAGTTACAATGACACAATCGAAAGAAATTAGAAGGCCTAACTAGCGCAGGGTGCAACTCCCACTAGAAATGTCGAAGCAAGAAAAATTTTAAGTAAGCAATAAAATTTGTCAACAAAACCAAGCATTTAGACTAAGGAGCACTACTAAACCAATCCACAAAACAGAGCAATACAAGTGCTTAATAATACCAAACCAAAACCAATGAAATTTATGAACAATAAGAGCTTTCATAACAAGAAAGATATTAATTTTAGAAAGCAAATATCAAGAAAATAATGCAATAGCAACCAACAAAAGAATCCCCTGCAGTGCAAATTATCAATATGCCGTAACAATTGTTTCAACAACATAACAACACATTCCTAATCTTCACAAAAGATGACTAGTTGTGATCCTTCACATTGTTTAGTCAGAAAAGCCGCAAGTCCTGCTTCAAATATTGTTTAAGATAAATGAAAGTTGCAAGCATAAAACTTCCTAATCATTTACATATTTAAGATACAAAAAATGTTTCAAACTGTCTTCTTTTTTCAATTTTTCTTATTCTTGTCATTGAGGTTGTCCATAGCGTTCAAGTAGCTAAGTTCACATACTTCTTTTTACCAGAATTGGATGCTTGGGTTAGAGGTCCTTTAGATGACTGAGTGCCATGGTTTTCTGAAATCTACATCTGTTGGCACATAGTTGGCCTAAGTACTTTGCAAGGGCTTGTTCTTGTGAGGAATTGCTAGTTTTTTTTTTTCTTTTTGAAAATAAAAATGGTATAAGTTCAGTTTGAACAATGAATAGAACATGTATAAAGAAAACATCTTATAACCATAAACATGTTATAAAGAAAATAACAAGTATAAAAAATACAAATTATGCCTTGCTATTTTTCTTTAAATGGATATATTAGCTTGAGAAGCTTTCCACCTCACCTATTGAAATAAAAAAATCAAATATCTTCACTGTGGAAAATCATAAACACATATTAAATATCTAGAAAACCATAAACACAAATGAAATGTTTGAGAAAACCATTAACACTAATGAAATGCACCTCTAGTTTCTTCCTAACTGCTACTAACAATTATCCTAACTCAAAAGACACATTGTTGGCCCTAGGTTAATCAGAATCTTATCTTTCACAACATAAGCCCATATTTCTCTGGTCCTTGGGTTGCTTGGAAATTGAACTCTCTTGTTCTCCTTCTACGTTCGCCCTAGGATTGTAGATCGGCACTATGCCAAGTGAGAATACAGCTTGTATCTTTTGGGCCGTCTAAGAGGATCGAGCCATTTCCCACCACGCTGTGGTATCGGGGGGATTAAATCGAGCCCTATTAGCATAATGCTCATAGTGGCAGCCATCAGAGCAGTAAGTTGCTTAGCATTAAACCATCAGAGGTGGATATCAGGGGTCGATTGAGTGTTGTCCTGGACTAGGTTTTTGGCGTTGATTATGTGTCATCTTTTAAATTCGAATGGTGGTTCCCATCAACCATCGCAGTCCTCATGTTCCTATGCACTTGTTTTCCATGATGGCACCAATTATGAATTATTTAATTAACCTCTTTGAGTCATGCCTATATTTATGATATAAATTATTTCTTTATTTTCTTTTTTTTTTATTTCCATGTAGTCATCATTTGTCTATTAGGTCTATAATCTTCTCCGTGATAAGAGATTTGTATATAACTGTAACTTCCTCTAAATAATTAAGGTGGTTGTTGTCCTTAGTTGTTAGCTAAAAATTCATTATTGTTATCACCATTCTCCAAGAATTGTGAACCTTCTCAATAGCTCAAGTTGGAGGTAGCCAACCTTTGCCTAGCTCAAAGAGCCCATATCCTACCTAGGCTTGGCTTGTACTAGATTTGTTCCTTAGGCTCATCGAGCTGACTACTACTACTACTACTACTACTAAATAATAATAATAAAGAATGGACTTAATTCAAATATATTAAAAAAACTAGGGACTGAGCATGATCATTAAAATTCAAAGGATTGTATTATAAATAAAACTAGGGCTCAAACATTTAAAATCATAAATGTCAGAAGTTAATGAACAAAAGCTAAAAAATTAGGGACCGAAAAGTAATCAAGTCATGACATGATTTTCCCAAATTATGAATGTTAGGGGGTCAAAATGCAAAGATAAAATTACCTGATGAGCGGATTAAAGTGTAAGGACTGAATTGAAGGTGGCTTAAGATTGAAGGGGTGCAATTGTAGGCGGCCAAGAATTTCTGGGTTTAGTTTCCAATTTCAGAAAGTGCTTCTATATAAAAGTTCAAATCCTATATTTTATTCAATTCTCAAAAGATAACCCAATGAAGACCATGATGTGCAAACGGCCAGAAAATGGCCGGATAAGCCCAAAACAATTCAAGAATCACATTCTCTGCAACCTGAGTAAAACCATACTAAGAAATCTAAGGAACAACAGAACATATTGTTGGAAAATTGAGGGAGACAGGGCAAGCGATGCTAGTACCAGTTCTACTACCTTCGAAGGTGGAAACTCAGTAGGTTTTGATAAGTGTTGGTCGAAATTGCATGGGCAAGCTACTGGTGGTCTCAATTTTGGGATTGGGCCAGCAGCAGCAGAGGAATTACAATGGTGGGGCGAACGGTTTTATGGATGTTCGACTGGCCAACAGATGGACTAAATAATGGAATCTAATGAAATTGATGTGGGGGTTTTGCTCCTGGCACCGAGGCACACCAATTGGTGGTGATGACCCCTACCTTTGAGGGCGGCGACCCTCGGCGTTAGTCTAGCATAAGACTCAAAAGTCAATTCTAAGCTCATCTGGGCTATTCCCAACTTGAGAATAGATCTTGATTTGATCCATTTTGGGTAAATTTCATATCAAATATTAATTTGATTGATTTTTACAATTCTAATTAAATACTTATTAAATCAAGATTATTAAATTATAGTTTTACTCAAGTTGATGATTTAATTTTATAAGTGTTGAACTAAGAATTAATTATAAGATCTAAGATTAGTAAGTTAAGAAATATAGATTTATATTTATGCTCTTGACCTAATAGCATAACATGTTATAAATGAGGTAGGATTAAGTTTAATTTAGAGATTAAGTTTTATGAATGTTAGAACGAAAATAAATTAATAGATTTTGACCTGATAAACTAGGAGAATCCAATTAATTTATAAACCTCTATGTATAATGAGTAAAATGGGTTGGATAATTTAAGACTTGAGTCAACCTAAGCATATAAAAGATAGTAATATGTTTGGAGCTTTAATAATAAAAATGAGAATGATTAGGCTCAAATAAGTAGAACCTCGCAATACTAAGAGTACCATGTATATGAGAGATTGGGGTTGTTTAAGATTAGATATAATTGAACTTGAATTTTATAACAGCAAATACCTATTGAGTGTTGGAACCCTAAACGAGACATTAATGATGTTACGAATTGGAGACGATCATACCAATAATCCGTTTATTAATTGATTAAATTAAGGACACCATATTTAATTGTCTAAAACATTTAAGTATGAAATAAAGATTAAAAGAGTATGCCACGGTTCAATAAAATAGCTAATTGCTTATATACACAATTTAGATAATAAATCTATTGATAACTCAGGTTATCTTATATTAATCCTTGGATTGATAAGGAAATAAGGCTATGTGTTGTCCAAACAACTAAGGAAATCCTTCTACACCTATTAGGTGAGTTTTTACTCGATCGTACCAAATTTCCTTGCTGGGAAAAGAACATATATGCTAGTAAATATATTTCTGTTGCTCAACCCTTCTATATTGAGATTGTGAAACCTATTGTGTATTCCATTTTATATTGCTTTCTGATTCTAATCAAACTACTAATTTCCTGCTTTATGCTATTTGAGCTATCCCTATTTGAGTTCCTGAAATATTTTGAAATTATTGGATTTCTGAATCGTGTGACTAAATCGATTTATTGTTTGAACTGCCATATGAGTTTTCGAAAAAACATGCGGATAACAAATTGTGTCCACATCACCATATTTTATACTTATTATTGGGTACCACTCTGTCCTTGATTGATAATGCTTAATTACATTTGGCGATTGTGAGACAAAATCTAATAAATATTCTGCAAAGTACTGTTTTACTAATCTCATGTTCGCCTTCTTGTATGTTGATTATAATAATGTGCTAATCCATGTGTTCACTGATTGTTATGGCAAGTTGAAATACTGTTGAGAATGTTGTTGGATATTTTAAATTGTGCTAATTAACTAAATACCTTTGGGGGTGGGCCTTGGGAATGGCGTCGAAAGACGATTGGGCGGTATGGGGCTAATGGTGGCTATCTTTCGCCCGATATCCTATTGATTATAATCTTGTCTCATAGCTAGTTGGAGGTAGCTATTTATGAGTGAGATAAGGCATATGGCTAGAACTAACTAACCAACTATTTGAGCCAATCACTCAAAATTTGGAGGGATAAGGATTTTACTGCTTTTGAAAGTAGAGTGACAAGATTGGAGAACCACCAACAGCTGGATTGCAAAAGTGACTATTACTTTGAAATCAATCGACTTTCGTTCACATTGTATTTATTTACATACATTATACCCCTGTATACCTAAAATAGTCTTGGATGTTCTTTATTAATCCCGTGTCTAATTATTTTTATCCTGTATATTCATGTTACCCATTCTTTAGTAACTCACTAAATTACTCGGACCTATGATGTTTGTATTGTTTCCTTCCGTTCTTTCACCCCAAATAGGAACAACTTAATGCAGAAAGCCAAATCCGGGCAATACATGAGGTCGTAAATTTAATGGACACACAAATAAACATATTATAATCTGTTGAGTTACTGATATGGATATGATAGATGGATTTTGGCTATGCTAAGTTTGACCTATAATAGTCCGGTACAAGTTTGATTGTTAAGTGGTATATCCTGAGTTTTGAAAGATTTATCATTTTTATTCGGATAGTTTGTAGCATAGAATGAGTAGCACCCTGGCCCGAGCAGGCACATCGTGAAAGGGGAGTTATAGTATTAGATATACTTTCGATGATATACAACACCAAATTGAGAAAATGACGACACTTTTTTGATTTGATTTTCTTTCATTTGGTGCATGTGTTAGATCATGCCATGTGTTGGCATCTGATGCTAGTTGATATATTAGAAATTGTTATAACATTTTTTGCAGGGTTGTTTAGCACTTTTTGGTTCTTTAAATATGTATTGAAACTAGAGAAAAAGTACAAATGAAAATAGTAAAATTTCTCATTTCTCATCTCCTTCTCTGTTATCTTCTTTCCAATCTTCCCACTTCTCCCTATTTTATCTCTTTTCTACGGATTTGCAATGTTTTCACCTTTCAACCCTTCTTATATTAACATCAGAGAGTATTTATCAGCGTTGAAAGTCATCTGAGATGGCCGAGGTCATAACATTTGGTATGAGAGACGTTCGATTCTCGGGCGGCCCTCCACAGCCATGGTAGACTCTTCATGTGATTTAGAAGAAAAGATGGATCATCAAATTCTAGAAGGCTTGTAAAAAAGGATGAAGCTAAACCAAAAGATAATGACAGTCAAATCTATGAAATCCCAAATAGTGCTATTTCAAGCAGACTTTAAACGATAGAGAGATGAGAATAATGAATCGTTGAAGGCTCCAAATGAAGTGGTTTGGAACTGGATTCCGAGAAGACTACGACAACGATTTAAATGATGATGTATATCAGGGAGACTGTTGTGCAACCAACATAACAAGTGTTTGACAAAATACTAGAATTAGAGGAAGCTGTGGATTTAACCATTACTGAAACTATTGAGCATCAGACATATCTGATGTTTAAAGAAATATCGGAGACAAAAATAGAGTATAAAATAGAGGAAAAAGATGAGGCACATATTTAGGGGTGAGCAAAATTCTCCATTAACCGAAAAAACCGATTAACCGACCGAACCGAAACCAAATTTACCAAACCGTTTTGTCCAGTTAATTTTTGGTTCGGTTAACGGTTAATTTTTTAGAAATTTTCGGTTAACGGTGCGGTTCGGTTAATTTTCCATAAAAAATCGGTTAAAACCGATTTAACCGAATTTTTATAAATTCCCAAACATTGTGTAGGTTGCTCCATTTTTTCTTTATAAATTATATAAATATGGAAATAAGCATATGTGAACTAAAAATAATAAGGAGTAGCTTTAGATTTATAAAGTTCAGGTTGTATTCTTTTTGAATTGTTTACTAGAAAACTACTTATGCAAATACATTCTCAGTTAAATAAAATTTTAATTTTTGAATTGAATCCATTTAATTCTAGATTTTTCTTGTTGTAATCTAATTAGAAGATATTCAAAAGTTCTTCAAAAGCTAGCTAAACAGGGGTAAAAGGTATGACAATTTTTAGGTGTATTACTTACTAATACATGTTACTTGTTCTATAGTATTGAAAGTTCTTTATTATGATTTTAAAAATAATTAGATTGCTTGTTTTTACTTGAATCGAAATAATTAAGTTTTTGTTTCAACTATAATATTATATTGTTGAATAATAATATTGAAAAAAAATATCAAATAAAGATTGGTCAATTGGTAAATTATCCAAACCGAACCGAAATTTTTCGGTTAATTTCACCGGTTAACCGAAAATTTCGGTGCGGTAAACGGTTAAAAATTTTTATACATTTTCGGTGAATTAACCGATCGGTTCGGTCGGTTAATTTACCGAACCGACCGATGCTCACCCCTACACATATTGTTGATCTTCATGAGTACAAGAGTACAGAGGATTATTGGGAAGAGATGAGCCTGAGTGATTTGAATGCTATGGATTTATGTTTGCATTTTCTCGTTAAAGATAATGCAAGAAAATGCTTAAAGGCATATCCGGCAACATCTTAACCTCTCCTAGAACCTCCTCCGTGGCAATTATACGGACCATTTTTGCCTAGGTTTTCTACAGAAATCTCCATGCACTAACGTCAGCCTCAGAATTGCTAAAGGTAAAGAGCAACAATCTACTATGAGCATGTCTATTTCATGATCCTCAAAAAGATTAAGTATGATGGACTTGATGTTATGAGTATTATTGATGAACTCTTTGTTTTTGCCATTGTTTGTGGTCTTCATAAGAAATCTATTAATAATACTTAGAAAAATGTATTGATGTTGTCCTTGTTGGTGACTCGATTAAGATTCACATGGTGCAACTATTCTAGTGAGGCTTCTTTAATGCGAAAGAACTTTACAGGAGCTACTCTAATGAGGTTATTGCATATGATGTTGCGTTTCATAGGTTGGGGGCATGATACTGCAGGTCGTGGGAGATGTAGGTCATTTGGATTCATTTTATATTTCATTAACTCTATTTCTGGGCAATTCGAAGTCAGGAATAATTGTGCCAAGGGCCAATATACTAAGGGGGAGGAGTTGGTCAGTTTGGTGCTATGGGCTATTAAGACAGAAATAGGGAGTTCTTGTCTTGATATACACTGAGATGTATTACGATGATTGATGCTATACTGCTGCAAACAAACTGAGTGTTGCCATTGTTACTGTTCATGAACTAGCATTCTAGTAGTTTACCAATCTTGTAACAATCAAGTGTTGTACGCTTCCATGGCTAAACGAGGGATTTTCTATGTGGGAGAGTCATTTGGCTATTGATAGCCTGTTTTGAGCTTGGCAAATATGGACTCAATTTCTTTATAAAAAAATTGATCCAGTTGTTTCCTTCTATAGGGAAAATATTGTTAGGTACCCTTGTACGGTTATGAGCAATGGATTCAGTGCATGTGATAAGATCCAACTTGGGAGCCTAACTAGTAAGAACAAGCTCAACACTCAGTTGGAGCTATTTATTTTCCATGTCCTCAATAAGGAGAACAAGATACTCTCTATTTCTAATTATGGTATTGGCTTGACTAAATTTAAATTGGTAAATAAGTGCGTATTATTGCCATATGGGAAATAAGAGAGTTACGGGAGGTATTGTTAGCAGGTAAGACTGTTAGTATGATTGAACTGTTTAGTGTGGATTTCTACTTTTCTTACTTATGGAGAAAGACGGTAATACTTACTATCAAGCACATTGATGACGATCGGAGTACCAAAGTGACTTGGCTGCTTGGCTTGAGTTGGGTAAGTAGTTTTGTGGCAAGAATGACACAACTATTGCAAATGTTGATGAGTGTATGGTATTGGATAATGGAGCGCTCTATGTTATTTCTCTTCGAACTCTCAACCTGGCAACTCAATTTTGAGGGAGGAGTCGTTTCTACTTACTCAAGTAACCAACTTGGGATACTAATTCAACGCTATGAAGGAGGGAGGAAAAGTCTAGTAACAATGGCTTGCTTAGGAAAATTGAGTTCTTTGGGAGTTCGACTATACTCGGGGAAGTTCCCCATATCACAACATGCTTTAATATTAATGCCAATGGTACTATGTATATGCTAAAAGATAGAGCTCTCCAAAATGCAAATGGCCAGCTTGGTGTTGGTTGTCATTCTGCTTATTTGGTGGCAGGGAGGGTTGTATTGACACCTGAGCAAAATAATGATGAGCATTATGTTAGGCAGTCTTGAGCTAGCTATTATTTCATTGCCAATCAGGATGTTAGTGGACAATTCGGCGAGGGTTTGAAAGAGTCAGACATGGACATATTTATTAAGGATGTGATTGTTAGTGGCGAACCTTGTTAGTCTTGGGTGCAGGAATTGATTGTTTCATATGTGCGTGGTTGTGCTCATAGTAAATGAGATCGAAGATGTGTTTTTTCTAGCTTATTTCTGAATGAAAAGTTCAAAGATGAGATTGACTTAAGAGAACTACATAGTTAGGTAATTGTGATTGCTTGCTAGTATGTAAGAGGTCACAAATATGTAAGCAACATGAAATTTTTTAGCACAGCTCCTGTCTGGAAAATTGTTGGTAGTTGGTACGAGTATGTCACACCTAACGATGTTCTTGAATTGCTTGATAAGAAAATGAGGAAGGGAGAAGTCAATGATTAGGTTTGGAAAGGCCTAATAGGTGCCGGTGTTGAAGAAGCTAAAAAAGTTGAGGAACTAAAGCTTGCTAATGGAACAAATGTGAACAATCTCAAGAAATTGGTATTGAAGAGATAGGGATAGGCTGCCAATTTGCTAAGGGACTCTCATACTGGATGGAGAAATTGGAGCAGCATAACATCCTCCCAACTATTGCTATGGGGGTTATACTTGAAGCAAAGTAAGGGAATTACAAGGTTTTAATTTCATTTGAATGTTGAAATTGGAAGTTTGAGATGACAACTTGTCAACTTAGGATCTTCATGCCTCTGTTAATTGGACTAGGTGCTGAAAGTGATGGCCTCTTATTGTAGCCAATCAACTCAAAGCTTGTACTAATGCTTGATTTCCTAAATGGTGTTGTTGCCTAGAGACTTGCAAAATTTTAAAGATTGCACTAATATGCTTATACTTGAGAACCTTTGAATTAATGAAGGGATAGTGCTGCACCCAATGGCCAAATATGCTCAAGGACTGATTAAGAAAGGAATGCTCATGTTCACAGGTAGGGTCTTGAGGACAAGACTCACAAAAGGAGAGAGCAATGTCACGAACAACAAATTGAGGAAACGACGACATTTTAATTTGGTTTTCTTTTATTGAATGCATGTGTTAGATCATGCCACGTGTTGGCATTTGATGCTAGTTGACATATTAAAAATTGTTATAACGTTTTCTGTGGGATTGTTTCGCACTTTTTGGCTCTTTAACTATATATTGAGATTGGAGAAAGAGGACAGACGAAAATAGTAAAATTTCTCATTTCTCATCTCCTTCTCTATTATCTTCTTTCCCAATCTTCTCCCTTTCCCGATTTTCTCTCTTTTCTACTATTTGAAATGTTTATACCTTTCAAGTTTCAACCCTTCTTATATTAATTTTGGAGATATTCACCGATATTGAAAGTTGCTGGAGATAGCTCGGGTCATAACAATAAGTATCTTAAATGATGATAGGCTCTCTTGTAGAGTAATAAGGAATATAAATAAAATTTATATTTCTCCATAAAATTTAATAATATTAACTATTGTAATACATGGAAACCTCTTCAAGTCACTTCACATGTAAATGTTTGTAAAAATAATTATCTTTTTAGTTTTCTTTGCTAATTATTTGCATCTTTTGAAATATTACTTATCTATTAAAACAAATGAATGTATTTTAAATTAGACTTACAAATTTATAGATTAGTTTAAATAGTCATTTATAATTTGAACTGTTGCAGCTAATTTTCCCACATGAGCGACCAAATTCTTAACTTTTGAATTTTATCCACATAGAACTTTACTATTCTAATTTAAGTATAAAAAATTGTTCTATCATATGACATAAATCAATCCATAGAAACTAATCCAGATTGCAAGCAGATCCACAATAAAGTCAGAAGCCATGAGAAAAAGAAAAGGAAATGGGTGAATTATATTTTTATGCGTACATATTTTTCAAATTATTATTGTAAAAGCCTTCTAATTTTTTTATTATGTTTTCATTGATATTTGCTTTATTCTATAACTTAGATTACGTACGATCTAGGGTTTGGACCCATTAACCGACCTAGCTCGTGTTGATAAATGGGCCCAAAGCCCAAAAGAGTGTGCATGTCAGAAAAGTAAAACTCTGATCCTATAAATAAAATAGCCAAGATAATAACCACTAATGCGAAGCTAACTGCGGGTATGACCAAACTAACTAATATTATAGAGGAGCTGAAGGAAGAGCTAGATTCGAGTTCTCAGATTGTAGGAAAGTGGCTAACCCACTTGGACTTGTTGCAGTGATCAACCTATGGTAAGTCTCCATAGCTGAGTTGAAGACAAGTTGCTATGTTCGAGCTGAAGGCCAGTCTCTATGAATGAGTTGAAGGCAAGTCACTATGACTAAACTGAATTCAACTAACTCAAGAATTTTAGGCGATCAATCGTATAGTGGATAGGATATGGATAATGGATGCACGCCATTAGATTATGGCAGTTAGTGGGCCTTAGTAGCAGAGATGTAGTTGGAACTACCTTCGAGAAAAGAAGAATTGTATCTATAAAAATGTGTGTGAAACCCCTGAGAGGTTTACCGATTCTCTGACATTACTTCAATCAAATACTGTTTCAGTTTGTCTTTTTTCAGCAATTTTCATATTTCTTTCTCTTTTTGTTGATTCTAATTATGTTAGTTGATTAGGGATTATTGGTGTAAAATTCAATTTTGCATCAATTGGTATCATATGTGGGAACAGTGAATTTTAAGACGTTGAGGATGGAAGAGATGAATAGACAAGCGAATGATGGAAGGGAATAGACGACACTGGAGGTTGCTGGACCATCCCCAATAAGTGCTTCACCACTGGAGAGAAAGAACCCATCGCAACTACCTTGGTGGGCAAAGTAACTTTGGGTCAACTTACAAGAGTAATTTAAAACACAATGGTAGGCCTTTTGGCTAATCGACTAATAGGTATCTTAACAATCGCAAGAATCGTACCCATTCAGCCAATTCAGTTGCTATAATGCCCATACCCATTCTAATCCCATAGGTGTCTTTGACCCCTCATTAATACTTCCTATAGGTAGAGCTGCTGTAGCATTCGTTCAACAAGAAGCTCCACAAGTCCGCTTGTGCCGTCAAGTATGTAGTGGAAAGCAGGGAGTCCGTACAGCGAAGAAGACATCAGGCGCACCATTAGGCTAATATTATTACAGAAGTGGAGGATTCACAAAGAGAAGTAAATTAGATGAGATAGAGAGCAATTGAAGAGCCATAAGATAACAAGAAGCCTGGTCTTTTCAGGGAAGTGGTAGGTTAAGTAGATCATTTATCATCCCTAAGAGAACCGGATAGAATCCATCCCATCAATGGATTATAAATATTATATTTCTTATAAGCAATAATAGGCTACAATACTACTCAAAAAATTATGATTCTCTTAGCTTTTGTTTGGCAAACTATTGTAAGTTTTCAATCAGATCTTTAATAATAATTAATATCATAGAAAAAGCATAATTGAATTTCATTTAGACCACGGTCGGGAACTAATGATTGATTTTATCTACAAAGATTTCGAGTTTATTCATAATGATCAAATTATATGTGGTCTTCTCGATGCTATTTTTAAATATTGAGTTTTTTATTATTTAAATTGTGTATCTCCATCACTTGTTATTATTTATCATTCAATGAAGGATTGATAAATGATCCATCAATATTAAGCTAATATCGTAAGCAACTAGAATAAGTGACTTGACTTCAAGAACCAAACCTTCTAATTGGCCGAAGAGCAGCCTGCCAATTACACCATACTCCCTATGTCAAAGTTCGTAGGCAAAACTCAACCTACCGAGCATATGGGAGAGTTTAAGGATTTGGCCCTGTTACATTAGTACACCAATGGGGTGAAGTGCAGAGTGTTTTTAACAACTTTGGGAGAACTCGATATTGGTTCTCCCGATTGTCCTCGAATTCAATCCATACCTTCGAGGACTTTTCTAAGAAATTCTTACATCAGTTTACAAGCAATAAACAATACAGGAGAAATATCTAGATCTTGGGTATTATTAGGCAGGGAAAAGAGGAGGCTTTGCAGGATTTTGTGAAAAGGTTCACAACTGCTGCACTGGAGGCCCCATTGGCTTTCCAAGAAGTCTTGGCTGGCGCTTTCACTTAAGGTTTACACTCGGGCCCTTACTTTGATGCCCTAATAAGGAAGCTTATTGAGGATTACACGCTCTAATTGAGGAAAGCAGAGAAATATATCCATGTATAAGACGCCAATAAGGCTAGGGTGAAAGAGAATAAGGAGAAAAAAAGAGACATGAAAGAGGAAATAATGTCGATAAAAACACCTCGGATGGAGGATGTAGACCGAAAGTTGACTAAGTTGCAAAAAATGAAGCATTACACACCTTTGAAGGTGTATAGCAATGTTTTTAAAATCGGACTGGACAAAGAACCGACGACCTTATTGGTTACTGGTTCGACCGGTATAATGTCATAATAACGTAATAATTATATTTAATTTTATAAATATATATAATATAATTAATATATTGCAAAAAATAGAAAAATTCCAATAATATAGAAATAAATAAAGAAAATTTTCTCCATATTTTAGTCATTTTTTTTCCCTTCAAATGTTTGTTTAGAAAATACCATTTCTCTATTAATTAGTTACAAATATATAATCTAATTCAAATAGTAACACACAACTATTTAATATTAATACAAATAGTCATCCCTCCAAGTTTCAAATTCAATATTTAATAAAATAGAACAAGTTTTTCCAGCTGCATCAACAGTAACTGGGCAGTGAGCAGTGGAGATGGAGGAAGAAAGAGAAAGCCTAAAGGAAAGGAAACAAGCAAAGAAATCAAGGAATTAGAATTTGATATGAAAAGTGGGAGTGAAAAATAAAAACCCTACTCAAAAGTCACAAGTAGACCCAGTTAGTATGCTATCTTGGACCTTGGTTTATGTTTTTCAAAAAAAATAGGAAAAAAAAAAGAGTGAATCGGTCAAGAACCGGTTGAACTGGTACCGGTTCGACCGGTTTTCAACCGGTCAGATTATGACCGATTTTTAGGTATGATTCGGACCGGATCTGCCACCGATCACCGGTCGAACCGGCCGGTCCGATCTGGTTTTTAAAACCTTGGTGTATAGGGATAGATATTAATAGCAATAGATCAGACTAATCTCTTGAGGTGTCCTAGCCTAGCTGTGTGCTAGCCTAGCTAAATATGCACAAACTACACCCAAATTGGATAAGTATTTTTGCTTCTACAATAAGTATGGGCATGTCATTGAGGAGTGTGGACACTAGAAAAATGAGATAGAGAAGTTGATAAGAAAGGGGTACCTACAAGAGTTCATTGCAAATACGTATCTATTATTACATGACGTAAGAGATATTTGTGATCTAAAAATGCATGAGCCTGCATGAGAGTCGCCTCCAAAGAATGGGGTTATTCACATGATTTCAAGAGGACCAATTGATTGAGATTCCTACTAGGCTTAGAGTGTTAGAGCGTGCAAATTAATTTTTCGAGTGAAAGGCGTGATAGCAATCACTTCAGATGCTGGGGAGATACCAATTTTTCAGTTCCACCCTTAAAATTTGATGGGAGTAAAAAAAAAAAAATGCACCATCATGCGTTGATTATTACAGCTACTATCATCAACTATGAGGTAGCAGACATCTTTATGGATGGTGGTAGTTCTTATATTTATTTTTTAATGTGCTTCAACAGATGGACTTAGGACCTATTATAATGGAGTCAATGGAGAAATCTCTGTTTAGTTTTACCAAGAAAACAGTGAACCCATAGGGCAGGTGACTTGATCATTATTCTTGGGAGAAGAAATGTATTGGAAGACTTGAATGGTGAGGTTCTTACAAGTGGATTCCCCCTCGATCTACAATGTAATACTAAGGTGCCTATGCTCACGTTTTCCAAGCAGTAGCATCCCCTCTATCATAAGTTAAAGTACCCAGTAGGGAGATGGGTCAGATAGGTTAGAGGCGATCAATATGTGGTGTGCAGCAAATGCTACGTTGAAGCAATAAGGAGGGAAGATGGCAGGGTAGCTCACCTCGGGCCACGCAAGAAGACCTGGATTGATGACACATCCACTCTCACATTGGAAGCAACTGACGAATTAATGACTATCGGGCTAATCTTAGGGGACTCTACTAAGACTATGGGTGTTCGCGATTCGATTTGGATCGATTTTGGGACAAAAGCCAATAAATCCAAACTATATAATGTATATTGGATTGATTGGACTTTTATTGTAAATCCAATCCAATCCAATCCATTTTAACTCGGTTTGGATTGGATCGGTTAATCGATTTTTCAATTTAAATATTTAATTGAAATATTTGATAAATTACTATTGATAAGTAAACTAATTTAATCAATCAATTTGTAAATTTTATTTAGCTATCATATCACACTAATCTTGTGGAATCAAGTAAAATTATGTAAGAACACACAACTATAAAGTTATAAGTCCACAATAATTATCCCTATATATTTGATTTTTGAAAGTGAAAAAATCCTAAGTTTAGTTTATTTTAATTTATTTGTGTATTTTACAATTAAGATATATATTTTTTATATTATTAGTATATAAATTTTGGTTCGGTTTGGATTGGATCGGTTTTTTAGATTAAAATCGAAAACCGATCCAATCCAATCGGTTTTAAGAAAACAAATCCAATTCAATCCAAACAAGTTCGGTTTTTATCGGTTTTCGATTTTTTGGATCGATTCGTCGGTTTTTTTTGGATTGGATTGGATTTGAACACCTCTAAATAAGACTAAGGGTGCAAGTTGAATCAAGCAAGCTCACGAACCGACTCAGCTCAATATAAAAAAGCTTGGCTCGAGCTCGACACTAATCAAGATTGAATCGAGCCTATCGAACTCGAATTTGGATTGACCAAGCTTGAGCTTAAATATATTGGCTCAATGGCTTATGAGCGGATTCATGAGCTTAAGAATTTATATATATAATATACAAGTATTAGATAATATATAAACATAATACCTAAAAAATATATCCCACATATTGAAATAATTTTCAAACTATACTTTATTTATTCACTTATATGTTACTTACTAAATAATAATTAATTAATTATAAGTTGTAAAAGATAATAGCATATAGGTTTGATAAAAATAAAAATTACTTTATTAAAATACTTTTACAAAAACACATATAGGTTTATAATATAATTATACCCCTGTGTGAGCTAGTTATACTAGCAACTTGTTTTGCCATGCCCGTTCTCATCACACGTATGATATGATATCTATATATCCTGAGGCTGTATAATATATTATATATGGTTGATGCATGTTTTTCAAATTTAGTAATGAAATAAAAGTTTATCATTATCTTAAAAGTCCAATTTTATATTCAAATATTCAAACTTCAAAAGTCAAATGAGCTTAAGTATTTGTATATATAATATACAAGTATTAGATAATATATAAACATAATAGCTAAAAAATATATCCCACATATTGAAATAATTTTCATACTATACTTTATTTATTCACATATATATTACTTACTAAATAATAATTAATAATTTATAAGTTGTAAAAGATAATAGCATATAGGTTTGATAAAAATAAAAATTATTCTATTAAAATACTTTTAAAAAAACACATATAGGTTTATAATATAACTATACCCCTGTGTGAGCTACTTATACTAGCAACTTGTTGTTTCATGCCCATTCTCATCACACGTATGATATGATATCTATATATCCTGAGGCTGTATAATATATTATATATGGTTAATGCATGTTTTTCAAATTTAGTAATGAAATAAAAGTTTATCATTATCTTAAAAGTCCAATTGTATATTCAAATATTCAAACTTCAAAAGTCAAATGAGCTTAAGTATTTATATATATAATATACAAGTATTAGATAATATATAAGCATAATACCTAAAAAATATATCCCACATATTGAAATAATTTTCAAATTATACTTTATTTATTCACTTATATATACTTACTAAATAATAATTAATAATTTATAAGTTGTAAAAGATAATAGCATATAGGTTTGATAAAAATAAAAATTATTTTATTAAAATACTTTTATAAAAGCACATATAGGTTTATAATATAAATATACCCCTGTGTGAGCTAGTTATACTAGCAACTTGTTGTGCCATGCCCGTTCTCATCACACGTATGATATGATATCTATATATCCTAAGGTTGTATAATATATTATATATGGTTAATGCATGTTTTTTCAAATTTAGTAATGAAATAAATGTTTATCATTATCTTAAAAGTCCATTTTTCTATTCAAATATTCAAACTTCAAAAGTCAAAAGAATAACTTACTTAAAATTTATAGAAAATTGATAAATTTTTAGTAAACTACATGTGTATAGAATATATGATTACTTTATAAAAAATAATTATTATAACAATTAACAAGCCATCGATTATTTTTCTCATATTTAATAATATTAAATCAAAATGATATATAGAAGCAACACAAAAATTATTAATATTTTATATTTTAATTCCAAAGTTATATAATTATTTATCACTTTATGTATATAATATATATAATTGAAACTGATTAATACACATTTTTAAATCTAATTATCCACCTTAAAATTCATCATATGCTTACAAAATAACTTTTTATATTCTAATGTATAAAAATCTGCATTAACGATCTTTAGCTCGAGCCTAAAATTAGAAACTCAATAAGGATGAGCTTGAACTCGAGCTTGAACTCACGTATTTTATAAAAGAGCTGAGCTTGAGCTTGGAATTTTTGCCAAGGTCAGCTCGAGCTCAGCTTATTCCTAGTCATAGATAAAGCTACCAAAATCGGGGTTCAACTATGCAAGGAAATGGAAGGCCAACTGATAGAATTCTTGAGAGTGCATATGGATGTTTTTGCTTTCAAATCTCAACATTTGGTCGACATTAATCCACAAGTTATGGAGCATGAACTTAATATCGATCTTACTATTAAGCTTGTAAAACAGAAAAAAAGGAATTTTAGGCCAAAGAAGGATCTAATCATCTAAGTAGAAGTGGAAAAGTTGTTAAACGTCGGGCATGTGGTGGAAACACAATTTCTTAAGTGGATCTCCAATGAAGTGTTAGCCCCCAGAAATGCAGACAAGTGGAGAATGTGCTCCGGATTCAGAGACCATAATGAGGTGTGCCTAAAGGATTTTTACTCATTGCCCAGGATCAATCAGCTGGTAGACTCCACTTCAGAATATAAGTCACTTAGTTTGATGGAAGCCTCCCATAGATATCATTAGTTTGCATTGCACCCAAATGATCAATGAGTAAATTTCTTAACTTCTTGTGGTACATAATGTTATTTTGTTATGTTTTTTGGCTTAAAAAATGTAGGAAGCACCTATAAATGGCTAGTAGACTAGATGTTTAAAAACCAACTAGTCCCCAGGGTCCTTCATTTGAGACCTTTGGGGAAAAGGATCAAGCTGGCCCTTGTGAACATCTTGATGTGTACTATGTCCCTTTAACCTTTTAAGCGAAATCCGAAAAAGGAGAATGAAGAAAAATCTATGGACCGATCCCATCATCTCCACCCTATAGGAATTATGAGATCGCCCTAAGGGCTCCCTTGGCATCCAAGGGTCACGAACTGACCATAGAATCCTAATCTATAAATGGAACGCATTAGTTGTTTGTTCTCAGGTTGGGCAGTAAGAGCCGGAGAAGGGGTAATCACTAATTCTTAAAACCAGTTCTTAAGACCAAAGAGTCAGGCGAAAAAGGGGTCAAAGCTCTCTATTATTGGTTTTTCTATAGCTGGAAACCCCAGAATCACAAAAATTCTTACTTAGAATGGGATTCCAACTCAACACCTTTTGAGTGAGACTTTGAGAAGAGTTGCTCTTTAGAGAGCATAGTATGATGAAAGTTGAAAGCTATGTTCGAAGGGAAGTTATTTTCTATTGTTAGCCTCTATGATAGAATCAGTCAAGGGGATTTGCTCTATGGAAGTGTATATCAATGATATGTTGGTAAAGAGTCAAAATGGAGAAGATAACATAATCGACTTGGCGGAAATCTTTAGAACTTTGAGTCAGTATTATGTGAAGCTTAATCCAGCTAAGTTCACGTTTGGTGTTTAGGAGGTAAGTTTTTAGGGTACATGATTACAAAAAAAGGGGAATTAAGGCTAACTTAGAGAAAATCTGAGTTGTGCAGCAAATGAGTCCACCATGGAACATTAACGAGGTACAAAAGCTCATAGGCCATATCACCACACTCAATAGATTCATTTTTAAATCAGCAAAATAAAGCCCACCCCTTCTTTGGAGTTCTGAGGAAAGTAAAGAAATTCGAGAGGAATGAATCATCATATGAAGCTTTTAATGAACTAAAAGAATACCTAATTGAGCTGTCTTTACTCACTAAACCTATTAAAGGAGAAAATCTACACCTCTATTTAGCCACCGTAGAAGAAACCATTAGTTCAGTACGGGTAACAGAAGAAGGTAAAATTTAGAAACCTATCTATTATTTTAGTAAATTATTGCATGCTGCTGAACTATATCATACAGAGATGGAAAAATTGACCTTGTCTCTAGTGGTGATGGAAAAGATTGAGGCCGTATTTCTTGTCATATCCAATAATTGTTCACTTAAATCAACTCGTGAAGCAAGTTTTGGGAAAGCCAGATACCTCAGTTGGCTAGTCATATAAGCAGTGGAGCTGGGGGAGTTTGATACAATATATGCCTAAGACAGCCATCAAAGCACCAAGCTTTGGTAGATTTTATAGCGGATACAACCCCTAGCACAAAAGAACCAGTCTAGTGGATAGTACATGTGGACGGGACATTTAATGTTAGGGGAAGTGGAGCAGAGGTTGTACTTAACACACACAAGGGAGACGAGTTAGAATATGCCCTTAAGTTTTAGTTTAAAGTAACTAATAATAAGGCAGTGTATGGGGTCTTGATAGCATGAATCAATATAGCCAGTAAATGGAGGTTAAGCAAATTATCACATATACCAATTCACAGTTAATAGCTAAGCAGATTAAGATCCCTATGAGGCCAGAGTAGAGTAAATGTCCTAATAACCACATACAATTGGTCCACTGCATGAGCAAGTAGAAGTGGCTTGACAGATTGTCGAGCTCATACCATAACCATATTGGACTGTGATAGGTGAGATCGTGAGGAAGAGACCCTAACTGTAGAAGAGGATGATTAGTGTACCCCAATTGTACAATATTTGAAACATGGCCTAAAGACTAACCCCAAGGTCTCTGCCCAAGTTGCTAGGTTCATAATACCTAATGGAGTTTTTTCTGAAAAAACATACACCCAAATCTTATTAAGATGCTTATCTAAATCAGAAAGTGAATATATTTTGCAAGAAATTCATGAAGAGTGTTGTAGCCAACTGGGCATAAACAACACACAATATCAAGGACAAACATGAAAGATACTATCATTCGATCGACTAAGTGTGAAAGGAGCGCAAAACTGTACAAAAATGCAAAGTCTAACAATGCTAGAATGTACAAACATAAATCAATGTCTGGCCTACACTTGGCCGCCAAAAGAGAAACCAACTAGCAACTACCAAAGCAAATTAAACATGAAGCAATCCTCAACCAAAAAAAAAAAAAAAAAAAGCAAAAAAGACTAACTCGTAATACAACTTCTACTTTACTAGTATAGAGCCACAACAGCTGGATCCTCCAGTATAGCCTATGTGCTTACATTCGATGTTGTACCAATTGCCCCATTAAGGAGGTTAATGGAAATGGTGTGGTTAAGCAACAAGAAGTTCTTTTAGAGGGTATCAATTAGTCTCACTACGTACACGGGACAATCCTAGATATTTTACTTGTAAATCACAATAGCCTCCGTCTTGATTGCTTCAAAGAACTCATCGGAGACATTGAACTCCTTCATCATTTCCTTACACACAGTAGACATAAATGCTTTCCCAATAGAAGACTCCAAAAACTTTCTTCCTATCTTCATCTCTCTAACAAATTGCTCGTTCAACTTCTTATGCTCCTTCAACAACTTCACGAACATTTCACCCTTTTGAGCATGTTGTTAGGCGAGTCCCTCAGCTTTTTTCTTAAGCCTAGCTATTGTAGCCGTGGTCCCTTAAGCCTAGCTATTGTAGCCGCGGTCCCTTATGTTTGGTAGGACATCTGCACAACTAGGTTCTAAACTTATTCTGAAAACAACAAACAAAATAGCCAAGCGACTACGTGTAATTGCAAATACTCTATGCAAGCAAAATAAACTAAGTCAAAGAAAAGTACTTAGCAAGCTAAATCTCCAGCAACGAACTCCATCAAATGTGAAGTGAAAAATATCTCTAACTTTCCCTAGCCATACTCGCTGACTCCGCTCCACAAGCTGCTAACACAAAAGAGGTCTCACCAACATACCAATAAGAGTCAATATTACAACTCCTACGCAAACTGTAGTGGAACAAATCCTTGTCCTCACCAGCACAAAAAGGGCAAGATGATCTTGGGCAAGTAGCCCCAACCACAAACCATAGATTTCGATGCATACTTTCCAACTGGTCTTGAAATTACTGTCTCGAAACTATCACCTCATAAGTCTGAGGTGCTACATGAAGATTCCTGGAATGTCTCTACAAGGGGCTTGGATGCCACCCCATTAGGGATGAATTCCCTTGATAGTGATCTACTGCATGCCTCTTGCGAGAACTTCTATTCACTCTCGTAGCATGAATCCTCCACAAATCGATCTTTTGTCTTGCTAAGAGCAAACAAATTAAATTAAGCTCAATAATGTAAGAATCAATCAAGAATAATAATACAAGTATTAAAGAGAAAGCATGAATGTAATAACAAGCATACAAGCAAAAGAAAAGCTAAAAAATCAACTAACTACCCTTAGTAAACAAGCAAATAATGTCAAAAGGTGAGGAAAACAATCCTACCTCCTCAAAGCGCTAGCAAAGGTCGTGATTAACCTTTTGTTGATGCATCAGTGACAACGAATTATTCCAACTGCAGTTGCCTCCCCAAGTCTCATCTTTCAGAAAGAAAAAATGAATTTTCCAAGGCTCTCTAGAGGATGAGAAACCATTCAGGAACTTAAAATTTAACCTAAGAAAAAAGTGAAAAAAGATCTCATTTGGTCCCTTAGAACTATGCAAAGGGAATTGAAACTATCTAAGGAGATTGGAAGATCCAAGCCCCTAAAGCAGTGTTAAAGCCCCGTAAAGTGCACAAAGGAATTTGGAGTGAATTGACTCAAGTACATCCCATGACTTCTAACTATCTCCAACAACAAGAGATCAGGAAAAGGGAAAAAAAACTACTACTAAAGCAAAATAATGAAGTACATTCAGGAGGAGAACCAATGTGATCTTCTGAAGAAGGAAGCATGAGCTAAAACTTGTTGGAGGTGCAAATTCTACATCTCCAAATCCCCAACTTCCATAAAGAAAGTGAACAAGATAGTTCATTATGATCAAAAAGCTACTATCAATGTTAGGAGCATCCTCAAAAACTAAGGAATGACTAACACACTCTTGATGTGCAACTCCATTATCCAAGAGTAGACTAGATAACATGCTTAGAGAAGGGCTCATGACTCAAAAAACCAGTGACAGGGCGAAAAGGATATCCCCCAGAACATAGATAACTATACCATAATCATGATTGGCCAAATGGTATTTATCAGGGCAGTAGCCTGCACCAAGGACGACCATGCAGTGGGGGCAACGGGCTAGCAGGTGCCCTCCGTAGAGGCTCAGGTCACGCGCCACTGGCTCCTATCAACTCTTATTGGACTTTCGGACTTTACATAAAATCTAGTCCTACTAATCCTAAGGAGTTAGAAAACACAAGCAAGCGGAGAAAGTAAAAAGAAAGGTGAAAAATTACCTTAAAAACTCATCTTGTCCAAAAAAAAGTTTCTTTCTAAAATCAAGGAGTTGTCAAATTAGTTAAAGTCCTTTGAAGGATGTAATGCGCTAATTTAGACTTACTTCTTAGAAACAACCAATTATGAAGACCTAAGAGTCTTCAAGTCATTTCATTGTTAAATTATTTGAATTTTTTCAAAGTGAAATCAAAAATAAATTAACAAAATTTAATAAAGGAAGGCAAATTAAAATTAATTTTATTATATACTTTCAATGTGTAAAATAAGAGCCTAAGGGTAAAAAGATAAAAAATAAATAAATAAGTCTAACTAGATAAATAAGTAAGAAAAAGCTTAGTGAGCCAAACAAATTAAGCGCACCAACATAGACTCCCAAACCCAAGTGGATTGCAGCTAGGGCTATAAATGGATATTCGAAAATTCATTTACCATTCGCATTCGTATCCGTTTACTCAAAATTTATCTGCATCCGTTTCAAGCGGATATTATTAGTATTTGATTAGTAGATGTTCGATTATAAATGGATACGGATATGGTAAATGCGTATTCGATTCGTTTAATATCCGATTCGAATATATATTTATTAAATAATATATTATTTATATTTTTCAATAAAAATCTCATAATCCATATATATATATATATATATATGAATTATAATTGAAGAATTGGGAAGATAAAAGAATAAATTTAAAAAATTATTGTAATATAGAGAAAAAATTGAAGAATAAAATTAATCAATATAATTATTATTGGTTGACTTTATAATTAATATACTCAAATGCCATTATTATTAATAAGTACTAATAATCAATTATTAATTAGAAATTATGCTATTTGTTTGATTGCTTTCGTTTTAATAAAATTATATAGTTTCTTCTATTAATTAAAATATATATTTGTTATAGGTTCATAGATTCACGTATTTGGATATTCATAAATGGATATATAAATAATTATCATCGAATGTGAATATAAAATAATAATTCGAATATGGATAAATTTAATAAAATATGAATGCATTTGAATAATTATAATCGAATATGGATATATCCGAATCCGAACGATATCTGACGGATACGAATTTGGATATCATTTTTAAATATATGTCAAATTCGTATCCGTATTCGAATATTCGAAAAGTTAAGCAGATACGAATATGAAAACAGTGTATCCGATTCGTTTAACATCCGTTTACACCCCTAATTGCAGCCCACCAAGTACATAATCAATATAAATATCAATTTTTAAAGCTAAAAAATGACATGTAATCATTCAGCTCATTCTAAGAACAGAAGCCTATTTCACTTTGCTAATTTTCAGAAAAGACCCAAACTCCATTTCTATGCAGCATCAATAAGAAATTATTTGAAACAAATTGTATTAAACTGTTTTTATTAATATCTAAAAGTTTTAATTTTAATTTTAAAAAATTATTTAATATATAAGATTATTCTCTATGTAAAACGCTCATTATTTTAATAATTGTCAGTACGTGAGAAGCGAAAGAAAGGTTCTGTAGAGAGAGAGAGAGAGAGAATATACTGAACTTACAAGGATTAGCATACTTGGAAGTAACCATTGGAATACTAGCCTACCGCGGCAGAATATTCCTTAGTTTGAGATTAGACGTTGGAAACGCAGACTACTCTTTTCAAACATAGCCTTGTTGTCTCTCTACATAGAAAGCAATCATTTTCATAAGATTATTTCATTAATAAAGCTCTTTGCCACCCACCACCTTGGTGTTAGTCCAATTGATCTGGCTTACTTTTCAAAACAAAGTTTTAAGTTTGAACTACTACTACCTTTTTTTTTTTTTAATTATAAATTATGAATCGATCATTCTTGGCATGAAGATTTTTTGCTTTAATTAATATTTTGTGATGTCAGATATATTGTTTGAATAACAAAATTTAGGCTCAGATTGTTAGTCTCCTAGAAGCATCTTTTTTCATTTATCATTTTTTTTTTATTTTCATACATATATATCATTTTCAAATTTATAATACCTATTAATTTAAAAATAATTAAAATCCATACTTACTATTTAAATATTAATTCTTTTTTCTATCATTCCAAGTTATGAAACCGCACTAAATTCAATAATAATTTTCTATCTCATTATAATTTACTAATAACTTATTAAATAGTCATTGTTTTTATCTTCTCAAGATATTGGAACCCATGATTAACTAAACAATAATAATAATTAATACTATTATTTTAAATTATTTAATACTATTACATTAATTAAAGTATTACTTTCAATCTACATTTTTTAAATTTTTTTAATACTAATTCAATCACATTTTTATTTTTCCATATAAAATGATAATAAATTGAAAACACATTTAAAAATAATAGAAATAGAGAATGAAAATAAAAATACAACCAATCCGCCTCTTAGTCTTTCAGATATAACTGTGGCTCAATTTAAATGTCATAATAGCAGAATATTTCTATCATCATGTTTAAGGTGATTGATATGCCAATAACTTTATCTTTGTTTTCTGTTTTTTTTTTTTTTTAAGGATATGTTTTTTTAACCTTAATACAAATGATTGATTTTGTTGAATAATTTAATGTTGTCTTTTAATAATTTCATCGACTATATGACCTCATAATTATATCAAAATTTCCATTTTAACTCATTCTTGGGCATAAAATGACCTCAATTTCTAAATAGATGACAATATTAGAGCTGCCCTTGGATCCCTTTTCAAGCCGTTGGCCATGATTATTTTTAGTTTGAAGTTGATTAATAAACCAAGTGGAGACATGGGTGCCTAGAACATGGGAATCAAAAACAATCTATATGCATTAATTAGTATAAGACTTTTGAGGACAAGACAGAGAAGAAATTATATGGCTCCATTACAGTGGAAAGTCATGAAGGTTTAAATAAAAGTAAGAATCGTTGAAGTTTGACATGGACTTAATTCTGTTTTCCTTTTCATTTTACCAAGTTACAAACCAAAGGGAAAAAAAAAAAAAAAGAAAGGAAAATGAAAAATTCAATGACTAGGTAGTTGGATATATCACGTATCGACAATAAAATAACATGTTATTAGTATAGTTTATATTTTAGGGTTAATTGGCTTAAAATTCCCAAACCAACTTTCATTTTAGTGTTCAGTCCTCACCCATCATCTTTTTAATTTGAACTCCCCATTTCCAATTTTAGTTTTGCATTCACTCCTCACTTGAGTGAAAAAGACAAAGAAACCCACACTTAAATTGAAAATGACAAAAATCCCTCAACTTTCCCACTAACAGAAACGTTACTCACATAACTCCCTCCCACCACCCCACAACTCACGTTTTCTCTTCTCATTCCCTCATGTTTTTCTCTATCCATTCCCTCTATTTGTGCAAACCTGATGTCCGGTGCTGCAACGACGCTTTACTTGCTATTTTCACATTGGAGTTGCAACGAAATCTGCTTTTCTTTAACTTTCTTGTTTGGGGGAATGGTTTCTATTTTTGCCCCTCAATTGCATAGCCTACAAGGTAAGTTGTATAATTTTCTATTATATTATTTTTGTATTGAAATACATAAAGAAATGCATTACATTACTCTATCTGCTTCTTGTTTGATGTTGGTTTTAATTATTTTAGGCTTGATTTTGATATACTCAATTCACTATGGTTGGTCTTTTCTTTAATTAGAAAACCCCCTAATATAAGTTTTTTTGGTACTTGAATATTGTTAATTTATACTTCAATTATTGTTTTAATTGTATGCTTCAAATATCAATTATCTAAATTTAGTAATTACATAATTTATATAAGGTGTAGTGTATATTAATTGTTTGCAACTGAATTTTAGGCGATATTATTTGATTTATGGTGTATATGATGTGTATTCATGTTTAAGCATTTCTTGGGCATCCATTCCTGCAAATTCATGATTAATATGATTAGTATTATTTTCCAATAATATGGTATCAAAATTCAAATTTTAAATATTTAAATTGTGACTTGTAGTATAGGTCTCCAATTCAATATTATGTTCTAGTTTTTTTGGTAGCAAAATTCAAGTTTTTAGTATTTTAATTCTAACTTTGCAGTACACAAAACCTCCAAATCAGTATGCTCTCTAGTGTTTTTTTTTTTACAAAAGTTGAAACTTCTAGTATTTAAATTGTGAGTTGCAGTACACAAAACCTCCAATTCAGTATTCTGTGCAAGTTTTTTTGGTACAAAAATTCAAACTTTCAGTATTTAAATTGTGATTTATTGATCCAAAACCTCCAATGTAGTGTTTCTGTAGTTATGTATGTCCTTCTTTTCTGCAGAAATAATGGCTAAAACTTGGGGACTTGCACACCAAACTATCGAAGCTAACAGAGACTCCAAGCTATATTCTTGGTGCTCTCCAAGTTACTTTAAAAATATTATGAAAGAGTTGGACGATAAGATGAGCATCAAACACACTGAAGCACTAAAGATAACCTCATTTTCTGCGTACCTTAAAATGACTTACTTGAGTAAATTGAGTACTAATAGTGTTATTAGAGTTGAAGCTCTCTTAAGGAGGTTTGATATTAGGTCTTGTTCTTTCATTTTTGGTAATGATATTAGGCTTCCTTTTACTACGAGGGATTTTTCTATTGTTGTGGGTTTGCAGTATGTGGGGCAACTTATGAATTTTGATATAAAGATAGAGTCAGAAACTGTTAAATGATTATTTGAAGAAAAAAAATAAGAATGTCACTCGAGTCAAGATTTGTAAAAGATTGAAAGAGTTGGCACAAAAGCATAGTGATCAGGATATAGATAATTTTGTTAGGATGTACATACTACTAGTTTTCAACTGTATTTTGTTTCTAACTAGTAACTATTCAACGCCTAGATTCCTTTTGCCGTACGTGGGCGATTTATCTTCCATTGGCCTTTACGCATAGGGAGTTAGTGCATTTAAGTTTTTGAATGATGAGATTTTGGTGCATCTAGGAGGTGAAATAGGGAAAGATCTAAAAAAGAAATACTTTGATGGATGCAGTATTAGCCTGATGGTAAGTTAATGGCATTGTTACTATTAATATTTTTTATTAGTATTATTGAGTAACTCTAACATTGCATAATTCTTCTTTTGAATGACTGGCTTGGGTTTTATGAATGTATTCCTTGCTTGGGAACGGGAAATTCATTGCGTTCATTTCTATTATTCCTTTGATGGTATGAGAGTAAGATCTCCACAAAAGTTGCTGATGCAAAACAAAATTCAAGACGATTACTAGAAATATGGTATAACTTATATTCCTTATCTTTGTTGTTATAATAGTTTTATGTACATATAAAATTACAAACTAATATTTGAACAGGTTTTGGATATTTATTTATTCCTTAATGAGGAGAAATTGTTGTTACCAATACATCATGGACCACCAACTGCTGATGTGTATTGCTTGCAAGGAATGTTAAGTGAGAAAGAGATAGAATTGTTGAAAGAAAGACTTTTCTTTCTTGAGAATAAAGGATTTGCCATTGGAGTTGAGGTTGAGAAGGAGAAAAACAAAGGAAAACTAAAAGAAAAGGAGCCAGGAAAAGAGGAAAACAAAAAAGAAGAGGAAGAAGATGATGAAGAAGAAGAAGAAGAGAATGAGGAAGAAGATGAGAAAAAAGAAGAGGAAGAGAAAGAGGGAGAAGATTAGGAAAAAAAAGAAGAGAAAGATGAAAAAGAGGAGCCAGAGAAAGAGCAAGATGAAGGTGATGATGGTGGAATTCACCATAAAAGTCTTGAATTAAGGGATGTTCTATCCTTGGAAGTGACCATAGCTTATATCATGAAAAGTATGTTAGATCGAGGTGAGACAACCCAAAATGTAGCACTCTTTCTTAGGATAACTCCTAAGCTAAGATACCACTCTAATTCAAACTTAAACCATAACCCACAAGACAGTCAATAGGCTCATAAGAAAATTCTCCAAATCATCAGAGATAGCAACCTGCTTCAACTTAAGTAAGCTACAATAAAAGTGCTAAATACATGCCATAATTGATCCCATAACATTCATCACTTCATACATACTGCAAACATTAGTTTCAAACATGACATATCACAACATCTCTAAGTTAAAGCTTAACATACAAATGAACCCATATACACATATGAACACCTGTTCTATTACAAAACATATTTTCTCCAATCCAAACCTGAAGTTCTTCTCCATCACCTACTTTTGTATGAGAAAATCAATGACAATACAGAAGGATAAGCCCAAAGGACTTAGTGAGTGATAACTTTAATAACAACAGTAGGGTTTTGTCGAGGAAGAATCAACTCAACATAACAAAATCAATAGTAAAATATGGACATATTACGATACATGTAGTAGTAGGTTTAGCAAACAAGAATGTCTCCTGCCTTATTGTTCATGAATAGATTGTAGATAGTTAGGATACAGTCACAGGCATTGACAAATTCAAGGTTATTAGTAGGTACTAGCTCGGGAGTTGTGATTGTCGGCTCGAATGGCTCGGGATTGTCTCAACTAGATTAGTTCGGGAGGAAATACAATCAGCTCGTTCAGCAAACGACCCAATATCATCTCAATCGGATCAATTCGGGAGAAAATGCAAGCGACTCGTTTGGCTTGGACAACAGCCCGATCTAGACCAAGAAACTACATCGTTCTTATTACTCCATGAGCAAAATACAAACAATCCAAATACAATCGAAACAAAATAATCCTGAGCAAAATATGAAGTCCAATGAATCAAAACAGGATAAGCATATCAAATTCTTCTTACTCTAGTCAGTCAGTCTTACCAAAGCATGACAACTTGGTACATGGCAGAAGCCCATGTGGATTGTATGGCCGTCGGTGATACCTAAGCGGGCTGCTTAACATATCGCTGACACCCAAGCTGGCTACTTTGCGTGTCCCATATATCCAAGCATTCCGCTAGGATAACACTCAACCCAACAATTTCTAGGCATATATCGAGAATCAACAAATGAATTGCCGACAAGGTAAAACACCATCATATAAACAAATAAACGACCAGGAACCAATAACAGAGCGGTCAGATAACAGAATGGTAATAGATGGCCAGAACCATCAGACAACAGAACGATAACAGATAACAAAATAGTCATATAAATAAATTTGGATAAATAGTCGGATAACGGAGTGGTAACAGATAACAAATACAGAACGGTAATAAGTAATAGGACAGTAACAGATAATAGAATAGGGACAAATAAAACGGTAGTAATAGATAACAAACGAGTTCTGGGCGCCAGAATGGACATGCAAAGCTCTTATCAGAGGCACAATCAACGAAACAATCCTCACATAGGTATACGCATCAATCAAGGGATAACAAATGAGATTTCAAGCAATTTACAGATTTCAATAACCAAGATGCAATTACAGTACATAAACTAATTTAACCTTTTTAGAGGTTTATCACAATGACAAATACGTGTAAAAAAGTGCCAGATTGGCAGACCCTCACCTCCCTAACATCATAAATGCACTTACGGCCTACTGATCCATAGGACCCAGCTCATCATCACCTAATCCAAAAGAATAGGTTCACATTCAAAATCCTCATTCGATTTTAATAATCCACAATAATTACAACCGTACTATCAACAGTCTAAAATCGATACTTAACCGGCTAAATTGATAGTCTTGATAAGAAATGCTAATATGCCAGTATTAATATAGGAATATAATCGGGTCCTTAATTACAAAATAAACCTCGTGAAGATATACTAAATCAATAATAATAATAATAATCCAATTATCCTCAATATCCCAATTTTATCACTTATGTCTCAAATCTACAAAATTAGGGTTTAATCACTTAATTATCTCAATTAACCTAAAATTATTCTATAACAATACAAATTCGGGTCTACTAGGGTTACATGCATGGCATCATATCTAAATCCCATATTACATACTTTCATCTTTCTTAACAATATACAAGCTTGGGTAAAAATAAACGGTACAAAACATAATCCCTAACTCGGTCATTACCTAAGATATCCTTATTGGGACTCGAAAATGACAAACCAACTACATCACCACGGTCGTCGCGATGAGTTGAAGAATCTATCTCACTGCCGCTACCGGCCACCGTTCGCTATCGTGCACCTTCACCACAAATAGCCAACACCACCACCAAAAGATGCCTTTCAGCTCAACTAGCCGAAACCCCAACTCAATTTTACCAATTGCCGCTGAATGGAAGTCCCATTACAACCTTGAACCCACTGCGCCACCGCTTGCCGCCGCATGATTTTCTTCCAATTATGTTGCCTATGCCAAGCCAAAACTCAATCAAAATCTACTAGGTTGTTCCTTGAGCTGAGCACTACCAAAACCTCCACCCAGAACTTAGCTTCCATCGTAGGTGAAGTTGCATCTGCCAACTCTGTTGTAGCTCTACCTTCAGCTTCAAGTTCCTGGTGGTCCGCCAGTCGAAGTGGGTTGCATGTGGTACCTATGTGATCTCTGTGATGAAAGGAGGAGTTTGGTTGATTTAGTTTCCGAGGATAGGCTATTGCCAGAGATGTCGCCGGAGAAAAGGAAAGAGATGGCTTGGTGAATAAAAATGAAGAAATTGGAGGGGAGGGGGGTAGGGGAAATGCTATATAAAGAATATTTTTCCAGCTTTACAATTGACCCAAGGATATTTGCTTAGCTTCCAATTAAGTCTCCCAAAGAGTTGATAAACTTCAATTCAGTACCTAAACTTAGTTAGTGCCTAAGATTTGCCCAATTAACTAAAAGTATTGTGATTTTACCCTCAAAACTCTTAAATGTTGTTCATTCAAGTTTTCTCAAATTATAAATTGACCCCAAAACTTTCAATCTCTGTGCGATTAAGTCCTTTCTATTTATATTTTGAGCCCCAAAATTTGTCAAACTAATATTTTGGTTTCTAAATTCTTATTTTCTAAAATAACAAAATTTAGGGGTGTTACAATCCTCCCCCTTAAAAGAATCTGGTCCTCATATTTTTATCTTCGACTGGATAAACTTCGATGAATACCGGCATATATAACACCTTTATTTCCCTGTTGCCTCAATCATAGGTAGAATTCTCTCATTGCTAGGATATACCTTCTGACATATTGGGTGATATTTGTCTTGCTAAGATATTAGGAATCTCCTCTTTCTAATTCTCTCCAACATATTCATCATCACTTAAAGTTTTCTTGATTTCCACGATGAAACTTATGTGAAGTAAATTAAACTTTTCCAAAAAGAAATTTTAAACCTCCTTAGTGATTCTATAATACCATTGAGCGCTTCATGCTCATTGTCATATATCATTCCTTTACTTAAAAGTTTCTCCATTCTATCCTGATAGCCTGCATATTGTCATTTAATAGATCACAAAAGCGGTTATAGCAACAAATGACTAACAACATCACAAGTTCATACTTACAGGATATTTACATTAAGAGGTTGTCAAGTTCAACTTAACATACTAGATATAGTCATAGATAATCCATCTACAACTCCTTAGTTTGCATCTAAGAGATATAGTCAAAATACGTGGGATCAAACTTATTTATGATGTTCAAAACTTATATAGTACTCTCAACTACCGGTTTTCCTTTATCTTTGTGATACCTATACTTAACCTTCACTTATTTTTCCAACCAATGAATGCAATAATTTCATTTCCAAACCCATAGTGTTTGTAAATTTTTAGAGCGACCCAGATCATACTTACTAGTAAATTCACAATCCACAAGAATTTCTTTTTCTCTACTCTTAAATGATATCTCGATTTCATTTAAGCAATCACTATCTCAATAGTCCTAAACATAGGCAAGATAGTTGTCTTATGGCTTAAGTTTTCCTAAGGCATATGAGATCATTTTCGTCTAACCAAATTTTCTTTACAAGGCATATATGCACCTAGTATTTGCTTAATTGATTTCACCTATGCATTTATCGATTGGAAAAGTCCTAAGTACACCATAGGTACCAATCGAAAAAACTCCAGGAACTTTTTTACTTTTGAAATATTTTCTGGTTGTACTTAATTATTCGTAACCTTGATAGAATTAGTTCCTTAATGTTCGTGAGATCATAGCCTAAACACATACGTAATATCAATTCTAAGCAATTCAGAGGTTCCAATAAGATCCTTATAAACTAATCCCAAAACATTATCTTAATTCATAATATCTATATTACAAGTAGAGGGCAATTCTTGGCCCACATTCTCCTTAAGTTTCTTATTCAATGGTATCCTTCCCTTATCTTCATTCTAAACAAACCCTAAACACATGCATTTGGTTAAATAGCTCATGAAGAAAAATGATATCCCCATTTCTCAAACTTGAGGGGTTTTGTCGAGCTCTTACTATTGTTCTATTGATTCTTATCAGTAATGCAAGATTCCCCCTAAAAGTAGGTAGGTACTCATCTCCTTTTCATCAAGTTTACTTGAAACTCAGATTTTTCTCGTTATTCTTTGATTCAAACCCTTACATTTTACTTATTTGATCCTTTCAATGATTGAGGGGGTAAAACTCAAGAAATTCTTTGTGGCTATCCTTTGCATGGTTTCTGTTGTACTAGCAAGATTACTATCCTTATTTGTTCATCAATAGAGTTATAAAATCCATCCCCCCCACTGCATTGAGTTTATACCACAAATCTTCCTGTTTTCGAATCTACTAGCAGAGGAGAGACAATACCTAATATCACCTTTGGTTCTTCCCATGGGATATTTCTAATGCAAGCATCCTCAAATTGCACCTTTTCGAATTTTAAAGAGCCCCATGCTTGACATTCTTAGATTACTGCACTAGTCGCCTTGGAAATGTATCCTTTCATCATTGATTATCTCTTTATTTCCATAGCCTATGGTCTCAATTTCCTATCTTCATATCTCTTGTCAACATAATCGTACCATCTGAGCCATAATGGTATATGAATGTCAAGCACTCTTCTTCTTGATGGCATTCCATCTACTGTATTTATCTTTCAGTCATGTTACCCCTTACCTTTATAGACATACTGTCAGATTCTAATTGTATGCATAAATCAAAACATCACTCAATCTTAATAATCATGCATTTCTTACATGTACTGATACCTATAATAATCATTTTCCTCTATATCCATATAACCAAATTTTCATCCATAAGCAAATGGCAGGGATTCGTTTGCCTTACCATTAACCACATGTTTATATGCCTAACATACCAGTAGTAAGAGGTTATACACTAATTTGCCACTTTGCTCATAGCCTTTCATTTCCTTAATGTCGAGCCTTATCCTAAAGATTCGTATCCTATTCAACTCCTCATTTAATTCCATAATCAAACTTAATATTTTCCTATCCTAAATTTCCTATTCTAAAAATCATGGCCTATCTACACACATCTCTAGCATTTCCAAAGTCAAGCTCAGTCTCTGTTACTCGAAAAGGTCTCATTCCACAAATCACATTCTCGGATCAAATCCCAGCATAGCTTATGTTTTCCTTAACCTGAGTGTTTACAACCAAATCAATTCCCAATTCAACTTTAATCTCTAGTAAATCCATCAATTCTAGTCACAAAAATCATTCCCACATTAACCCAGGTCATCAAAAACCTAGGCTTTGATACCACTTCTGTAGCATCCCCTCTTGGGATAACCCGTAAGTTGAGATGCCACTCTAATTCAAACTTAATTCATAACTCATAAGACAATCGATATGCCTATAAGAAAATTCTCAAAATCATCAGAGACAGCAACCTACTTCGACTTAAGCAAACTATGATAAAAGTGCTAAATACATGCCATAACTGATCCCATAACATTCATCATTTTGTACATACTGCAAACATTAGTTTCAAACCTGATATATCACGACATCTCTAAGTTAAAGCTTAACATACAAATGAACCCATATACACATATGAACACCTATTCTATTACAAAACATATTCTCTCTAGCCCAAGCCTAAAGTTCGTCTCTATCACCTACTCCTATATGAGAAAATCAATGACAATACAGGAGGGTAAGACCAAAGGACTTAGTGAGGGATGACTTTAGCAACAATAGTAGGGTTCTGCCGAGGAAAAATCAACTCAATAGAACAAAATCAACAGTCAAAACATGAACATATTATGATATAGGTAGTAACAGGTTCAACAAATAGGAATCTCTCTTGCCTTATTGCTTCATGAATAGATTAAAGAAAACCAGGATCTTTTAGCGAGTGGCCCAGGATCTTCTCAATCGGATCAATTTGGGAGGAAATACGGATGGCTCGTTCGACCTGGACAACAACTCGATTTAGACTAAAAAACTACATCGTCGTTGTTGCTCCATGAGCGGAACACAAATAATTAGAATACAATCGAAACAAAACAATCTCGAGTAACATATGCAGTCCAACAAATCAGAACAAGATAGGCATATCAAATTCTATTTATTCCAGTCAGTTAGTTAGTCAGTCTTACCAAAGTGTAGCAACTTGGGACATGGCAGATGCCCATGCAAACTGCATAGCGCGTTGGTGATACCTAATCGAGCTACTTAGCATATCGTGGGTTCCTAAATAGGTTACTTAGCGTATCATTGACACCTAAGCTAGCTACTTGGCGTTCCCGTATATCTAAGTATTTCGTTAGGATTGGCACTCGGCCCAATAGTTTCCAAGCATATATCGACAATCAATAAACATATTGCCGATAAGGTAAAATACTATCAGATAAATAGATAAACAAACAAGAATCGATAACAGAACAGTAATAGATGGCGGAACTATCAGATAACAGAATGGTAACAAATAACAAAATTGTGAGATAAATAAATTCGAATAAACAGTCAGATAATGGAGTAGTAACAGATAACAATATAGAATGGTAACAGATAACAGGACAATAATAGATAACAAACGAGAGTTTTGGGCGCTAGAATGGACATGCAAAGCTCTTATTAGAGGGACAATCAACGAAATAACCCTCATATGGGTAAACGCATCAATCAACAGATAACAAACGAGATTTCAAGTAATCCACATATTTCTATAACCAAGATGCAGTTACAGTACAGAAACCAATTTGACCTTGTTAGGGGTTTATCATAATGACAAATAGGTGTAAGAAAGTGTCAAATTGGCAGACCCTCATTTCCATAGCCTCAGAAATGCAATCACAGCCTACTGGTCTATAGGACCCAGCTCCTCGTCACCTAATCCAAAAGAATAGGTTCACAGTCAAAGTCCTCATTCGATTCTAATAATCCTAAATTATTACAATCATACTATCAATAGTCTAAAATCAATACTTAATCAGCTAAATCGATAGTCTTGATAAAGAAATGCTAATATGCCAGTATTAATATAGGAATATAATTGGGTCCTTAATTACAAAATAAACCTCATGACGATATACCAAATCAACAACAACAATAATAAGAAGAATAATAATAACAATAACAATCATCATCATCATCATCATCATCCAATTACCCTAAATATCCCAATTTTATCACTTATATCTCAAATCCACAAAATTAGGGTTTAATCACTTAATTATCTCAATTAACCCAAAATTATAATATAATAATACAAATTCGAGTCCACAAGGCTTATATAAAGTACGTATGCATGGCAACATATCTAAATCCCATATTAAATACTTTCATCTTTCTTAACAATATACAAGATTCAGTGAAAATAAATGGTACAAAACATAATTCCCAACTCCAGTCATTACCCAAGATATCCTTATTGGGACTCCGAAATCATGAACTAACTACACCACTATGATCGTCACGACGAGGTAAAGAATCTATCTTGCCGCGACCGTGCGTCTCCGCCGCAAATGGCCAACACCACCACCAAAAGATGCCTTTTAGCTCAACTAACTGAAACCCCAACTCAATTTTACCAATTGCCGCCGAATTGAAGTCCAATTACAACCTTGAACCCACTATGCCACCGCTTGCAGCAACACGGTTTTCTTCTAATTCTGTTGCTGAAGCCAAGCCAAAACTCAATTAAAGGCTACTGGGTTGTTATTTTAGCTAAGCACTACCAAACCCTCCACCCAGAACCCAGTTTCCATCGCAAGTGAAGTTGCGTCTACCAACTCTGTCGTAGCTCTACCTCCGACTTCAAGTTCCAAGTGGTCTGCCGGCCAAAGTGGGTTGCATGTGGTATTTATGTGATCTCTGTGATAAGGGGAGGAGTTTGGTTGGTTTAGTTTTTGGGGATAGGTCATCGCTAGAGGTGTCACCGGAGAGAAGGAAGGAGATGGCTTGGTGAATAAATATGAAGAAATGGAGGATGGGGTAAATGCTATATAAAGAATATTTTTCCAGCTTTATAGATTGACCTCAGGATTTTTGCTTAGCTTTCAATTAAGTCCCCCAAAGAGTTCATAAACTTCAATTCATCCCCTGGACTAAGTTAATGCCTAAGATTTGCCCAGTTGACCGAAAGTATTCTAATTTTAACCCTATAAACTCTTAAATGTTGTTTAATCAAGTTTTTCTCAAATTGCAAATTGACCCTAAAACTTTCAATCTCTATGCAATTAAGTCCTTCCTATTTATATTTTGAGCCCAAAAATTTGTCAAAGTAATATTTTAATTTCTAAATTCTTATTTTCTAAAATACCAAATTTAGTGGTGTTACACAAAAAAGAAAAGAAATGGACACTGTTTCATCTAGCACCACACCACAAAGGGCAAGAATAAAATCAGATTGCTCATAAGAACCGCGGCAAGAAAAAGATGATATGTGTATACAATTTTTAAATATTGCAATTTGGAGATTTTACACTTGATGTAAGTGCTACAAATACTTAATTGCATTAAAAAATATACTACGTAGCTGGACTGACATATTGGATATATCTATTGCTTTTTTTATAGGAGAAGATTAAAGATGTCCAAAATGTTGAGTTGATAGAGATTGGATTTGCAGACTCCAATTTGTCAGATAATGAGGATTTCTTTCATCAGTTTCGAGGACGTGCAAATTATAGAGGGCGGGCTGAGATATTTGATAAAGACAAAGAAATTATTGACTCATATTTGCAACGAGATAAAATGGAGCAATTATAGTGAATACACATTCTTCTTTTCATAGTAATTTTATGATTTGAGTAACACGATGATTTATTATTGTAATGTTACTATTTGGGAGGGGCCCAATCTTCAAATTAGAGGATATTTGTTTTGCAATCTGTTGTTTGGAAAAGATTTGAGGTCAGATTTAATTTGTGCAGCCCTTTATTCAGAGAAAAATATGATCACAATGTTTGGTGTCTGACTCTGTACGTGCAGGTATGTAATGTTTGTTTTGTATTTCTAACTATAACTAACTTGATTTAACAAGTTCTAACATTAATTGTTAGCAGGAGGAAATTTTGAGAGAACCTGAGAAAGCAAATAAGAGGCGTGCTATGAAACAAGATGAAATTCCAAAATTTATTGGTCAACTAAACATGCGCAAGTTCCTGAAAGAGCTAAATTTAGATGTGCTGAACAAGGGCCAATTTATTATATTCCTAATTAACAACCATTATCATTGGTTCCTCCTTGTGTTAGACATGACTGAGAAGAAGTTCATACATATGAACTCATCCTAATCTCTCCAAACGAAAGCAACAACAAAAGTTTTTGTAAGTTCACTTATATTTGTGATACATTTACCTAAGTATTTGAATAAAAAGTAACAAATAATTTTGCAAGTTAAGTTTTTGACTGGATGAAAACTACTTTAGGTATATTGTGCTACAAAAAGAAGTGTAGATACGCTTTAGCCACCAGAAAAATGGGGAGTTGTACTGTGGAGTTATGTATGTCTTTGGGCTGAGTATTATGCAAAAAAACACGAAGGATTTCTAGCAATACACAAATGAATGTTCTATGGATGCTTATCGAGCACATATTGCTGTAAAAATTCTGACTGGTGAACATGGTTTAATATATTCTAGGGGAGAATGTTGATGTTCGGATGGTTATTATCTAGATGAATTAACTATTTTATTATTTTGTATTTTTGTATTTCCGACATTCTTATTAGATAACATTTATAATTTGTGTATTTGTATGATTAGAATGGATGGTATTTACAATTTATAGTACAATTTAGAAATTTATTATAAATAGATGTTGGTAAATATATATATATATATATATATTATAGGTTAGCTCAAAATAAGTACATAAGTAGCAGAACTCAACATGCATGATCGCAGAAAAAGTAAGTACATAAAAAAGAAAAAGAAGTACACAACATTAACAAATTAAGTACATAAATGTAGTTCTGGAGTACATAACTGCTAAAACTGGGTACTTTTCTATCGATTTTCGGTATTATTCTCAGGAAATAAGGGATTGAGTTCAATTCTGTCTAATCTGGCCATTGCATGATCATAAGATCACGGCATATTAGTCCTAGGACTCATAGAGTCATGATAAGTTCACTAATTTTCCATGGTGGTGTCAAGAGGATACATTTGGCTCATGAATAAATGGTTTATACCACACTGAATGAGATCGCAAGTAGTCGGATATGGGTGTTTGATTTCCCAACTATTAAAACACGTACTATCACGATTATTTCTTCAAGAAACTATGGTTTTATCACATCGATGTGACTTATGTGTTGTTGCATGCATCGAATTAGGCCTCATCCCAGTCTTTGAAAAAGTAAGTACATAAACACAAAAATAAAGAACACAACATTAACAAATTAAGTACATAAATGCAGTTTTGGAGTACATAATTACCAAAACTGGGTATTTTTTCATTGATTTTTGGTACTATTCTCAGCACATAAGGGATTCAGTTTAATTCGGCCGAATCTGGCCATCGCGCGATCATATGATCACAGCATATTAGGCCCTAGGACTTATATAGTGATGATAGGTTCATTAATTTTCCATGGTGGTGTTAGGAGGATACATTTGGTTCATGCCCCAATAGTTTATACCACTCTGAAAGAGAGCACAAGTAGTCGGATATGAGTGTTTGAGTTCCCAACCATTAAAACACGTATTATCACGATCATTTCTTCAACAAAATCATGATTTTATCGCATCAGGGCGTCTTATGTGTTGTTCACGCATCGAATTGAGCCTCATCCCAATCTTTGAAAAAGCTAGTACATAAACACAAAAAATAAGTACAAAACATTAGCAAATTAAGTAAATAAATGCAATTCTTGAGTACATAACTGCCAAAGCTGGATACATTTTCACCGATTTTCGGTACTATTCTCAGCACATAAGAGATCAAGCCTCATCTATTGTTGTCGCATTGGGGTGTCTTATCTATTGTTGCACACACCGAATTGAGCCTCATCCCAGCCTTTGAAAAAGCAAGTACATAAATACAAAAAATAAGTACACAATATCAGCAAATTAAGTACATAAATGTAGCTTTAGAGTACATAACTATCAAAGCAGGGTACTTTTTCAATGATTTTCAGTATCATTCTCAGCACATAAGGGATCAAGTTCAATTCAGCATAATCTGGCCATTGCTTGATCATAAGACCGTGACGTGTCATTATCAGCACATTAGGAATTTTTGGTACCATCTATGAATGGTTTCACACTACTATAAATGAAAGCGCTAGTGTTTCGATGAGGTGTTTGTGTTCCATACCTTTTCAACATATACGAATCCAAACAATTTCTTCAACAAACCACAATTTTATCTTGTCTAGGTGTCTTATGCATTGTTTCATGCATCAAATTGAGTCTCATCTCAGCCTTTGGAAAAGCAAGTACATAAAATACAAAAAATAAGTACACAACATTGACAAATTGAGTACATAAATACAGTTCTCGAGTACATAACTGCCAAAATTGAAACTTTTTCACCGATTTTTGTTACTATTCTTAGGCTTCAAGACATAAGGGATCGAGTTCAATTCGGCCAAATCTGGCCATTGCATGATCATAAGATCACGGCATATTAGTCTTAGGACTCATATAGTCATGATAAGTTCACTAGTTTTCCATGGTGGTATTAGGAGGATATACTTGGCTCATGTATCAATGGTTTATACCACTCTGAATAAGAGCGCAAGTAGTTGATGTGGGTGTTTGAGTTCCCAACTATTAAAACATGTACTATCACAATTATTTCTTCAACAAATCATGATTTTGTCGCATTAGGGTATCTTATATGTTGTTACACGCATCGAATTGAGCCTCATCCCAGCCTTTGAAAAAGCGTGTACATAAACAAGAAACATAAGTGCACAACATTAGCAAATTAAGTGCATAAATGCAGTTCTAGAGTATATAACTGTCAAAACTGGGTACTTTGTCACCGATTTTTGGTATCATTCTCAGCACATAAGGGATCGAGTTCAATTTAGCTTAATATGGCCATTGCGTGATCATAAGATCGTGGCATGCCATTATAAGCACATTAGGGATTTTGCACCATCTATGAATGGTTTCACACTACTATAAATGAAAGCGCTAGTGTTTCGATGTAGGTATTTGTGTTCCAAACCATTTCAAGATGTGCGAATCCAAACTATTTCTTCAACAAACCATGATTTTGTCTCATCTAGGTGTCTTATATATTGTTGCACGCATCGAATTGAGTCTCATCTCAGCATTTGGAAAAGCAAGTACATAAAACACGAAAAATAAGTATACAACATTGACAAACTTGGGTACTTTTTCATGCAGTTCTGGAGTACATAACTGCCAAACTTGGGTACTTTTTCATCGATTTTTGGTACTATTCTTAGCACATAAGGGATCGAGTTCAATTTGGCCAAATTTGGCCATTGTGTGATCATAAGGCCATAGCATGTCATTGTCAGCACATTAGGAATTATTGGTATCATTCATGAACAGTTTCACACTACTATAAATGAAAATGCAAGTGTTTGATGTAGGTGTTTGTGTTTCAAATCATTTTAACATGTGCGAATCCAAATAATTTCTTCAACAAACCACGATTTTATCACGTCGGGGTGTCTTATACGTTGTTACACGCATTGAATTGAGCCTCATCTCAGCCTTTGAAAAAGAATGTACATAAACACGAAAAATAAGTACACATACTGGCAAACTGAGTACATAAACTTAGTTCTAGAATACACAACTACCTAAACTAGGTACTTTTTCTAATAAAATGAATAATAAATTTGGATAATAGCTCCAGTGTAAGCCTTCCCAATAGTTAAAAAGAATACTCATTCATGGTTTCTTTCACATAAAATGATAGTACAATATGTCCATATTTTACAAAGTATACAACACTAGTAATTCTATAAAAATTCTCCGATTAAATTACAATATAGTACAATGCTACAAGTTAACTTGTCTTCCAGACAAGGACAAACTTAGCAGCTACCATAAGCACGTGTAGACTATCTATTTATAATCTATTTTTTAAAAATCTTTGTCTTCTTTGCATCCTTTTTTTCCTAATTGAAGAGAAATAAAACCAATCAAAACATAATTTAATACGTAATGACAAATGGTAATATAAGTACAAATATACAATAAAACGGTAAACAAATCTATCGTTGTATCAATTCGCACTAAACAGTAGGAAAGTAACTTTTACTTAATAGAAGCACAAGCTTGTTTCCAAAACATTGTATCATTTTGCAACATGTTCTATTACCTTGTTCTACAACATACGCAATTTATGTAAATCCAACTATGTAAATCTATAACACAAAATTTATTATGATCTGTCATCTCAAAATTCCTACAACTACTAATGTGCAGATTGAGCTGAAGTATTGAAGTATCAGTGTGGAAGTACTAAATTGCACGAATCAGTATTAACCAAACTAAGTATGATAATGTATAAATAAAGTATCTTATTTAGGAGGAAGAACATATAACAATCAAGTACTAATCGAAACACATTGAAAGTATAACGAAGAATTAATGCAATAATAATATGAAAATATAAAGAAACTTACCAGTACATTTAATAGATTTTCCTTCCACATCTTTTCAGTTCTTTTTTATCGGACAACCATCATATCAACAATGCTCATTTAAGCAAAATATGCAATCGAATCATATTCAAAACATCACTATCAATTTCCAAAATGACATACATTTTCTGATGTGGAGCGAAATATTGCAATTTATTGAGCTCAAAACTAATTCCAGGATTTTTCCCAATCTGAAATAATAATTCTATCAAACTCATACCTTTATAAATTAATAGAATATAGAGTTCTCCATATATACACAACTTTCTAATAGCTGAGTTATAGCATATGGGTCACTCAAAGACATTCTTATTACACTAAAATTCACGAATTCTTACCTTTTTCCACACGCAATTAATATACTTCACCTCAAAATAAAGCAATGATAAATAGAGACAAAGTAAGCCTGCTTCTTGCTAGTATGTTGTAGCCGATTGAAAACAAAAAAGAGAAAAAAGGAGAAAAAAACTTCCTTCTGCCGCGGGAAGATGAATCGAAAATAGACGGGAAAGAGAGAAAAAGAAATGGGTGTCGGACATCAGGGTTTAGGTAAGAAAGGAAAGAAAAAAAAAAATTAAATTAAGGCAATTTCAGTCATTTTAAGTGGGTGGGGAGTGAAGTTAAAATTGAAATTTCACATGGAGAATACAAACTAAGAAAGACATGGGTGGGAATTGAATGCTAAAGTAAAAGAGGGTTTGGGAATTTTAAATAAGTTGTCCTATATATTATTATTATTACTACTACTACTACTACTACTACTACTACTATATTATATATATGTGGATGTGTATGGCTACAGTGGCCATGCACATGAAGATAAATTCTAGCTTTTTTTTCCTTCTCTTACGTGATCAAAACAACGTCATTTCTTATTTTCTTACACTTAAATATTTGTACCTTGTGTTGATTTTGTGGAAAGTGAATTTGTCTTTTCTAGACCATGTCAAAAGAAAATGTTTATTTTAATCTTTTTTTTCACATAAAATTAGAAGAAAATGTCTTATGATTGCTTCTTCTAGGTTCATACAGTTGCTTCAATCTCACATGAGGCAAACCCAGATTAAATATGGGTTTTTTGTGTTGTCGTCTTCCTTTGCCATGGTTGTCACAATGTCCGGTATGTATAAACTAAGGTTAGTTGAAAAGACAAAAAAAAAAAAAAAAAACAAATTGCATTGTATGGTGTAATGGCATATGATTTTTGTGAAGGAATATCTGGTGGAGATTATATTTATAGATAATTTAATTCTCTGAAGAAGAAAGAAGAAAGGAGAAATAGCTAGAAAGAGGAGGTATTTCTGTTTAGGGCTTTCATGAGGAATTTTTCTCTCTTTCATTATTTTTGGGATTTCATCTACTGTAATGATACTTTAAAATTTTTCTTTATGGGACTTTCTAGAGGCATACTGCTGTTGTCTGCATAATCGTCTTTTATGATTATAGCAACCTTGTCCAAGAAATTATAAATTTATAAACATGATACTCATATATTTTATCTCTTTCTTGTGTTCCAGTTGGACTTGCTGTAGCTAAAATTTCAAGTGTGTCTCACATAGTGGGAAGGGTGAGAAGGGTAAGATTTATCATCTTTTTACATGCATCCATTTTATCTTTTAAGTAGGAGGGCCGTGAGTGGAATAATTCTTCCGTTATCCAGATGATTGTTTACTTAACTATTATATATCTAACAAATAGTGCTTCTAATTAAGCTTGGGTGGGTTTAATGCATTATCATTTGTTTGTTTTGTGACGCCATTTAGACACCGTTTCTTTTATCATCACAATTCAGATGTGTCATTATAATTTGGATCTATGGTTTTTCAATTACTTTATCACAAGACAATGAATGGAAAGGATTGTGAACTAAGTTGTACACTTGGTGGAGGATAATAAATTTCAAATAGAGATGGAAAATATAGGATAAAACAATGTTTTCAGATGGTTGGCATCCTTTCCACTTTATTTGTATGATATAGTACGAAATGGGCTTTGATATGCAGTCTTTTAGACCTTGAGTATCTGGTGGAATGAGTTAGATACATGTTTTTTAAGCAAAAAAATGTATCTTCTGGATTGCTATATATTACTAGAGAAAGTAGTAAGTAATTCCTCGTGCCCTGAAGCCACTATTTTGCCTTTTGGGCACTCCATTTGATGCTAATTATGTTACTGAATGACCATTGTTCAGCAATGGGAAGGGGATGTGCTTGTACATGGTTAGGTCAAGTAAAACTGGTAAATAGTGAACCAAGATTATAGCAAAGTTTAATTGACCCTATAGACTAGATAGAGAAGCCTTACTTTATATTGAATCGATCCTATAGACTCTATAGAGCAGCCCTGTCATATGTTATGAACTATCAACTTGTTCTGAAATTAAACATGTTGGCAAAGCGGCTTTCTTGGGGAATGCTTGGTGGATTTCCTCAGACAACATAGCAACCGATGCGTTGAATTCTTTTCTAGTTCCTGAGGTTCGCTTTGGGTCAAAACTTGCAATCTAACTATACTTATTCAAGTACAAAACAAGCTTCAATGATTTCTTCTTTTTATAGTATTCGGATGAATGGTTGTTTTAATTTGTAGCTGGCAAAGGTAATCAAACAACAAATCAAGATGATGACCTTTTCATATCTTTTTTTGTTGTGTGTGCTATTGCATTTCATAGTTTTATGAGTGAAAAATCGTGTGCCTTCTTCAAATTCATGATGCATGTTACTCATAAAATAGATGTCTGGTGTTTGTGTACTGAAACTATTTTGTCTAACATTATAGAATTCTTACAACCCTTATTATGCAACGTTGTTATTTTCAGATCCTCAGCAAGGAGAGCTGACAACTAAGACAAATATGATATTTGAAGAATCTAGTAACTCCCTTCTTAATTTAGTTCCATATAGACTCATGTTAAGAATTTAGTAAGTCCTTTCTTAATTTAATTCCATGGAGACTCATGTTTTTTGGAGAAGTATGCATTTAGATTATTGTTGATGTTATTGAAGTTGGTATTGATCTCCATCAAGTGGTTATTGCCACACTAGCAATAGAATTGAATCCCATTTAAAAGCATAGAACAATGAAATTCTCCTCCTTTAATCCCAATAAAGTTCACATCACAAAAGACAACAATAATTGCACTTCTCTTGCTGCGTCCACAAAATCTCAATATTCTAATGAGTCGATAGAGTACTCAATTTCCATGTATGCACTAAATCAAAATTTTCAATGTTTTGGATTATATAAGTAATCTACTTCAGATGATGCCAACTTGATCTTTAAGTTCTAATTATTCAAGGAAATATATGGATTCACATAACAACCTTAAAATTTTCATGTTCAAGTCTATCTTCAAACTTATATGTGAAGATTGAGCAACGGTAAAGAATTTTGTTTCTTAGGTCCCATTTCCTTCTCCTCCAGTCTGTACTGACTGCTGCTATTTGTTTTTCCAATGTTAAAAATGAACCTCTTGAAACTGTAGATAATGATTGCAAAATCATAAAAGGACAGTATTTGTCCATATTCAAAAAAGGCAAAAATTATACATATTTTGCCTAAAAAATCGAATTTTCTTATGCTTTGTTTGTGTAGGAAAATCCCATAAATTAATCCGCAAAACCAAGAAATCCACCACAAGTGAATATAACATGTTGGTTCAGTCTACTAATGTCTCCATCCCTAGTTAAGCATAGGTCGCAAAGGTGAGCCACATCACAACTATGATAGCATAATTGCAATTATTACAAGGAGTTACATCATACCACCAATTTAGGTGTACATAAGAGGATTATCAATCGTCATATTTACATGATGATATCAATATGTTTATTCTATGACAAGAGAACTTCTAACATTTTCAACTATGTTTCCCTTCACTGGATGTAGGCTCCTAATAGTTTGTACCATCAGCAATGATATCCACTTCAGTAAATGCGCCAGATGCTCCTTATCAAGTTCTTATCTGCTAAAGCTGATTAAGTTGAATAACTTTACACAATTCTACAATTTCTCTTGCAAATTATTACATTATATATGTCCATGTTTGAAATATAATGGTACTTTTTTTATCCTATTTGGGGTCGAATTGCTTCAGATATAAATGTATACCTTGAAAATTACACCACTTTTTTTCTATTTATTAAATTAAATATTTTGTTTGGTTAAAATGTTACTCTTCCTAATCCAATCCAAGAGCATTCTGAAACAATGCATAGTGTAATGTACAATATTTTAATTAAGTATTTTTATGACAAAAGCAAAGTAGTAGTTACTCATGCCTTTTTGATGCATTTATCATATCCATTGGTGGCCAGAAGTAATCTCTGAGAGGCTTTCTGTTTTGGTTGTTAGTGGAATTTGAGGCTTAATTCATCACTATTTCCTTAGTTCTTGATGTTGAGCTTTGGTTGCTCCTTAGGGATTTTAATCTAGTTCTAGGCAATTTGAATTAGAACCCTGTATAGACAACTTTGCTTCTAGTTATTGGTTGAATTTGCTGACTCCTTCCATGGCTAATGATGTTAATTGCTCAAGTCTTGAGAGAGTTTTTTGTAGGAATTAACTGGACATTGTCTTAATGTCTAAGAAATGGTTGCTGTTGGAAAGGAATTGGTATTGGTATAGGACTATTTCATTCCATTCGTAGGAGCGAAGTCTTAGTCTTGCAACTCTTACAAGGCCTAAGCTGGAGAGCTTGAAAACTTAACAGAATGAACTCCAAAAGTGAGAGTATACTACACACAATCTTGCTGAAAACACTATAGGAACATGTTCCTAAATATACAGATTGGTTTCATGTTCCTCTACTACTTGGCTCAACTTTGAGAAAACCATCTTTCTGGCTCAATTTATGTTTTCTATCTTCTTTTTGGAATTTCATAGTCTCCCTACTTTATGAGTTTTTTATTTAGGTGAATTTGTTGTTTTAATACAGTAGCAATTAGAAAAAAAAGTTTGTCTCATTTTGCTTGCATGTTTGTGGGATTTTCAATATACATTCTGCTTAATTTAGTCATCTTGTCTGGTGACATTTTTGTCTCTTTAAATACAAAAAGTGGTTGCAAAAAATACCGGAGGCTAAATTCTTCAGTGCAAGTATATAATATTATATCTTCATTATTTGGACTATTTGTGAAGTCTTGTAAAGATGACTTGTGACAATCATCTAGAAAGGCAAATATACATATTTAGCCTTTGAGTTCAGGTTGTTATCAGAATATCATTAAAGAATGCATGTATTTCCACGTTTTCCTTTCAAATTTCAAAATAAATGATGATTGCTGCATATAAATATTATTGTTGATCTAGCATTTTATTGATCTAATTAGTTGGTAATCAAGTAGTAGATTTTTGTACTTTCAGCCTGTCATAGATGAAGCCCTTTTCTGTTGAGAAAAAAACCAATTGCGTACTATTTAAATTGTTGCTAAAAATTAAAACAAAAATATTTAAATTAAATATCTAGCATTTATAGACTGATAGATGAAGTCGCTACAATCCATAAAGTCTACAGGCACAACACCGCGCCTTGCATGGTGTGCCTTTTTTTGGTATGTATATATATGTGTGTGTGTGTATGCGTGTGTGTGTGTGTGTAAACGCGTAACAATAGTACCACAGCGTGTGACGTAGCATTTTCCTTCCCTGTTTTGCCACCAAAATGATTTGATACTTCTCCTACAAAGAAACTCATAACCCCAATCCCATTCGTAATTCCATCAATTAATCATCTATCAAAAAAATGAGTTAATTGAAACAATCTTCTTATTGCCCCAATAAAGGATGTTGTATAAAAAGCTTTTATATAAGCACGATTATATGATCAATCATATAAGACATTTAGAATTTTGTCTCAACGGCTTATCTTCGGACATCTTTTAACAAATGAATTAATTAAGTCAAAATTTTTGACAGAAGAATAAATGCGTTTATGTAAAAAGAATGCTAGAAATATTTCGGAATAAGCTATGCTGATTGAAAAAATTACATTTTTAAAAAATTCATACCAATCTGTCGAATCCTTTATGCTTGGTTTGTTGCATTTGTTTGTACTTTTTGCTTTCTAATTTGTGGTTTACTTCAATTTAAAACTGCAAGTGGCTGGATCAGTAGAAAAATCAAAAGAAATGCTCTTTGATTTTCTTTAAAGGGAAAAGTCGTGTTTCAGAAATGGTGTTTTGGTAAGGCTAGGTTTAGTCTTATTGATTACCTAGCATGCGCGTGTGTGTTTTTCTCTTTGGGTGTTTTCAGCTTGAGTGAGAATGGAAAGAGAGAGAGGTTGTGAGGTTTAGGGTTTGTACATCTATAGTATTGTACGAATGGCTTATTTTTTACTGAAAATTGCCTTTTTTTTTTGGAATAATAGTATTTTTGCTCACAAAATATTGGGTCTTGGCTGGGACTAGTATATTGGGTTGGTAATTTTTGGATGAAAAAAGGATTTGGGTCAGCAAGAATCAAGGATGCTGTATTTTTTTTAATTGAAAAAAGATAAATTTTTCTCTCATATAGTTTCTTTTTGGGAGTTGTTGGTTGTACTTGTTAGAATTCTTTACTCCCGTACTTTGTAATGTAGCTGGTAGCATACTGTGAGACTGTTCTTTTCTTTTGTCCACAAAGATTTTTGGGTTTAGTTGGGACCATACTTTCATTTATTTGATTTTATTTTTTTTTTCGCTATTTGGATTATGTTTTGTAGTTAGAATGACTTGAATACCAATTTTCTCTCATTTTCTTCTATTTTGCTTTGGTTTTTAGGGGTGCTTACAGAGGAGGTATGCTTCTCTATATCTTTTTCTTTTGGTCTTCACATGCAGCTTCTTCATTGTTCATGTGTATTTTTGTGTTCTTTCTCACGTCTATTGATGGAGGATTTTGATGGAGATTTGTTTGCTAAATCATATGCTCCATGAAATTTTTTTGATGATGTTTCTTTTGGTATGTGTGCATATGTGCATTAACATTCTAACTTATTCTTCATTTTCATTACTATGAAGTTCTTGTCATTGTTTCTCATACAACCATATCTAGGGGCCTATCTGGTAGCCGTGATGAATAGCAGAGTCCATACTTTTCTAGCTGATCTTAATCCTTAAATTTTGGGCTATTCGAGTTGTAGTGCTTGTAAGAAGATAAGAGAACACTTTAATGTTTTTCCATCTTGAGTAATCAAAATTGAAATATATACATTTAGTGGAGAAATTTGAACAATCACAGTTTAAGTGCAACGCACAAAGTTAATAGCTATTTACTTGGATGGGTTGATGGATGTGTAATGAGTATATCCTATCCAGATTTGTCTTTTCAGATAGAACTTCTATACTCAATGAGTATATTGTTGTGGATAATTGTGTGATTTGTGTTAAAAATATAGAAATAAGATAAATATGATTTTTTGTAACACTATGTACATACTATTGTAAAATTAAAATACACAAAATAATAAATCAAAACGCATAAAAATATAGGAAATTGGAGCTGGATCGATGGAGTGTCTCGACACTTGTCGCTGTCCTAAAGCCATAATTGCCTTCCTTCATGTGGGTTCCAATGGCTGATCATGACTCCAAGATAAAATCCTATTAGCTCTTAGTGGTGTCTCATCTCATGTGCACGACCACGAGGAGATCAGGAACTAGTCTATAATCACATTGCCAAAATAAAAATTCTTTTGGGGATAATGTATAAACTCACAAAATTCTCCCTAGTCAAATGACTAATAGATGGCCCCTTTATATAGTAAAATAATTTGACCGTTAAAAGAAATAATGGCCAATAATAAAATCTCATAAAATTGATCATAAACACAATAATAATTGGCCATATAATGAGGCAAATTAAGATGGTCAAATTATAGTAAATACATATAAATCATGAAATAATGAAAATAATAAAGAGGCCATAAAATTCAATAAGTGTTGGAAATTAAAATTAAATAATTAAGAAATTTTAAAGCTTAATTTCCAACATATATTTGTGTTATTTTCTTGCCTTTTTATCTTATATGAGAGGTTATTACATTTCAAAGATGAAATCATGAATATGAAAATTCATTATGAGATCCTCTTGCATAACATTGCAGGTTGGCTCAAAATCTGAGGCCAACGTGGTATAGCAAAATCTGGAGCTAAAATGGTGATGGCATGGCAGTTTCTTGCGCGAAAGTAAGTTTTGCTTTTTTAAATCCACTTACATTTTGTCTGCTTTAGATCATTCATGGATAAAAAATACTAATGATGTAAAAAGTGCCGTTTGATGTATTGATATTTAAATTCATGAAATCTTATATGCATTCATCTCGCTTTCAAAAGGCTGCTTTATGGGTACTTAGAGTTTATTTTTCTTCATTTTTCTATGTGTGTGAACCTCATTAATCTTTGAAGAAAAATATGTAATTGCTCCTTAATTTCTTGCATTATATGTGGTTTATGAGAGAAAAAGATTGCTTCTGCATCATGACTAGTAGTACTATATTTGTGAGGTCTCTGCTAATTTAGATGAACTGAATGCTATTGGGAAATTTATTGCACATGAAGTGTGTGTTGAGACTTCAAAAGAACTTAGTACTGAAAAGGTTAGGGCTGTTGTGTTAGAGCAGAGCAGTGATTGGATCAAAACTTAAATTGTTGTCGAAACATTGAATGAATGTATTGTGGATAATGAATTTTTTGATAGAATTTTCAAAGTTGGATTCTGTAAAACTCTAGGTTGTTGTAGTTCGTCATGTTCTAATAGAGTGCGCTTAAATTGCTGATATAAAATTTGGCATGAATGGACTCCAAATTGTGTTTTTACAGTTGGCTGTGATTAGATGGTGCATGGAATTTGGTTCAGTCTCCATAAACAAATTTTTTGTTGTTGTCAAGTCTTTAAGTTGTTGGACATGCTAATGCTTAGAGTAGTGTTCTGGCTGTTTTTCACGAAGAACAAATCACCTCTTTATCAGCTTTGGCATTTTTTATGTTGATGAATGAGTTTGAATGGTTTTTGGGTTGCATTAGAATGTTTTTTTTTTTTTTTTATTTTGCATGGACTGTAGTTGATCTTCTCGTGCTACAATTATTGACTTGTTTTTTCTTTTTCTTTTTTGGCCCAAAGACAGTGCAAGGTTTCTATTTTGCCAGGAATTTAGCTCCCTCATGTCTTAGAATTTTGCTCAAACTTGTGTGGTATAAAGTTCAGATTTTAAGGTGGAAAGTAAGAATGACATAAGAATTATGAGCTCATACTAAATCTGTAGCTAGAAATAAGGCATCAACACCTCACGTACGCATGTTGCATTGTTTAATCTTGATACTTTATGTAGAAAACAAACATGGATAGAATCTTGATCTTGATAATGGAGAAATAGGCAAAGAAAATTTGAGTTTTTTTAGTGTTTTGCAATGGTTTAGATATGAAAAAGAAGATGAACTACATAAGTGATCTTGGACTCTTTTCTAGGACATTATAGTGCAGCATTATCCATCCCATATATTTTTACTCATTATATAATCTTTGTGATAATATTGTTTTTCTCTTTGTTTCTTATAATTTTTGCTTATAGCTAATTTGTAAACATTATATAGGCATTCTGTCAGAAGACCTGCTCCAGCTTACCAATATATATATTGATGTTGTGACTAATTTTCTTAGCAAATTCTCGAGTTTTCGGCTGCTTAATTCTGTTAGAACTATCTTTCAATACAGTAAAAGAAAATTCACCTATATTTGAACCATTTCCTCTGCCTATTTCACTTCCGAAGCTCTTTATGCACATTTGCAAGTTTTTTATGCTGAGAGAGGAAGTTAAGCGTTTGACAAAGGGGTGCAGATAAACTTGTTAGGTTTGTCAATCGCCTGCAGTTGTATGATGAATCGCTTGTGAGTCATTGTATGAAACTATAGCTGCCTGTGATTTCTTAACCATTTCTATTGCCTTTTCCACGCATTTTGTTAATGAGACAGTCTTTTGTGTTTGTAATTTCAATTTGTTTTTCAGGCTGTGGAAAAGATAAGCCTGGTCTGGATGGCGTCAATTGGTGCACTAAAACATGTGGTTCAAGAAAAGGGGTTCGAAAGAGATTGTAACCCTTGACAAGAACTTGAAGTAGAGGACATAATTTTTTGTTTTCTTGAAATATTATATTGGCGAAAACAGGGGATGAACAGGGGAAATGAGGTTTTTCTAATGGGATAATGTGTTTAGTTATGTGATTTGAGAGGTTCATTTGATTTAAAATGATGAAAGAGATAAGGGTTTTTTGTTTTTTGTTTGCAAGAAAAGACATGTTTTTAAGGAGAGAGAAGATGATTTTTAATTATTTTGTTTTTTCTTAATTCGCCTCCTCAATGTTTATTAATCATCTCACTAGGGCTATAAACGGATATTAAACGATTCGGATATGCAGTATTTGTATCAATATACTTTTAAGTTTTATAATATTCGTATCTGTATCTGACATATATTTTCTAATAACATTCGAATTCGCATTTGATGGATATTAATCGAATTCGGATGTATCCGTATCCGATTATAATTATTAGAATACATTTATTTAGAAATATTTAAATATCCGTTTACAAATATCTGAATATCCGATTACAAATATTCGAATATTCGAATCCGTTAACTTGTAATAAAATGCATTTTTTTCTAATAGATTTCATTTAAACAAAAAAAGTTTACTACTTTATCTTAGAATTAAAAAATTAATTATTCTTGATTTATTTAACTTTTTTAAATTAATGATTAACTTTATGATTAACAAATATTAATAAAATGACACTAATATAAATTAATTATAAACTCAAGAAACAATAATTTTATATTGATCAATTTTATCGTACATATATTGATTTTTCAATTTTTTTTTCTTGTTTTAGTGGTGTTTAATTATCATTACTACCATCCATTGATTCTTCAAAATCCTTAATTACTAATTTTTTCTTATTAATTCTTTAATTACTAATTTATTCTTATATTCATTTATATATAGATTATGAGTTTTTATATTGAAAAAATAAAAATAATTTATTATGTATAATAATATATTATATATAATAATTTTTTAAATATTATTTATTAGATATAGATAACAGATTTAATTAAAGTATGGATAATCTAATATATAAATGGATATATCCAACGGTTATGTATTCGAAGCAGATATTATACAGATTGGATACGCAGTTACCATATTTATATCCGTTTACAGTCGAATATCTACTAATCGAATACGGATAATATTCACTTTAGATGAATACGAATAATATGCCCTACAAACAAATTCAAATGCAAACGATAAATGAATTTTTAAATATCTATTTAGAGCCCTACATCTCACTCATTAAGGGAAGACAGCAGTCGTCCTTGCATATATATAATTGTTGCTTATTGCACGTATACCAATAAATGTTGAAGGGTAAAATGAAAAAAATGCTCTACACACACACACACACACACACACATACTATCCATGTCTTTCAATTACACACACACACACATATTTATACTTTTTCTTTTTTACTTTGTCCAGTAGTGATATATCAAATCAAAATTTTCACTACTTATATATTTATGGAATATATTATTAGGTACCTATATTTTATTATATTAATTATATACTCTTTTTCTAAATATAATTACACCATTTTCTACGAAAAAACAATTATAGTTAATATATAAACTAAAATAAATAACTATTGCTGTGAATTTTTATACAGTTGCCAAAAAAAAAAAGTTAAACAAAATTGTGATATGTCTAAGCTATGAACTAATAAGACTCATATGATGCTCCGAATGTTTTCTTTTCACAAGATTTATGTTGGGAAAAAAAAAAAGTTTATTATGATTAGGTTGTGAGGAGATGAACTACCTGTTGGAAAAATTTATTAGCTATTTAATAGTCTTAATACATATGTGAAGTCAACTTATTTTGACAAAATAACTATATTTATATTAACATTTGCTAATTTCAGAGTGTATTGATTCATGTCAAGTATCTAAATTCTAAAGTAGCACATTATAATTGTTAAATAAATCAAAACCTCAAAAAGGAAAAAGTAACACCAGTGGAAAAAAATACCATAAAGGAGCTCATTGTTACCATTTTGAAGCTTGGCTATCTTTATACAAAATATAATCTTACTGAATAGGTTTATTAATCGATAATAAATATATAATCTTAAAAAATAGATAATATATAATTTTGATTCTGAAAAACTGAGAAAACAACCATTAAGAAAAAAGCCCAAATATTACAAGCCCATGAAATCGTCGTTGAGACCAATTACAATCCTATTACATTGTTTTAGGTAACTAATGGGTCTCTATTTACATGGCTAATTGGAGGAATAAACCCTATGAATGGAGTGCATAAAAACATAGGGGAAGAATCTATGAGTTGCCAATGAGTTGACCAAAATGCCAAGTTAAAAAATTGTGAAGGTTGATAAATTGTGTCTTTCACAATATGAACCTTTTATATATATATATATATTTATTTAGACATATTAAAAATTTGCTAAATTCACTCCTAACCTCATACTTTAAGTATGGGATAGTAGGACTTATGTCACTAAATTATAGGTCACTCAGCAATTTTGCAGTATAAAGTCTCTTATCTTGCCTTTACTCCCTCCTCTATAACTATAATTAAATAGAATGTAGAAAATAAAAGTACCTATCATTTATAAACAGTAGATTAAATCTCTGCAATGCATAGGGTCGATAGGGTGAAAAAAAATTTATCTACCAATGACATGTGTTGAAATTATTTGATGTAGTTATTTTCTCAGGGCTTTCTACTGTCAAGTAGGGGTCATACCTACCTGACTTTTTTCAACCATACAATGATTTTAAGAAAATCTTCACTGTTAGAGAGGTGCGATTTTAAATTAATATAAAAGACAAATTTGTTCTTACACGAAAACAATGATTGAAGAAAGTAATAACTATTCAAAATAGCTACTACTTTGAGATTTACATAGTCAAAATTCTGCCATGGAAAATAGCAACTACTTTATATATATATATATATATATATTATGTATTTAATAAATAATAAACACACTATATTGAATATTATATAATACATTAAATCAAATTTAATGATTACAAAAAAAATTTAAAAAATAAACAAGTACTCACTATAAAAATCTGCGATTAATATGTGATTCATTTATAAATAGGTTGTGTTGAATATTATATATTACATTAATCAATGAAATTTAATGATTATAATAATTTAAAAATAAAAGAAAATAAACAAGGTATCACTATAAAAAATGGCCAAAAAAATTGTAATTTATTTATACTTATGTTGTATTCAATATTATACTAGATTAATGAATCAATCGTAATGATTATACTAATTTTAAAATAAATAAATAAATAAGGTGTCGCCACAAGAAACGACGACTACTTTGTAATTTATTCATACCTTACATTGTATTTAATATTATGCAATACATTAATAAATGAATTGTAATGATGACAATATTTAAAAAAGTAAAAAAATAAACAATATTTAGATTGTTCACAAACAAAGATATTTTTATCAATTAAATTGCTACTCATTGTAGCGATATTATGTTTGAAATAAGTACATTTTTTTAAGTATTTACATAGCTTTTTTGTTTGCGTAAGTAATTAAACTATTTACATATATGTTGCTAGATGTTTTTATTAAAAAAAAAATAAAAAAATTATATTTCTTAAATAAATTTAAAAAGTCCACATCATTGCTTTGTGAGAAGAGGTCAAATTTATTATTATATTTTCTCACGTGTTGTCCAATCATTATGTCAATTATACCAAATATTTAATGGCATCATTCCATTGGTTGGAATTCGTCCGGTAGGTACGACCCTACCAGATTGTAGAAAGCCCCTATTTTCTCACAAGAAAAAGAATATGTTCCGGGCTGAGTTGGAAATTCTATAACATTAGGATTTGTGGTTTACTTTTAGGTGAGTGTGAAGCCAGCAAGTGCAGAAGAGGAGATTGATTTGGCTGTTGATGTGCTCACATAAAAAGCAGGTTTTCCTTCTCCATGTTTCAATTACCTGAGGTTTTAGGCTCACAAAAAAGTGATTTCTGGAGCCGTGTTTTGATTCCATTTTTAATTGCATAAAAGTTGGGAGGCATGAAGCTTTATAAAGAAAGCTCTGTTTTAAACTGACTGCATGAAGTTGCTTCAGCATGATTCTCAGTTCATCAGAAGTAAATGAATGCTAGCCTCCATGTTGTTTTTGTCATTGTTATTATATTTATACTTTGACTGGCATTGGTTCTTAGTTCTTACGATTTTTAGGACTCCAGTTTAATTAATTTATTCAGTTGCTTATTGTTTTATTAAGGAAGTCAGTATTTGCATCATACTTTTGTATTTGAACTTTTGCTAGACTCTTACTTCATCATAGAAGCCACCAGGCCTGTAAATTGGTAGGGTAATACCCTATCCATACCCAAAATACCCATACCCATACCCATACCCATACTTATAAAAAATAATGTAATGGGTATGGGTAGGGTCTATACCCATAAATTACCCATGTACCCATACCCATACATTACCCATTGCTTTATACTTAAATTTAATTTATGAACCTAAAAACTGTTTATACCGAAATTAAATTTATATTAATGATAAACTTTTTATATATAAAAATTATAAATATGTGACTGAGCGGTGACAATTAAACAAATTTTTTCATTAAAAATTAAACTAAATTAATAAAATTAATAAAGTTAATAAATTGAGATAGCAATTTTTTTGAAAGAAAAAAAAATTTGGAATAGCAATAGCAACAATTGAATGTTTTTTATTAATAAAATTAATAATGAAATAAATATTTTTATAAAAACAGTTAATAAAATTAATTTTGCTAATGAATAAAGTTTATTAATATAGAAACTAACTGTTTTTATAAAATTAAATATAGAAAAAGTTTTTGCTCTTAAACTGTTTTTATTAACTATTTTTTTATAAACTGTATATAAGCTGTATTTTCTTTTAATAAACTGTTTTTATACACTATTTTTTTAATAAACTATTTTTATTAACTGTTTTTTTAACAAACTGTTTTTATTAACTGTTTTTTTAATAAAATGTTTTTATTAACTATTTTTTTAATAAACTGATTTTATTAACTGTTTTAATTAACTACTTTTAAACTATATTTTTTTTAATTAGCAAAAAGTTTAACTGCTAATAATATTAATAAAGTTTAACTATTATACTAATAAAATAGTTAATTTAATTAGCAAAAAGTTTAAAATTAATTAATTTAAATTTAATGGTGAAATTAAATATAGAAAAAAAAATTATTTTTTGTTATCATATGCCAAATAATATTTTTAGTATATATTAAGAAAATTAGTGTATACATTAAAAACATAAGTCCAATAAATTAGACCCAATGGGTCTTGGATTAGTTAGGGTAGGGTAGGGTTAGGGTCTCATTCTTTTGGGTATTTTAGGGTAGGGTAAAAATTGGATATTTTTGTTTGGGTATTTTAGGATATGGGTGTGGATATGATGATACCCTACCCATTTACAGGCCTAACCTCGCATGTGGATATGCCATTGGGGTTTTCACTGGAAATAAAGCACGTTTTTTCAATCTCCTTAAGTGCCAATTTAGTTCCAATTTCTGATTCTTTTTATTTCTATTTCTATTTTTAATTTTTAGGCCTGATAAGCTTTATTTTTTCTTTTTCTTTTTCTTTTTCGGTCAATAATTTCGCCAATATTCTCCGGTTTCTCTTTTTAAAGAGTATATTCGTATAACGATTGAGTTGTTTAATCATTAATATAATCATTAACATACACAAATGAACAAGACATTTGTTGTCTTTACAAATTTATATATAGAGACTACCATGGTATAACTTGCAATTTGCCAATTCTCATAGAGCATTAGCCACCCCAGTAACTTATGCTTCCACAAGGCATATGCTTTAGAAGGAAGATGTTTTATTACTTTTTTTGTTTAGTTTATTGTGATTTTATTTCTTAAATCAGATGTCAAGACACAGAAAACGTTGTCTCCTTCATTAATGTGTGCATGAATGTGTATTATATGTGTATATATACATTTTTTGGACTTGAATTAAATACTTCAATTTGTGTTTTTATAATGAGAAATGAAAGCTTTTCAAATGCAATCATTTTGCTTCTTTCTCCACCTTCACTGATATTTATTTAGAAGAATATTTGCTTCCCAATTGTTTAGAGTTGACTTTAGTTCAGGAGGACAACTTGTTTTACTTGCATTCTCATGCTTTTTCCTCTTGCATATATGTGGGTAAAACTTAAAATCAACTTAAGCTTGATTGGCAGTATTGCAATTTTCGTCCTCTAACTTTACCCCATTTGGTTTTTGGTCCTATAAATTGCATAATTGCAATTTTAGTCCTATAAATATAAAAAAATTATCACTTTTAGTCCTTTTTTCGTTGGAACAGGTGGAAGTCGTTGGAAAAGCTGACGTGGCTCGCCAGACGCATGTTTTGTTGGAGTTTTTGCCTTGTTGGCAGCTGACGTGGCTTTATTAATTAAAAAAAAATAACAAAAATGCCAAATAGATATATATATAACAAATATATATATGATATATATTTATATATACATACATATACATATACATTTTATATATGCTCCCCTCCCCACCCCAACACTTGCACCCCCCACCCCTCCGGGCTGTCATGTCCATGAGCCAGGCGGCCAAAACAAGCGAGCTCATTGGCTGCCTGGATCTAGCCATGGCTGCCTCGGCTCTGGCCAGTTGGGCAGCCATAGCCATGGCAATATCTAGCCAGGTGGTGGCCATGGTGGCTGTCCGGGGGGGGGGGGGGTGGATGGGGGTAGGATGTACCACTTTTTTGCCCCTTCTTTTTTTTTTTATTTTCATTTTTAATTTATTTATTTTTAATTTAAATTATTTTAACCATGTATTTTTGTTTTTTATTTAGTAAATAATTATAAATTATATATAAATATGTATTTATAGAAATATATGTGTATATTTTTAAATTCAAAGTTGTGTCAACTAAGCGAGTTAAAAGAATATTGTTAATATGGTAAATTAATTTTTTTTAATTAGTACATAATTATAAATTATATATAAATATATATTTATATAAATATATGTGCGTATATACGTGTATATTTTTAAATTCAAAGTTGTGCCAACTAAGCGAGTTAAAACAATATTGTTAATATGGTAGATTAAATTTTTTTATTTTTTAATTAGTAAATAATTATATATTATATATAAATATATGTATATATATGTGTATGTTTGTTTATGTTTTACTGTAAAAGTCAAATCAATATTTTTTTGTTAGATTTTTGGGGTGAAAATGGAATTGAGTGATTATAATAAAATATATATGATGTATATATAACATATGTATGTATATCTTGGACAATGGGAAAGTTTTGGGGATAATGAAGGATAGTAGAGGGTATTTTGGAAAAAAAAATTGTGTTTTGGAGAAAAATGGCGATATGTAATATATAAATATATATATATATATAAAATAGATATGTATACATATGTGTGTAATATATTTGAAATTACAAAAAAAAAAAGAAAGAAGAAAAGACATGTATGTTGCCAACTAAGCAAGAAAAAGACAAAAAATGCCTACTAGGCAGTCCAACATGGCAAAAACTACAAATTGCCACACGCCAGGCAAGCCACGTCAACTTTTTTGGTGACCTTGGCCGTCTCCAGTGAAAAAAGGACGAAAAATGACAATTTTTTAATATTTATAGGAGTAGAATTGCAATTATGCAACTTACAGAACCAAAAACCAAATGGGGTAAAGTTGTAGGACGAAAATTGCAATTTTGCCTAATTCTTTTTGTTTTCAACTATTATCATAGCCTTTTTCTTTCTTTATTTTCACCTCACCCCACTTTAACTGCTGCTAACAATTTTTTTAATTTCTTAACAAATTAGTGTATAGCACGATAAATCTAATATGATAAATAAATACATAAACAAAAAAAAAATTATATATAAAATTTCTTTCATAAAAACATATGATAATTAGATTTATTGAGTATGTATACCTATATATTTCTTTTTAGCTATTTTAAATATCTCAAACAATATTTATACAAGTCTAAATAGAAAGATATAGAACTCCACGGGCATAGCACCGCGTGAGTCTATAGATATACACAATATACAAAAAAAAATTATTATATAACATATATCATATATGTTTTCATGTTCTTTTGTGAAAGATCAATTCTATTAATATAAAATTTTTTGGGTCAAATTCTTTTTAGCCCCCTGTGAAATAAGAAATAGGCGGTTTACCCTCATGTGAAAAAGAAAAAAAAAAAAAGGTTGAAGCGCCTCCTTATGTTTTTAAATTGTGGATCACCTCCTCCTTTATGTACTTGAGTTCAATTTCGTGATGTGCAGACAAAAATGCCCTTAGATATATTTTTGCTTTAACTGCATTCCCAATCTCCAATTTTTGGGTCTAAAAATTAAAAATTTCTTCACTTTGTCTTCGAAAAGGATTAGGTCTTTCGCGATTGAAACCCTACTTCCTTGAAAGATTCAAAAATATTTTTCAATCTTTAGAGTATAACTTAAATAAAAGTGAGAAAAGTATTTTCCATTCACTGAATGAGGGATTTGCTAAGCTTTTGAATGGGTGAGAGACCAAGGTCAGCGAAGGTTTTAGACAGGAGAGGGCCAGAAGTCAGAGAAGCTTTTGATGTGTAAATTGGATGAGGTATTTGTTTGGAACACCTAAAAATATGGATAATGTGTTGAGTTAATGTTTATTTACTATTTATTGAAGCGACAACTAAATGTAGCTTGGGTTGTAAATATATGCTTGAAGTGTCTGTGAGATTCTTCTCGGGTTTGATAAAAGATTCTTCACTTTGTTCGATTTTGTCATCCATATGGGGTGTATGTGGAGTTGATGTCTGATATTAATATTGGTGGGTGGGAGGTTGGTGGTCCCCTTCCCTCTGCAAGAAATGAAGTGATACATTCAGGGACAAAAATTAGAATAGTATTTGGGGCCTATTTAATTTATTTTATTTTAATATTAATTCTGCCAATTCCTTCCTTATTATCTAAAATTTGGCAACTTTTTTTTTTTTTCTAAATCAAAATATTGCTTTGTTGGCTGTTGAATTATTTACTGATGTATTGGCTGATGTGTTTGCTCATATAGTTGTTGATGAATTTATTTGCTGAATATTTGTTGATGTATTAGGTGAATTATTTTGTTAATTAATACTGATTTATTTTCTTTAAATATAGATGAAATTATTTATGAGTTATTTGTTGATTATTTGTTGATGTATTAGGTCAACTATTTGGTTAATTAGTGTTGATTTATGTTCTTTAAATATAGATGACAATGTTACATGAGGTCTATATGTGGGTGGGGGAAGTTTGTATACAGTACCACAAATTTGAATACAAGGGATGTGAGAAGCATATCTTCAGCAAAGGTGATTTGCATGTCCTTGGGATAGTAAAATTGTATGGTATGCTTACAAGCATCACTGGAAGTGAGAATTGTAGTGGCATGTTTGCTATGTATGCCTAGTTTTCCACTTGACATAGGATTGAGAAAGATTAGTTTGAACCCCACTATAAAAAATGTAGAACTAGTTTCATGTTATAAAGGTGTAAACATACCTGTTGTGATCTATGTGGAGGTTGTGCTCCCTCCACCCCCAATGGTTGTGATAGATACTCTAGGATATGTGCCAGCAGAAGAGCAGACAGGAAATAAGCAAGCACATATGCCTGTAGGAAATGAGCCAACACATGAGCATGCAGCAAAAGAGCCAGCACATGAGCATGCAAAAAATGAGCAAGCATATAAGCATGCACATAAGGCTGTAGTTCAGCCAGTAGATGATCATGCACATAAGGCAGCAATTGAGCCATGCATGCTCCAACTAACAGTTAAGACACACAATGAAGGTATTGAGGGGGGGGGGGTAGAGCATGCACATAAAGTAGCCATTAGGCAAGAATTTGGGTTTAGGTTTTAGGGTAACAAATGAGGGAGATAAGGCAACTTTTGAGCTAGTAGTTGATTAAGAGACTGAGGTACTTTTTAACCCCATGCCTTTTTAAAAAAGATTGTTTTACCACCCTACTTTTTTTGTAGGAGTGTTTTAGCCCCTTATATTACCTAAAATTAGGTTCAGACACCCCTTGTGCTACAATATTTCTTAACAATCAATATTTTCAGGTACATTGTCCACATGAGGCAGTAGTTGAGTTGACAGTTTAGGCAGCATCCAATGAAGAACTTGAGAGAGTTGAGCATGGACAAGAGGCAACCTCTGATCCAATAGCTGAGCAAGCATATGAGGTAGATTTTGAGGGACCAGTTGAGCAAGGATCTGAGGTAGCAAATGAGCAAGCATCTAAGGTAGCAAATGAGCTACCACCTAAGCAAATTGAGTAACTATCACTTGAGCAAGTTGAGGCATCAAATGAGTCTTCAATTGAGGCAGCTTTTAAAGGCAATCACTTAGTAAACAAGGCAAGCATCTTATGATCCACCATGTGAGGAGACAACTGAAGAAGAAACACCAATTCGTGTTCAGTAGCTATCAACACAAGAGGGAGCACCATCATTGGCAGACTTGGGTTTAGAAGGGCTAGATGCAAACTTTGATTTCTTTTGGCAAAATGATAATGTAGAAGATAGTCAACCAACAATTAATAAGGCAACACACAGGACAAAGGAAAAAGACCATGGATTGATGTTAGGTAAGTAGATTTAGCTGAGGATGATGATGCATCAATGGATGATGATTACATGCAACCTAATGAAGCAGATGATGAGTCTGATGAAGCTAATTATTCAAACACACCAAGCTATGCATTGGAAGATATTGAAGGGCTACTGATGATGACACATTGACTGAGAGAAGTCACAACAAAAGAGACTTAATTGAGAAATTAAAAGGAATTTTTAGAGATGCATATGACAATCAGATTGGTAAGAAGAAAGCTACAGAAGCTCGGAATGTGGCTGAAGAAGATTGGTATAGTGAGGTTGGAAAAAAGGATAAATTGATTAGCATGTCTGGTTCAGATGATAATGCACCTAAGCATCACTCTTATAGACAATGAGAGGATATGAAGAACTTCCAGATGATTGGAGGTACAAAATTTCCAAATGCTTAAGTCTTCAGAGAAGTGCTCAGACACTACTGTATAAGGGAAGGGTTTCAGTTGGACTTTATGAAGAATAACAATGGCGGAATAAATGCAAGATGTGCCCATCAACATTGCACATGGAGGATTCATGTTTCACCAATAATGGGGAGTAAAGTTTTTCAAGTCAAAACTATTAAAGAGGAGTATATGTGCACAAGGATGTATGAGAACACACTTGCTAAGTGTGGCTACTTAGCGAAAAGGTTGGAGAACACAATTGGACACAATCTACAAATTCCAATAGAGAAATTATAGGTTGTTATTAAAAGAAAATGGGGGATTCAAGTCAACAAATGAAAAATAATAGCTGCAAAGAAAAAAAGTTTTGTCAAATATAAGGGGGAATGATAGATTGCAATATGAAAGATTGTGGGATTATTGTGAGATTGTGAGGCACAAGTATCATGGCAGCAAACTTATCCTCAGAAAGGTTGATAGAAGTGATCCCTTTATGTTTGAGAGAATGTATTCCAGTTTTAATGGTATGAAGAAGGGTTTCTTAGCTGGTTGTAGGCCTATTATTAGCCTTGATGGTTGCTTCTTGGAGACTACTCTTGAGGGACAGCTTTTGGTGGTGGTTGGAAAAGATGGCAATGACAACATATGGTCCATTGCCATGGCATTAGTCCTTGTAGAGAATAGGGAAACCTAGACTTGGTTTATTAGAGAGATATTGGATGATATTAGGGGACTTGGAAAGTCCAAATGGGTTTTTATATCCAACAGGCAGAAAGGTATTGAGGCCTTAAAAGACTTAGTCCTTGAGAGTGAGCATAGGTTTTACATCAAATACATGTATGAAAATTTTAAGAAAAAGTTCAAGGGACCAGAGCTCAAAAAACCATTCTGGAAGGCTACCTCTACAGCAAACAAGATAGATTTTGAAGACTTCATGAAGGAAATTGAGAAAAAGCACTCTAAGGTGGATGAAGAGATAGAAACTACTACAGAGTGGTTGAGAAAGATCCTTCCCTAGCACAGGAGGAGATCTCACTTTCAAACTTATTGTAAGTTTGATGTTTTGGTGAATAATTTGTGTGTCTTTTAATAGTTACATCCTTAAGGCTAGAGATAAGCCTAATTACGATGTTTGAATGGGTCAGAACTAGACTCATGACTAGAATCCAGTGCAAAAGTGAGGGTATTGAAAATATGCTGGCTCAATTTGTCCTAACATCTTAAAAAAGATCAACAAACAACACAAACTTGCTAAGAATTGGTGGACAAGATGGTGTGGATGAAAATTTTGAAGTGGACAACTTTACTAATAAGTATGTTGTTGACCTTGCCAATGACACTTGTATATGCGGTATGCTCAAATTGAATGGATACCTATGTTGTCATGCATAAGCTGCTATTTTTGAGAAACGAGACAAGATTGAGGATCATGTGAATGCTTATTACAGTGTGGAGTTGTATAAAAAAGTTTATCAATTCATGATCCATGGTGTTCTCAGCCGGAAGCATTATATCAAGACCCCTTTTGAGCCATTGAGGCCCTTAACCTTGAAGAGGAAACTAGGACGACCTCAAAGGTTGAGGATGAGATGACAAGATGAGTTGCAAAGGAGCACTTTAACAAAGAAATGTGTATCTCATTCCTGTAAGAAATGCTTCCAAACAGGCCATAACAAAGCTACTTGCACGAATACTATACATTCAAATTCCAAACTGTATAAGGTATGTGATTAAATTTTGTTCAATTTACTATTTTAATGATTGACTGACTTTGTAATATTCCAATTTTCTTTGCATGTAGACCCTGCAACAGAGATCAATACTCAAAGTTCAAGTGCCCCTCCTACTAGTCAAGCTTCTACAACTAATATGTAGCCTCCTCCTATCTTTGTTGCTCAACCAAGAACGGCAAGGGTAACTAATTATTAATTATTTTTTATATAGCATGAATTTCTAGTAAAAGGTGGAGGTGCAGGAACATACCAAGGCTTTAGTAATGAAATATTACTTCGCAAACAACCCAAAAGAGGAAAGTTAAGTGCATCAGCGCCAGATTCAAGAGCAAATAGATCAGGAGCAGCTCTAAGTACATCAACTCCAACTCCCAGTGGGTCAGCTCTTGGTGGTTCGGCTCCCAATAGGTCAACTCCAACCACTTTAGCTCCAATTGTGTCAACTATGGGTTCTAGTTCTAAAGTATGAGGTGTGAAGAGAAAAAGTAAGCCATATGTACCTAATGTATTGGAAAATATTAGGCTAAGGGCATTGCAAAGAAGAAAAAAGAATTAGCAAGTATTACAAAAAAAATCAAATTTAGCGGGGGTCAAAATTATATTTAGCGGAGGTTTTAAACCCCCACTAATACCCTTAGTGGGGGTTTCCCAAACCCTTGTAGTTATATATCCTGCTAATTCCTAGCGGGGTTTTTTGACCAACTGCCATTACAACCTTTGCTAATAATTAAGTGAATTTGTGGGGGTTATTTTTATTTAGCAGAGGTTGAGAACCTTCCTATTATTTAAATGTATTATTTCATATAATTTTAGTGAGGGTTTGGAACCCCCGCTATTATTAAAAAACTTACTTCATATATTTTAGTGGGGGGTTTTTAGCCCCTGCTATTTTTATTCTTTGTAATTTTAGCGACGGTTTGAAACTCCCACTATTATTATAATGTAATAATTCTTAGAATTTTCGTTATCCCTGTATGCTATTTCATATGCTTGCCAATAGAACTTTATACTCAAAATTCAACACAATCAATTGATTCTAAATTTAATCTATTAAAATCAAGTATGAAATTTTTTGGCATTTTCAAAACATCAGCATTCTCAAAATATCAGAATTCTCAAAAATGTCAACATCAAAATCCACAAATACTAAAATATTCAACTTAGTTTCACATGTCAATAGACATTGCAAATGAGTAACTAGTAAGGATGTTCATTCTGATCTTGATTGCTAGCACTTGAAGATCTTCCTATTGGAGAAGTGAGAGGTTCATATTGACTACCTGCATCATGTGATTGTTCCTGTGGGAAGAAAAATAAGCATTTTATAAGTCCAAAGTAGCAATATTTAAGCTATAACCAGTCATGCCACACATAAATGTAAACAAGTACCTATGGAGGAGGTGGATTAAAAATAGGAGCGAGCTCATCGGGAATCTTTTCTTCTTTAATCAAAATATAGGTCTTAATTACATTTATAGTGTTTTTCAATTGAGACTCTAATTGAACCAACCTATCCATGTTTTGTGAATTGCTAGATTCACCATCTGATGAAAAGCCACTTAAACCACGCATTCGCAAGCTTGTATTTCAAGAAGAAAATGTGGGTGTCACTCCCAAACTCATACATCAAACTCGCCCAGAGTGCTCCTTTCCCAAGGTCTTGGCAACAACATTATTAGGAGAAACAATAGAATTGGCAGCAGGATCATCATTCATTTATTTCTCAATTTGCTCCTACAAAACCAAAAGGGTTGTTCTTTGCATTTAAATAGTGAAATGATAAAGATTAAATTATTCTAATATCATTATACTAATTATAATTGTAATCATGTTTATTACATACATAAATCTCCACTTTTATCCATGTGAAACTGCTTTTTAAAACAAGTAAATTAAATAAATAAAACTTACCCCTTGTTTTCTCGCCATGTCATTCACCCATGATCCATCCCTACACTTATGAGTTGCGAGGAATAAATGATCCTCCTGCCTTATACTTTGATCCTCTAGTGTGTGACACTATTTTGTTTCTTTCTGTTCTTAGCATTCTTCTTACAAAGTGCCTATAAATATTACAGTTACAACATTAAATATATTCTAATTTTGTCAAGAAACTGAAATTACAGTTTTAGTTGCTAATAAAGAAACCAGTGGAACTATACTGCACTAGAAACTGTGTCGATTAGTCCAAATTCAACAATTTTAAAGAGGATAACTAGTATGAAAATCAAAGAAAACATATCAACACAACTGTAATTACCAACTCATTCTTAAATTAATGGATGAGATGAACATAACTCACCGCACAACAATGACTCTTTACCAAAAGGCTTGCAATTGAGATTTCAGACGTATGGTATCAAAGTGAGATTTCCATCAACAGTCAAAATCACTATAAGATGGAGTTCAAAACTGAAAATACAAAATTCATAATCAAATTAGTGGAAGACAGAAACTACTAGTTGATTCTATTAAACCTAAAACAAATTCTTGGAACTTTTTCTGTAAAAGCCATAAATTACATAACAAGGATTCATAACAAGCATCCATTTACGATGACGAAATGCATAATTAAAGATAACAACAATTTAAGACAAAATGGCCATTAAATACATTGCAATGTATAAATCGGAGATGGAAAGCAAAAATTTTCACACACTCAAAACAAGAGAGGTGATGACGAGGAAGAGGCAAACTCTGATGAAGTTTTTTCTCTCTATAAAAGAGGCTTGTATTTGAGATTTTTACTCAATAGAAATGAGGGAAATTGAAAATTTAGGGTGATGGAACAAGAGATAGCAAGCGCAGTACTCGTCGATTAGGGTGCGAGGAGAAGAGTAGCGAGAGAAAGAGAGGGAAAGATGGATTTGGCTGAAATAAAAAACAAAAAGAAAATTCTGATTTTAATAAAAATTTTAAGTAATATTATAATTATATCTAATTAAATTAATATATTACTATTTTCATTAAAAAAATAATACAAAATTAAAAGATATTTTAAAATAATTTAAAAATAAAAATAAAAAATAAATTAATTAAATATATATTAACTAATTTTAGCACTATTTTTTTTTTTTTTTTTTTTTTTTTTGAGAAAGAGAGAGAGAGAGAGAGAAACGGTTTCCATTCGGGTCTAACACGAAACCTCCCACATAATAGGGGAGACTAATGCCACTTAGGCTACAAATTTTAGCACTAAAATTTGGGGATGTTAGTTTTATGAAATATTTTTCAGCTTTTAAAGATGATGAAAACTAAAATATTAAATTGATGCTCAATTCATATCTAAATGGTATAATTAGGGATGGATCTTTAGTAGGGATTGTTAAACTAAATACTAAAAATCCTTATATTTTATTATTAATTAGTGGGGTTGTTAGACCCCCATAGTTAAACTCCTACTAAATACTAAAACCCCTGTTTTTTATTATTAATCAAGGGGGGTTTAATAACCCCCACAAAATAAGATGATTAGCGGGGGTTCATAATAACCCCCACAAATATGTTTATTTTTTGTAGTGAGGTGTAAAACTGTAACTTTTTGAAGTATTTTTTTAAGCCAAATGTATTCTTCAACATTGATTTATGGAACATTTATTATTGAAGATGAATTTGTGGCTTTTCTTGGAAGGTTTTAGGGACAGGGGAACTCCCATGAATGAATGTTGCTTATGGCAACTTTATGTTGACAATATTCTTTTTGAGAATGTCTAAATCTTATTTTAGTTATATTACAGAGTTGTTAAGCTTCTTGGCATTTTTTTGATTGGTTTTAGATTTGTTTTTGGTTGGTTTTGGATTGGTTATTATTTGGTTGCCTTTGGATTGCTTGTATGTTAGTTAGAGTTTACTTTTGGCTATTTGAGGATAAGGGGTGACAGGTTTTGGATTTCTGCATCTTTGTGCATCTGACCTATTTTTGCTATTTTATGGAAAAATATGAGCCTTCCGCCACCTTTTGTTTTTTAAAAAGAGTGTTTTACCCCCCCCCCCCCCAATGTTATATAAAAAGAGCAATATACAACCCCCTGTGTTGCTGACTTTTTCAACATCAAACATTATAGGTACATTAATAAGTACATAACAACCAGAATCAAGAAATTCAAAGTTCCACATTAACAAGAATATAAAATTACATTGAAAGTACGTTAAACTTACTATAAATACATTGAAAATAGATAAACTACTTCATGACGATGTTGAAAATTAGCATTGTCAACATGACACCATACAAGCTAAGAAAGATGAACATGACTTTTAGGCATCTTAGACTCCATGTGTGTACACACCCTTGACACAACTTCATCAATGTCAGGAACATTACTTTCTTTCATTACTACACTTGTGTACATTGTCACGGGTGGGTTTATTGAAAGGCCAGTTGCTGCCAACATAGCTTGTTGTGGATTACACCAACAAAAAAGTTACAATGGTGCTTGGAATAGGAGTAGTATAACTTCCCCTTTAAAGGTTTCATCTCAAACTCCACCACTTGAATTTCAACTCTTAGATTGCATCCACATTCTGGAGTTTTCCCATATTTCAAGTCAAGGGCAGCGTGCCTATGTGCTTCTCTATTCTTATTTTTCACTTTTGAATTAGAGGAAGACATTCTGCAGATTTTTAGGGCTTCAAAGAAAGAAATAAAGAAGAAGGAATGAAGAAGACGAGGGGAATTAGAGAAATGAAATGGGAAAAGTCGGAAAAGAACAAAAAATAATATGGAAAAAAATAATAGAGGGATAAAAATATAATTTCAGTTGAGAAAAGGGGCGAAAAACCCATGAATATTTGCACAATAGCACTCGTGACTTACACCCTCAAGGTGTTGGGACAATTCATAAAAATAACACGAATAGTTTTTAATCCTTTTTTTTTCACATTATGGTAAACTGCTATAATCGTATTTTTGAGGGGGCTTAAATTAAATTTTTCCAAAAATTTTTGCTTTCCAGTAAGGTTTTTTATTTTTATTTTTATATCAATGGCTTTCCTGTAAGTAAATTACACATCAAAATATAGAAAAAAATAATAATAAAATTAAATTACAACTTTTATAATCTTCTATAACTGAAACCCAAAATTTCTTATTTTTAGAGATATGGAACCTCGATTTTAACTTGTATTTTCCTTAGCAATTGAATACAAATTCTTCTTTTACCCCGAAAGTCTTCATCCCTGAATTCTGGACCAAAAGGCTGTGATTGCTTATGATGTCACGTCTCCTTTTCCATGTTTTAGAGATTTTAGTGTTGTTTTAGTATTTGAAAGATATGAGAAATGAGGTTGTAAGATAAAATATAATGATTATAGTGATTTGATGGGTTGATATGATGTGAGGTTATGAATGATTGTGGGATTGTTTTTAAAATTTGTTTGAGAGAATGAGATTGTTGTAGGAATTTTAATTTTTGAATTTGTTTAGGATATAGAATATAGAAAAAAATATATAAATAATTTACAAATGTAGTAAATTAATTTTTTTTAATTTTTTAAAAAATAGATCGTCTATTAATTTTATATTGCCAAAGTATGTCCAACACAGATTAATTTCATAATTTATATGTTTTTTGCTTGTTTGAGATTAAGAATAGTAATAAAAAAAATTAAATTAATAGATAAATCTAATAAATTTCATTTTTTGAGATATTGTTTAAAATGGACAATGAATTATTTTATTAGTTGAGGAGAATTAAATTCCAATGAGGAAAATATTGCGTTTAATTTTGTGAATTATGTTTTAACGAATTTCATATTAATCGGATTAGTTAGAATATTATCTTTTATTTTTTATTTAGTCACAAAATAATTAGAAAAAGTCATATCACAAAATATTGCCATTTTGTGATTTTTTTTCTGTTATCAATGTTTTTGCAAATTATGTTTCACAAATTAAGAAAAAAATGAAAAACTTGTATTATTACAACAAACCCAAATTTTTGCCCCAAATTATTTTTTCCAGCAAATTTAAGTTTTCCACCAAAGTTATTTTTTTCCATCATTTAATTTAGAATATTTTTCAAAAAATAAAAATTTTAATTTAAGAACAAAATTTTCAAAAATAACAATCAAATTAAATGCAATTAAATAAATTCAAAGAGAATTTTTTTATGGAAAAAGGAAAAAGTGAGAGAGAGAGAGAGAGAGAGAGAATTGTTTACAGGGAAAGGAGAAAGTGAGAGAAAATCAGAAAAGGGGAACAGGGGAAAAGGGAAATGCTTGAGAGGCTGTTTGGTTTTCCGCTCATAAAACCAAGACCAAATCTTACATTGAAACACCGCTCCATGCGTGTTTCTTGTCATTTAGATAGGGAAAATGAAAAATATCCCACAAACAATCGCTGGCAAAGATTTCACAATTTACATATATAAACATCTATGGGTGAGTTGAGCGGTCTATTTGATGCTGGGGTGGCATCCCAATGGGATGCCCCTCACAGCACACACCATCAACTTTGCGAAGTTGAGCATACCGATGTACAACGTTGTAGCACATTGTACCGACCGCTTCCAGCTTTATTTTTGTTTGTTATATGATTTGACACCAAGATTTTTATTTGAGTCATCAATTGCCGTAGATGCGCATCAGGCTTAGCCACCTGCGAAGGTTTTGTTCATTGATTAAAGCTGATTGCTTAATAATAGAAATTCTTTTATATGTGGAAAGGTTTTTGTAGATTTAGAAGGTGTTCGATTAAATCAATTCAAAAAAGCATGCAGATTTTTATATTTTATAAAACATATTAAATTTTATTTTAAAAAACATATTAAATTTTATTTTAAAATTAACTTCTTGAAGTATTTAAATAAATGAAAATTTTGATATTTATAAAATATTAGTAATAATAATTTATAATTAATATAATTAAAATTAAGAAATTTATTATACATTTAAAAATAAATTAGGAACTTTTTATTTTTTTAAAAGAATTTATAAGACCCAACACTTTATTTTAAAAATCTATAAAATCTTTTTTTAAACAAATTTATCAAATATTTTATAGCTTAATATAAATTACCAAATATTTTATGAAGTTTCTAAGCTTATTCAAACACCCTCTTAATTAATTATTTAGATATTATTATATTTACATATAATTAACTTGTCATATAGTGTCAAAAAAAAAAAAAAAAAACTTGTCATATCATTCAATTACTTCCAGCCTGACCTGATGCAAGCAAGAATTTTCCATCTTGTATAAGTTAAATCCATCCATTGAGCCAGTGATCCTGCTCAGCTACTCGGAAAATTCTTTTCTTCAAATAAAATTTCCTTTGAACTGCAATATTATGGGTTCCATCAGAAGTGAGAAACCTCATGTGGTTCTGGTTCCATATCCATCACAAGGCCATGTCATCCCTATGATGAGACTTGCCAAGCTTCTGCACTCCAGAGGCTTCTACGTAACTTTTGTGAACACAGAATTCAACCACGCCCGCTTAATCCGGTCCAATGGACCCGAATCCGTGAAGGGCTTGCCTGATTTCAGGTTTGAAACTATTCCAGATGGGCTGCCACCATCAGATGAATTAGATGCAACACAGGATGTTCCATCGCTGTGTGACTATACTAGAAAAACTTGTTTGGAGCCTTTCAAGGAGCTTCTTGCCAGGCTTAATTCCAGGCCTGATGTGCCTCCGGTTTCAGCTGTAGTTTCTGATGGAGTCATGAGTTTTGCTATAAGGGCTGCTCAAGATATGGGAATTCCTGAGGTTCAGTTCTGGACTGCCTCCGTTTGTTCCTTCATAGGATACTTGCACTACCGCGAAGTTGTTAAGAGAGGAATCAGCCCCTTTAAGAGTTAAGTAAATTCACTTTGGATCCTTTATTCTATTTTATGTTTTATATCCTATTTCAACTTGATGAATATATGATAAGTGTATTTGAATTTCAATCAATTATTTTTAATAAGCAAATTTTGAATATACTTAGCAATATCTCCATAAAATAGAATAATAGATGAAATACAAAATAAAATAGAACATCCAGACTGAAGTAAATTATTAGCCTGACGTAATGTAAAAAAGAATTAGCTACCATCTTGAGAAAGCATATATAAATTTCATTTCTCCAATATTAATATATTGCAGATGACGATTATCTCACTGATGGCACACTAAACACTCCCATGGACTGGATCACTGGTCTGCACGATGTCTGTCTGAAGGACCTCCCGAGCTTCATCAGGACAACCGATCCCAACGACATCATGTTCGACTTCATGGGAGAAGAAGCGCAGAATTGTCTAAACGCCGCTGCCATAATCTTCAACACCTTTGAAGATTTCGAAAAAGAAGCCTTAGATGCTGTAATATCAAAGTTCAACTTCCCAAACATCTACACAGTAGGTCCTCTTCCTCTTCTCGGCAGGCACGTGCCTCATGAAAGCGAAGCCAATTCTCTCAATTCAAGTCTATGGAAGCGAGACTCGAAAGTCTTCGACTGGTTGGACAGCAGAAAAGCAGAGTCAGTCGTGTACGTGAACTACGGCAGCGTGACAACAATGACAGGCCAACACTTCCAGGAATTTGCTTGGGGCCTGGCGAAAAGCAAGCAGCCATTCTTATGGGTCGTTAGGCCTGATGTAGTCAAAGGTGAATCAGCAATTCTGCCGGAAGAATTTCTGGAGGAGACTAAGGATAGAGGACTCTTGGTAAGCTGGTGCGCGCAAGATCAGGTACTAGCCCACAAAGCTGTTGGTGCATTTTTGACACACTGCGGATGGAACTCAATGATGGAAAGCATATGCGCCGGTGTGCCTGTTATTTGCTGGCCGTTTTTCGCGGACCAGCAGACGAATTGCCATTATTCGTGCACGAAATGGGGTATTGGAATGGAGATCGACCATGATGTGAAGAGGGATGAAGTTGCAGAATTAGTTGAGGAAATGATGGAAGGGGAGAAAGGCAAGAAAATGAGGGAGAAGGCACAAGAATGGAAGAAAATAGCAGAAGCAGCAACTGATGTTGGAGGAGTTTCTTATATCTACTTTGAGAAGTTCATTAGAAACGGTCTTCATTACGACTGTTGATTATATGCTTCGAAAGGCCATTGATATCAAGTTTGTGTAAGGCTCTCATTTGCAGCTTTTACAGCAGAATGAGAGTTGATGGACTTGGTGATGGCCTCTCATTTGCAACTTTGGATAATACTATTTGGTGACTGCTTAAGAATTTGTTTGATTTGAAAGTGTGTGTTTGGGTAATGAGACAATTTTAATAAATTACTTTCCAATAATTTAGTAATAGTAATTTACTGGTTTTTCATGCGTAACTACTATGGTTATATATAAATTTGGTGAAAAGATTATACGAGAAATAGGGAAAAAGACATAATTGACAGTCTGTGAGGCTGAGGAGCCTTACTGACAAGTGACAAATGTCAGCCACACTATGGGCGGAGTACAACCCGCAACTTCTTTGCTAATTTGTCTGATGTGATTTTTTATAGTGTTAATTACTTTGTTTTTATCTATTGTTATGTAACATTTTGCATTACGCTAATTGTCCATTTGTTTTTATAAATAAAACAAAGTAAAATTTAAACAATTACCCCTTTTCACATCAAATACCTTTATATCCTTTCTAGTTTGTTTAATCATTTTGTTTAACATCTAATTTTATCTAATGTTTAACATCTAATTTTATTTAATATCTTCCATACTTTGTAATAATATATTTTTTTATATTATAGTATTCCATCCGATTAGTCAATCTCTAAAATTATAGTAATACCAAGAATTAGATTATATATTATTATGTATTTTTTTTTTATTTTCTCACATTCCAAATACTTAATATTTTAAAAATATATATTAATAATAAAATAAAAAATATTTTATTAAATATAAATAAGAAAGAATTATTAGAAACTCTTTAAAAAAAATTTATATCCGCCCAATCTATTAAAATATTTTTCAATCTAAAATATACATCATTTCAACTTTTTACACAAAATTTTATTTTTTGTCCTATAATTTTGCCTAAGTTGCATTTTTTCCCTATATCTTCAAAAATTACAATTTTAGTCCTATAAGTAACAAAAAATTGATCGTTTTAATCCTCCAACAAAAAACCCACCGAAAAAAGCTAATGTGGCTCATCGAAGTGTGCCAATTTTGAATTTTTTTGATGTGTTGGCAAAAATCCTGCTTACATGGCTTGATTTGTTGGAAATAAAAATATAAAAAATGCCAACTAGATATATATTTATATTTACATATATTTATTTATTTATTTAAATATAGACATACATACACACACACACACACACACACACATATATATATTTATGTAAATAGATATTTATGTATACATATATACATACATTACCACATATATATACATATATATATTTAATTATTTATGTAAATAGATATTTATATATACGTATATACATACATTAATCCCCACCCCCACCCCCACTCCCCCCTCCCCACCCAACAAGCTGCCGGCCATGGAAGGGGCCATGGCCAAAGGCCGCCTGCCCAGATCTGGGCGGGCTGGCTGCAGGCCAGGCGATGCCATGGTCAACGGTCGGCCTGCCCAGATCTGGGCAAGTTTGCCACCGGCCATGGCAGCCGCATAATAGGTGTGGAGAAGAAGAACTTTATTTTTTGTTTTTACTTTTAATTTGTATATAAAATTAATTAAATTATTTTAATTATGTAAGTTGAAATTATATCGTTAATATAGTATATTAGATTTTTATTTTTAATTAGTGAATAATTATAAGTTATAGTTATATTTATATAAATATATCAATTTATATATAATATGTGTATATATATGTGTGTCATATAAATTATATCACATATTTGAAACTTAATTTGGGGGGAGAGGAGGGGTGGGGGATGAGTGGTGTGGGGTTAGGAATTTTAATTTATGTTTAAATTTAATTAAATTATTTTAAATATGTGAGTTAAAATTATTTTAAATACATGAGTTAAAATAATATTGTTAACTTAATTTGGTTATGTTTTTTGTGTGATTTTATTATGTGTTTATTATCTGCTTTAGAAGAATGAATTATTAGAGAATGTGAAAATTGTGTTAAGGAATGTAATTAATTTTTGGTTATGTTTTGAGGAATAGTTAAAAATTAGTTTTGGATAATTTTTGTATGTTTGTTTATGTTTTCGGGGAAGACATTTTAAGCTGTAGAGTCAAATTAATATTTTTTTTGTTGAATTTTTGGGGTGAAAATAAAATTAAGCGATTTTTTTATTCTTAGAATAATAATAAAATATATATGATGTGTACATATAATATATGTATGTATATATTGAAAAATGGGGAAGTTTTGGAGATAATGAAGGATAATAGAGGGTATTTTGAGATTTTTTTTTTTAGAAAAAATGACGACAGGTAATATATAAATATACGTATAAACAGATGTATATATATATATTATATCATATATTTAAAATTAAAAAAAAAAGACAAAAGAAAAGACATCTATGTTGCCAACTAAGCAAGAAAAAGACAAAAAAGGCCTATAGAGGCAGGTAGTCCAACATGGCAAAAACTCCAAGCTGCCACACGCCTGATGAGCCACATCAGCTTTTCAACAAAAAAATGGACTAAAACGGCCAATTTTTTTTTTTTTTTTACTTATAGGACTAAAATTGTAATTTTTGAATATATAGGGCAAAAATGCAAGTTAGACAAAATTATAGGACGAAAAATGAAATTTTGCCTAAAAAGTTGATGGGATGTATATTTTAGATTGAAAAATATTTTAATAGATTGGGTAGATGTAAATTTTTTTTAAAGAGTTTCTAATAATTCTGTCTTATATATATTTATTAAAATATTTTTTTATTTTATTATTAATATATTTTTAAAAAAATATGAAATATTTGGAATGTGAGAAAATTAAAAAAGAAAATACATAATAATATATAATCTAATTCTTGGTATTACTATAATTTTAGAGATTTATTAATCGGATGTGATACTATAATGTAATATATATATATATATATATTATTACAAAGTATGGAAGATATTAAACAAAATTAGATGTTAAATGAAAGGGTTAAACAAACTAGAAAGGATATTTAAGGTATTTGATATGAAAATGGGTAATTGCTTAAATTTTACTTTGTTTTGTTTACAAAAACAAAGTCACACTTGGCGCATACAAAGTGTTACATAACAATAAATAAAAACAAAGTGATTAGAATTATAGAAAACCCCACTTGTCAGGTGTAGTTTACAAGAAACTGTAAATGACCTACATTCTCTTTTTCATTTTCATTTACTTAATTACACGGCTGCCCCAACACATGACGTTGACACGTTGTGCCTCTTGTATAATTTATATCATCAACTTCTTAACCGATTTCCATACAAGTGTCCCACCACCCAAATAAAACTATTGGGAAAGTTCAATTATGTTTTGGGGTGTATAATATATGTTTTGGGAAAAATAAAATTTGTGAGTGGAATTAGGGAATATGAAAGTGGTATTAGGAATGTGATGAATTAATATTTGTTTATATTTTGGAGAAATATGTTGAAAATATTTCGAGAATTTAGTATGTTTATTTATATTTTGGGAAGACATATTTTTTATCGTAGCGGTCAAATCAATACTTTTTATTAGGTTTTTGATGTGAAAATAAAATTGAGTAATATTTTTTTATCGTAAGAATAATAATAAAATATAAATATAAATATATATATGTGTGTGTGTGTGGAAAAATGGCGAGTTTGTGGAGATAAGTAAGGATAGAAGAAGGTATATTTTTTATTTATACACATGCAAGCACTCCTCTCACATTATGTAGGAGACTTATATCACTGGGTTACAAGCCACTTGGCAGAAGAAGGTATTTTAATAAAATCTATTTTAACATTTTGAAATAAAAATAGATACATATTTAGTTATATTTTGCCAAAACAAAATTCTTTTGACAAGACATAACCAAACACTCCCATTGATTTTCCATTAGACACATGAATGAATGAAGATACTATAAGTATAAAATAAAATATTCTGTCCGATAAACTAGATATATAATATTTGACATGTAATCTATTATAGATTTGATTGCAACGGCTTTTTCGATTGCAAATGGAGAGTATTGTGAATTTGCGATGGAAATTGTGTAGAAATTAAAATTAAAAATAAAAAAATCTACTTTCTATATTTGCCATATTGAAAATCTGTAATTAACAAATACCATATTCATAAATTTTATAACACCATACATAATAATATTCTCTACCAAATCACAAAGTAACAATATCCTCCACCAAATCATAAAATAACATCAAATAAATAAAATATTCGTAAATTCTACAACATAAAATTATCCAAATGTAATTATCAAAACCTCCCAATCTTCATAAGATATATAAAACACTAATACATAAACTAATCAAGCATCATCCTCTTCATCTTCAAATATTTTGCAAATCTCTGCCCTCTCATTTGCAATTGAGCAAACTTTTTCTGAGGCATATAAAAGAATTCAAAATTCAAATAACACAAAATTCTTGAATAACTCGTAATTCAAATAATTCATAATTTGAATAATTCGAATAACTCATAATTCAAATAACACAAAATTCTTGAATAACTTCTATTATCCGAATAATATGATGCAATTATCCGAATCTAAATAACATAATCTGCATAATCCTAATAACTCATGATCCAATAACAAATTAATAGTGTCAATCATCCAATTATTAGTTCATCCTTAAATATTTTCAATAACTCCTATAGTTGAAAATAGACTAAGTCCATTTGTCATAGAAAACTCGTAATCCGAATAACATATTGAAACACATAATAATCATAGAAATGTAAAAAATATGATTTTTTTGGCAATCTTGTTGATTCAAATAATTACATCTCTCACACATTAATAATCAATATTAATGACAAAATTTTTGTAATGATGTAAACGAAAAACAAATTGATGACTCGAACGTCTATGGTCTATTGACATTTCAATCCTTGATTTATTTCTCATTTACATCAAATAGATTTAGGTAGATAAAAAAGACCGAAGACTTTATGTTATGAATGATATATTCTATCAAAAACTCCCTTAAATAAGAAACTTCAAATTGCCCAAAAAACAAAACTCAACAAAACAAAACTCAACAAAATAAGTTGCATCACTTCAATTGCAAACAACTGATAATATTTTGTAAACACATAATGGCACATAAATACTCTGTCTTATATCCATCATCATCATCAAGCAAGCAATTAAAAACCAATCAGCAACAAATGAGAAAACTTCACCCCTTCTCCCAACATCTCATTATCCTTCCTAATTCCCCCAACTTTAAACAATTTTAACGTATTCTACTAATAGAATACGTAAAATAAAAAGAAGTTATGCAGCATTGCCTCGAAATGCTCCAAAAAATTAGATACTAAAAAAAAATTATGCATCACAATCAAGATATCCTATATCATTAAGCACATGTTACAATATCAATATTTTCACATTAGATGAACTATAGAATACAACATAGATTAATATTTTAAGTATTTGGTCATATTATTGCATATAATTATGCATATTGATTCAAAAAAATTCAATATATGTCTACAGTCACAATAAAGCAACTTATATCATAATTTAAAAAGTGATAATCAATCTAAAATTTTCTTAAATACGCACATATTTTTCCATAAATCATAATTCCACAAACTAAACTAAAACTTATACACTTAATATAATTCAACATATACCAACATAAACTTTAACTTAATTAATTCAAACTCTAACCAAATATTTAATTCACATAAAAATATAAATCTAAAATTATATAACAACATTTAATATAAATGAAAATTTTACTTTAAATTTTAAGTTAATATTACATAAGTCATTAAATCACAATTAAAAAAGTTATCTCACTTAGTTGGAAATAATGCAAAAATAAGCTCTCAAAATCTGAAATTGAAATTAAACAAAAAACAATATATATTATTTAAAATTAAAAACTAATATCAATAATAAAAAAAAAAAGTTAAGGCCAGATCTGGCTGCCACCACCACTGGTGGCGTGAGGCCAGCAACTCACAGCCTATTGGCCGTGCGGCCGGCAAGGTCTCGCTGCGGAAACGACTGTTGGCGACAGCAGACATTACCTCTCTTGAAGGGATGAAGCATTTCCGATGGGCAATTAGGGTTTATTTTTTCCCTCCAACCGATTTGCAACGAATTTCTTTAAAATTATTCTTTTTAATTTAGGAACGGAAAAAATTCATCGCAAAATTTAGGGTTTATTTTTGCTCCCAGCATTTTGCAACAGATTTTAAAATTCATCGCAAAATTCTTTTAAAATAATTTTGCAAAATAGAAGATCCATTAATTTTTGTAATGGATTTTTTCATCGTAAATGTTCTGATACAATTTTAATTTTAATTTTTCTTTTTAAAAATACAAGAGCGACGGATTTTATATCCATTGCACATCTGGTTATTCGTGATGGATACAAATATCGCAAAATAGTTTTATAATTTGTTTTTTAATTTTCGGGACAGATTTTTCCTTTTGCAAAATGTCAAGTTAATTTATTCATACTTGCCATTTTGCGCGGATTTTTTTGTGACTATGTTCCCACATCACGAAACCTAACGCAAAAATCTGTTCCAATTTACAGTTTTTTTAGTAGTGTATTCTAAGTTTCAATTTTACTTGAAAGGTTAAAAACTGTCACACTTTTCTTTTGTTATTTACTTTTTTCTCTATCATTTATAATATTTATAAAAATATTAAGAATAAACATAATAGTTCACTTTGTCCATATTTTTCTTTTTACACTCTAAGTTTATCCTTTTTATTAGATTATATTAAGCATGTAATATTAATGTTTCTGTGAAATATAGATCTAATTGTAGAAAAAAAGTTTGTAAGTAAGATATATTACACCTTATAAAAATTATTATATAAAGAAGAATTAAAAACTACATACATTTGGAAAATGAAAACAGATGAAAAGGATAAAGCACAAGATTGACAAGATAAAAATAGATGGAAAAGTTTAGAATTCTAAAACTTTAAGATTACTTTATACTAAAAAGATGATCATATGTTAAGTGGCCGTCTACAGTGATATATGCTTGTATTTACCTAATATGAAATATTATTAAATTAAATGGCATATGTCTTTTTACAATATGTTACTGTTAATTGTACAACAAGTTGTTAGTTCACATTTTTAATACATTAAATGCTGGTAAATATTTAAAAATAATAATTAAAAGATATTTTAAAAATAATTATTATATTAAATAACATAATGTCATAATTTTGAATTATATAATTTATAAGATCAAAATAATAAATAATATTTAAAACAATATAGTTAAATATAATTATCTTTATTTATAAACTAAAATAAAAAATTTAAGGATAAATATAAAATATAAAACTATCATCTAACAACATAATTTAATTTTAAATAAGCAATTTAATAATTTTAATCATTTAAATAAGTTAAAAAATAATAATTTTCTAATTAATACTAATATTATATAAAAATATAAATATGTTTAAAATAATTTCAATAAATTTAATTTAATTTAATTTAATTTATTTTTTTTTAAAAAGTCCACATTCTTCTTCTTCTCCCCACCCCCAAGCCGCACACCGCACATAGCCCCCATCCCATTACTCCCACCCCCCCTGCTTTCCTTCCAGTCAACAACGTAGTTGGCCATGGCCAGCCGCCCGACCACGGCTAGAACTGGCCGGTGGCCGGTCGATCGGTCGTCGGTCATGGCAATCGATTGGGAATGGAGATGAGATTTATATAGATATATATGTGTAATATTTATATGTATAATATAGATATGTGTATATATGTAAATATATATTATTTTAAAAAATATTTTTATGGAGGATTTTTGTGGTATTTAATTTTTAACTTTTTTATTTTTAAAATTTTTGTAGTGAGGGTTAAGTGGACATTTCATATTTTGTGAGGTTTTTTTATAAATAGATCAAATTTTAGTTTTTTTCAACTAATCATTAAAATAAAAGGTTATGATTTCACATTTTAAATCAAATGGCTTATATTAAGTACATTTATACATCCCTCACATGAGGTATATACAATCAAAATTGCACCGTAGACTACTCCATGTTAAGTTGGATACTTTTACTTAAGTAGGGCATGTCTACGGTGAGCTAGCATTATACTTAACTCATATGAGATATCTTTAAATTCAATTACACATGTTTTTTACAACAAGTCATTGTTAATTTTACAACAGGTCATTGTTTTGCATTTTAAATTTTTAATACATTTAATTCTTGATAAATATGTTCCAAAAACTTAAAATAAAAAAATTAAAAAAAATAATTAGTTTAAATAATATAATTTTTAAAAAATTTGAATTATATAATAAATAAGTCCAAAATAATATGAATAAATTTAATTAAGATATAAAATTAAAAAATAGAAAAATCTAAAACTATCGTTCTACAATATAATTTTAACTTGTATACTCAATAATATTAGATAGACATATTTAAAATAATTTAAATAAATTTAGTTAATAAGTAAAAAAAAAAATAAAACAAGAAAATTTTATACTTATTATTTCAGATTATATAATTTTAATAATTTTAGTTACATACTTAACAATATTAATAATTAAATATATTTAACTTAATTAAATTTATTTTTCATAAAAAAAAATAAAATAAATAAATTTAAAGAAATAAAACAAAACGAAACATAACTTCCAACCACCCCAGCATTACCCCACCTACCCACACTTCCGCACTCTGCCAGGATTTGGGTGTCATGGGTGGGTTATATTTATAAATATATATGTACCTATGTATATATAATGTATAATATACATACATATATACATATGCATATTTATATATGTACCTATATATATATTTTGAGTATAGTTTTAATAAAGAGCAATTTCACATTTATTATTTAGTTTTTTATTGATTTTTTATTCGTAGAATTTATCTTACATGAAAATAAATTCTCTAAATAATATTAAAATAGTAAATATGAATTCCTGTTAGTCAATATATTAATACAAAGTATTATAATATATACCTAGAGTTTTGAATTGATTTGAAGAATTTCAATTGAGAATAAATTTTGGCACCTTTCCTAAAATAACTTGCTAACATAATTTTTTAAGTATATTAATGTATATCGTATGTAATTATTTGACATTTCTATTGAAAATTCAATCAATTTATCATTGATTTAAAAATAAAAATACATTCCAAGATATTAAAATATAATATAAATTGAAATTAAAAGATAATATATAGAAGTATATTAAATAAAAGATGCCAATTCTATATTTTATGGGTTTAATAATGAAAAAGCATTTAAAGGAAAATCCAATTTAATAGGCCAAAAATATATATGGAGCCATTTAGTGGGATGAAATTCAAAATAAATAAAATTTTATTATTTGTAGCAATTATTTTATTATAATGCACCATCAATTTACAAGCGAGATTTGCTATCAATTGCTTGTACAAGTAGCAGGCAAAATGTTATTTATTATGCTGCCAACTAATCATCGAAAAGAAAAATTATGATTTCACAATTTAAATCTAACGGTTCAAATTAAATACATTTATACATACCTCACATGAGGTATGTACAATCATGAATGCACCGAAAGTATTATATAATAGATTAAAAAAATATTTTAAAAATCTTTATTATTTAATTTCTACTTAAATGTTAACCAAGTCAAGATAAAAGTATATGTCTTCTTTAAATATTTTATTATTAATATTCGCTACAAACAAAATCCTAATTTTGGCAGAAATTTTCAACAAAATCCATCAGAAAAATCCTCATTACAAAAGTTTTTCCAGCATATTTTTTGTTGCAAAAATTGTTAGATTTCAGAAGGATTAGAGACGGAGTTGATCATTTTCATACATAAGATAATCGGATTCGATGGATATTCTGTCGGAAGCTTAACGGAGTTTATTAGGTTTGAACACTACCTTGTACAAATTCATCCTAACATTATTGGGTGTTAACAACGGGCATTTCATTTCACATTGTTTGTATGTACATCTAATTATCACATCTCTTAGAAACTGTGGCAAGCCATATGCATGAGTTATAAACTCCTCAACTACATCCAAAAACTCCTGCTTAATTCCAGCATGATCAAGGTAATTTCTATTATACATTTATAGTCTTTGTCATGGAATATCCATCTACATCATTAGAACAGTCTTGTTAGTGATATTGAGTAATGTATGAGTGACTAAGCTTGTTGTCTAAAGAAGAAAATTATTTGGGTTAACTGAATTGTATGATTGGTGGACTCATGTTTATTTGTCATTATAAGTAGATTGCTTTTGTATGATTATATAATGGTTTTAAATCTATTTGGTTTGTAAGACAATTTTCATAATCTTGAATATATGCATACATATTAGTGTTTGATTCAAGGATAAACCAAAAACCACATGAGCATAACCCAAGGAATAAATTAACCCAGTGGTATAGGTGGGTTAACTTATTATTAATTTTAGTGTTGTAAATATAAGCCTGTGGTTTTTATGCGGGTCGAATATTTATTAATACACAAACCAAATATTTGATTAAACTTTTATTCATTTCGAATGAGTTTGAAATTCATTATATTCCATATTAATTGTTACAACTTTATCATCATTTAGTGTTACTATATTAATATGAATATTTTACGATTCCATTTCAATTTAGCAAACTTCTATCCATTCTGTCGTTTATTTGTTTCGAATGAAACTAGAGCATGCATAGTTTTATTTTGGTATGGTCTCCAATATTAAACATCGATCAATTCAAAATTTAGCTCATAGGTGCTATAATGGGGGTTCTCATGGAAGTTATTGTCCCCAAAAAATTTTGGCATAGAGTTCCCCCTATAAAAATTGCTTACCTCAAGATGAGTAGGACAACAGAAAAATATGATGGAATCAACGTTGGAATGAAACTAATAAATAATTAAAAGATAATGAACTAATCGCATAATATATATTCCTAAGTATAAAATAAAAATATATATTAATTAATCTTATGAACTAATCTGACACAATAAGTTTCTAAATATGTTTCTAACCATAATTTCACTTTTAACATATAACAAATTAACATATATATATATATCAATATAAGAATATAAACAAATATAATATAAAATTAAAACATAATTTCATGGTTAAAGTAAACCTTAAACAAAATTTCATTTCAAATATAATTTCAACTAAGCACTGGGCCTTAAAAATAAGTTTAAATCTAACATCCTTTCATTTGTAAACTAAACTCTAAACATAATTTTATTTCAAATATAATCATTTCAATTAAAACACGAGGTCCTAAAAATAATTTCAATTCTAACACAAATAAATTAATAAATAGAACTGAGAAACATACGAATTGAATATAACATAATAGGAGTAATTTTCTAATTCTTAATTTCTAAAATTTAAGTTCCTAAATTTTATAATATATAGAATTATAAACATATTAAATTGAACGTCAACCACTAAAACTGAACCTTTAAATATATGAAATAATAAACTCTAAAACCAATTCCTAGCATAACAATATATTAAATGTAAAAATATCATAAAAATACTAAAGGTGGCGCACCAACAACAGTGCTGGTGGCGACACGGGGGTGGAGGTGGTGTCACGACGATGAGAGGTGGAAATGTGCTTCTCTTCCTAATCAAGTGGCAAATGGTGGCATCAAGGGTGGAGCACACGCGACAGGGCTGGGCACTTCAACGACGCCGGAGCTAAGGGGACAGACGGAGGTGGTGGATGGTGGCAACGGTGGAGAGAGACGGGAAAAATCGTGCTTGGGTTTTCAATTTCACTTTTCGTTGAATTTCCAACAGAATATTTATAGGAAAGTGAAATAGATATAAATATTTTAAGAATATTAAATTATTTATACGAGGCGGAAATTCTACTAAAATCCATTAGAAGTAACAGCCATACGAAAATTCTGTCTGAAAATAGAAAAAAAAATTTAATGGAAAATTCCTTAGCAATATGCTCACTTTTTCAAATTTTTTTTGAAGATTTCATGGACAGCCCATCTAAAAATTCTTCTAGAAAATTTTGCTGATGGATCGATGTATAATGACACGCACCAGTTTCACGCGAAACACCTTCCATATTTTTCAATGGAAAAGAATCGGTTTTGGGGCGGACACTCTATTCGACTCAATTCCATCAGCGTTTAATTTGTGGGAAATTTTTGAAGAAATAAACGGGAAACTTTTGAAGCAAGTATTTCTTCGAAATTTTCCACATGGAATTAATTGCGCGTTTACTAGTGATTTCAAGCATAGCACAAGAGGTTTATACTAATATAATTTTATATGTCTACTTTATTATCATTTTATCAATTTCTCATGACATTTTGTTAAATATACATGCAAAAGGAAACTTATGATTAACTTGGTATATTTTTATTTCTCGTACTCTTTATCTATCTTCTTTTTTCTCCTGTTATATATTTTATCGATCGTTTTAGCTGCAAATATCATGTCCTTGGACTTTATCCTCCATTCTTGAAATAGATAATGAGAAAGATATTCTATAAACTATATTGCTTGTTGACAAATATATACGTATCAATGATTAATGATAATAATAGTAATACAATTCATATTTATTGGCAACTACCTAGCCAATATACAGACATAAAGAGATGAATTAATCTAAAAATCGATCAGGTGATACACATATATAACAGGATATTGTTATTCTTAAAAGTAAAACATCGAGGAATTTAAGGGGCGGTTTATTTATCTTTTCAAAAGAAATCTTTCCATTTTGTATAATTTGAAATCCAAAAATATATTTGTTTCAACATCTTTTGATCACTGTAAATACTATATCTTTTCTTTTTTAAATCAATCATCTATACTATATTATATATAGCATAATGGTGTGGGATTCATAATTGTGCAATTTTGACCGATTTCTGGATTCTTAAAAATTTGAGTTTTTTAATTAAATTAAAACATTCCCACTGAATATCTAGATTTTTGAAATCATTTTCTTGATTGGAAAAAATCATTCTTTATTTATCTCTAATATATACAATGATAAGATTACATTTTATCTACAATATATTTTTCATCTCTACTCTCAATATATGGATGATTCATAGATCATTCAAACTTTATAGTTCGACAAGTTTTCATAATTTTTTCTTATCTTTAATAACTAATTTATATATATACTACTATATATAGAGTATTTTGAAAGTCATTTTATTAAAATTCTCAAGTTTCTAGCATTTTTGTTTCTCTACTTCTTTATCAACAAACGATGGATATATATCATCTAGCTTTTGTTTGTTGCTCAAATTCGCTATCTTTACATCTTTTTTATTTATTACATAGTTTAAGTTATCAATTTATTTATTTGATTTTTTATTTTTTATATTCCCTTTTCGGTCATTTAATTTTGTAATTTTACAAGTCGATATTATCTATTGTTTTTAATATTTTATAATTTATTTCATTTTTAATGGCTACATTTTTCTGTTTAGTCATTGATAAATTCTATCATTTGATTTATATTCGTGTTTAATTTATTTTATATTTAGTATCTTTTCATTCATTGTTTCGATCAAGTTATCAGTAATTGATTAAATTTTGCTTTTTAAGTTTTAAGATTTCTTGTTTGGTCTCTAATTTTATAGGATGAGATTTATTATTTGGGTTTATTTTTTAGAATTTTTTATCTTTTGAATATTTATAATTTTATAAGTTCATTAGTTTTTTTTTTTTTTGCTTCATACATACGCAATTATATATATATAAATATGTATAACTCTAATTCTTTTTAAAAAATTTATATCCTACTTCATCAATATATATTCTTTAAACTTATATTGATTCTATTTGAAAAATTACGAGATGATATTGTCAATAGAAAATACACTCATTAATTTTTTAAGTTTATAACATTAATAGGCATAATTTAATCCATTTTAATTTTTTATCTTTACTATCATAGTTTTGTATGAACTTGGTTGATTTAATAAAAAATTAAAATAAGATAAGACTTTTTTTCTAAATTCTTTTTGTAGGCTATTATTTAATTGTATATATTTTAACTTTCAACCTAATATATGATATTTTCTTTTCAGCTTGAAGTAATCTTAAAGTGTTAGTATGTTACACTTCTAAGTTTTTTCCAACAACTTTTTAGCCAATTAATCTTGTGTTCTATACTTATATATATATATATATTTAATTTTTTAACGCAACCATAATTTAGTTTTTGTTGTAATATTTTGTATCTTTTGAGTAAGTAATAATCTTACTCATAAACTTTCATCTTTAGAAGTTTTAAGCTTTTTTCAACTTCTTGTTGAACAATTTTGAATTTCATTTTTTCATAAGACCATGTACATAAGACATCATATTATTTGATGCCTTTACATATTCCAAGATTTTAAATACAAAATTTTTATATGTCTGTGTAATGTTTTATTTTACTCATTAGTTGACCATTTTTTATATTATTTTTATTTTTATATTTTTTAATTATATATGATTCATGATAATATTAATATATAGTACTTTTAAAAAGTCCGTGCATAGCACGAGAACAATGCTAGTATCAGTTTCATTAACTTTTCTTAATATATAATATTCTTATTTTATTTTTATTTTTTAATTCTACATTAACTGTTAATAAGAATAAATAAGATATTTCATAATTAAAATTATTTTAATAATAATTTAACTAGAAAAGGTTCATTTGGTAAATTAATTTAGTTATTAATAATTTAGCAAAACCATTTGTATACATCAACTTTTTAACCATGTTCCATGTGTGCTGCAATCAGAAACACTTAATATCATTTCATATCTTTCTTTAACTGTTCAAGTCTTGCATGCTATATCTTGTGTTACTTCATTTTGAGACCATTCAGATCAGTTCTTTGTGACTACTGGATCACTTTCATAATAATAAATCAGAGAAACAATAAGGTATAAAACTTCTTATCCCATTTTAACTCATACGATGAACTCGGCATCGGACCTTTTCAAATTGGTGAGAATCTCGTTGTCATGCATAATGCTATGTCTTATACAAAATAGAAGTGCTCAATTTAATGTATTAACACAAGTGCTCAATTTGTGTATAACTAGCTATATTTGAAATGACTGTGAACCTGAACAAAGGAGATCTCGTTTTCAGTCTTTCTTAAACCGACCAACCATTTGTTATTCACTTCTCAAAAGTCGAAACAAGTTATACACAAATATAATTGGGATGCACAATCAAATGAGATTTTTCAAGGTTATCACATGCCTATCAATACTTAAGACTTTTCTGGAACTGCGTGAGAGATTTGAAACCAGCTACTGAAGAAATTACTGATGGTGGGATTTGATTTGCTACACCTATTTAGATAGCCAGAAAAAGATTGTTACTAAGTTCCTCTTAATAGACTTATCTTTTGATTTTATATGAACAATCTGTTGCTCCTGAGATATTATGTTGATATTATCCAACACTTGAACTCATATTCTTGCTACAAGAGCCATTCTCAAGCATTTAGTGCATGAAGACATCATCGCAGGAAAAAGAATCATTGTCTTGAGGAACCTGTTAAGTCAGGGGGTTGGGGTTAACATCTTTGTTTCTCCAATCATTTGTTGCAATAAAGCCATTGATGATATTGGAATTCTATTCTCATTTTCTATATTTTAGTTGTAGTCTTTTAGATGGGAAAAATGTAATTTGATCCTCTAACTTGGCCTATATGCTTTTTGGTCATTTTCGATGTTCAAATTTTATTTTAATCCTGAGGCCACGTAAAATTCTTGCAATTTTAGTCCTTTGGGTTGAAATTAGCACATATATATGGACCCGAATTTGGCTCAATTGAATTGGAAAATTGGAGGAATTGTGGCCGGCAAGCAGACCTGGATACCATGTCATTAAAAAAATTCTACCTACCATCCCACATAGACTAAAATTGAAGGGAAAATTTATTATAAAATTTTAATGATATGTATCCCTTTCTTCTTTTCATCCCTCCCATTGTTGCACCCCTACCCCAACCGGTCACTGGTCAGGTGGCTGCCATGCCCAGCCAGCCATAGTGGCCGGCCATGGGGTGGAAAGGGATCGGAGGAGTAAGGATTTGAATGTGGGGATTACTGAAGAAAAAAAAAAAAAGAAAAGTAAAAATATAATTTTGGTCCCCTAACTTTGGCCCATATGCTTTTTGGTCTTTTTCGATTTTTGGATTTTACTTTAGTCCAGATGCCTATTTTGCAATTTTAGTCCTTCAGGTTAAAATTAGTACACGTGGATTCAAATTTGGCTTAATTGGGTTGAAAAATTGAGAGAATTGTGACATGTGGATCTGAATTCCATGTCATAAAAAAAAAATTCTATTTACTATGCCACATAGACTAAAATTAAAGGGAAAATTCATTATAAAATTTTATGAAAATTTTCAAGTAACAAAAAAATTTATTTAAAATCATTGTATAAAATACAAATTTATTATATTTTATATGACATATATGATATATATATATACAACATATACATACACATAATATGTATTCGTTTCTTCCCTTTCATCCCTCCATCCGTTGCACCCCCACCCTAGGCGGTTGTTGGTCAGGTGGCCGCCATGCCCAGCCCAACCATGGTGGCCGGCCATGGGGTGAAAATGGAGGAGTAAGGATTTGAATGTGGGGATTGCTGAGAAAAAAAAAAAAGAAACAAAAAATTATAGGCGGGCACCATGCCACGCCCAGCCTAGCCATGGTGGCCGACTATGGGGGTGGGGGTTTAAGGGGTAGGGTTTCTTTGAGAGAAAAACAAAAAAGAAAAATAAAATAAAAACTTAGACCACAGCTTGCCGCTGCCAGCTATGCGCTGGCCAATGCGGTCATGGTTAAGCGGCCAGCCGTGCTATAGATGAGGGGGAGGGAGAGGGGTAGGGAAAGCTGTGAGTGCCAGGCCGTGGGTGAGGGGTAGGGGCTGGAGCTTGGGGAGAGACTACAGAGGGAGGGTTGTGTGTTTTTTATTTCTTTTTTTTAAACTTTTAATTAATTTTTTTTATTTATAAATAATTTAATTAATATATTCTAGATATATAAATTAAAATTATATTTTTAAGATAAGAGCGGGAGAAATTTTATTTTTAATTAATTAATTTTTTAATTTATAAAGAAATCAATTAATATATTTTAGATATATAAATTAAAATTATATTTCTAAGATGAAGGTGGGAGAAATTTGGATGTCACATTTTCTTCATTTTTCTTCTTTTTCTTTCACTTTTTATTCTTAATAAATAGATTATTATAATGTTGCCCCTCAACCTTTTTGCAAAAAAGTTAAATGTGTGAGGTGTATGATGATGTGTACTATGAATTAGAGCTGACTAGTCTACATTTGGCAATCGAGTACACATGTTAAAAAATCCCTAATTTTTTAGCCCGATTTAGGGTCTACCTAGGCAAAGTTGAGCCACTAGGGTTTTGCGGCCTAAAGACTAAAATAAAATCTAAAAATTGAAAAGGACCAAAAAGCGTAGAGGGCAAAGTTGGAGGACTAATTCTCCATTTCCCCCTCTTTTAGCTAGTCCAGTTGTTGTAAATTTGGATCACTTGCATGAGGCAATTGTATAATTTCTAAATGAAAGTTGCTTAAGTATCTCTAGTTGTTTTATGAATTAATCCATCGATTCTCATCCTAACCCTTCTCTATCCAAGTGTATAAGAAAATTGTTTCGTCTTTCTACATTTATTGTTACATCTCTCAAATAGACTATTACAACCAATTTTCACAAAAAATATATTCTAATTTGCAGCAGAAAATATATTCTCCCCTTCATATTTTGTTCCCTACAAAATCCTTTTTATATTATTTAGCCAAATGGTTTGAATATATATTGGCAATTTCCACTGCAATGCCAACTTAGTGTTAGCGTAGGCATTGCAAAAAAATTGATCATTTTGTAGTATCACTCCATATGTGTAACACCCCTAACTATTTTATTAATTATGTTAATTATTAATTTATTTATTATTGATTTTTGAAAATTTATTAATTTAATTAGTTTATAAAGCTTAGGGGCTTGAATGATATTTTTCTAGTCAACTAGGACCTATATGCCATTTTAATTTCTTAAGGACCTAATTGATTAACTTAATTAGACTAAGGACTCAATTGCAATTTGACAAAGTTGGATTTAAGAAGAACAATTTATTTCTTCATTCTTCTTATTTTTGTTACTATTCTTCATCTTCTTCCTCCTTATTTCTCCATCCTTGCCATCACTCTTCTTCACCAATTACGGCTACCAACCAAACCAACTCAACCATCCTCTTCTCCTCCTCACCAGCTCCATGGCAACACCACCATATTCGGTTGAAGCTTCCGGTGAGAGAGAGATCGAGAGAGAGAGAGAGTCATGGTGGGAAGTGGGTTTGTGATTTTTCGGCAGCCAAATCCAATTTTAAGGCTATGGTTGGGAAGAGCTAAGAAAGACGATCACGGTGGTATGTTTGCATGGGGGATCGGAGCAACGAAAGCGAAAAAAATCGGAGAGAAATTGATGGTGGTGAGAACTCATTTGGTGGTTGAGGAGCTCGATTGAGGGTGTTCGAGGTTGAGAAATTGAAATCTGAGTAGGGGGTTGGATTCAGGAGCTAGAGAGGAACATTTTGGTAGTGACCGTGAAATTTTCTGGCGGCGGTAGACGGTGGCGCTCCGGCAACCCGAGACCAGTTTCTTCTCCTCGTTTCGACAATCGCAGTGGTGTTCTTGGTTTGTGATTTCGAGGCCTAGATAAGCATTTTGGGTAATAAAGAGTTTTGGAATAAGCTTGAGTTGGTTGTACCTTGATATATGCATATGTTGTACCTTTCATTTTAAGCCATGTATGATGATAAGAATGAGAATGTTGGGATGATTGATATATATATATATATGTGAGTATAATTCCTAAGCAAGGAGTACCTATAAGTTGTAGACCCGGCTATTTGTTATGTTGGAATTAATTGAGTTAATTAAAGGATTTGAACCTTAACTTGTGGATTTATGGATTTAGATTCAAGTGATAGTAATTGGACAATTATTGTGAATTTTAGATGATATGACAAGAACAATTATGTAATTAAGAACTAGTTATTGCTTAGTTATTAGACTTGATATGAAATCGAGATTAATTTGGATATAATCGATCTTAATGATTGTTATTAGATCGATAGAGCCATTTAAGCTTTAAATTATCATGTTAATATGATTATTTGGTGAATTTGGAGTAATGATAAGCATGACAATGATGCTGGGGGTCAAATATGGATTTTGACTGTAATTATACTATTTTAGTTAGGTGAAGTGGAAGTGGGTTCCGCGGACTGGTAGCTAGCAGATTGTGATAGTTCTCCCTAATACTACAAGAGGTGAGGATCCGCCAATCTGGAAATCCTTGTACCTTTCGATTCCTTGATAAACCCCTGTGAGGGTTGATATTGCTTGATTATCGTACTCTATTAATTATTGTTACCCCTGTGAAGGTTCTAACGATTGGTTCTTGATTTGTTTGAGCCTAATCTATAGTCATCGTTGAACCCGTTCAGTTCTGCTGATTTGATATTTGTTCAAATTATTGTTATTGTTATTAATTGTCGAACCCTGTGAGGTTCTTCTGATTTGAAACTGCCTGATAGGTTACCTTTTCTTGAAAATGATCCTGATATTTATGAAAATGACATTTGAAATGGTCTAGCAGACCTATTTGTGTCAAAAGTTCTCTTAAATTATTCATGTACCTTGTTTACTATAATAGGCCTTGCCGGCCGTTATTGGAAAATGTTTTGCCTCGTATATGGCAAGCCATGTAAAGTTCTGAAATGTTCATGTTATTGTTTGAAATGTTAAATTGTTATCTGTTGGCATTAAACTATTCAACCTATGGGGACGCCCTTGGGAAGTTCAACCCGGAGGGACGCCACGGGAAGTTGGGCCCGGGGTTAGCTCCGAAAAGACGGCCAAGCGGTATGGACCGACGGTGACAGATCTCCCAGCTAGTACCCACATATGATCCTGACTTACAACTAGCTGGAGGTAGCAAAATTGTGAACGGTGGGATCGGGCATGCTGTCGACCATGCCATAAAAGCAAGTTGTTACACACCGAGCTGTGTGCTCGAGCAAATTGAGAGATAAGGAGAAAATGTTCATGTTCAAGCGAAATGCTATTGTAAAATTACAGATAAAGAGAAAAGTTCTCAGGCTCAAGTTAAATGCTAGTGAAAAAGTTATCTTGTATTCATCAAGGAGCAATAAGGAAGGATGCCAATAGGCCAGCCCAATGTTTACATGTTCCAAGTTTTTGAGCATAAATTCTGATTTCCAGCAAACATGAACTGATTACCTGATTATTATGAATAACCTTGTTCATTGTTCTTGAAATTTAATAACTTCTCCTCTATCTCTTGTTATGAATTTTCCTGACTGAATCCTTAAGACTGATCCTCTTTGTTATTCCTTATTTCTTTTCAGACAGGCCTAAGTGAGAGGTAGGAGCTAGGTTTTGGTTGGACAGTTTATTTTGTAATAGATTAGGTGTTGCGATTGTGCTTATATTTACACCGGATCGAGGCAATGATATAAGAAATGTTATGTGAATGTTATATTGAACTTAGGATGCTGGATTGTACATATTTCATTCAGAGATGTAGTCTTTTGGGATAAATGAATTATTTTCCGCTGAGTTGGATTCTGATACTTAGGCTGTATATATTATACTTTTGGAATGATTCTTTTGGATTAGTGTGTCTGTTTTACTTTTGAAATGGTTAAATGACAGGTTTCCTAGTATTATGTGATTGGTATTTAAGATTGAATTGGTAGTGCTTCAACTTGGGTGCTGTCTTGAGAAAGGGTGCTACAATATGGACATGTACAAATTGAATGACTGAATATTATAAATTATCATGCATGATTTTAAAAAATTTCCAAGTGCATATGAGGTTTTTCTGCATTTTTTAGTGCATCACAACTGTAAGTTCATCAAGCTCTGTTAAGCTACATAAGTTAAATCTAAAACCTCAAAAATTGACTCTAGTTTAATCTTACCAACTATGAGAAAATAAGCAGAAAATTTTAATTTTTGGACCTGTTACAAATTTGGTCGGGTTTTGGACTTTTGACCCAATAGACATCCATATTTGAATAAGATTCTATGTACATTTAGAATGAATCACAGTTCCTATTGGATGCAAATTCTTCCTTATGTTGACAGATAATACCCATCCATATCTATGAAGATAACTCTCCCTTATATAGGATAGACATTATTTATATCTCCTTCAATCTTAGTAGGATTCCACTCTTGGAAGACTCACTTGTAAATAGAATATCTTCCTAGGAGTTTAGAAAACACAGCTTGAGTATTCACTATTAGAATACTCTATCAAATCCATATGTCTTTTTCTCAGTCTTTCTTGAGGTATCACCACAGTCTCTATAAGCTTGTGGAAGCTCTGGTAGCAATTGTACGAAGTGAGAAGAAGAAATTGATAGGAAACCATTCGAGTTTAAAGGACGTGGAATTTGTGCGCATCCAAGACTAATAGGTGAGCTTTGATCCAACATGGTATTCATACATCTTTTATTGATCAAAAGGTTACACTTAGCTACCCATATCTTGATATCATGATTTATGTGATTAATTGTTGATAAACAAATCATGATTTTCCAATAATGGTATTGGAATCAATAGAGCTCGATGTCACCATGTTTGAATGTGTTAGGGTGTATATCTTTTTTTGTGCATGGTATAAACTGAAATTTGGAATCTGATACAAGCATAAAAAGTATTTATAAGAAACTCATGCTTGGGTTTTCTTCTATCTCTCTCTCTCTGATGTTTGTTGAAGGTTAAGAAACCATGTGTTGTAATATGCCAAAGTTCAATCACATTTTATTCACATAGAGGGTGGCAATAATTAAATAATATCCTAATAGTTGCCATGTTTTTGAACACACAAAAAAGAAAAATGAATAATGAATTATGTTAGACGATATTTAGCCTTCAATGCATGCCAAAATAAATGTTTGATGATGTAATCATATGTTAGCACACCATACACTCACAAGAGCAAGTAAAAGCTCACTATGCTTGTTTTTAAGTTGGAAGATTCCTTTTATGATTAAAAGAGAGGGTGTTGCTACGTATGCAAGCTTGCGGATATGCATTGCGATATGTATGCTTTCATTTTTCTTTGATTTTGAGAAAATCTTTTGATCCATGTATTAGGGTATATAGTTAATGAAGAATTATTATTAAAATCAAAAGATTCAAAAGCATGAAAAACTTACTTTGGTTTTTCTGAAAAACAATTATCTTCTTATTTAATTGATGGTTGTTTCATACAAGATTGATATTGTTAACCGTTAGAATATATAGCTATATAATTGAGGTTGTTATCTTTATCGTGAAAATTTTTGAGTTGTTTGCTTTCATATTACAAATGTTCATATTATTTGTTTATGGAATTAGAGTAATTTTATTCTTGGATTGATAATTTTTATTGTGCTCTTTGCTTAGGTGGAGATGAATACTAGTCTTGATGGTGAAATTTTCCGTTATACTAAATTAAGTAGAATAATAAAATATACTTGGATTCGATATAAAATAATAGATCAATACCAAACAAAAATGCACATGTCATACAGTTACGGATACCTAAATAGCGTTTCTGACCTTCATGGTAGTGGCAAACTTGATGGCCAAAATCATGCAATGTTGCGTAGAAAAATTCAGCATTTACAGAACAAAAAAAAATTTCTTGATCATCTCACCACTTCCATCGCTATGTCTATTGAGCTAGAAAATGGAGAAACTGCCTCATATCATTGTGACATGGATGCGTACAATAAATGGGTGGATCAAGATACGAGTGTGCACTTTATTATATTAAGCTGCATGTACGATAATATAATCCATGAATTTAAAAAATATCTTGCAACTCAAGAGCTATGGGAAGTGTTGAAGGTGACATATGGTAACACCTCAACTATTAGACGAAGGACACTCACTCTCAAGTTTAACCAGTATGTACTTGATCTAAAGCACTTGATGATCCAACCTCTTAATATAATGAAACATATGATTCAACAGTTTCAAAATGCTAGATGTGAGCTCACAAATGAACAACAGGTTCTGGTTGTTCTCAGGTTGCTAGACAAGTAGACTTAGGGATATGTTAAGCTTTTGCTAATGCATAACGAGAAAATTAAGACATTTGACAGTGTCGCCAATAACCTTAAGCTAGAGGCTGAGCATAGAGGGTTAGAACATGCACAAGTAGCCACTCTTGTCGTACATCCTGGTCAAACACTACAAGAAAAACTGGTTTTTGTGACCAAATTGTCAGTGACCATGAAAAAATGGTTGCTAAATATATACTTTTAGCAACCAAAAGTAATCTGGTTGCTGAAATCGAGTTACATAAATACTTTTGCGACCAACCAATATTTGGTAATTATAAGTGGTCACTAAAATTTGACCAACCTTAGCCAGTTGTATAGCGATCAAAATTGGAGAATTTAGCGAGATTTTTTATTGTTGCTACATATGAACATTAATTGCGACCAATTTAACCACAAAATATTGGATGGTTATTGTAAGTCTTTTAATATGATGATTAACAACCAGTTATTTTGATTGCTAAAATTAAACTTATAGCAACCAACATTTTGTAGTCGCTAAGAAAAATATTTACAGCAAGTAATTTTACATGGTTACTGAAAAAGTACTCATATCAATCCAATAGGCTTTATTTCTAATTAGGTTCTTGAAAAAATATCACACACACACACACACACACACTCACACACACAAAATAAAATTTAAATTGAGTTTAAAGAGCTAAACTAATTTTGAGGTAAACTTTGCTTAAATAAACTTGCTACAAATCCCCTAAAAGGAAATGACATCAAAATAGAAAGAAAAAAAGGAATGGAACTTTGCCATGCATCAGGATGCACAATTTCCATTCCAATGTCCAATTTTCAATTATGACAAGCATGTAGTACGTGCAACACAATTTCAACCCAAAACTGGTGTTGAAATGGCCCGGTTTTGATTCTGGAGTTTAACACTTTGAGCATTTAAAATTCACCAAGCAAGACATGTATCAAATCCCTACAAAAGAAATTTGAGCATTTAGAGCAAATTCTAATCGTCCAACTTGAAGCAGGTATCAAATCCCAGCTACCGCAATTCTCAACATTTGCATCCAAATTTTGAACTAAGACCAATTCCTCTTTGGCACTGTTTAGCGAATTTCAACAAACAACAAAGGAAGACAAGGTTCGATTCCTCACAATAACAAACATTTTCAGTCAAATGAGGAAGGATCCAAGATTGATTTGGCATGGCAGCAGAATTTGGATATAACCATTCTAATTGCTAGCAACTCAAAAACATCAAAACAAAAGAAGCTCAAACAGATCAAAGCAAAAAACCCTTCCTATTATGAACCTAAGCCTATTATAAATATTTACTATAAAAACTCTTACCTTCAATGTGAGTTTATGTTATAAATTTAATTTGAAACTTCGAACTAATGCACATTGAATACAATGTAAAATCAGTAGTTGATTGGCTAGTTTGTTTTTGTTGGTTGGAAGCGATTCTATTAATATTTAATTAATTTGATTTTAATAACATTAAAAATAAAATATATTAAATTGTTCCATCTAAAATTTAACGTAACATTAGCAGTTGATTGGCTAGTTTGATTATCTTTTGGACCTATCAAATAATTTAATTAATATTTAGGACAAATATTGTAATAATAATAAATAAAATTTTCAATTAAAGAAAAAAGTAGTCTTTTTTAAAATAAATATTTTGGTAATAAAAATAAAATTTTTAACTTAAAGAAAAAGTAGCATTCCTTGATTTCAAAAGTCAATTGAACTATCTTAAGTAAAACTAACAAATCTCAAATCAATATTATTGAATGGGCACTCCTAAGTAGGAATGTAGGAATAATTGATTATTTCAAAAATAAAAGAGTAATAGTAAAAATATTGACACATTATAAATACTAATTTATGTCAAAAGCCTAAAAAGCTAGTGTTACTTTTCATTGAAGGCATTACGAAAAAAATGAAATCTCTAAAGTTTCCTCTCTAAACTTAGTTTAATTAAGATGAGAGACATGATAGTTCCCCCTTCTAATTCATGATATGTCTTTTATCCAAGAAATTGATCTTAAATCAGAATTTTGTTATTGAATTTCTTTGAAAATAAAACTTACACTACAAAAAATAAATATGTTAGTAGGGGTATTTTAGCGGGGGTTATTATGAACCCCTGCTAAATGTCTTATTCTATAGGGGTAGTTAAACCCCCACTAATTAATAATAAACAATAGGAGGTTTTAGTATTTTGTGGGCGTTTAACTATGGGGTTTAACAACCCCCAATAATTAATAATAGATAATAAGGATTTTTTTAATATTTAGTGGGAGTTTAACCTCTAATATATGCCTATACATTAGATATTTTGTTTATTTTTGGACAATTGAATTATAGTTGTGGGATTTTAAACTCCAATTAGACTTTTTAAAATTAAACCATTTTACTTAGCTAGATGCTAAAGACCAATTTTGATTTAATTTTTGTCTTTCTCTTAGCTTGTTTTATAAAATTAACAAAATTATAAACTCAAATACAAAATTGAGATAAAGATAATATTTTTATTTAAAATAATAAGTATATTAACAATGTTATTAGGGGAATTATGTATGCTCCCACTGATTATTTTATTTTTTGAAATTAACAACCTTACAAATTAATATTAAATAATAAATTTTTGGTATTTAGTTATTATATTTATATTTTAAAAACTTCTAGTCATTTTTTAAAATTATAATTATGGGATCTTAAAGGACCTATTAAGTATATATAAAAAAAGATAAAATAAAATAAACGCATCTCTTCTTCTACTTTATCAAACCCTAAATCCAACCTCCATTCCCAAATTCTTCACCACACCACAGCGCCTCCGGGGTCTCCCTGTTTCAATCACCATTATTTCAATCGTCGTCACCAGCTCCATTTCTTGGTAAACTATTTCACCCTTAAATTGCTAGGGTTTTTATTTTATTCTCCCAAAATTTGCAGAAAGGTATTACTCTTAATTTTCCTCCATCCCATCGATCTGCCTAACACTCTGAAAAATCTACAAGGTACTCTTCCTTCATGGTTAGGAGAAGTTATTAACAGCGTGTTTAAGACAACCGATGATTTGAGGTATTCCTGTGTCGGTGGAATACAAATATTTGCGAGCACCACCGACAGCATATTAGTTCTTTTTACCTATTATGATATTAATTGATGTTTTCTCTTCTAAAGATATTCACTGATGAAATTGGATTGGTTAAGAGTAGTAGCTAAAAGAGGTCCTATTACTCATCTGTACTTGGTAGAGACATGTGGTAGGAAGCTTTCTAGCCTCATGGATCTAAAATTTTGTGTACATATTACATCTTCAGATAACATAATACTATTTCAAACAAATAATGGCAAATTATCTTGGATCGTAGGTTTAACAATAGGACAACTTGTTGCCATTACCCATTTGCTTCTTATTCTCTGTTGACTTGGAATCCTATTGCTGGTTTCTTCTTCTGTTTGATGATTGTGGATATCTTTGTTTGGAATGTTTGGGATGAATAATGGATTTATTATTTAATCAACGTGACTATTCTGTAAATGCAAGTCTTTGGAATGTGTTATTAGAGTTTGATGATTTGTGAATATAAGTAAGAGTTTGATGACCATATATTACTCTTGTTAATTCTCACTTCTCTATGCATACGCTCGTTTTTCATGTGTTTGAATACAAGTTGCAACTTAATTGATGCTTATGTTCTCTTTAAGCATCTTGTTCCTCTTTAAGCATCTTGTTCCGTATGATTAGGTGAAAAAAAGACAATAAATTATTTGTTTTGCCCTAATTAATATTCACATTTTTTTTATCAGAAGAAGTTAGAAGATGGTGAGAGTCAGTATCCTCAATGATGCTCTTAAAGCATGTATAATGCTGAAAAGAGAGAAAAACGTCAGGTCATGATCAGGCCTTCTTCAAAAGTCATTATCAAGTTTCTTCTAGTCATGCAGAAGCACGGTGTGCCTCTTCAGTTGCACTAGTTTCTTTGCTATTGCACAAGAAATTTAACTTTTTAAGTTGGCTTTACAGGGTACGTCGGAGAGTTTGAGACAGAGCTGGTAAAATTGTGGTAGAATTGAATGGGAGGCTAAATAAATATGGTGTTATTAGCCCTCGTTTTGATATTGGTGTCAATGAAATTGAGCCTTGGACTGCTGGACTGCTCCCATCAAGACAGGTAGAAAACTAAAATCGTGACTAGTTTTGTTTTATTCATTTGAACACGGAACTTGGCCGCTTACTTTCTCAATTGGAGTAGCTGGACCACTGTAGTTTTGTATTAAGAAAAAATTATTAGATAAAAATGTGTGTTCTGTGACCTCCTGATGTTAGTACAAAGTTTCAGAAATTCAGTTTTGCTGCTAGACGGTCCTGATCTTTGGTTGCTTTGAGGGTCATTTCCTACTGCTTCTTTGGATGCTGGAGCCATTTTGCATTTTCAATGCTAGTTGCTGACCTCTTTACATACTATCTGGTTGCCTTGAACTTAAAATCTTATCAGAATTTTGTTTATCTCAGCTGTTGAATGAGTTTCAGAGAATTTGGCTCTAATCTCTTAAATTGTTGGAGTTAGCTGCATAATGTTTGTTGGAGTTTGATGCAGGCTCTAATCTCTTATGTTGTTGGAGTCAACTGCTCAAGTAAACTGCTGAAATTTACTTGGAGTTTTTTCTTGTAGTACTTGGGATTCGATCTTGCACTCCTGCTGCTAGAAATTTTATTGCAAATTGTTGGTTTGGGATTTGAAACCTATTACAACCTGGGCACCTTTTTGTGAGTTGAATATTGGACTCGGTACTTGCTCTTGATAGGTGCCTTGTGAATTGTAATTGCTTTTCAATTTAATCCATTCTTTACTAAATTGGTTTTCAAGTAATTGGAGCCTTTTTTTGCAAAACGTGGGAATCGATCCTCATACCTTCTAGCACCAATAATTTTGCTGAAATTTGTTGAGGAACTAAGGTTATATACTCCCAAGTGGATTCGAACCCTGAAACTTTGTGGGGTGCGCAGTTTCTGATTTCAAGCGTTGGCTTAAATGGTGTAAAATTGATTTAATTTTTCCCACATTCTCATTGGTGGAGGGCCGATTACTTGGTGAAATTGCTTCATTAGGGAATTTATTTTTCAGCCCTCTTGGGCTCAATTTCAAATGGCTCAGCAGATGGTCTTAACACTTGTTCTTTATTTATTTTATTTTGTAGTTTGAAAATTGTAAAGGAAGAAAGTACGTCCTCGTTTAATTTTGTTTAAACAATCTTGGCTTGTAATTCTCCTTTTAGTTTATAATATATCCTGAACCTATTCCGAGTAAAATATATCCTAAATCTATTCCAACTCAAATTGTTTGACAATTATTTATTAGCTTAAAAGTACATATTAGAAATCATTTCAAGCTACTTTGGTAGCCACTATTTGGTTGCTAAAATATACACATTAGCAACCAATTGAAATTATTTTTCCAATTGGCATTTGGTTTCTAATAAGTAATATATTAGTGGCTGGTAATTACACTTTTGGTCACTAGATCATAAAAAATGCAATAAGTCTTGCGACAATATTAAAATTATTGCAACCACTTATTTTGTCACTAAAAATACTCTTCAGCAATTATGTTTTATCGTCGCAATGTGGTCGCTAAAATATGTTAAATAACACAACTATTGCAACTATCTAAAATTCATTGCAACCACTAATTTGGTTGCTAAAGAATCAATTTTTACCAACCAAAAGATGTTATCATTGTATGCGTATCTACAGCAACCATGTCAATGTTATAGTGACCACAAACTTTTACATTTAGCGAGTAAAAAGTATGTCGCTAATTATTCCATCTTTACTAACCACTATTGGATGATCACTAAACATGTATTTTTAGCATCCAAGTTAATACTCGTCACTGAGCATTTTTAGTGGCTACTCTATTGTGACCACTTGCAACCATCGTTATTTTGGTCACTATAAGTTTTAGCGACTAATAACAATGATGGTTGAAACTATTTTTTCTTGTAGTGAAAGTAAGTCAAACAGAGGCAAGCATGGGAACAAGTAGATTGGTGTTGGACAAAGCAATGATCAAAGTCAGAGCTTAGCCAATAAGGCGATAAGGCTATGAAGTTTCATCGAGGAAAGAGGGGTGGAAAGATTGACCTAAGTAAGATCAGGTGTTTTCACTGCAAAAAGACAGGTCACTTTGCTCATGACTGCACTGAGTCGGAAAGGGTAACACCTATACAAAGCTCTCTCAAGATTTTTGTTCGCTTGCATTTATTAGTTGCTAAGTCTTTCCTTGGTTGGATTGTAGACACAAGAGCAACAAAACATGTGATGAGGGAACAAGTAGGATATGTAAATTACCATCGAGTGGTTGCATAAATTGCTATGGGGAACGACACACAAGAGGAAGACCTTGGAGTTGATACATACCAGCTAAAGCTCAACATAAGCATGAGCTACTACTTAGTAATGTGTAATATACACCTGAAATTATGTGTAATTTAGTTCTAGTTAATGCACTTTTGGTATATGTTTTTTTTTTTTTTTTCCTATTTGAGAATACCAGTTTGTCTATTTTTCTTAATAAAGACCTTTATCGATTAGGTTTTATGCATAATGAATTTTTCATGCTAGAATTATCACAAGATTGCATTTTGTTTATTTCTTCTACTGTAGATATTGTTTTTAATTTTGTTAAATGGCTTGCTAGGTTAGGACACATAGAATAGGAGAGGATGATTAGGTTAGCTCGAGAAAGCCTATTGGGTCCACTCGCTAAAGTTAATCTCCCTATGTGTGAACTATGTCTAGGGGAAAAAGCTTGCCAGAAGCCTTTTGGCAAGGCTAAGAGAGCTACTCATTCTTTAAAGCTAGTCCATTTAGATATATACGGACCCATGAATATAAGGGTACGATATTGTGCATACTGTTTTTTAACTTTTATTGATGATTATTCACACTATGGGTTAGTATATCTCTTATCTCATCAACCAGAAGTGCTTGATTGTTTTAAGCAATTATTGGCAAAGGTTGAGAATAAGAGGGATAAAAAAACTTAAGGTTCTACATCCTAATAGAGAGCGAGAATACTGGTTTGATTAGTTTAGACAAATGTGTAAAGAGAATAGTATATAAGGCAAATAACAATTCCGCATACTCTGAAATAAAATGGGGTTGTAGAGAGGAGAAATTGAACAAAGTAAATCTTCCAATGTCATTTTAAGTAGATATGATTTTGATTGTAGCCTACATTTGGAACCATGTGCCCTCCAAATCCATTCTTTCAACATATGAACTTTAGCATGGAATAAAGCCAAATTTAGAGGGGTTGCAGTCCTAGGGGTCAGCATGGTTTGTTTATAGTACTTCTCATAAGTATACGAAACTTAGCCCTAAAGCAAGCAAACATATTTTTATAGGATACTGTGAGCACTCAAAGGGATATGTTATGTACAATGAACACCCTGACGGAGGAATGACTGAGATTGAGTCCTATGATGTAGATTTCCTCGAGAAAGATTTCCCAACTATAGGAGAAGTAAAAGTAGATCTTGAATTATACGAGTTACGAGGTCCTTAGGGAGGCGTATTTATCTCTGGTAATGGTGAGGGCTTGCAACCTTATCTAGTAATTGATAGGGATAACTAAAGAGGCCCTAGAGCCAGTAGGAGTATTCCATTGGAAGAATACTCTTAAATTTACAATTATGAAGAAACAGATATGGAACGATACCTCATCAACATTATGGAATCAATGGGGAATCTTTCATGAGTGTTTATGTGAATATTGATGAGTCAGCTAGTTATAATGAAACTATAGCTTCTCTAAATGTAAAATAGTAGATAACTGTTATGAAGAAGAGATGAGCTCAATGGCTAAGAACTATGTATGGGAGCTAGTTGATCTTCTAACTGGACGACCATTTGAAACAAGTAGGCTTTAAAGGTCCAACAAAAGGCATATGGGTCAATCGAAAAGTACAAAGCTTGGCTTATGGTAAAAGGTTATACCCAAGGGGATAGACTATGAAGAGACATTCTCCCCAGTGCTGAGGTTTACCTCTATTCAGCAAATTCTAGCCATAGTCGCCCATTTAGATCTGAAATTTTTTTAGATGGATATTAAAACAACATTTCTCAATAGAGAACTGAATGGGAAGATATATATAGATCAGCCTATGGGGTTCCAAGAAAAGGGATAAGAGCATAAATTCTATGGCTTAAAATATTCTATTTATGGTATGAAATAATCATTTGGACAATGGTACTATCGATTTCATCAGGCTATCATATCGATAGGCTTTACTTTGATCGAGAAAGACCATTATGTATATGTCAAAAAAAAATTCCTCAAGGTAGAGTCTTTTTCTTACTCTTGGACTCTTTGACTTATTTCATTATTTTCTTCTTGGTCCATGCGTCTACGAATTCTATCAAAGCTACTTTAGAGTTAGTGAGTATTTCAAGGTCCTTGATTAAGCCAAAAGATGTTTAAGACTCTTCGTTGAGTTTAGGGAAAGAATCTTCAACATATCAATTGAACGGAGGCAGAAAAGAAGCCTACTTCTCGGTACCATAGCTGAAAAACCATATGTGCATGGTGGTGAAGTCGGGCACCCGCTAGGTGCCAAGCTGAGGTGCCCACATAGTGTCGGAGATCGTTGCTTGTGGGGTATCAGCCTTGGGCACCCTAGGTGGGCATAAGCGGCATCTCATCGCTTAGCATCCACGATGTTTATGGGTTAGTTTGTGCTCGCAGAGGTCATCCTCTACATATTATTGCAGTGTATCCAAGTTCTCCTATTAAGGATCAATCAATGCAGCCTTAGAAAATTTTGAGAAATTTCCAAGTGAAAGTAAAGCTACGAAGTCACATTTACTGTTTGATTCTGATTCTGAAGAAGAGAGTTCTTTTGAGGATGAATCTGAGGGTGTTCCTATTGGGGATGATAATTTTTTAAAGGTAATAAAAACTAGGTGTTTACTTGAACTATAAGATTTAGACATTTTGAGATATAGGATTTGTGTTTCGATTAGTTTAACTTTATCAGTCCTTCTTCTCAAGACAACATAATGTCACCTCCTAGAATCTTCTGCATAGTTTTTAGCAAGGGTTTCACTTGGGGGTTCTCCATTTCTCCTGATCCTTTTGTGCTAGAGATAGCACACAACTATGGTGGTGTCCAAGCTAGTTCATGCCTAACTTCTTTCTTCTGTGTGGTTTAGATGAAGTCTGAGTGAGTCAGTCTACCGATATTTTCAGATAGATACCATATCTTGTTCAAGTTTTGTAAGGTGGCAAATGAGCCTTTCTTTCATTCTTTTGCTAAGTTGTGGTGTAAATTTTTGAATGGGTCACCTTCATCTAGTGACCCTTGGAAGGATAAGTTTCTCTTTGTTAGGGACTAGGGCTAGAACGTTTCTCGTAAATGGAGTAGTTCTCATATTTTAATTCATCCTAGTCAAGTTCATCGAGACCTTCACGTGAGTTTCGCTAAAGAAGGATTGTTTAATTCTTCATTTGGTGTTACTTAATATGCTTCCTATTTGTACTTAGCGTATTTTGCCTTCTGATTTATGATTTATGCTTGTACATCTTTATGTTTTTTTATATGTTCTTGTATATTACCTATATATTGACTTAGTTCTTTTTCTCTTTGCTAATAGAAAAAAAGCTTGACATTGTTAAGATTCACGCTTGGAGGATAGATGGAGGAATAGTTGAGAGACATACCATGGAGTAGCATCACAGAGAGATACCAGACAATGGGTGTCACCATGTCCCCCAGAGTTGATGACCAAGTGATGCATGCGCTTCACTGACTTTAATGGTAAGCGTTTCTACTGCAAGTGATAAGGTTGAGATGTTGCCCTTCGGTCTTGCAACGAAATATAGTTGTGATTTTACTACTTGCTGGCAATCTACTTGTCCTTTTCGTGCTGGCGAGGGCAAAGGTCTTTTTTTTATGGTTTGCGGCAAAGTTGTAAAGCGGGCTCCCACTAAGATGCTGATGAGACCATGTTCAATGCAGACACATGTGGGGCATAGTGTGAGAATATGATCAAAGAAAGTTACAGTTATTTGTTTTCCTAGTTGGAAAAAATAGCTACTGGCGATTTTGCCCAGATATGAATATATTAATTCATTTTGGTTCTTTCTCTTTTTTGTTGCTTTTGTTATGATTATTTGATTTTAGAGTACTCTTTCATTTTTCCAATAGAAGGATGGGGTTTGATCGAGCTAATATCTCACTGAGTAGAAGGGGCTTTATCTACCATAAAATATCTTAAGTAAGAAGCCGTCGAAGTAGTTAAATAGTTTAGCTAGAAGGAAGAGGACTTGTCTTAGCTACTTAAGGAGCATAAACGCTTGAAATTGCTAAGAATGTGAAAAAGTTGAAAATTGGAGAGAAATTTAAGAGTTCTAATGCTGGGAAAATCTTCATTAAAGCTACTTTTGAGGAAACTGTCAAGGAATTTAGAGGTTTTGACAAATTTTTGAAAGTAGTGGAAGTGTAGGCAATGGTGATTTTAAGCGGACCATTCAAAGTTGTCGTCATATTCTAGGTAAGACTGGGCGATACTTTGAAGAATATTTGTTAATGTAGGATCCCACCATTTTGATGAACATTGCTACCAAAGAATATGAGAAAAGCCCTAACATAGCATTATCTTGTTACTCTTAAGTCGCCTACCACTTTGATAACTCCATTTGGCGTGAAAAACTTCATCTTCAAGTGGTATGTAGAAATGCAGCAGTGAATAAATTCAGGGTAGGCCTTTTTAGGATCGCATTATATGTGGAAGGGGTCTTTATCAGTAAGAACCTCACCATTTTCATCCTCCTTTTTGGATGTGGGCCCATAGAAAGAGGCAACGGTACTTTTTAGAGTGGTTCCAGTGTGACTCCTGTGAACCCTACTAGAGGAGTGTTGATCTTTTATAATTAGGCATTATCTACTCTAAGTTGGAGGGACGCATCATGCAATGAAATATATGTGGAGCTACCACTATCTACCAGTATTTTCTTAACCCAAAAGTTGGCAAATGATGCCGAGATGGCTAAGGCATTATTGTGTCCTCCTCTTCCAAACTCTAGATCACCATTTCCAGAGGTGATATGAAGTATTGATGGAGGTAGAACAAATACACTTAGGATAAGGTCAACATCGTGAGCCTATTCTTGCTTGACCGCTCATGCTAGCACTTTCTTTGCATTGAAGGAGTTTCCTCTTGATGGCCTTTTAGATATTACGGAGATAACTTCTGTTGTAGGGAGATTATCAGGGTCACTCTAATGCTGGTGCTCTTTGAGAATTGTGTGGTCACTTGACCTGTTCTTATAGTTCTTGCTTTCTTCTCTGGATGAATTTTTCTTCTGATTGGACACCTTTTAATCTATATACTCCTTGAGGTATCCTTTTTGGATGAGCTTCTCAACTTCATCCTTCAGATGATGGCACTCCTCTATGGTATGTCCACATGCGGGGTGATAACAATACCATTTATCTGGTCTGGGCTTCTAAGGATCGAATAGGGTCTTTTGTGGTCGTTGTCGAATAAGACCGCACTGCACCTCAATAATTTAGATTTTTTGTCAGTGATTTTGGTCTACTTGCCTCTTGGTATGGTTACCTTTTTCATCGCATGTCTTTCACTTAAGGGTCTCTTAAGGTAGCATTAGCTCATCTATGCATATACATATTTCTTAGCACTCATGAGGAGCTCTTCTAGCATTGCGAGTGGCTTTCCAATAATTAACTTTTGCAACTTAAGATGCTTCATATATTGCTAGATGATACTGGGAAGAAGCTCTTGGCTAACTTGGAGATCCTGTAGATAGCTTGTATGAAGCAGTTGAGGTAGGTCCCTAGAGACTGTCCATCTTGTTGCTTGATAGTGAATAGATAGGCTACTGTCTTAGGGTGCTGGCGGTTAATAGAGATGTTTTAAAGGGAAAGTTGCTTTAAAACTTCACATTCGGTGACGAAGCATGCTGCATTTAATTTATCCATGTCATGGCTTTTTTCATGAGGATGGAGCGCAAAAGCTTGCAGTATACAGCCTCACTCAAGTTGTATAGCTCCATCTCCACTAAGAAGTTATATAAGTATTCTTGGGGGTCTGCAGTACCATCAAACTCTAGTAGCTGGATTATTTTCACCCCATAGGGGATTGTTTCTATTAGGATCACCACAGAGAAAAGACTACATCTTGGGAGTATGACAACCAATGGGTAGTACTATTTCCCTATTTCTCTAGACAATTGTGACACCAAGGAATGAGTCTGGACTCCAATACGCTCTAGTACATGCTACATGGGTTAGTCTGAAATGAAAAGTGGGTGTCTCCTTGATGAGGTAAAGAAGGGGGAGCAACGTCATGCCTTAAATTAACTCTTTGTTCAAATTGTTTCGAGGATGATGAAGCCCCCTGCTCATATGGGAGGATAATTGTGGTTCTAGGGGGGCAACCCTCCTTAATATATTACACAACTACTTTGCTACCACTTGAGTGGTAACATTCTCTTGCAAAGTTCTCCATGTTTGCTGCTTGATAGGAAAAACTGGTTCATTAGTAGGAGGAACAAGGGGGCCTCCTTGGGTATTATTCGTGGGTTAAGAGTAGGATGGAATCGAACCAGGTTGTGCTTCTTACTAGAGACTCTCTACGTCCTCCGATGCTAGGGCCACTTGATTGCTATGTTCACGAGGTCTCAACCTTATCTCATCCTCAACGTCCCTTCTTCTTCCTTTGAGTTTCCCACTGACAACATTAAAATAATGCTGCTCGAAATTGGAGTGAGGTCCTTTCCAGAAGACAATAGAGAGTTAGTTTGTTTTTTCAGGAGTGTGAATAGAGAGATTTGTTTTCTTGAAAGTTCTTCCACTTTGAAAAATTTTGCAAATGATTTCTTGTGTCCTGTTTCTCTCTGGGACAAGGTATTTATAGATTTTCATCTGAATGGCTTTAGGCCTATTAGGTTTTTTTTGCTGTTGGCAGGTTTAACTTATCTTCTGGGCTTCCCGACCCATTTACTTAATTTGTTAATTTTAGCATTAATTGGTCATATTTAGTTAAATTATTGAAATGTTCTTAGGTCCATTTTTAGTCACATCACTATATAAATAACTCAACTCTAGCTTGAGATACCAATGTGAGATAGACACCATCCATCCACTCCTATGTATTAGCTAGTCTTTATTAATTTTGGGATATAACCATTCTATGAACATCTCCTCAGTGAGATGAAATTATTGGTACAAGTTTCATTAATTTATATTGCATGAAACTCTTTTTATTTCCAACTAAAGTTAGTGGGTCATTACTCATTAATGCAAAAATCTCACAATCCCCCACATGAATGAGTAAATTATCTGATAGGTGTGCATATGAATGCAAAGACATGATAAAGTTTTTAGCTTAAGTGGCACTGCATCCAAGAGGTAGCTTTTGGCTTTGACTCCCTAGTGAGAACTATCGAGTGCATTTGCTAACTTGTGAACGTGATGTCTTGAACTGTTTGAATTTTGTATACAACAAGACAATAGCACAACACAGAATACCACTCAATAGTTAGCTTTTGTGGTTCAATATATTGTGTTCATTTCGGCACTAAACAATTCTTGGTATTAATGAGTACTTCTCCAAGAATCTGGCTTTAAAATTCTCATAGGATCTGCTCAATCCCTGCTCACATAGATGACTTCTTATTAAGATGTTTCTATTGCTCCCCCACTCAACATATTGATAAATATGAGTTATTAAAAGCAATGATTAACTTAGAACTTTTACGGATTGTAATGTTTGCTCATCAATGAAGTGGAATGGAAAGCCATGCACCCCCCCACAGTACTTACACATTGATTCAAATTACATAAGTTGTTTTTTCCTTTTGAACCTATTTCATGGGATCTCTAACATGTAGGTAAGATTCCCACTATAGTAACTTAGTTATTATAAGGCTTCAATACTATATCCTCTAATAACTTATTTACTTGCTCTCTATTTACACCTTTAGTTAGTGGGTTCGCAAAGTTATCCTTAGACTTCACGTAGTTTATTGATATAACTCCACTAGAGAACAATTGTCTAATGATGTCATCTCTCCTTCATATGTTTCAAGACACATTGTTATACATACTACTCTGTACCCTTTCAATGACATATTAGCTATCACAATGGATGCAAATTGTTGTCGTAGGTTTTGGCTAATTTGGAATATCTTCCAAAAATTAGTGTAGCCATTCTGCTTTGTTGCCTATTTTATCTAATGCTATGAACTCAGATTCCATCGTCAATCTAGCAATGTAGGTTTGCTTTGAGGATTTCCATGATATGGCTGCTCGGCCTAAAGTGAATACATATCCACTCATAGATTTAGATTTGTTGGAATCTTATATCCAATTAGCATCACACTATTCCTCAACTACAACTAGATATCTGGTGCAATGCAACCCATAATTCAACGTATATTTTAAATACCTTAAAAATCTAACAATGGTATTCTAATGCTCTTGTCTGGGATTGCTCATAAATCTACCTACTTATAAATTGCATATACAATGTCTGGCCTTGTCAGTTCATAATGTACATGAGGCTCCTAATTATACTCACATACTCCACTTTAGTGTTTCCTTTACCTTTCTCTTTGGTAAGCTGTTAGTTTCCATCTATGGGTGTTTTCATGGGGCTGCTAGCTAGATTTAAAGACTGATAGGATAATTTCTCAATGATGTGAGATTATGTCAACACTAGCCCATCAAATGATTTTACAATTTAATTTCAAGTATAATATGTGCTACATCCTTATCTTTCATATCAAAATTACGACCTAGCAATTTGTTTATCTCTTTAACTATACCACTTTTACTTCCGATGATTAACAGTCACCAACATATAAAGACATAATTCAATATCCAGTTGGTGTACCTCTAATATACACATACTTATCACACTTTTTAATCTTGGCGCGATTGACTATCATAACTTGATCAAATTTTAAATGCTACTATTTAGGTGCTTATTTTAAATCATACAACAATTTGATTAATTTACATACTTTCATCTCTTGGTTCAAGACTACAAACTCTTCAGGTTGTTCCATGTAAATTTTTTCATTGAGGTCACTATTAAGAAATGTTGTTTTTACATCCATTTGATGGATCTCTAGATTATTAATAATAGTGGAAGCAATTAATAATAGAATTGAAGAAAGCAATTCTGGGTTTGCCTTCACTTCATCGATCGTCTATGGTTTACTCTCTAATGCATAAGTTAAAAAGTTAGGTCTAAAGGGTTAAGGTAGTCTATCTCTTTTGTTATATCTAGACAACATCTACTTAGCTTGACTCTTAGACTTCTTAAGGTCTTTTAAATATTACTCGTCATTTTTCCTTTTTTCAATGGAATACTTCTTCAAAGAAGTTTGCATTCCTTGACTCGATTATTATATTGACTTGAATGTTATCAATATCAAATTTATATAAGAAATCGACATGCAACACTATGTTATGTTTACCTAATAAAAATTCTGTCAACCTTTGGTCCTATTTCGACCATTTTTGGGGGTGGTACTCGTACTTTAGCTAGACACCTCCACACTCAAAGATATTGGGAGAACTGTGGGCATCCTTTACATGCCTCATATGGTAAACTTTTGTAATTCCTTATAGGATATCTTGTTAAGTAAGTTATTCACAGTCAACACTGCCTTCATGTCACATATTTTAAGGTGCCCCTACATTTACTAATAAAGCATTCATTATTTCTTTTAAATTTGATTTTTGCGCCAACAATACCATTTGATGGTGCATGAGGTGCTATTATTTCATGGATTGTTCCATATTAACATAAAACTTTTCAAAGGAATGGACATATTCTCCACACCTATCACTTCTAAGAAATTTTATTTTCTTCTCGAATTATCTCAACCTCATTCTTGTAATGTTTAAATACTATGAAGGTTATAAAGTATGTTTTTCCTTCTCTTGATTGCACCATTTTTATCACATATATCAGTGTGGATAAGACTTAAAGGTTCTGTACTTCTTTCAGTTGAAGGAATGCCAGTCATTTCTGATTCAGCGCAAACTTCACACTTTGATTTTTTGTCAAGATCCAACTTAGGCAAAATGCCCTATTTAGCTAGTTTAGTTAAAGTATCAAAATTAAATGCTTTAGTTTCATTGGGGCATTTCCTGACATAGGAGAACCTGTCGAGGTTTGCACACATCTGCATGCCCACTATGCGGCCTGATCTCTTCCAAGAGCAAAACTAATCAGCCTTTCCTCAAACTAAGCATCCCATTAAGTACTTGGCTAACAAAAGTTTGGGTGAACGTGACTCCAAGGCCTACCTACAATACTTATAGAAACATACACACATATATGCAATGGAAATAAGTACAATACATTAAGTAAATTGCTAGCACAACACAATGATTACGGGTAATATGCCCAATCCTGTGTTTTCATTGAACCACTCAATCAAATACACTAGGAAACAACCATGATCTATCACACAAGACTCTCCAAACTCACTAGCAGTCTTTAAATTCGTCTTAACTGGGAGTTGTAAGGTCTCGGCCTATTATTGGCCCACAAAATTGTATAGTTGACAACCCCAACTGTTAGGTCAAATATGTAGAGGACACCCCTCGTTTGCTAGGTAAAAATGGCCTACAACATGCTGCTAAATGTCTTGGCGATTTTTCTCAAAACCTGATAACCATTCGCAACAATCAACCTTCCTTAGTCAAAGTTTCCCAAGTATCGCGATGGTTGTCCTGACCAAGTCCCAATCATCTATACATCTTCACACAGACTGCCAAGTGTCACACCACACGTCCATCGTGTGTGCAAAGTAATTTGCCAACTAACTGTCTTGTGCCCAACTATGCGCCCCGTTATGCCAGCTTGTTGCTGTATGCAATACCTATTTGGGGGCTAGCCTGCTTGCACACACATGCTGTCTACCCAATTGCACACCAAGTCTCAATAATCATCCAATGCGCACCATACTCAGTTCCCTCACGTGTTGGGTGAACTTTGTACGCATCATTGCGCTACTATGCGCCAAGCTGCTTGCTTTCATGGCTGATTTGCGCCTATCTCAAGTTCTAGTGTGCTTCATCCAATAATTATCCATACAACTGTCCACAAATATGCCACTCGTTTCTCGACCACTGCCGAGATTTTAGCCTACTAGCACAAAAAGGATCTAACAAACTACCCCAACTTAAAAAGTCTAACAGCCTTATCGGAGCCAAGGATAAGCATTCCGACTTGCTTCCAAGTTTACTCAAGAAAAAAGTTGCTCAATCTTGAAATTTTCACAAGTGAACATAGTAGTTCAATCACAATCGCAAAGTGTTACTAACCTTGCACAGACAATTTGCAAATAGTTGGTGTCCACATGGGCGACACTTATTGGGATTACTTAGTGAATCGTTCACAGGTCGATTATCTTTGGCTTGTTAGCAGACAATTTTCTTCTTGGACAAGGCAAAACTGCCATGGCACTTAGCACAAGAACCTACTCCTTGGAGGAAAATTGATGGTAGAATACTTGATGACCTGTTAATTAATTCTTGCCACTTGTTGGCTTTTAGTCGGTTAGATCCTAGCAACTGAGGGATGTCCACTGCATTGGATTATTGCCCTTTATATAATAGTCATTGACCTTAAAGGTCTTGCACAAGTTAGATAGACGTTGCATAGAGTTTGTGCAGACGTTTCGTGTGTAAAGACATCAATACGAAGGTAGGGAATGGTTTCCTATAAGTATTGTTGTCTTGTTTAATTGTTGCTGCACATTTACTTGATGCTGCCTTTACACATTTTTATTCAACAAACTCTAAGCAAAACGGATAAAAGGTTAACTGCTTTGAGTAAGACTAACTAGTTCCTTAGCAGGGCTAGGCCGCACTTGGGCAGTAAACTTTGACTGATTAGTTCATGCCAAAAAGATGTGGCACCTAGTCTATGATTCCATAAATTTAGAGACTCCAACAAGTAAGCCGAATTTATGTTATTTTTATTGACAACTTCTTTGGCTACATTCTTGGGTATGATGGTCATTTTATTCATTTTAAAAGTGCTATCCCACAAATAGCCTCTTTCGACATACATAATATTTTTTGTAAGTATAATTTTGTTGGATTCAAAAACTAGTCTAAAATCATTCTTGCTAACCATAGGACTTGACACTAAGATTCTTCTTTTGATGGGCACATGAAGTATGTATTGAGAGTCAGCTCATTCCCAAAGGTCACTTTGGAAGTTGAAGAATCCTCCATGAACAAATTTTCATCTTTAGCATTTTCATATGTTGTGAACAAGCTTTTATCTGAGCACGCATGACAAGTGACCCCAGTGTCCACCCATAGTTGATTGAGAGTTTCTGTTAGATTCACCTCAGAAACAATAGTTGATAGGTTCATTAAAACCATTTGATAGATTGTCCACCTCTATTGCATTTGTATGGGCGGCATTTCTCTTCTTTAAAGGCTCTCATTTCTTTGGAGTTCCACCTTATAGATGGTGTCGACAGTCCTTAGCCCGATAGCTTAGTTTGCCACAAATATAACACTTCCTCTCAATTTTTTTTCTCACTTTGATGGTCGGACGAATCTCTTTTTGGCTTGTTTGATAGCCTTCGCTCCACTGGATTTGGTTTGCTCTCGTAATTGTTGCCACTAGTTTTCTTTGTAGAAGTCAGTTATCTTCCTCTATTGTCAACCTTAAGATCAAGTTCTTAAGGTTTATTTCTTTGTGCTTGTGCTTCAGTTAATTTTAAATTCCTTCCATCCCGAGGGAAATTTATCTATTAGTGTTGCCACTTGGAATGCCTCAGCTAACTCATGAAGTATAACTTGATACTCATTTACCTAGGACATCACAAATTTTGAATCAACCATTACAAATTCAAGGAACTTACTAACAATGAATTTTTTGGTGCCAACATCTTCTGTTTTCTAGGTTTTTCTCAAATGATTCTCAAAGTTCCTTGGCCAAAACGATGGGACTGTAGACTTTGTACAATGAATTGTCTAACCTATTAAATAAATAGGTTTTGTACAATAAATCCGCATGAGTCCATACATCACCAGCCACAATGTTCTTCATATTTGGATTTTTCCCTAGTGTAAGACATTCTTTACACAAGAGCCTTATTACGTTCAGCGTAGTAAGGTACAACAACATTTTTTACTACCATATTTTAAAGTCCATATTGTTGAATTTTCTAATTTCTTCCCTTATCTAATCGCAACAGGGGCAGGACTGGCAATAATCAGAATTGGAGCAAGGAGAGCATTTTACATCCACTAATAATGTCGATCATTTAGAGTTATCGTATGCTCTGTCAAGTATACAACCATAGGTGCATCATATTGTCATTAAAGTACTCTTAGGTATCTCTAATTCCATCAAACTCTGAAAGGTTGACAATCTTTTGTAGAAAGAACAACTCTGTTAGGATGATTGGGCAAAAGGGGCTGCATCTTAGAGGAGCGACAACCAACGAGAGGTACTCACTTTTAACTCCTCCTGAGCATTGGGGCATGGCCGAGTTGGTTGGGACTCTAGTGCAATGGGCAATCACCAGGACTAGTTAGATTAGACTCCACAACCACATTCTAAATCGGAGGAGGGGTGGTGTGCTATTCTTCATTCGTTCTTCTCTCAGTCTATTTTGGAGATGTTGAGGCTTCTTTATTCAAGTGAAAGGACTAGGGCTGCTCTTGGACATTAGTGTTTGCCAGCATACAGGGTGACCTCTTTGGCCACAGCTTGCTGAGGCATTCTCCTCCAGGACTATCAACACTTCCTATGTCATCTACAATACTAGTCTTCTAGGGGACGAAGCTTATCGTATTAGTAGCTATTATGATAATGGATGCGTTTCATATGCTAGTTACGGTGTTAGACGAAATTATGCCTCCGATAGGTTGTTCTCTGCATCTTCGCCTCGTAGTGCAACTTGAGCGAAATCTTGAGTTTTGAACCTTGTTTATGTTCTTGACATTCCTCGCTTTAGAAGGGAATTCCTACAAGTGGTACTAAGATGATGCTGCATGGAAATGGATTAGGATTCTTTCCGAAGTCAGCAAAATTAGTTGAGTTTATGCTCGTGAACTATACTTTGCATGGAGTTAGAGCTCTAGATTTTTTTAAATATGATTGTTATATTTTCATTTGGGCACTAAAATTGATATTTAAATTGAAAAAATGCTTAGTGGGTTTCGATCCACTTGAATCTAGGTGCCCATCTTGATAGGCTTAATTGATTGGGCTCGCTAATCTTTTACTCACTATTTATTTAATCATGGGTCATTTTATTTATTTACTTTTTTATCCTGAGAATCTTATTTTTCCATATCAAATACATTAGATATTTTATGACAATTAATGTCCATCCAACTAGATAATAAATTTACTACCTTATTATAAAAATAAAAGATTAATTATCCTTGACCTCGTTAAATTTTCTAATTAATATTTGACTTTATATTAATTAATATTTTAACATTATTATTATTATTAATGATAATAACATATAAGAATTATAAAGTTAACCACCAATAACTTTATGCTAATTATCTTCATCTTTCATATATTGATTCTTTGGTTTTTTTTCTTAACACCATTATATTTTTTTAAATCTATTACATTTTTCTTCTTAATTCTTCAACTATTATATATATATATATATCTGTTTGTGTGTTTTGAGATTTTATATTGAAAATATAAACAACATACTCTCTATAACAATATATTTTACATATCATAAATTTTTAATATCATTTGTTATATTTAAAATATATGAAAAATCAATTAGAATATATTATATATAATAAATTTTTAAAATATTATTTATTGAACACAAATAACAAATATAATTAAGTTATGAATAATCGAATGTGTAAATGGATGCATCCAACTGATACGTATTCAGAGAGGATACTAAATGCATCGAATATGGCATTATAATATTCATATTCATTTATAGTTGACTACTTACTGATATATACGGATAATATTTATTTTAAATAGTTGGGGATAATATCTGATATAAACAAACATATACATCCATTGCTAGCCCCAGAGAAACAAGCTTATTGTACCACCGTGTTATTAAAAATAATTAATGAAATTATTTTATTAATTGAGATAATTTAATTATCCATTAAAATTTCAAAAACACATAAAACTATATCATTTGAGAATGGAATTATTGAAGCGGTAAATTAATTGATTAGAATCAATTAATCTACATCTCTTATTAAATTAAGGCAAGTTCAAATGGTGAACTTTGAATAATTGAACCAAAATCGTTGAAAACATGAGTTATGGAATAAAAAATGAGATCCCCCTCTTTCCCAAAGTCATGGAACTAATGGCCGAAGAAAATTTGCCATCAATTTTGTAATGAAATGTTGAATGAAGACAAGACGTGAGGAAATCTAAACCACATAGGACAAGAAATCAGATCTTCTGACCAATGAATATAAAATTAAATCATTCATAAATTATGGAACTTTTCAATTTGTGGTGCAAATTTTAGTCAATTATTTATTGCACTCGTCATGGTTGTTGGAAACATTAATATTTGCAGGTAGAGGGGTCGTGACTTTTGGGAACTCCAAAGTCCAAACAAGCATGCATCGTTAAATCAAAGATTCCAATATAAATGCTTTGATTTGCAATGAATTGCCAATTGCCTGAAACTATTGGAAGGGATGTTTACGTAATTTTAATATATCAATATAAGTGTTTTTAAAATGTCCTATGATATGAAACCAAATCAAATAGAAACCAGAAATCATGCCATGATCACTCAAAATTGGAAAGGAAAAAATCTGTTTTTTGTTTTTATTATTAAATTTTGATTTTTGATTAAATTTCATTTTCCGATGACTTTTTATATTTATGATTGGTAAATACTTCGAACCAAAAAATATATATATTTATATATATATATATATATATATATCTTCTTATATTTTTATTTAATAATTGGATTTTAATCACCAAATTTAATTCTAAAAAAAAAAAGATTTTAAAACATACATGCAATAAAACTTCCATCACGCTTTCGGATGAATGTATTTGTATTTTTCCACTACCTCTTGGCTGCCTTTATATCGACAAGCCGTTTGTCTCATTAATTATTTATTTTGTTGGCAAGATGCATTTTTGGTAGGAAAATGTACACGTATATCAGTAACTGTTTTTGGTAAGAAACATGTCCCACTGCAATCATTATATTTGTCGTTGTCGGAGGTTATATGAAAACAACACTTACCCACTTTTTTTCTGTTTCCTTTTTAAATAAAAAAACATTTCCCTGAACGTGCTGTTTTGGAGCTGAAAGCATTTTTTGTTTTTTGTTTTTTTTGTTTTATACTCATAAAACAACGATCGTTTCAAGTATTGTGCTTTATTAGACTATACATTTAGATGAGAAAAATGTTCCTCATTTTGTCTTTTATCTCTTAATTGTGGGCCCGATTAAAAGACAAAATGAGACTTTTCAATTTTTTTAAAAGATGGTCAGAAGAAATTATGTATTTTTAGTTTGTTGCCTTTTTGATGATGGAACTCCATCGTTTTACATCAGTCAGTAAAGCCTATCTACTACACTGAAGAGACTACCACTGCTCTACGCCTCCTACTGCTCTTTCCTTGCACATCTAAATTTATCAAGTATACATTGCTAATCTCCCTTTCCGTTTCTTTGGTTATGTATGAATTCTTTTAGTAGCAGAAAGAAATGAAAACTGGTGGGCAAGTAACAAAGGTAGCTGGGGGAAGGAAGGATTGCGGTCCAAAGAAAAAACCAGTTTCTCGGTCCATGAAAGTCGACCTCCAGTTCCCGATTGGCAAGATCAGTCGGTATCTGAAGAAGAGACACTATTCTGAGCATATGGGTACCAGTGTGCCGGTATACATGGTTGTTATTCTCAAGTACCTTGGTGTGGAATAAGCAATTTTCCCTCTTATTTGTGAACATTGTATGATTATTTCCAAAAAAGAGTTTTTGAATAGGCTTTATCTCCACATTTTCTTAGTTTGTGTGCTGTATTGGAGGTAGGTTTTCTTGTGTTTCTATGATTAGAAAAAGTTTTGGGTTTTGTTGGGGTTTACATGGAGAGTGGATGTTGGGTTCTGCCTGTTAACTAGAAATTGTTGAATGCATTTATGATTTTTTTGCATTTTATCATTTTTTATGTTTATTTAGTGATTTTGGATGATTTTTACAACACATGTTGATGGTTCCTTGTTAATCAACGGCCAGATTTCTTAAGAAATTGTTCCACAGAGAGCGAAGGATAAGGGGACAGCTTTCCACACCATAGCTTAAACCCTGAAACTTTTCTAGAGTTGTTGGGACAGGATTTGTTGCTTGTATTCTACTAACAATTTATCTTTTATGAACTTTAGCTTCTCTCAAAATTTCTTCTGGAATCTCCGAATTCCCATATAATGAAGCCCTACATAGCAGAGGTTCGCCACTTAAAGGTCCTGATGACATTGCTAAAGGTACGATTCAGTACTTCTCTTCCTAATCTATAAAGTTTTAGAAATTGTAGGTATCCTCAATTGGCAAGACTTATAGTTGCATGAAAGAAATTTTATGATTCATTTTTTCATTTTACATACAAATTTGAGGAACCTTAGATGGCCTATTTCTTCAAGAAGAAATTTATCCTGCTTGTTAATATCTACCATTGAGTTTGATTTTGTGAAACCATTCTATGGGTACCGAGCATATATGAAATATAGTGTGCCTTAGTGTCATCCTGGATATCTTTTAAGGCATTGATATCATTACCTTGGATGGTCATATAGTTCATCAAAGTCTACTAGTTATTTATCCTCCAAGAAACAAAATAATAGGTATGAGTGTGAAGTCAACTTCTAGTGCTTTGAAATCATACGATTCTTATTTGCATCCTTACTGAGTATTTGCAATATCTCCTTATGCAATGTGAATTCCTATTTGGATATGTTAAATTTTCGAAAAGATGCCTAATATACTAAGCTTATGAAGATTAAAACCATACCTCATTCTATTAGATGAATTTGTTGCTTGTGCAAAAGAAAATTGCTTTAAGTGTTGCATAGATTTTTCTTGAAGCATTTAACATCATTTTCTCTTACTGGCATCTTCTCATAGAGGATTCCAGCAAAAACATCCAAATATCTGCCTTCCACATTTTCAAGGTAATAACATACATGTTCTCTCACTGTTTGTGTTTTCCCTAGAATTTGTTGCTTTGGAGGATGTACTTTGATCTAGAGAAGCAAAATTGGGGGTTAAACGAACACACATAAGATCTTTCTAATTCAATAGATATTTTTTTGTCTGAGATAGGTTTAGTTCATTTTCTGGTTCAGAAGAGGTCAGCAACATCTGAGAATCTTTCCTTTTCTGCTTTCTTTTTTTATTATTGAGATTAACAAAATATATTATAGGTTTTACATTTATATAAACCAAATGATTTTGGAAGAAAGTGCTCAAAGTTTGACTTTTCTGATTTGCTAGAGAAAGTGAATGTCATCCTTTATGGGACAGAAGGGAGTAAGTTTAATATGTGATGCTTATCCAATCTTTTGTCCTTCTATTGGACTGAAACCAGTTAATTCTATTATTTCCGGCTTTTGCATCCGGTCATTTAGTTGAAATTTTGAATTTGATGAGCTTCAAATTTTAATTATAAAAAAAACTCCTACTATGTATAACATAGCTTCAAAGTTATGTGACGACTTTGAGGATGTTTGGTTAAATTTATTTAAAATATCTTATAAGTTCTTGCATCTTATAAAATATTTCTTGAATTTATAAGATATTAGATGTTATTTCCAAAATAAACTCTTAAACTATTAATAAAATAAAATTGTAAAGCTTATAAGATGTTAGTGATGATAATTTTTTAATTAATATGGTTAACATTAAATTATTTTGTTAAAATTAAAAAAAAGGTTAAAACCTTTTTTTTTTTTTTTCCCTTCAGAAAAGTTTAGAAAATCTTAATCTCTTATTTTGGGAGCTTGTAAGTTATTCTTTAAAACCTTCTAGCAAATATTTTTTTTATATCTTATAAGACTTTCAAACATCCTATAAAATGTTTCTAAGAGTTTATAAGCTCAGCCAAATTATTTAAAAGAGGGTGTTATTAGCTGCTAAAGAGGGAGCTTATCTATAATTATTTCTTGATAAAGAGGGTGTTAAAAATAAATTTGTTTAAAAGATCTTATTAGTTGCTATATTTTATACGATGCTTTGGAGCTTATAAGATGCTAGAGCTTATTTAGAAAATAAGCTCTTAAAGTGATTGAATAAAATAATATCAGTATATATAAGATGTTAGTAATAACTATTTTGTAACTAATATGTTAAAATCCTAAAAATAATTAGGAAGTCCTTACTTTTTAAAAAGGAGTTTTATAAAATTTAACATTTTATTTTAATAGCTTATAAGCTCTTTTTAAAAACTTTTAAACAAAACTTTATGATATTGTCTATAAGCTCTTGAACATGTTATAAAATGCTTTGAAAATTTTATAAACTCACATGAATACCCTCTAAATCTGAACCAGTATGTAAATGAATGACCAAGGAAAAAAAGTAGTTTATAAGACTTTATACGCTAAGTTTAAAATAAATTAAAATAAAATGATGTTAAGTCAAGAAGAAAAAGTAGCAATATGTAATTGTTTTGTGAAAATATTATGGAGTTTCTAGATCAAACATCTAAAAAATATGATTTTTTTTTCATATAATCTAGCAAAATATTTGATTCTATTAAAACAAATTCTTATCCAATCTAAAAGAACATCTGTCAAATTGGATGTGACCAATTTAACTACCAGCTTAGTCTTTGTTGACTACTAAAATAAATAGAAATGACCATAAATAGCATCAGATTGTCAGGTACTCGATGAGATTTTCTTGGTTTTCTATTAAAGTAATTTTGGTGTCTAGATGGTTTAATTATTATTCATTGTTCACCAATCACAACCCCACCTGGAGAAGAAGTGCCTTACCTTAGTAGCTGAGGACAAAAGGATGATTTCCTTAAATAATTAAATAAGGAAACAATAAAAGAGCAAGAAAAGCAAAATGGTAAAGAGAATAAAGCTTATCACATTTACACTACAACCAAATAAATAATACAAATTGCATCTATTGTCATTATATTACACTATTGCAAGGTGCTATTTAATGTTCTTATTATCTTCAAACTCAATTGTAATGCCAACAGTGCATTGCGGTACTGATTAGCAGAATTGTAACCATGGCCTCAATCTCTGATGGGAATTATGAGGGCATTGGAACAATGATCGCTAATGCAGTGGACAAGGTTGGACTAAACGTTGCAATGGCTATTAAGTCATTATCTTCCTTTGAGAACATTGTTGATCTGGAAGAGGCAATGGAAGTATATATACATTGGAGTGCTTTCTTTTACTATTGTCCATTCATTTATTTGCTCCCTTATTCATCTTTCTTATGTCATTTTCAAAATAATTGACCGTGTTGACTTATTTTTGTAATATTTTTTATTATGCTCTTCCCTAGCATCCATGTTGCAGTATTTCTGCATTTGGCTAAACTTAACAAAGCACTTGTTGATGTAGCAACAACTATCAGTTTGAAACTAGAGCGGGAAGAGGTACTCCTTTTCAATTGATTATATACGCTTCCAACCTATAGTTTTTTGCATATGAAATATCAAGCAGTGTTTCTGCATGGTTATTTCAGGAAATGATGCAGTATGAAATGTCATGGTTGCAATGGCTGCAATTCATTAGCCATGGCATGAAACTTCTAATGTCGGTGCTAGATTTTATTTACTTCTTCACTAGGATAAAACAGACACTGAAAAATATATTGATAATGTGTTTAGCCTTCTGCTATAATAATTCTAATATTTCTTTTTTATTTTACATCACTATTTGAAGTTGTCGTTTGTTCGCTGGTCTGAGTTGAGTAAAGCTTTAGTTGTTTAGCTTCTGCTTTCATTACCTTATTATGATCAATTTGATTGGACAACTGTAGTGAATGAAAGTATAATTTCCCCTACTATGCCAGGCATTTGAATTACTGCATACACACTGAAGTTGTTTTTATTCCTCAATTAATATGCCGAAGAGTCTTTCTCTCAAGCTCTTGCTTAGTAGCACAAAAAAGAATAATATTCTATCCTCATGTAATGTTTAGCTTCCACAATATATGTGTTGTTTTCATCTTTAAAGTGTTCAATAAAATAGACACATATCTGGGCAATTTGGTATAAAGTGTAAGCTGGTTTCATGTGTGTTGTAGTGTAGGTTATGATATGTTAAGTGACAAGGATGAGTTGAAGACCCTGAATGAATTGTAACATAGAGACTACTTAATCTCTTAATCGTTACTATAGAAATTCGAAGTTTGAGGTTACTTCGCCAACTGAAGCGCTAATAATAACTCTCTTCTTTATGTCTTGCTTAGGAGTTGTCATGTTTTGCACTATCCACATCCATATAGAATTAACTTTGTGCAAAATTTGTTACTTAAGGTCTAAACCACAATATTTTTTTATCACCTCACCAATTTGATTGAGTGTATAGTCTCCTTTAGCTTTGACTACCAATGCAATAGGATAAATAGGATAGAATCCTTGTACATATGTTCCAATGTTTTTTGATAGTTAATACATAGGTAGGTCTCCATGCCTAACCGCCACCGTTGGCGATTTTCCAAAAAAAAGAAAAGTTTGATGCTCAAGGGATGGGTTTTGACAAAACTACATCTATCTACTTAGCATTTTGAAAAATATCACTCTGAGAGGTATATGGTTGCAGTGTTGGAAATGTTTACATTACTACAAACATAAGAGATGATGGCATCTGCTTAGGAACTACCTTTGTTTCATGTGTATATTGAAACTACTTTAATCCCTCTCTTAGTTTTCTTTTTCCTTCTCAACTCTTTTGTATTCACTTTTCATACTTGAGTTATTTATTTTCAGAATTTAGGATCATCTTTTTGAATTTCTGGATTTAGATTTGTTAGTCCAAGCCCCACAACATTTTGCTTTACTTAAACCTATTGCTGGAAATTTGGCTACTGAAGTTGAGCTGGGGAAATCCAATTTTGATTTTTATGAACTCTGGAACTTGACTGTTTTTGGTTGTGATTCAGGGTTGTTGTACAATCTTTGGAAAGTGTTACTGCATGGGTTTTAGTTGTTGTGGTATCTGAGTTGCAAGTTGGAAATTGAACAGATAGTGATTCTTCTGCATAGGCTTTATTGCTAGAAACTAAGTGATTTGCTTTGTTGAAAAGTGCTGCATATACTGGCATGCTGCTATTTTTATTGTTTTCGGTAGTTTGATATGTACAAAATTGGACTGCATGATGGTCAGATTTTGTTGCTGAAAATTGCTGGACTGGGGACTTGATCTTTGGTTAGAAGTTTATTATTGGAAGTTGTGGGAATTGGGTTTCAGTCACTACTCTAAACTGGGTACCCAGAGCTAGGTTAAATGCTAAAAAATTGCTAGAGTGATGAGTTTATCCCTGTAGTGGTAGAAATTTAATTGGAGACAAGGACTGTTGTATCTATCTTATTATTTTGAGAGAGTCTCATGCTAAAGGGTCAGAATTTTGATGGAATTTGATAGAAATTGTGGAGCCTGGATTCTTCTCCGGCATAGCATGGTGGTGGAATTTATTCCTTGATTTTTAATCTGTCCCTTGTGTCTTGATTTGGATTGTGGTAAGTGAGAAGTCTTTTACTTGCTTTTTCTGTATTAAATTTAAACTCTCATGTACCCATATTTCATTTCTTAAAAAGCTTTACAATGTTATATCTATATATTCTTGTTTATCTACTAAAAAATTGTTCGACAAGCAAATGATTGCATTCATCTTGATCGAATGGGCACAGCACTGCTCTTTGTGCGGTGTTCTTTTTTCTAGTATATAGATATATATAAACAATATCATAATTGCCTCTATTGTTTAATATAAAAGCAATTTTTAATATCATCTCAATATATTTTGTTATTGAAGCTATAAAGGTTGTTTATTCAAAAGCCTCTGTATATATTGTAGGTAATTTTCAAACTTTTATGAGCAAAAAGAATAGTCCAAAATTCAATTTTTGAAGTGTTTATTATTATTTTTACATGAAAATTTGCGTGATCTCTCAAAAATGCCTGAAAAATTCAAATAAGTTGCCAGAATTTTTTTGATTCAGAGAATATTTATTTAATTAATTTTAATAATTAAACAATTAAAAATTAAGAAATATTAAGGAAAAATAAGAAAACACACGAAAAATTTATAAAAGAAACAGGGAATGATATTTGTGTGTATGGTAAAAGCTTTTTAAGTAATAATAATTTTTTTGTCAAAATATAACTCAACAGTGACATTTTAAGTTGTCATTATTCATGACATTTAATTATTCTACAAAAAAAAAAAGGTTAATGACAAAATAATGAGTGACAATGCAAAAATGATTACTAATTATATATATTAGGTGATAAAAGATTTTATTTTATTATATTAATGATTTTTACAAGCTAAATAACGATAATAATAGTATTTAAGTTGTTACTATTAATAATTAGTGACATCCCTGTAGTGACAACTTAATGAAAATAAAAATTTTGTCTCAAATTATAGTGATAATTTTTATTGTCACTCAGTTATCACTATAGAAGAGTTACTAATGTTAATGGTAACAACTTAAACATTAGTTTTTATCACTAATGAGTCATATTGTGACAAAATAAAAATTATTGTCACCCAAAAATATCACTATTGACAAAATAAAGCTATTGTCACTTAATATAATATAACATTTTTTTATAGTGTTACTGGCACTCTATATTGGTATCCTAATAATAATAAAAACTATTAAAGTAATTTGTATTAAATTTTTCATTGCCACTATGTGGTTACCATAAGTATGTTACTAATTGTCAATGGTGACAATTTAAATACTACTCTTATTACTATTTAATTTGTAAAAATCATTAAGTTGATAAAATAAAATTCTTTTTCACTTAATTAATATATAAATTAGTACCAATTTTTATATTGTCACTTACTATATTGTCACTAATTTATTTTTAGTAATATGTCCCTCAACCAAAAGTTAGATAATGTAAGTAATAGTTAAAATTATATATATTAATTTATGAGGGTTATTTTCTAACACAGAATTTACCAATATTATTAATAAGATACTTACACGTTTAGTGTATTTTTAAATACTTCATTCAAACTATCCCCATTTTCACTTTTTAATCCTTATAATTATGTAGAATAACAGCAAAATTATAAAATTAGTCCCGTAACGATATCTTACTGACAATTTTTTACTTTATCTTTTCAGGTCGCAAGACTGGTACACTAACTCATAAAATTTGACAATTTAAGGACATTTTTGGCCTGAAAATCATGTGGCATCGGCCCGCACCTATATGGCATCTGACCTAGCACTACGTGGCGCCCCATCATCAAATTTTTTTTGGCAAATTCAACCTGCCACATCAGTGAAATATGAACATAATAAGTAAAAAATAAATTTATATATAAAAAATAAAAAATTAAAGACATAAAAAATAAAAAAGGCTAAAAAAATAAAAATGTATACATACAAATATATACGCATACATATATAAATTTTAAATACATAAATATATATACATATATAATGTATATATATACCCCAATACCGCGCCCCCTCCCCCTCCTCAACACCTGCCACGACCATGGCAGCCATGGGCCAGGCCAGTAGTCGGCTAGATTTGCCTGGCCAGGTGGGCATGGCGGCCGTAGCCTGGGTCATGTGGTCGCCAGGCCCAGTCGGAGGTGGCTACTGCCCTTGCGGCTGCCAGGCCAAGGCAAGCAGCTGTTGGCCGGTGACCAATTAAGGGGGAGGGGGAAGGGGTGTGGTTGGTGGGGGGTGTGGGGAGGAGCACTGGAGGGGGAGAGGCACATTCCTCGGGATTTTTTTTATTATTTATTATTATTATTTGAATTCTTTATTTATACTAATTGAATTATTTTAGAATATTTATGATTTTAATATTATTATGTAATTTATAATTATATAGTTAGGAGGATAGACTAAAAATTTTATTCTTTAAGTTTTATTTTGTTATATTTGAATTAATAAATAAAATATATTTACATGTAATAGAATTATTTTAGATGTATTTAATATTTTAATATTATTATGTAATTTTGAATTATATAGATAGTAGGATAGACTTAAATTTTTATTGTTTAATTTTTATTTCATTTTTAAATTAATAAATAAATTCAACAAAATTTATTTAAATTTTTAGATATATTTACTATTTTAGCATTATTAAATATGTAACTTAATATTATTAAAATTATATGGCCTAAAGTGATAAATTAGATTTTTAAAAAAAATTAGATGATAAATTCGTATGACATAAAATTTTATAAATTTGAAGGATATTTGATATTTAAATCTGATATGTAAGTTTTAAATTTTTTTTAGGACCTAGTTCATTTAATTCGATAATTTAGCAAATGGGATATATGTGCATGTATGTTTATGTATGTGAATATATATATATATATATATATATAAGTATGTAAATACTTTTCAAGATTTATTCTTTGTTTTTTTCTTTTTGCTCTTTTCAATTTTTATGTACTTATTTTTTTATTTTTTGTGCAAAATTTCCCTATTTGTTTTGATTTAGTGTAACACATGTGATAAAATGGCAAACACCACATGCCACGTAGGAGAGAGAATGGGATATGGCGCTAGGTTAGACCCCATGTAGGCACGGGCCGATGCCATGTGATTTTTGGGTCAAAATTATCCTCAAATTGCCAATTTTTAGGAGTTAGTGTACCAATCTTATAGCCCGAAAAAATAAAATAAAAAATTGCCAATAGAATATAGTTATAGGACCAATTTCGCAATTTTAACTAGAATAATCACCATCTCATCGCTGCCCCATTGTTACCATTCAATAGTCCAACAACAATTTATGAAAATTATACATATTTTTATTTCTCCAACAAAAATAAATCAAATAAATAGGTAGTCCTCTCTAACAGAAATAACAGATATGCTTTACTAGTATCCTCAGCTCTTCTTTCCAAATGAATCGTCTGTTTTATTAGACCAAAAAGTTAAAAGTAATGTCCTTATCATGTTCTTTAAACGATTTGTTGACAACCTATATACATGTATATATGTACTTGTTATACTTTCCCTATTCAGAAATAATTTTACACATGCACGATAAAGGAAAAGACAACAGTAAAATATCTGCCTACATTAAACATTACTTCCACACTTTAATAAATAAATCATACCAGACACGGAAAAATTGTAATTTTGATCCTTTAATTATTGTCAACTTTTTAAATGATCTATTTTCTATTGCAATTTACATATTTAGTCCATTATCTTAAATTTTCCATCACATTTAGTCTATTTATTTGCAAATTTAGTTCTTCGGGCCGTTTAATTTGAAATTAAGCCCGAAACATGTCCAATCACCTTCATTAGGCCAAAATTTGGGACTTTTTGACCATGTGTATTCAGGTGTTATATTTTTGCCGTATCAGTTTAAAAATTTAACTAAATTTTAAATTTGAAAATGTAATTTAAAAAATAATTGGTGCACTTATATTTTTTTAGATTAAAAAAGATAAGGAAAAAAGTCAGCCACATTTTTTACCTATAAATATTCATTTTTATAATAATTATTTTCAACTTTTCATATATATATATATATTTACTTTCCTAAATTATATTTTAAATAACTATCTTTTTTAACTTTTGTTTCTTTTAGATTAAAAAATTACAGTAATTATTTTCTAAATCACGTCTTCAAATTCAAGATTTAGTTAAATTTTAAGCTGATGTGGCAAAGAAATGACACCTGAGTACAAGTGTCCAAAAAATCCCAAATTTTAGCCTAATAAAAGGTGATTGGACATATTTTGGGCTTGATTTCAAATTAAGCAGCCCAAATTACTAAATTTGCAAATAAATGAAATAAATGTGACGACAAATTTGAGATAATAGACTAAATACGTAAGTTGCAATAGAAAATGGACCATTTAAAAACTTGTCAATAGTTAAATGACCAAAATTATATTTTTCCCTACCAGACACTTAAAAAATAAATTCTATTATTCACATGGCATCATGACAAGGACTTGGTTGTGTGAAATTAAATAGTGAACGAGAAGTTAAATATTCCAAAAAAGAATGCTTAATGACTTGTCTAAAACTATACAGAGAGGTATGCATGATTAAAAATGCATATTTGGAGCGTCGAATAATATAAAATGGGCGACCCAACAATATTGGGTAGCATAACACCAAGAATGGATGATTTCCATACCATATTAAAGAATAGACATTGGTCTAATTCATCGCAAAAGATAAGTTCAAGATGTAAGGATTGTACTAGATTATATATAAAAACCACTAATATATATTTAACCAATGTGAGAATATAATACTGTTGCACTAACTTGCCATCAAAGATTACAAGTTCCAAATATCAACGTCGGTGGATAAACTACTGATCATTAATTCATCTTGATCTAGATCATAATAGTAATTGTTTTCACCACGCATTCCTGCTGCAGGGGACATCAATATTTGGTGGTTCTGCTGATGATCTTCCCCATATTGATCAGTTATTTCAAGCAATTTGCTCCACCACTGAATGCATTCATCTAATTCTTCTCGTGGTGAAGGAGATGGCTGCTGTTGCTGTGGTAGTAATGGTGCAGATGTAGATGGCGGCTGCTTGTTCATGGGGTTTTGATCATTACTTGTTTTGCATAGTTCATCACTCGGCCAAGCTGCTACTTTGGAGAAGGTCCGAGGTCGGGGTCGTAGGATGTTACTCTCAGTGATGGATTTCTTCTGAATGGTTTTTCTCCTGCTGGTACTTTCTCCAGTAGCAGCTAAAAGCTTCTTGTGAATGTGGGCGTTCCAAAAGTTCTTCACATCGTTTGCTGTTCTTCCAGGAAGTCTACCAGCAATCAATGACCACCTGCGAGAGGAAATAATTATGGGATGACATTTTTTAATATGACTTAATTACCTTGTAGTGTGTAAATATATATATATATATATTCAAATTCAACTTACAAAAATAAATAAATAGATAAATATTATATCCAGTCCATAACATACACATGTATTCCCTGTCCGCAGTCTGCTTCTTTATCTCTAGAGACTAAGTGTTTTAAATTCCCAACAATTTAAAACTTGTAGGTTTGAAATATATAAAAAATGTCAATTGGCTTATTATTATTGTTCTCACATTTATACATATAATGTTTAAAGTTTGAACCTTTAGCACTCGTGTGCATTTGTAAAATGCTAAAATGAAAGGAAAAATGAAAGAAAAAAAGAAAGAAAGAAATTACTGAAAAATTAATAAATTTAATTTTAAAGTTTAAAATGATTCGCAAATAATTGAAAAGAAATCTCGTACATGATTTAGTTTTACACCCTACATCGTCATTTATTACTAACCATGCGCCTGCTTTGGAGTCCATTTTACAAGGAGTGGCGATGAGTCCTGTGATGGATAAGCACTCAACTTCTATATGTAAATGTTGGGGAAATTTTTCTTCATTTTAACTTTGCGTTTTATAATTTATAATTCTATCCTATAAGTTATAAAATTATTATTCTAATCTTGTATATATTATACTTTTATCACATTTAGCTTGATTTTCATTGGAGTTCTAAAAGTTGGTCGGAATAACTGAGCTAACATGCTGAAGTGGGTTCAAGTTGGTGACTTTTGCTTTGTTGGCATGTCAGTTTTTGCGTTAATATTGATATGCTAAGTCAACTTTTTCGATCAAATTTTGAAGGTCCGATAAAAATCAAGCTAAATATGATATTTTTTTAATATATATATATATATAAGATTAAAATTACAATGCTACGGTTAAAGAACAAAATTATTAAAATTACAGGATGAAAAATACAAGGTTTCGTGTATATGGCACACATGAACAGGCGCGCACACAGATGAGTTAGTAATCTCGTCATGCATGGACTTGCCTGTTGCCCAACAACTTGTGAAGCCTTATAATGAGATCCACTTCGTCTCTAGTAAAGTAACCTCTCTTAATATCCGGCCTGAGATAGTTGAGCCATCTCAGCCTGCAACTCTTCCTGCATCTATTCAGACCTGCAAAAAACATATTAAATTTGTTAACCCCATTTAGAAAAATCACATGAGAATTAAAATGATCTGGAATAATTTGGAAAAGAAACGGTGGAATATATATTACCCGCTCTGAGAGGGACTTGATGCCACTTCCCTTCTCCGTATTTCTCAATGCATTTCTTCAGAAGAATATCTTCTTCTTTTGTCCACGCACCTTTCCTCACTCCCACTGGATTTTTTTCCATTTTCTTTCTTTGCCTATTTCGTGAAAATGCCAGAGAGATTTAGTAATGTTGTTAAATCACGTGCATGCTAGTCGCTCTTCTCTTTGAATGCCTGCCCGCGGCCCTTTCATGAAGCCTTCTGCCTTTACCAGTTTATATAGTACGTAGCTTTTCAATGTATCATATGTCTGACGTGTTATTATTATTATTTTATTTTATTTTTTTCTTTTTCAATATCGCTTCATGATTTCGTCAAATATATATATGATTTGCCTTCTACTTTATATGTTTTAATATCATTATATATGTGGCCTATCTTATTTTAATGATTTTTTAGAGATATTCTTGGAGCTTTACAGCCTACAATATATTTGCAAAAAATAATATGCTATGAATTTCCTAATTTGAAAGTTAGATTATAAAATATTAATATACATAGATAATAGTATTTGCTTTCTCACTCACTCTATTCTGTATTGAGTACTAGTCGTATAAAAAGTTGAAGAAAGAGACGTTTACCTATTTTTGGTATACCAATTTATAAAGTGCTTCTGTAAATGTATGTATAATCCATGATTTTTAATTATATTTGAGAATAATATTGGCATTATGGGAAAATACCAGCTAATTATTTGATTGTTTTTTTATTCCATATTTTCAATTTTCAGAATTTGTAAGATTGAAAAAAATTGTGATTGATAGCTGATACAAAATTAACAATGGCTTTATTACCACTTCAATCTCCATTTAACACTACTTTGATGTGATGGTGTTTTCAATGATTTAAGTAATTAGCACCATAACCAAATCAGTCTTATCAAAAGAGCTTTCCAAAGAGCTATATATAACATTATCATCAGTACTAAAGATCAATAAGTATGTATATACAGATATGGCATGAGTACCGTTCTAGGGCGGGCCCTATGCGCCAAATGTGGCATGATGCAACATAAGCTGTCAGTGCAAGTGGGTTGAAATAAATATTAGGGCTCGACCTGGACCTGCCTGCAGCCTGTAGATACTTGCCCGATTTTGCCGTGAAAATAAAGAGTCCCACCAACTTGCCATTTTAAGCACCATTCGACATGGAATTGACAGCTAACCAGCTTTCTTCTTTTGGTATGCATTCATTTCTGTCCGTTGATAAGGTCGCGACGTTCATTGTATCATGGAATGAATTAATTAAGTATGAATACACCATGCAATCATGCATGGCAATCAGTATTATATCATGATTTTAGGAATTACATGATAGCTCCTTCTCAAGTTAAGATCAATTATATGGAAATTGGGTCAGTCATACTGATTATGGTTGCCTTAATTAGAGCAAGACGTATTTTTAAGTGGACAAATAAAAATTAGGGTTTTCAGGATTGATCCAATAAAAAATTGTCCCAACACTCAAATCTGTTAAGAATCTAAATAAATTTGACGCACTAAAGTGTAAAGTAACACACATATATATATATACACATGTATGTGAATAAATAAAAATTATTCATACATATATCATTTGATAAAATGATGTATGTGAAGATATATCACAATTTGAAGCATTGACATTATTTAAATGGGGATCAAAATTAGCCGAATCCTAGAGTTGAATTGAGTCATGTCAAACCAAATAAGAATACAAAATAAAAAATATATATATATATATATTCTCAGTAATAGAGGGAATAAAGGATATTTTTGGGTTCAATAAAGTGATTGTGCAAACTTAGATACTGATTTGCTTCGTTTTCAAATGCCCATTTTGTGAAATAAAGTCTGAAAATGAATAAAATCTGTTTTGTCAATCCCATTTTCAACTAAAATATAACTATTCTTCATTTTCATACTTGTAACTATTATTTTCAAACTTAAAATACTTACTAATTTAAAAACAACTAAAACCAACTAATTAATTAAATAATAATAATTTTTTAACTCAGTATAATTTGACTAATGTGACAACATAATTAACACACTACCAGAAAAAAGAGTTCTAGTGATCGACTTTTCGATCACTAAATAAGAAAAATCAATCAATATTAAATAAAAGTTGTGACTAATTTTCCAACAAAGAGTGTGATTGAAAAAACCTCATCACTAATTTCATTAGTGAACATATTTTAGTTCGGCCACAAATCAATGACTGAAAATTCAGTCATAACTATCTCATTTTTAGTCACAAATTTATTCTCATTAATTCATCAATGTATTATATATTGATCACAAATAGTAACTGAATATGCAGTCACCATTACTAGTGACAGCACATTTCATCACTATTTATGAACGATTTGTGAGCAATCAAAGCACCTAATTGTTTGATGATCTTATTAAATTTCAATTACAATTGAATCACTATGCACTGACCCCACCCATATTTAGTGACCTACACATGCGGTCACATATGGTAGTGATCCCAAAAATTTGACCACTTATGTTACTAAATATTCCATCACTATTTTGTGACTGATTTGAAAATGATGTATTGCTTAAATAACTATTGATATTGTGTTAATTCAATCACAAATTAATTAGAATTAGTGATCATTTTTTCGTCATCATTTTGTGATTATTCCTAAAAATAAAAATTCAACACTATTATAATAAAATACTATTTGTAATCCATCCTTTTCAAATTATCTATTTCGTCAATTCATATTTATTTTTTATTTTTACACAAAATATTCAAATTAAAAAAATGAGTTAAAAACACTGGAAATAGAATGAAAATAAAAACATAACCAACCAACCCCTTAATTACCTTCTCTTCTTGTTGTTCAATTTGAGTATTTCCTTAATATATATATATATGTGTGTGTGTGTGTGTGTGTGCGTGTGTGTGTGTGTGTGTGTGTGTAATCTAAACGTTCTAAACATGGTAATATTCTAACTGTCAAGCAGTGAATATGATAGATATAAAAATCTACTTGCACATATATTAACATAACAGTATAACAATGCTTAACAAGTACATATATTATCATGGATATACCGTAACTGTTAGCAATTGAATCATGTTAATAATTTTGTGTCAGTTTCTTTCATTCAATATCAATGGGGGTAACTAATTTAGGGGTAATAAATTCTGATTCTGACTTGACAATTGGACATGATTCTGCCACGAAATTATTGTACAACAGCTGGCCATATAAGTAACTGGAAGTAATTTTTTTTTTTTTTTTTTCTTTTTCTTTCCGCAATGAAACTTACGAATACATGGACATATGAAATTTATTTTAGTTGCTTGAACATTTTTTTCATGTGAGAATATACATGGGGAAGTAATTTATAGCCGAGTCAACATTCATATATATATATATATATATATATCAAGTTTAGTTAATATTTACTCTAGTGGAAAATTTTCAATTTTCTTAATAGAATAATGATCTAGCACATTCCATCAATTTTTAGTTAATATGATCACATCTGCTAATTCTTGCTCAAATAACAAAAAGAAAAAAAAACATTAATAAATTAATAAGTATCAAAGCATCATAGGTATATATGCTAAACTCGAATTGTTTATTAGGGTTAATTTCATTTCTCTTGTAGCACCCCACTCAGGGTAACTCCGAACATAAGACACTACACAGCTCAGTCTTAACATATCAAACTCATTCATCAGAGTAGGCCCCTAATAACAATTCAAAGCCTAACACAATAAACATCAACATAATTAACTTAACAGTTTCACAAGCTCTTAAGTACATGACATAAGATACCTAAGTCATAATTCATAATATTTACATACTCAAGATCACAATTCAAACTTACATAACCCAAAAATCTTGAGCTAAACGAACCTGGAGTTCAAAAGAGATCTAGGCATATATATACATATCTAAAGGCTATATAAAATACATCATTCACGCTTCCAGCTCAGAAAGCTTTTTCCATCACCTATACCTGTTTGAACAGATAGTATAATGTAGGAGGGTAAGTCCAAAGGACTTAGTGAGGAATAATAATAAGATAACAGTAGAGATCTATTGAGGAAACATCAACTCAACATATCAAAATTCACAGTCAGATCATTTAAACATACAGAACAAGACAGAGTCAGAATCAGACACTATCAATAGCAAAACAGGAAACTCTCATGCCTTATTGCTCCATGACCAGATTTCAAACAGACAGGAAATAATCAGATAAAGCAAACCCGAAAGCTATGCATTCCAACAGAATATAACCAGTCATGCATACCAGATTATCCTTATACCAAACAGTCAGACAGTAATGCCAAAGCATGGTAACTTGGCGCATGGTCGTGCCTATACGGAGCGTACGGCGCATAGCGATACCCAAGGGGAAATCCCTAGCGCACCACCCGATACCCAGGGAGAAATCCCTAGCGCACCGCCCGATACCCAGGGGGAAATCCCTAGCGTACTGCTGATACCAAGGGGAAAATCCCTTGTGTATCGCATGCCCTGCGATGCCCAGGGGGAAATCCCTAGTGTACCGTTGATACCAAGGCAAAAATCCCTTGGGTACCAGTAAAGCCCTTCGCTATTCAGTTCTCTATTCAGTAACAGATTAATAAACAGTTGGCAGATGCCCAGGGGGAAGTCCCTAGCGCACTGCTAACACTAGATAACGATAATGCCAACAAGGCAAACATAAACAGTATAGAACAGTACAGATATCAGAATAGACAGTATAGCAGAACAGTCAAATAACAGGACAGCCGGATATTAGAACAGTATCGATAACAAAACAGATAACATATATCAAAAAAATGTTCTGGGCGCCAGAACAACCAGGAAACAGAATCATAACAAAAATAACAGAATATCAAAGAGATCTTAACAGATCAAGGATTTCAATAATAATACAATCAGTTCAGAAACAGTAACCCTCACAGGGGTTTATCACAAATATCGAAAAGTGAAACGAAGTGCCATATTGGCAGACACTCACCTCTAGTATCCCAAAAAGAAGCTGTCACCGCTACTGCTCAAAATAATATTCCATAGTTAAATTTCCCGTTCAACCCAATAAACCTCTAGAATTTACATCACAAGCCTTCTAATGTCATTAACTTATATACTAGCATGATGATATAGATTTATTAGCATCATTTACAAAATCCTTCAATAAATTAGCATTACTAGATTTAACCATAACGGTCCATATCGATTCCAAAATAATATGATATCTCGTTCTTTAATCACAAGGTCATGGTCATGCCATATCATTATCCTAAACCACACAATTATGATTCAATTCCTTACATAATCAACCCTAATTCAAATATCACTTAATCTCATAATATAATCCTTAATACCATTATTAAATTCAATTTTGGCATTTTGCATGATGTGTCCGGATCCACTATTCAATATTCCTTAGCATGGGAATCAACACACATATATATAGGCATATCATCATCCCGACTTTCTATTCTTGGCATGGATACAAACTTAATAGGAAAGTACAACATATGCATATATATATATATACACACAACAAAGCTTTTTCTTCCAATCCTTTACCACGAACTACTCAATGAGACCTTGGATTCACGAACCAAACACATAGCTATGTTCATCACATCGACAGGAGAAAACTGTCATCCCGCCTCTGTCGGCGGCCATCTGGCACTGCTCGCTGCCACCGAAAAATTGCTAAACCACCTCGTCTGGTAGTGTTTTAACCACCTGAACTCAAATCCTCACTCAAATTTTAGTTTGGAAGCTTGTACACGCTTCAAACATCCATCAACGAGCCAAACTCCACCTCTCATCGCCGCGACTGTAACTTGCTTCTCCACCGTTGTCCACCTTCCTAAACTACCATGCATTGCCTCGAACGTAACCCTTGCATCCTAGTCTACCAGCTACAACACCCAGATCACCCTCTCAACGTCACCTATCGGAAAACACCACCAATCGCGCCGGAGGAAAGAAATGGGTTTGCTAGAAATTGGGTTAACTCGGTGGCTTGGGATGGTGCATGTGGGTGCAAGGTGTGGCCGGAGGTGTGGGGAGTGTTTTGATGGGTTTAGATTGGTGAAAGAAGGTCGCTGGTTGCAAGCTCGCCGGAGTGATAGTTGCGGATGGAGGAAGAAAAAAGAAGGAAATGAAAGATGAAAAATGAGGAAAGAAATGAAATATGCCAAACTTGACAAAATTGAAGTTTTGGAACTTTGCAATTTAACCCCAAAAATATTGAGCATTCTTCAATTAAATCCTTGAAACTATGAAAATTGCCCCTTAGCCCCCGTTGATTATGGTTCTTCCATGCAAACCCCTTAAATCTCAAAAAGTGTTAATTTAACTCTTCAAAATTGTAATTTTAACCCCCAAAACTTTATAAATTGATTGAATAAAATAAAATTTCATAAATCAAGAATAAATAAATTAACAATTAACATAATTCACAAAATAATAATTAACATAAATAATAAAATAATTTGGGTGTTACAGACCTCCCCCTCTAAAAGAATCTGGCCCCCAGATTCTCACCTGAATACTAGAAGAGTTCTGGATAATGTTAGATCATAAGATCCTCTTGTTCCGAAGTGGCTTATTCCACGTTATGATTGCGCCATAATACCTTTACTTGTGGTATTCTCCGATTTCTAAGCTCACAGAACTTTAGATCCAGGATGCAAACTGGTTGCTCCTTATATGTCAAATGACTCTTCAGTTGCATCAGTTCAAGTGATATAACGTGGGAATGATCAGGGTAATACCTTCAAAGTTGCGATACGTGAAAAACGTTTTGTATTTCTGTCAGATCCTGGGGTAGTAAAAGGCGATAAGCCAGGTCTAATTCTTTCATATACTTCATACAGCCCAAAGTACCTTGGACTAAGCTTTCGACCTTTCCCAATTCGTCTAACCCCCCTTTCACGGTGATACCTTAAGGAATACTCAATCACCAACCTCAAACTCCAAATCCTTCCTTCACTTGTCGGCGTAACTCTTTTGCCGATCCTGGGCAGATTGCATTCACTGCTTAATAACTTGTATCTTTTCAATTGTTTCTTGAATCAACTTAGGTCTGATAGTTTCGAGAGAGTTATCTGTACTAACTCTGTGCTATTCCAGATCCCAATATACTAGTGACTAACACTTCCTGCTGTATAATGCTTCGCACGGTGCTATTTGGATAGTTAATTGATGGCTATTATTGTATGCAAATTCTATCAGTGGAAAATGTTGGGCCCAATTTCCTTTAAAATCCTGAACATATGCCCCCAGTATATCTTCTAAGATACGAATAACTTTCTCCGATTGCCCATCCGTCTAAGGATGAGCGATGGAGCCAAATCATAATATGGGTCCTAGATGCTCTTGCAGACTCTTCCAAAGTTTTGACGTAAATTTTGGATCTCGATCTGACACAATACTGGTCGAAATTCCACGCAGTTGGGCAATTTCTCTAATGTAAAGTTCGGCTAGCTTCTCTATGTTGTACCTATCTAGACTGGTAAGAAATGTGAAGACTTAGTCAGTCGATCTACTATCACCCAAATACTATCATAACCTCCTATTGCCGTCGGTAGACTAGTCACGAAGTCCATTGTGAGCTATTCCCATTACCAATTAGGAATCGAAAGTGGCTACAGCAGCCCTGAGGGCCGCTGATGCTTTGCTTTTATGAGTTGGCAAGTCAAGTACTTATACACATAATCAGCGATATCTCTCTTCATTCCGTTCCACCAGAATTGCTTCTTGAGATCTTGATACATCTTGGTGCTTCTTGGACGTACAGAAAACTTAGTTATGTGTGCTTCTTGTACCAATCTTTCTTTAATCTTTTCTGGCACACACAACCTCTTATGGAATAATACGGTACCTTCATCATCAATACCGAACTCGAACTCCACCGAACTCTCAACTCTTTTTCTCTGTTCTGCCATCCATTCATCACTGGCCTGAGCTCGACGGATTTCTTCATGCAGTTCGGGTTGTACTGTTACTCATGTAATCCAAACCCGCTGTTTTAATCTTATCACAGCACCCACATTTAACCCACTAGACGCTTCTACCCTTTGCAAATGAGCCATTCCTTCTTTCCGGCTCAAAGCATCGGCCACTACATTTGCCTTTCCAGGGTGGTATGTGATGGAGAAATCAAAATCTTCCAAGAATTCTAACAACCTTCGATGTCTCATGTTTAAGTCTTTTTTGCGAATGCAAGTATTGGAGACTTTTGTGATCTGTATAAACCTCAAACGTGGCTCCATAAAAATAGTGCCTCCACTTTGACAATGCAAAGATGACCGCTGCTAGTTCCAGATCATGGGTTGGATAATTTTCCTCATGGGGCTTTAACTTTCGTGATGTGTATGCAATGGCACGATCTTTCTGCATTAATACACATCCCAGTCCTTTAAGAGAAGCATCGTGTATACCACAAAATTCTTCAACCTATCCGAAAGAGTTAAAACTAGTGTCGTAGTTAGCTGGTTCTTCAGTTCTTGAAAACTTTTCTCACAGTCCTCATTCCATTCGAAAGGATGATCTTTCTGGGTCAGTTTGGTTAACAAGCCAGCTATCTTTGAAAAATCTCGGACGAACCTTCAGTAGTAGCTAGCCAGCCTCAAAAAGCTTCGTATCTCAGTAACATTTTTGGGTCTTTTCTAGTTGACAATTACCTCCACCTTAGAAGGGTCAACTTCTACCCCGTGCTGAGTAATAACATGACCCGAAAAAGCTACCGTCTATCCAGAATTCACACTTACTATATTTAGCATACATCTGATGCTCTTTCAGAGTTTTAAGAACAATGTGTAAGTGTTTTCCATGCTCTTCTCTAGACTTGGAGAAAACTAATATATCATTAATGAAAATGACTACGAATTGATCTAGATATGGTCTAAAGATTCGATAAATTAAGTCCATAAATTCCACTAGGGCATTAGTTAGACCAAATGGCATCACCACGAATTCAAAGTGGCCATATCGAAAGTTGAAGATCGGCTTTGGAATGTCTTCTTCTCTAATTCTCAGCTGATAGTAACCCTGCCTCAAGTCCAGCTTCGAGAAGATCTTACATCCGTGCAATGGATCAAATAGCTCTTTAACATGCAGCAGAGGATACTTATTCTTGACGGTGACCTTGTTCAATTCTCTATAGTCAATGCACATCCTCAGAGTCCCATCCTTCTTCTTTACAAACAGTACTAGAGCTCCCCATGGAGATGTGCTGGGTCTGATAAACTATTTCTCCAATAATTCATGCAGCTGAATTTTCAACTCTTTAAGTTCTGCAGTGGCCATTCGATATAAGGTCTTGGAGAATGGCGTCGCCTCTGGCAGAGTATGTATAACAAATTCTATCTCGCGGTCCGGAGACAATGCATTCAACTCTTCAGGGAATACATCTAGGTATTCGGCTGCTTCATCTACTTCTTCAAGTTTAGTAGTGTCACGTGGTTTGTTAATCAAGTATGCTAGAAATTCTCGCCCACCTTATTTCAATATCCATCTTGCCTCTAATGCTGATACTATCGGTATCGGGGAACTTTTGCCTGTCGATGGGCGTTTTGCTATCGATGTTTCTTTTCTAAGCGTAATACACTTGTTATAACAATCCATCTGAGCTTGATGTTGGTATAGCCAATCCATTTCGAGTATTACACCATATCCCTAAATGGGCATTTGTCTCAGATTAGCTGGATACACACAGTCCCTGATCTCCACTGGGCAATCCCAGAACATGGTATCAGTTACCAACCCTACTCCCAAGGGTGTTTGAATCTCTACTTGGTATGCCATGGTCTCAGGTTGCAATTTTAAGTTTTGTGAAAAAGGCAACATATATAAAAAAATGTGAAGCACTTGGATCATACAAAACTTTACCACAAATTTTAAGGATAGAAATCATACCTTGGACAACTTCATTAGGATCCGGCACCTCCTTGCCAGTTTGTGCATAGGCATGGGCCCGAATCTTTTGTTTCCTGCAAGCTCTTGCTACAGTTTTTCCTCTCCCCACAGGTGGTGGGTTTCTTTTCCCAGGATAGTTCTTTAGGAAGTGTTGGTCACTTCCGCAGCGTAAACACCTACCTTACTTTTTCCAACAGTTCAGCTCTTCATGGCCTATTGACCCACAAAAACCAAATTACATGGGTACTTTATTTGGAGCCTGTCTTGTCCCGCCTATCTGGGGAGTTTGTTGGGAAAAACCTCCAGTTTGTAGCTTGGAATATTTCCTGCCAGCGCTACTCTCACCTGCTAGATATGGTCCTCCTTTCTGACCTCACTCTTTAATCTTCCGAATTTCTTGAAATTCTGACTCCAACTTTAATGATTTACTTATTGCCAGATCCAAATTCGGAATATCACAAACAGTCAATCCTTGTCAAAGTTCTGGTCGAAGTCCTTGCACAAACCGATGTGTCTACCGATCCTCATCTTCCTGAATATAAGAGGCGTACTGAAAAAGTCAGCTAAATGTTGCCACATACTGGCTCACCGATTGACCTTCTTAAATCAAATCAATGAACTCACACTTCCTAGACTGCTTGACCATCAAGGGTATATATTTCTTTTTGAACTCCTGGGTAAAATTTCCCCATGTTTGGTGATTCCTCATAGTCATCCACAGACGATCAATCATTTTCCACCAACTTCTGGCAGGCCCTATCAGGAGAAATGTAGCAAATCTCACTTTTTGCTCATCGATATAGTGCAAGGTTTCAAATATAACTTCCAGACTTTCCATCCATTCTTCTGCTTTCCGATCATCTGGATCTCCAAAGAACTTAGAGGGTTGGAAGTGTAAAAACCGTTCTAGAGCTCAGTTATCTTTATTCACATTGACTGCCCTGGCTCTCTCGGCTGGCTGTGGGTCTTGTCGTCTAGGCCTCGGTTCCTCATGAAGACTAGATCCTGTCAGTGAGTCTATGGCCTGCTAATCAACATGAGGTGTTTGTGAGACCTCCTCATCTGGCATTGGTGGTTGGTATGCAAGCCTTCCTGTTTAGGAACTCGTGATGCATTGGCAGGTCGACCCATTGGTCTGCCGCTTTGACTTGTCCTAATTGGAGCTAGTCTACCCATACTTCCATGGGAGGCCATTGTCACCTGTGATTTCTTAAGTGAATCTTAAGCCTGCGATTACACGTTTCCAAATAACACCATAGTTATGCCTTCAAATTTCTCTTGAACTTGAGAACAATAGAGAAAAGTAAAGCAAATCAGAGTAAACTTACTAAAATCTTGATAACTCAAAATAACAAGAAAGAGAGGGAACTAAAACCAAAACATGATATAATTTTATAACATACTAATCCGCGTTAGCAGAGTTAGGAAATATACAAGGGTTCCAAGTACAAAATTAGCTACACCAGCTACTCGCCGAATCGCATTAAAATGATAAGGCGAGAGAAAAGAAAAGGAAAATATTAGCTGATATAATACCATCCTAGTAGTTAAAAGTTCTATCGAGTTATCACTACGATGTCAAGCCATAGATCAAAGTGGTCCCACATCGCATTCAAACCCCACATCCAGTTCGGGTCCATCTCATCATCCTCTAGCTCATCATCAATCTCTAGCTGAGCTACTACTGAAGGTTCCAAGTTGGGATCCGCATCAGGTGCTTCTTCAGGCTCTTCCTCAGGATCTTCCTCAAGCACTAGAACTGGCTCTCTTATGGGTTGTCATTCTGAAATCCCAATCCATGCTCAGGCATTGGGGCTAGATAAGTCCCCAAAGGTCCAGCATCTATGTTGATCCCTGTACCAACACCGATAGCCTGATCGATTGCTCTGCCAAATACTCTATCATCCTATCGATCTCATCCACCGCCGGATGTGGAACCTCAATAGACATCCTATAGTTGGACTCCAATGCTCTAAACGTAGCCTCCATTCGGCTTCGCATAGCATAAAGCTCCTGAATCTGCGTCTCAGCTACACTAAGTTGTACGCCTTCCCTTTCAACATCGCCCATAAGTCGATCCACAAGGTAGTCTTGAGCTCCCAACAAGAACTGAAGTTGGTGTGATTCTGCTCGAGCTTGCATTAGGGACTCATGCTGCTCATAGAGATTCTCTCCTAGTGTTCGACACAACTTTCTTAAATTTTTCTTCTCCTCTTCTAGAGCTTTGACCCTATCTTCAGGGGTCTCTTTACTTGGTCCAGCGTCTGGTTCCTTGCCTTTGCTGTGATTATATGGCATCCCGCAACACAATATTTTTCAAAAATCTATTTCATTAATACTAAAGCGATAAAAATCCATCCCTAATTCCTGAAATCATATAAATTCCTAACAGACCTGAAGTCTTCAAAATTCGATTACAAACTGAGCCCAACTATAAGTCCCAATAGTGTTCGATACCTAGGTCATTGCTAACCTAGGCTCTGATACCACCTTCTGTAGCACCCCACTCAGGGTAACCCGGAACATGAGACACTACATAGTTTAGTCTTAACATATCAAACTCATTCATCAGAGCAGGCCCTAATAACAATTCAAAACCTAACACAATAAACATCAACATAATTAACTTAATAGTTTCACAAGCTCTTAAGTACATGACATAAGATACCTCAAGTCATAATGCATAATATTTACATACTCGAGATCACAATTCAAACTTACATAACCCAAAAATCCTGATCTAAAGAAACCTCGAGTTCAAAAGAGATCTAGGTATATATATACATATCCAAAGGCTATATAAAATACATCCTTCACGCTTCCAGCTCAGAAAGCTTTTTCTATCACATATATCTATCTTAACAGATAGTACAACGCAAGAGTGTAAGTCCAAAGGACTTAGTGAGGGATAATAATAAGATAACAGTAGAGATCTATCGAGGAAACATCAGCTCAACAGATCAAAATCCACAGTCAGATCATTTAAACATACAGAACAAGACAGAGTCAGAATCAGACAGTATCAATAGAAAAACTGGAAACTCTCCTACCTTATTACTCCATGAACAAATTTCAGACAGATAGGAAATAATCAGATAAAGCAAACCTGAAGGTTATGCATTCCAACAGAATATAACCAGTGATGCATACCAGATTATCCTTATACCAAACAGTCAGACAGTAATGCCAAAGCATGGTAACTTGGAGCATGGTCGTGCCTATACGGAGTGTACGGCGCACAACAATACCTAGGGGGAAATCCCTAGCGCACTGCCCGATACCCAGGGGGAAATTCCTAGCGTACCATTGATACCAAGGGGGAGTTCCCTTGCATATCCCGTGCCCTGCGATGCCCAGGGAGAAATCCCTAGCGATCCATTGATACCAAGGAGGAAATCCTTTGTGTACCAGTCAAACCCTTGGCTATTCAGTTCTCCATTCAATAAGAGATCAATAAATAGTTGGCAGATGCCCGGGGGGAAGTCCTTAGCGCACTGCTAATACCTGATAACGATAATGCCAAAAAGGCAAATGAAACAGTACAAAACAGTACAAATATCAGAATATGCAGTATAGTAGAACAGTCGAATAACAAAACTGATAATAGAACGAATAGATAACATATGTCAAAAAAATATTATGGGTGCTAGAACAACCAGGAAATAGAATCATAACGTAAATAACCCTCACAGAGGTGTCCGAATCAGATAATAGAATATCAAAGAGATTTTAACAAATCATGGATTTCAATAACAGTACAGTCAGTTCAGAAAATAATAACCCTCACAAGGGTTTATCACAAATATCAAAAAGTTAAATGAAGTGCCAAATTGGCAGACCCTCACCTCCAGTATCCCAAAAAGAAGTTGTCGCCACCTACTGCTCTGCGAGACCCACGTTGTCGTCACCTATTCAAAATAATATTCCATAGTCAAATTTCCTGTTCAACCCAATAAACCTCTAGAATTTACATCACAAGCCTTCTAATGTCATTAACTTATCTACTAGCACGATGATATAGATTTATTAGCATCTTTTACAAAAATCCTTCAATAAATCAGGATTACTAGATTTAACCACGACGGTCCATATCGATTCCAAAATAATACGATATCTCATTCTTTAATCACAAGGTCATGGTCATGCCATATCATTATTCTAAACCACACAATTATGATTCAATTCCTTAAATAATCAACCGTAATGCAAATATCACTTAATCTCATAATGTAATCCTTAATACCATTATTAAATCCAATTTTGGCATTTGCATGATGTGTCTGGGTCCACTATTCAATATTCCTTAGCATGGGAATCAACACACATATATATAGGCATATCATCATCCTGATTTCCTATTCTTGGCATGGATACAAACTTAATAGGAAAGTACAAAATATGCATATATATATATGCACAACAAAGTTGTTTCTTCCAATCGTTTACCACGAACCACTCAACGAGACCTCAATTTCACGAACCGAACACACAGCTGTGTTCGTCACATCAAGAGGAGAAAACTTTTCTCCCGCTGCCGCGGTGCCGCCATCAAAAAATTGCTAAACCACCTCGTCTGGCAATGTTTCAACCACCTGAACTCAAATCCTCACTCAGATTTCAGTTTGGTAGCTTATACATGCTTCAAACACCAATCACCGAGCCAAACTCCACCCCCCACCGCCGCGATTGTAACTTGCTTCTTCACCACCGTCCGCCTTCTTAAACCACCATGCAATGCCTCGAACGTGACCCTTGCATCCTAGTCTACCAGCTATAACACCCAGATCACAATCTCAAGAAATGGGTTTGCTAGAAATTGGGTTAACTCGGTTGCTTAGGGTGGTGCATGTGGGTGCAAGGTGTAGCTGGAGGTGTGGGGAGTGTTTTGATAGGTTTAGATTGGTGAAAGAAGGTCACCAGTTGCAAGCTCGCTAGAGTGATGGTCGTAAGTGGAGGAAGAAGAAAAGATGAAAAATGAGGAAAGAAATGAAATCTGCCAGACTTGACAAAATTGAAGTTTTGGAACTTTGCAATTTAACCCCAAAAATATTGAGCACTCCTCAATTAAATCCTTGAAACTCTGAAAATTGCCCCTTAGCCCCCATTGACTATGGTTCTTCCATGCGAACCCCCTAATCTCAAAAAGTGTTAATTCAACTCTTCAAATTTGTAGTTCTAACCCCTAAAACTTTATAAATTAATTAAATCAAATAAAATTTCATAAATCAAGAATAAATAAAATAACAATTAACATAATTCACAAAATAATAATTAACATAAGTAATGAAATAATTAGGGGTGTTACATCTCTCCTCTAAAATTGCAAAAATCTAATTTTCCCTCTTGTTCTTTATAAATAATCAGCACCCCTCTTGATGAGAATGTAAATTATTAAAATACCCCTATTGTTAGATTTTTATCAAAAAATGTGTGAAGTGCTCGTTATACCTCACTTATTTCTGCAAAAAAATACCCGAATATTAAGTTTTTGCCCTAAAGTGATTCATTACTTTTACTTTTTTCGTTTCATTTTCTAAAATATTGTATATAACTTTATATATATTATATATATTCAAATAATAAGTGAATGAAATATATTTGTATGCACACTTTTCAATATGTATGTCTAATAAATATTTTTTCAATTATATACTAATATAATTATATTAACAATACATGCTATAATCATATAAAAAATTGATATGACATCACTTATAAACAAAAACTTATATAAAAAAGATATTTTTAAAATATGTAAAAATTTTCTTAAAACGAAAAGAATATATACTTTTTTATTCGTATATATGTCTTTCAATATAAATATTTTTAAAATATATAGTTTTCAAAATACACTAAGTCGAAACCAAATATTGCCGCAGATTGACTCGGCTCTTTACACAATGACAAATGGGTTGGGTTGAGACTTATCTTTTGTCTTAAAATTGACATAAAAACTCCTAAACTTTTATTATTATCTCCATTTTCAATCAAAATATATAATCTATTTATGAATTAAGAAAATTAGTTTTGACCACAAAAATAATAAGCTGATGGTAATTTAATAGGAAATTAAAAAATGCCCTTCCATCACGATGCAACAATTCAAGACATGTCTTTTATGTGAGAAACCTGTTACGAGGATGGTTATTTAAAGAGAGGATGTCAAGAAAAGTAAAAAAATTGTCAGCTCGTAGAGCATTCGATCGGTTGGACCGGGAAACTTTATTTAAAATTATTCCCTGTGGCACGCGGTTTATATGCCTACAAATTTAGTTTATTATATTATTAATATTAATTATATTAATACATAATAAATTAAGTATCTAGTTTTTTTTTTATATAATATAGATAAATAACATAATTTTAACAAGAATCATACATAATACAATATTAATTTTCGATTGATATAAACTCATATATAACAAATAATTTCTACGTTAAAAGTTCAAGAATATGAGATATATATACTTGCCTCACATTTAATGGAGTTTTTCATTATATTTTGACTATATTACTTATGTTTATAATTTTATACTGAGTGATAAGAGTATTTTAAAATTTAAATATATAACTGATAATCCAAAATTTAGCATAACAATTGCATAACCGCTATTTTCAATGTATAAGAGCCCTTTTTCTTTTATATACTAAAAAATCTGACATCATCGATTTGCTTATCTATATATTCCTCTTATCTACATTCTCACTTCTCCAATAAAAATTTATTATAAAAATAGTAGAAGTATACTTGTACATTTAAATAATAAAAACATTTTCTAATATAGAAGTAAGAAATAAAGGTCGTTTGCCTAAATTTTTTCGTACAACAAATTAAATTAGAGGTTAAATCGATAAAATTGAAGTAATAATTAGTTTATCAGATTTTTTTAAATTCAGAAAACTAGTAGTAATATAAAAAAAATTAAATATATTAGTAAATAAAAAAGTTTGGTTATTGCCTTCCATCAAATCAAATACCAAATACGTCTTTCCTTATGATTGGAAAAATTATTCCTCCAACGTATTTTTGGTATTTTGCGTTTCTCCCAAGTACAGCATAATTCACCAGATTACTAATGGTTGAAGGGGAGGCAGCCATGTCATAATCTGTACAGTGAAACAATTTTGAGAAGAAAACAAAATTCGTCTACAGAAAGAATGATTTAGTGGAGTAAACTGTATGAATACATTATACACTTGCCATAACACCAAGAATAAGCTAAAATAAGTATGTTAATTGTAACACCCCTAAATTTAGTATCTTAGAAAGTAAGATTTAAAAATCAAAATATAAATTTGATAAAAATTTTGGGGTTCAAAATATAAATGAAAAGGACTTAATTGAAGGACATTAGAAAGTTTTGGGGGTTAAATTGAAAATATTTTCGATCAAATGGGTCAATTTAAGGCACTAACTTGTCCTGGGGCCCAATTGCAAACTGAAATAAGGTCTTGGGGGCCAATCTGAGACATTAAATAAGTTGAGGGACTAAATTGAAGGTTGACTAGAAGTTATGGGGGTCAAAGTGATATTCTGGAAATTTTCGTCCTATAAATAAGCCCCCCTATACTTTGTCCAATTCTCATTTAACAGCCCCACCTTCCCTCTCCAATCCACTTTTCACACTGCAACTGGAAAACCTAAAACTAAACTAACCATCACCTTTCCCTCGATCAGAAGAACACATTGATACCCAATTTGCAGAGAAACGACTAGTGAACTGCCAGAAATCAAGCACCGATGAAGGCTCATGGCAGGGGTGATGGGTTGCATGGCTATGGCGAACGAAACTTGAACTTTGGGGAAGGGTTGTGATGGGCTCAACTTGAGGAACATGCAAGTGCTTTAAATTTTGGAATTTGGCCAGCAGAGCGAGCAAAATTGAGGCAGAGAGACGCAATGGCAAGCGGTGGAGCTGTGGAGTTTTTCGTCGAATTGAGTGGCCAAACGGCTGTAGATTGTAAAATTGGTAGAGGGGTTTTCATCAGCGCAACAAAGCGCATCTTTTGGTGGTGTCGTGACTCAATTCCGATGGTGGCGTGTGGCGGAGTTCCAGTGGTCCGGCGACTTTCGGGTAGAATCTCCGGGATGACGATCCGGATGCATACAACAAGGTTTCAAAATGGGAACTAACCTTGAACTCGGTCAATTTGGAAAATTCTTGATTGATCGATTAATTGGATTCCTGATTTAATCAGATTAAATTGTAAAGTTGATTTTCATTGTAAATTTAAGTAAATTGGACCAAGAATTGTGATTATAGACTAAAATGATCGGATAGGAATTCAATTGTAAGTATACGTGGACTCGGATCATAAATTAGAAGCTAATTATCATTAAATTGAGCTAATTGTTGTAATCGAGGGATCTAAATTGTGTAATGTCATGAGGATTGCTTATAACTAGGAAAACGTGTAAAATTCATACGGATAACCTAGATTTATTTATCATGGACTTAGAGCATTAAATTCGAGATCATGGGTAAAATTCTAATTCAACAATTAAATGTCTCCTGATTGAGTTTAGTTAAAATGCTAAGATAATTATTGATGTTAAGTTAAGTTAATCACACGAATTATAATTACGAACTATCAGGATAAGATTTATTATGTTAAGCCAAAATGTTTGAATATATAAGTTGTGTATAGTGTTAGTAGGCCTAGATTGGTAAGTTGAACATAATTATTGTTAATTAAGTTAATTGGTATTGACGACGTAATTAGTATGTCACATCTCGATAATATCGAAACTGAACCATAAAATATAGTATTAATTAGAGAAATGGTCAAGGCGTGCATGTATGCTTACGAGTGACTAGTTTAGCTCAGTTGTGATCAATGTTTGGATATAACAATGATATACTAGATTTAGTAACTTTACCCATCGCGGTTTAAATGTTAGCTAGGTCAATTGACATTTTAAAAATACTTAAGAACTACTAAGTACTAATTTATATGTATGATAATAGTATTGCACGTGAATCGTGTATATAAATAAAATTGTATCTTGTATACCGTATATGTTGATTTGAGTTCTAAGAGATCTTGGCTAAATTGAATATGAGCTTGTCTGATGATACGACAAGGTACGACGCCAAAACATGCTAAAATGTGAAGGTGATCGATATTAACTAAATCATAGTGGGTGGTCAGCAATCAACGAAACTATTATGCTCGAAAATTGCAATGAGAAAGCTTGAACTAGAAATATCTCATGGGAAGAACTGAAGATGACATTAGACCCCATTTTTCCCCCTGCTACTAGATCCAAAGATAGGAAAACTTGTGGCATAAAACTTATTGCAGTGGGAGAACGGACCTTATAACCCTATTGATGTGAAAATGAGGTTAGTAATCTTGGAAGTACAATAGAAACCATATGAAGGATAGCCTCGAGAAATTCTAGAGTTTTACCCGTTTACTGAAAAGATCATACAAGTGGAACATAGGGGTATAGATTGAGTAATGAGATGTAATTTCAGGTTCGAAACAATTTGATAAATAAAGGAATTGAGGTTATTACTTACTTTTAGGACGGATCTTGCATCATTGATAAGGATTAGTAGAATAATAATAAGAGCTCGATGAAACTCATCGAGTTTGAGAATTGGGTGCCTTTTTCCTTCATAAGCTATTTAACCTAATACGATCACTAAGGTTTGTTTAGGATTGAAACTAAGGATGTGATACCATAAGATTGAAATGTGAGGAGAAGATAGATTGAGAACTACTTTCGTCTTGTAATACAAATATTAAGAAACGAGATTATGTTATTGAGGCCATTTCAAGTTCTTACAATATTGTAAATAGGATACATAGAAAATTGCCCATATTATTAGGATTGATTTACAATGATCTTGTTAGGAACCTTTAAATTGCTCAGAATTGAGGAATTAGCCATATTACATCTGTGTTTGGGCTATGGTTTTACGAACATTAAGGGAATGATCTTATTAGAATCAAGGCTACGAAGAATTAAGTACGACCAAAAAATATATCAAAAGTACAAAAGTTCCTGGGGTTCTTCCAATTAGTATCAATAAGTGCATTGGTGAAGTCGACTAAGGAAATGCTAGATACATATATGCCTTGTAAAGGAAATTTGGTTATACGAGAATGATCTCATATGCCTTAGGAAAACTTAAGTCATAGGATAAACTATCTTGCTTATGTTTAGGACTTTTGAAATGGTGATTGCTTTAATGAAATGGAGATATCATTTAAGAGTAGAAAAAGAGAAATTCTTGCGGATTGTGAATGTACTAGTAGGTATAATTTGGGTCAATCTAAGATTGACAAACACTTTGGGTTTGAAAATAAAATTACTGTACTCAGTGGTTGGCAAAATAAGTGAAGGAAAGGACACTTTGATCTTAGATGTAGAAACTAGTGATTTACCTCATACATAAGTTGAAATGCGAAGTGCTCACGCCAGAATAAGTAAGTTAAGGAACTCAAGCTAATGAGCTCCAAAGGATAAAGGGAAACAAGTAGTTTAGAGTACTTCTAAGTTTTGAACATCATAAATGACCTTGATCCCACACATATTTTTTTATTATATCTCTTAGATGGAACCTAAGGAGTAGCAGATGGATTGTTCGCAATTGTATCTAGTATGTATAGTCTTTGTGAGCTTGTAGTCAGATGCATGGAAATATAGGAAGTTGAGGTGTTAATAATAGTTTATTGTCGTAGAGGTTTTGTCATTTATTAAATAGCAGCATGCACTCTATCAGGGTGTAATGGAGAACCTTATAAGTATTGAAATGAATTATGATGATCTGCATAAGGCTTACTCAATTACAAATAAGCATAAAGTGCTTAGTAATATCATAGGATCACCAAGGAGGTTTAAAATTCCTTTTCGATATAGTTTAATTACTTCCTATAGGCACAATCATGGAGATCAAGGAAAACTTTAAGTGATGATGGATAACAAAACCATGGATTATGGGGTTATTAGTCAATCCTAGAAATATAGAGTAACACCTCATGCCTTAGTAATGGATATGTTGGAAAGAATTAGAAATAAGAGATTCCTAATATCTTAGCGAGATAAGTGTCACGAAGGATTGGAGGGAGCATATCATGACAATAAGAGAAATCCACATGTGATCGAGGCAACGAGGGAACAATAGTGTTATATGTGCTAGTGTTAACCGAAGTTCTTCTAGTCGAAGATGAGAATCTGGGAACTAGATTCTTTTAAGGGGAGAAACTGTAACACCCCTAAATTTAGTATTTTAGAAAGTAAGATTTAAAAATAAAAATATTAATTTGACAAAAATTTTGGGGTTCAAAATATAAATAAAAAGGACTTAATTGAAGGACATTTGAAAGTTTTGGGGGTTAAATTAAAAATATTTTTTGTCAAATGGGTCAATTTAAGGTACTAACTTGTCTTGTAGCCCAATTGAAAATTGAAATAAGGTCTTGGGGGCCAATCTAAGGCATTAAATAAGTTGAGGAACTAAACTGAATGTTGGGAAGAAGTTCTGGGGGTCAAAGTGATATTATAGAAAATTCATCCTATAAATAAGCCCCCTATACTTTGTCTAATTCTCATTTAGCAACCCCACATTCCCTCTCCAACCCGCCTTCACACTATGATCGAAAAACCTAAAACTAAACTGACCATCACCTTTCCCTTTATGAGAAGAACACATTGATACCCAATTTGCAGAGAAACGACCGATGAACCACTAAAAATCAAGCACCAATGGAGGTGCATAGAAGGGGTAATGGGTTGCATGGCTATGGCCTATAGCGAATGAAACTTGAAATTTGGGGAAGGGTTATGATGGGCTCAGCTCGGGGAACATACAGGTGCTTTAAATTTTAGAATCGGGCCACCAGAGCGAGCAGAATTGAGGCGGAGAGATCCGGTGGCGAGCAGCGAAGCTGTGGTGTTTTCCGTTGAATTAAGTAGCCAAATGGCGGTAGATTGTAAAATTGGTAGAGGGTTTTTGATAAACGCAACAAGGTGCATCTTTTGGTGGTGTCGCGACTTAATTCAGGTAGAATCTCCAGGACGACAATCTGGACGCATGCAACAAGGTTTCGAATTGCAAATTGACCTTAAACTTGGTCAATTTGGTAAAATCTTGATTGATTGATTAATTGGATTCATGATTTAATCAGATTAAATTGTAAAGTTGATTTTCATTGTAAATTTAAGTAAATTGGACCAAGAATTGTGATTATAGACTAAAATGATTGAATAGGAATTCGATTGTAAATATACATGGACTCGGATCATAAATTAGAAGCTAATTATCATTAAATTGGGCTAATAATCGAGGGATCTAAATTGTGTAATGTAATGAGGATTGCTTGTTACTCGAAAAATGTGTAAAATTCGTATGGGTAGCCTAGATTTATTTACATGGACTTAGAGCATTAAATTCAAGATTATGGGTAAAATTCTAATTAAATAGTTAAATGTCTCCTGACTGAGCTCAGTTAAAATATTAAGATAATTACTGATTTTAAGTTAATCGTATCAAATTATAATTGCGGACTATCGGGATAAGACTTATAATGTTAAGCCGAAATGTTTGGATATATAAGATGTGTAATAGTAGGCCCCCAGATGGTAAGTGGAACATAACTATTGTTAATTAAGTTAATCGGTGTTGATGGCGTAATTAGTATGTCACATTTTGATAATATCGAAATCGAACCTTAAAATATAGTATTAATTGTAAAATGATCGATAATATAATGTTATCTGTTTAATTATTGTTATAGGGTCAAAACAAGTGTTTTGACTATCGATTCGTTCTTGTGATTAGGTGACAATAAGCCGGATCCCGCAGGAGAGTAGACTGAGATAGCATTTCTATGGCTTTTGAGGTGAGGATCTAACCTACTTGTTCTTTTGGGAAATGAACTATCTTCATTGTTCTTGTTTTCTATGCCTATTCGGTGCTACTTGATCATACTTGTTCTGGCGCCCAAAACTTTTATTGTCCTATCTGATATCGTCCAGTATAACCCACAGCCTTATCGGCTCTCCTATTTATTTCATTGTTATTGGGTCTTGCCGACCTTTTTATGTTTAGCACTTCTATCAAATTTCGTCCTGTCTATTGTTTGTTTGGCCTTGTCGGCATAATTAAGATCATTCTGCGTATCGTTTGTATGGCCTTGCCGGCATTTGTTTATCACTTATATTGTCATATAGGGATAATTAATAGGTCGTTAGCCCCAACTATTATGCACGGGGCAAGGTGCTATTATGTTGCTTCTAGTTGTTATGTTTGGGACATGCAGTTACGTTGCTCCCAGCTGTTATGCTTGGGACATGTTGTTATGTAGGGGATAATGGAAGAATAAGGAGAATTTGATATGCATATTTTGCTTTGGGTTTTTGTTTAGTTCTGTTTGTACTCTATTCGGGGAACAACCAGGACGGAGAAGTTTCGTTTGCTGAATTTGAAATTATTTATGTTCTATCGTATTTGTGTTTCTAATTATAATTTCTTGTTAGTTGATAATTTATTGAATTACTACTTCTTCAATGGATCCATTTTACTGTTTATTATTTTTCTCCTCACTAAATCCTTAGGACTTACCCTTCTGTCATCCTTTATTTTCTTCCCAGACTGGGTTAATTGAAGAACGAGGGCTTATGGCTTTGCCCGAGAGATCAGTTTGTAATAGATTAGATGTTTTGCACGTATATTTATATCGACCTCACCTAATCATAGCCTAGAATTGAGATTGTTGATGTGCTGAATGTTATATGGGGGACTTATGGCATGTAAATATGGCACCCTAGTAGTGTTCTTTTATGTGAAGTTTGTTGCTACTATATGAGACTTGTTGACATTTCACATTTCTCGGTTATCTTTTATGTTATGATTTAAGTCTGAATTGGTGGCACCTCAACTTAGGAATTACCCTAAGTGAAGTGCCACATTAATACGAAAAATTATCAAAAATATTATTGACTAATATTTCTACAAACCTAAATATCTTAATAATTTCTACCAATCTCCCGTTGTCCATGAATTCTTGACTGCATGATATTTACTGATAGAAAAATATTAAACAACCCGGGGGAAATAATATATTATGTTATTGTGGATCATAGTACAACATCAAAACACATAAATACCATACTTCTTGTTTGGAATAATTGAGTAAACTACAGCAGAATGCCTCCAAGTCAAATAAAAATCCAAGTACATCAATTATCATTATATAATGTATTAAAAAATATTATAATACAGACATCAATCTGATTTATGATATGTAGAACCAAACACGTAGTATTGCTACCTTTGATAAAAAATTCTAGGAGAGCTGTAGTTGCAGTTGGAACCTATTCAAAGAGTTATGAGTATTCAGAAGGGAAAGAATTAGTTGGGGATAGGGAGTAGGGGAAGTTATAGATATTGAACAAAGGAAGAGAGAGGATGAGATTTTGAAATTTCATATATACTATTTTCTACTTTATGTATGGGTTTCTTTTAAGTGAATTATATTTTAGTGTAGCATGGTTAAGAACCGCCATTTGTAAGAGTAAGAGACCATTTTTATTTAAAGAGTATACATGAATAATAATAATAATAATAATAATAATAATAATCATATCACAATCAATACCTAAAAGGTTTTCGGGCAAGGAAAGAGGAAATACCTAAAAGGCCCTCATATAAAGATAAGAGCCCTCACTGCATGAGCAAAGACAGCACAGACATTTCAACCTCCCATAAGAGACTATAAATACCATATTGTAGCCCTTCCCAGAGGTATGTTCATTATAACTTTGGCCCTTACTCTACCACTCTAAATTCTTTATTATATTGACTTGAGTATTGAAGTGCCTTAGCTGAGGGCCTCTTTGCCTAACTTGACGTATGTTGATTATTTACAGGACTCGACCCGCTCTCATCATAATACTCATCTCCAGCTTATTTTCTGGTTGACTATAATGGCCAAAGCCCAATCCTTTTATTCTCATATCTAAACATTATCATTTGGCGACGTCTATAGGAACTAGAGTTCATAACCTGAGCAAATGTAAACACAAGGCGAGCCGTTTCAAAGAGGTAGGAGACTAGAAAGTCCATGACCCCCCTTCGTCCCCAGCAAGAACAAGATGTGGCTAGACCCAACTCCCAGCCCGGGTAAGTAGTAACCCTAACAATGCCACAGCTTATGCAAATAATAAGTTAGCAAATATCGGCCCAGCTCTCAGCCCAGTTGTTAGTGGCTTTATAGAAGTACAACCACCAGTGCCATCCCCCATTCCTCTCATCACGAAAAAATGCTTCAGAGAGATGATAGGGCAAGGCATGAGGCATGTTGGCTGCCTAACATATATATCAATAGCCCAGGTCAATCCTAGTGGGAGGAGACCCGAACACATCCTCGGGAAGAAGTAGCTGACTCTATGGAACATCTTTCTCAACCCATTCGAGCCCAGCAATGCGTTAGGGTCGAGCGATAGAGACCTTAGCCAATCAAAAACCTACCATAGGTAGATCAGGAAGAATGGGAAGAGGTCTCGCACCAAGTTCAACAGTTAAACTGGAGCCTTAAGGAGATTTTAAGGCAAAACATAGAAAAGAACCCCCAGCATGAAAACTTGCCCCTGTCTTTGCCGCAAGTAGGAGTCACCATTCAACCAGGAGATAATCGACGAGTGCATAACCATTGATTCAAAGATTCCAATTGGTTTACCCCAATATGATAGTTCAACCGACACGAATAAGCACTTACTCCAGCTTGAGCATATGATGCAGCTTCATGGGCACAATGCATATTCATGCCAAAATGTTGGTCACCACACTCCAAGGAATAACACTTGATTGGTTTGCTCAGCTAGAGCCAGCATCCATTTTCTCCTATGATCAACTTTGTGACAAGTTTCTCCACCAATTTGCTAATAGAAGGCAAGCAAAACTCCCTTACACTTACCTGCATACAATGAAACAATACGAGAGAGAATCTCTTTTATTTGCCAGATTTAACACTGAAGTGCTGAAAATCGACAGTCCAAGAATTGAATTTTTGATCGATGTATTGTTCCTTGGTTTCAGGCACAAGGAATGTGCCAGTGCCCTGGTCAAAGATAGACTATGGTTGATGGATGAGCTACTAGACCTTGCAGAGAGGTATATGACCACGAAGATATGAATAGGTTGACTTATGAGAACCCTGAAAATGACAAGAAGAAGGGCAGTGAAAAAGATGACAGGCAATAGAGGGATGGCCATCGATCCCCCATCAAGAGGTTTCAGAACTACACCCTATTGAACACTGCCAGGAATGAGGTCTTATTCACCATTCAAGCTGATAACCTCCTCAAGAAGTCCAGAAAGTTGAATGAGACAGATGTTATGAGAAAGTCCAAAAAGTACTGTCACTTCCACAAACAAAAAAGGCATGATACGAAGAACTGCTTCAATCTCCAAGGAAAAATCAAATGACTCATTTAACAGGGGCATCTGAAAAAATGAATCAACAACAACTGGAATCAACGAAATTCGCACCGATCGAAATGATTTTCCAACTTTCCACTAGTGCATAGCCTATGTCTTTCTCTAATTCAGACCTCTCGCACCTCGAGCACCAAGGAGCTGAGAATAAACTAGATTGCCCCCTAGTTGTATCAATTGAAATTGCTAATTTTGAAGTAAGGAAGATCCTGGTCGACAACGATAGTTCTGCTAATATAATTTTCTTGTAAACTCTAAAGAGGATGAATTTAGAAAGCTTAAGTTCGAAGCGGTGCACACTCTGCTAGTCGGGTTTAGAGGATCCGAGGTCATTCTTGAAGTATCCATTCATCTATCTATCTCATTTGGAGAAGCACCCAGAAGGCGGACTCTTATGGTCAACTATCTAGTGGTTGACGCACCTTTTGCTTAAAATGCTATAATCGGAAGACCTGCATTAAATGACTTCAGAGTAGTTGTTTGGACCTACCGTATGGAAGTAAAATTCCCAACAACTGCAGCAATCGGAGAGTTACTATGCAATGTAAAAGAGTCCTGGCGATGTTACACTATTTCGGTCGAGACAACTGAATAGAAAAATCAACCAAAACTAAAACCTTCGGGGGACGACCCAATAACAGAACTCGAAGAGGGATAGAAAAATAAGATAAAAAAGAGAGGGGAAACAAGAGTTGAACCATTTGAAGAGTTCAAGACCATAGAACTCAAGCCCAAAAATTACGACAAAACTACAAGGATTGGGATTAATCTGGGGAGCAACATGGAATGCATGATGGTCGATTTCCTCAAAAGGATCATTGACGTTTTTGCTTGGAAGGCTGTTGACCTACAAGGAATCGACCTTATATCATTGTCCACCATCTTAATATGGACCCCTCATTCAAGCCCGTCAAACAGAAAACCATGACCTTCAATGCAGAAAGATACCAGATTATTGAAGAAGAGGTCAACAAACTTTTAGAGGCAGGCTACATTGTAGAAATTTAATACCCTATTTGGCTATGTAATTTAGTTCTTGTCCCTAAGAATGAGAGCAAATGGACAATGTGTAATAATTTCATTGATTTGAATAAAGCTTGTCTTAAAGACCCTTACCCACTGCCTCGAATAAATTTATTAGTTGCTTCAACTGTAGGTTGTGACCTCCTTAGTATGATGGATGCCTTACTGGGGTATTATCAAATTTTTATGGCACCTGAGGATAGGGATAAGACCTCTTTTGTGGTGCCCAATGTCTTGTACTGCTTTCTGGTCATGCCCTTTGATCTCAAAAATGCAAGAGCAACATATTAAAGATTAGTAAACTTTATGTTCAAAAATGAGATTAGACGAACGATGGAAGTCTATGTCGACGACATGATTGTCAAAATAGAAAAAAAAGAAAACTACTTAGCCAACCTCGACCATACTTTCTCGATATTAAGAGCATTTGGCATGAAACTTAACCCAACAAATGCACATTCGGGGAAAGAGGAGCAAAGTTTTTGGGCTACATATCAGTCAAAGAGGTATAGAAGCAAACCCGCAAAAGATGCAGACAATTCAGGACATCTCACCTCCTAGAACGGTCAGGGACGTGCAGAGATTGGTCGAGAGGATCATAGCATTGGGTCGGTTCATCAACCGATTAGCATGCAAACGTTTACCATTTTCAAAATCCTCAGGAATACAAGAAAGATCTGGTGGAAGGAAGAGTGTGACTAAGCCCTGGTCGATCTAAAGCAGTACTTATCCGTTCCACTAATGCTTGCAAAGCCTATGCTCGAGAGGTCTTGTGCATTTACCTAACAGTCTCATTGGCAGCGGTTAATTCGGTTATGGTGTCGACACAGCATGGCGTGGACAAATCAATATATTACATTAGCAAAGCTCTGCAGGACCCAAAGCACAACTATCTTAAGATCAAAAAATTTGCCCTCACTTTGGTCACCGCAGCCAAGAAGTTGAGGCTCTATTTCCACTCATACTCTATTGTTGTCCTAACAAACCAACCCTTAAAGCAGGTACTGTCAAAATTAGACACATCGGAGAGATTAACCAAATGGGCCATTGAGTTAAGAGAGTTCAACGTCACTTTCCAACCTCGAACAGCTATAAAAGTGCAAGAATTGACAGACTTTGTAGCCAAGTGCGTCGATCTCCCCACTGAGGTTGAACTAGATCTACTAGTTTAGTCTCTACATATTGATGGATCAGCGACTTCCACGAAAAGGGGAATAGGCATTTCTCTATGCTCCCCCCACGCTGAGGAATACGACTTTGCAATTAAACTTGACTACCCTATCACCAACAATAAAGCAAAATATGAAGCCCTTCTTGCTGGTATGAGGATGGCTATTGATAGGGGCCCTAGCAATTAGCAGCTATTATGGACTCTCAACTGGTTGAAGAGCAGTTCAAAAGGAACTTTGAAGTAAGGGAATCCACCATGAATAAATATCTCGTTGAGGTCAAGAAATTGCAACAGCGGTTTAAGAAATTCCCCCTCAATCAAGTCCCCAGATCAGAGAATGAGAGAGCAGATGCCTTATCCAAGTTTGCTAATTAGACGAAGGGTACTAGGGAAATAACTATCACATTTTTTATCTTAGACAAACCCACCATAATTGGCTTGGACCAGAATCACATTTGGGAGATCCAAGAATCAACACCCACCTAATAAGATGAATTTAAAGTTTATCTAAGGGAAGCCAAAGTGGCAGAGGACAAAATAGAGGCTCGAAGGTTAAGAGGTCGAGCAACAAAGTTTGCCCTTGATGAATATGGTCAGTTGTATAAGATATCTCTCTCTGTACCTCCACTAAGGAGTTTAACATCAGAGTAGGCCTTTGAGGTTTTGCAGGAAATCTATTCAGCCATCTACAGTAACCATTCCTAGAGGTGGACACTGGCCCACAAGGTCATTAGGCACAGCTATGTTTGGCCAACCTTACTAAAAGATGCAGTCAATTTTGCTAGAAACTGCCCATCCTGCCAGATCTACTCTAACGTCCCCCATTAGTCCATATTGACACTTATTTGAGTTCAAGTCACCTGGTCATTCGGCCAGTAGGGAATAGACATCGTTGGTTCCTTCTCGAAAGCTACAGGTCAGAAGAAGTACATGATAGTCGCAGTGGAACACTTCACAAAATAGGTCGAAGCAAAGGTTGTTCTAAAGATAACAGATGCCACCAAAACAAGTTTCCCATAGAGGAATGTCATTTGCCGCTTTAGTCTGCTAAAAGTATTAATATTGGACAATGGTACCCAATTCCAAAGTAAGAGGACGAGAGATTGGTGTGAAAGTTTGGGGATACGAAAGCACTTTGCCTCAATTGGCAACCTTCAGGTGAATAAGCAAACTAAGGTTACTAACAGAATTATTTTAGACCATATCAAAACTCGACTAGAGGGATCCAAAGGAAACTGGGCAGACGACCTTCGGGGTGTCCTGTAGGCATATAGAACCACTTTTTGAACTGCCATGGGGTACAACCCATACAGTCTGGTCTATAGTTCAGAATAGTGATCCCAGCAGAATTAATACAACATACAACTTGAGTGATTCATTACAACCCAATCAAGAATGAAGCTAAAAGGTAATTCGACCTCGAAACAACCAATGAACTACAATAGCAAGTATTCACCAAAATGCAAACGTACAGGTCAATCATGGCCAAACGCTATGACAATGGCGTAAAACCAAGAAGCTTCAAAGTGGGTGATCTAGTCCTAAAAAAGCTTGGAGTCTCAAAAAATATTAGCAAACTCGATCCAAAATGGGAAGGCCTTTACTCAATAGTCAAGATTGCCAAGCATAATTCCTACAAGTTAGCAGATATGGATGGGAATAAGTTGCCTCGACCATGGAATGCAGTGAACTTGAAAACTTTTATGTATAAATGGAGATTCTTTAGTCTCGATCTAAATGTTTATGACACATGAAATCCAATCTTCTTGAAAAATGCATTTTTGTAATTTCATTTCAAACCAGTGAAATCTATTTATCTTTGATCCACTTCTTACTTTCAAGTATAATCATGGATTCTAGCCTAATCATCTAATAATGATGGAATTGTTTAAAGTCAACGTAATAGTTGACTACAGATTTGGTTTCAAACTAGCCAATTGTTATATGTATATTGGCTTGAAATCTCAAACCAATCAACGCATCATACAAGATAAATTTGTTTAAAGTCAATCTTATACTCAATCATTATCTTCATTTCAAACTAAAGATGTGCATATTAGTTTTATAGTTTTATAACAATTCAGCTTCAAGCTCATCAAATAATAGTTTGCGTTGCTTAACGACCTTAAGGGTCGGCCAAACATTCAGAAAAGCAAAAGCAAAATAACAACAAGGCAATAGTATGAACTTAAAAATATTTGATATTGTATTGCAGAAACTTCAAAGTTATACAAAAAGTTACATGCAAACATTTATCATACCTCTCGAGGTACATCAAGTCGAACAAAATAAAAAAGTAATAAGCAAAAATAGGATCAGCATCAGCTCGAGCCTGCCCTTTCCCTATTGCGCCTTGAGCAGCAGTTGCCATGACCTTATCAATAGCCTTGTTGAGCTCATCGGTAGAGTCTATGGGCATGACCGTCGAGGGATTCTTGACCTTCTAGTCCACCACTGTAGGTTGAGAAGAGTTGGCATATTCAATCAGGAATATACGATCGATAGTTAGAAAGTGTACAGCAACATCTACTTTACTATCTTTCAGGTCAAGGGCGAAGTTGCCAAAGAACTCGAACTCTTTCCCCATCTCCATTGCTTTGGGATAAATTTGGGCCTTCGTCTCCTCAACTGGTGCATTCTCGTCGTAGTCTTCGAGTCACTTGTTTTGGAACACATTCAGTCGAGCCTTGTCCTCCTCATGAAACTGGTAGCCCAAAAACTCCAATAGCTTAATGGCCTTCTAGAAGGCCTCTTTGGCATCATCGAGCGCAAATACGATGCTAGCCTCCACAAAGGTAGGGCTCAGCAGAAACTGTTGCACTGCCTCCTTGCGAATGCTCGACAGCATTTTGAAAAAAATCATAAGCATATCGAAGGTTGCTGTTGTACCCCCTAGCTCGATCTGAGAGTAAGGCCTTTTCTACTTCTGACCTTGCCTTTTTTAGCAAGTCGTCCAAATGACGTCTCTCAAACATGGCAGTCAGCAATTCTACATCCTTATCCTTGACCTACTTCTTGAGCTGTTTGATACTCGACCTAAGTCTTAGAGAGGTCAGACTACACCTTTTGTAGTTCCTCTTGGTCGGCTAAGGCGAGCTCAACATTTCGATAGAAGTTGTAGCCCCACTGTTCGACTTGCAAGGAGAAAAAATTCGATCAAAACATGCATATATATAAATGTTTACAAGACAACACAACTCAAATAAAAACTTACCATGTTTGCATAGTATGTAAACACTTTCAGGGATTCGAGCTGCTCAAGCTCCAATATGTTTTATGGTTTGAAGGGAAGAGACCAGCAGTTAGCACCTTCAAAGATGCCACACCAGCCGATTTCGCAGCTACCATTAATGTTGTATTGGCAACTCTCACATTTACTCTGAACCTTGGGTTCTGAAAAGCGAGTAATAGGAATAATAACTCATCAAGTCATGGTCCAAAGAGGGAGGCATCGTTAGCTTTTCCCTTCTCTTTTTCAGCAGCAGCCCTTATAGGAGCAGAAGTTCGATCTTTTGTAGCTCTTCTTTTTGGTTGAGGCATTGGGCTGGAGACCTCAGCTACAATCATTTGAGCAAGTGAATGAGTGGTCGAAGGTGCGCATTGTGATGCAGCACCTTGGGATGCAACCCTCATCAAGCGGTCACCTCTCGGCACTCCTGTGTTTTTTGCTAGCGAGACATAGCTTGTTAATGAGTACTATTCATGATTTCTGCTCGATCTGAAGGAATGTACAAGTAAAAGTGAAAAATATCGATCAAAAACTACAAAAGAATATAAAAAATAATGCAAAAAAAATATGTCTACCTAGTCAAGCATTAGTTGGCATATTCAATTGAGCAGAGCCTACTAACACTAGATTAATTTCTACTATATATCCTGACGCCTCCATCACTCCAAACTCAACCAAATCTCGGACGAAGGTGTTATTCCAAGTCGGGTTCTCATTTTCTGACATCTCGACCTGACTCCTCAACCATCCCCTGGGAATATTAAAATCAACCCCACTAAGGCTACAAACAAAAATACCTCTTTTTCCAAGTTAACCGTGGGAAGAAGAAGGCATCACAAATATTTTTCGATGAGGGCAGGCAGTAAGCTAATAAAAATCTAACTCCTCGATACTACTCGACTTCTTGGTTATAGGGAGATGGAAAATATTGCTAAAGTTTAAGGAAGAGAGAGGCTGGTTGTATATCAACATTAGGATGACAAAACTATACAGGATTGAAAAATAATTAGGTAAAAATTGGGTAATGCACACCTGAAGTCCCATCAGCAGGTCAACTATAGGCTGCGTGATCAAAAATCTAAGCCCACATGTTAGAGCATCCTTGAAGATAGCTATGCATCCCTATGCATCCTATCACTTAGCCCAGGGATAATTAACTCGAACTCCATTAGAATGTGATAGGTGCGCCTAGTTAGCTCTAAATCATTGCTAGTGACCTCAGATACTATGTCACTCTAGTGGTCGGTCATGAATAACCTTCCCCAGGAAATTGGAGGTTGGCTAGCCTCCCCAGATGGGCCAGCAATCCCCTGGACCGCAACCCTTGCTTCGTTACCAACTCCCTCGCTCAAGCTCTTGGAAAAACTTGACCCCTTACTAGAAGACTTGATAGTCCTACTAGATGACTCACTCCCCCTCACAGTCGACCCTTCAGATGATTAAGTGGCCTTAGAATCATCCGACCTCCCACTACCGTCCCTAAAGACTTTATGCATGATTAAGCTCTTAAGGTTTGTGCAAAAGTTCTAAACTATACAAAAATAAAGGAAAAATTACGAAATGAAGAAGAAAAAAGGGCTTTATGTTTCTCGCTAGAAGCTAGGCAAGTGATCATTTGGAATAAGTTTCACAGAGCTTGACCTCTCACTGACACGATAAATGTGGTAAATGAAAAATCTAGTGCACTATTAATAGCCCTTAACCCAGGGGTAAATCAACAGGGCAAAATTATCGATTATCGAGCACTTATTGTGTAACCGCCCGTCAACAAATTTAACTGCTCAACGTAATGCCACATTTATTGCCACTAAACCCTAGTTGAAATTTAAAATGTGAGGTCGTTACATATTTATTAAGATTGTGCAGATCAGCTACTCCCCATCATTTTCTTCGCGAGCTCGATTAGGACTCGGGAGTGGGGGGACTCATGACATGGGAAAGTAAATCGAGCCCAGTAGGCCTAATAATAGTCCATAGGCCCAAGAATACATTAGGCTAGTTGACCAATATAAGCTATCAGCATTCCTATAGTCGACCAGAGTGTGGTCGAAAGAGTACAGTCTAGAGGCCCATGGCCAATGAGGCATCTTGGCCCTAAGAGGCTTTTCATTCAACCAGAGCATGGTGGAGAGGCCCACAATGATGGCAACACCTCAACTAGAAGAGGTCGGCTTGAGAGACAAGAAGGTTTCTCCACCAACGATCACTGTCATATTAAATGCAACTCCACCACCACTCTGTCACATTAAATACACTGACAGACGGCATGCCTCCACATTAAAGGATCCAGCCTCTACCGTACCATCAGCATGCCTTCGTATTAAATACAGAGATCTCATCTATATCCCAAAAGAGATGGAGGTGCGCCACCTGGAATAGGGTTTTCAGGTGAGGAAAGAGGAAAGACCTAAAAGGCCCTCATACAAAGAAAAGAGCTCTCACTGCGTAAGCAAGGGCAACACAGATATTTCAACCTCCCATAAGAGACTATAAATACCCCATTGCAGCCCTTCCTAGAGGTTTGTTCATTATAAATTTTACTCTCACTCTGCCGCTCTAAATTCTGGTCGATTATACTGACTTGAGCATTGGGGCTAGCTTGATGTGTGTTGATTGGTTGCAGGACTCAACCCGCTCCCGTCCTTATACTCACCGCCAGCCTATTTACTGGTCGACTATAATGGGCCAGAGCCCAATTCTTTTATTCTCATATCCAAGCATCATCAGTGTTATTTTATGGGAAATATGCATTGGACTTGGAGCATTTGAAAGCATCACTCTTGTCTCATAAATAACAGGAAAAGATAAACCAAGAGGTAGGAAAGAGTCTAGTTTGGTTGTTTGGAAAACGAATGGTAATAAGAGAGGATTTGGCGGTAGATCTGTGGATAGCATATCATTTTCATGGCCAAAGGAAAGTGTAATGTCTACTACAAATGTCATGGTAGTGATGACAATTTGGTAGCAGCATATGATGGAGATATTCTCATAGTCTCCATTCATATAGATACTTCTTCTGAAGATGATTGGATTTTGGATTTTAGATGCATAAAGCATGTTTACTCCAAGAAGAATTATTTGAATTCACTTCATTTGGAAAAGGTAGGTAAGTTGTCTTTGGTTCATGGTTCTATTTGGAGAGCTATGTGTATTAGAATGATGATAATCAAAATATTTATTTAGAGTGGTTTGTACTTTAGGTGGTGTGACATATATGCTAAAGATACAAAAATATTTAATTTCCTTGAGCCAAATAGACTTTGAGAGCTATGGGTATTCAGCTAGAGGTGGAGTCGTAAAAATCACACATGGCAGAAGGGTCCTAAGGAAATGAGAAAAGTATGATAATTTGATCCATCTAGTGACCTCAAGGGAGGACTGAAAGTGGAGCGCATTCTAGGGCGTCCAGGATGTAGATGGGTGTTAGAAAAAATCCAGCTAGGCAAGAGGATAGATCGAGGTCGTTCCTCTCTATACTCAACTAGTAGTGTTGACTGGGCTACACATGTGCATTAATCGAGATGACTTAGTTGGTATTAGGACCTTACTAATTTGGCATGTGCAATGATATGTTTAAAGGTCAATGGAATTTGGTATTTTAGTTTGCAGTGGAGTCATGAACAATTGCTGAGATGAGAAATCTTGTCAAGATTGAGATTGTTGGAATTTGACTCGATCTTTGGAGACCTTGTTTGACTAAGATTAGTCTTCAAAGGATTTGATCTCATCAATTTTTGTATTGTAGAATTAGGATTCCTTTTTGTATTAGGTTTTCTAATCTTAGGTGAAGTAGGCAAGTTATTTGATCTTATAAATAGAGGTATTTGTTTGAATACTTAAGAGAACACTTGTGGAACTCATGGGATAATTATTTGGAGCTACAAGTTGGGCAATAAAAAGCGGTGGAGTGAGTATTTTTTTGGTACTATGAAAGTAGTTGTACAAGGGGTTTTTATCTTGAGTTTGGGTATATCAAATTTAAAAGTTATCTTGTATTAGTAAAAGTCTCTCATAGTGGAAGAAAGACAACTCTTGTCGAGGTAGGCGGAATTTGCCGAACTACGTAAACATGTTTCTAATTTATTTTTCTATCTATTGGGTATTACTTTTTTCATTAAATTTGTGGTTGAAATTTGTGGATTTCTGATAAATTAAATCTCGTGTCTAAATTGTTTCTGCTGTCTGCTCGAACATTCACAATAATCATTTTATACATAATTCAATTTGATAATAGAGATGCAAAAACAATATCTCTCACACTTTAATTTGATTGATGACATGGTTGATGAAGCGATCAAATTCATGATCCATAACTTTAGTTTCACAAACAAAATTACGCTTTGTTTGAAGTAGGATTTGGGTAATTCAATTTACATCTTCTCGAGGTAGAGTCCTTTTCTAGGTGACTTATATAAACTTCTCCAAGAACTCTATTTTAGACGGTGTTTGGGTGAGTTTATAAGCTCTTTAAAACATCTTATAAGATGTAAATGTTTTAAAAGTTTATAAAATGTTAGGAAGTATTTGGTAATTTTTTTTCAAAAGGAGCTTTAAAATCCTAAAATAAGATGTTAGGGTCTCATAAGATTTTTTTATAAAAAAAAAAAAAAAGAAAAGGTAAAGAGACCATAGCTTATATTTTGACGATCTTAACAAGTTCCTTTAAATTTAACTATTTTAATTATAAAATTACCATTACTAATATCATATAAGCTCCAAAATCTAATTACTTCAATAATTTATTTAAAAAATAAGATATAACATCTTATACATTTCAAAAATATCTTATAAATTGTAAGAGTTTATAAGATCTTTTAAATAACCTTACCAAACACCCTCTTAATCAATCCAACTGTCTACCCCAAACTAGTGTGGAAGAAAGATGAAAAGTTGTTGCAACCTACAGGACCAACACTACAAGAAAATTTGCATTTAGTGAATATCATTATATAATGACATAAAAAAAAAATATGATGATAATCATAAAAGAATGCCACTATAATTTAATATTTGGTGGCATTTTATTATTAAATGACAAACAAAATAGTGATATTTGATTGAAAATCCCAAGATAAATATATTTTAAAGACATTTAACTAGTGTCACTAATATTTTTAGAAAAATGTCATTATTATTTAGTTATAGTATCATTTAAAAAATATATCATAAAGTATTTAGTGGCACCAACTAAGTGGCATTTTATAATACTGTAATAACACACAAAAATAGTACGGTGATAGTTGAAAAAAAAATGTCACTATAATAAAATACTTAATGACATTTGATTATTGGATGACATATAAAATAGTGACATTTAACTGAAAATGCCAACAAAAATATAATTTGAAGGTATTTAGCTAGTGCCACTAATTTTTCTTAAAAAAATGCTACTCATATTTATTTATAGTGTCATTTAAAAAAAATGCCACAAAATATTTAGTGACACTGATTTAATGAAATTTTATAGTTTAATGACACACAAGAGTAATATGGTGATATATCACAACAATACAATATTTAGTGGCCTTTGATTAAGAAATGACAAATAAAAATAGTGAGATTTGATTGACAATGCCAACATAAATGTATTTGCAAGGCATTTAAGTATTGCTACTAATTTTTGTCCTAAAAATATCATTCATATTTATTTATAGTGTCGTTTATAAAAGATGCCGTAGATTATTTAGTGACACTAATTTAACCTCATTTTACAGTATAGTGGTATACTAAAGTAATATAGTGATAGTAATAAAAAATACCTCTATAATATAATACTTAGTGGCAATTGATTAATAAATGTTATAAAAATATAATTTTATTGAAAGTACTAACATAATTATATGTTAATAGCATTTAACTAGTATCATTACTTGTCTTTTTGAAAAAGAATTCCACTCATAATTTAGTTATGGCGTGACATGAAATAAATATCACAAAAGTAGATAAAGTATAGATATATTAGTATAAAATCTATAAATTTATATCTTTTCATAATGAAATGATTAAATTAACTACTTGATATATTTTTAATGTTATCAACTAAATTAACCATATTTTGAAAGAAGTATAAACCATTTAAGTTTTTGCCCCTTTCTCTCCTCACCTGTACATTATGTTTAATCTCTCATATTTCTACAAATATATTCTTTAATATAATAATTGCAAGCATATATTAGGTAACTGAGAAAATATACTTTCGAAGTGTAAAAATAAATTAATATTTTTTATTATAAATATTGAATACTTGACAAGTATTTTGATGGTAAACTCATATTTTTCCAAATATATGGTTGCAAGTTCAAGTCTTATATAGAGCAATTGACGCATGTTATAGTATCATAGAGTAGGGTACTGAAGGCATATTAACATATCATTCAAAAAAAATCTTTTGTGATATTTAATTTATCATGTTATTTAATTAATTTTTTATGACATATTAGTTTATCATCTAAAGAAATCTTTCGTCGCATTTTGATAGCTATATCCATTTTATGTGGCAAGTTAACATATCATTTATCATTGTGACATTTTAAAATGTCATTTATTGTATTTTTGTGGCACATATTACTTGGTCATTTAAAGGAATTTTTGTAGTGTTTTAATATACCACTACATACATTTTTTATGTCATATTGACATATCATTTAAAAATATATTCAATGGAACTTTGACATGGTACTTAATGCACTTTTGGTGATATTTTAACGTGTCATTTGATTCATTTTTTATTTTTTATTTGTTTTTGCATTTTATTACTGTCACAATAAAGGTAAATTTATGACATTTATAACTTTAACTACACTATTACAAATAACACTTTTAAAAATAATATTAAATATAAAATTATAATTGCCACTATAGTATTATTTAAGTGGAATTTTTTACTGTCTTTTATACTTAATTTTATTACAGTGCGATTGAGGAAATCATCATCAACAGGTTCTCAACGATGCGGAAGGCAGAGCACAAACTACCAAAAAATACCATTTTTCGATGGACTCTTTGTGATGAATAATTATTCGTTTGCAATCTGCAACGAAAATTTATAAATCTTTTTAAAAATTTACAAAACCCGCATCCATCACAAAAATTATAAAAACTTATTTGCAACAGATATTTATCTTTGAAAACTAGAAAAAGATTTGTGAGGGAAGATATCCATCACAAGCTTAATTTTTAGATTTATTTATTTTGTGGAATCACAGAATAAGAAATAAATAAAGCTAGACAACTAATTTTGGAATAGATAGCAGTTATTTCGATCACCAAAACAAAAAAAAAACAAAAAAAGGAACAAAAGAATTACAAACTTAGTTTTGCAATAGAAAATTTTCATCGCAAAATTAAAATATATATATAAAATAATTAAAATACTTTGTGATGGAATTTTTTCATTGCAAAATTTAAAAATAAATAAGAAAATTAAAAAATTAAGATTTTAATGGAACTTTTTCATTGTAAAATTAAAAAATAAAAATTTTTGCAACGAATCCTGGTATGTTGTAAAATATTAAATAATAAAAATTTGAGACGAATTTTATCTATCACAAACACAAAATAGATGCCCTCCCTTCCCACTCGGTTTCCCACTTTCACTTTCCCTCCTGTTGTAAGATATTGTTATTTTTAGCTTGTGCATATATGAGTTTGTCCCACATAGGAAAAACGATGAAGAGTAATATTGTATATAAAGTATTTGTAGGACAACTAACTCAAAAATTTTTGAGGAAAAGTGTGAAAGCTAATATAAATGTGCATGAATTATTCTATAAGCTATTTGTTTTTTATTTATGTAATTATTTAAATATGAAATAATTATTTAATAATTAAATTATCATTAATTAATGAATAAAAGTAAAAATTGTATTCTTTTATGAAAAGGTTTAATTTTTTATGGAGAATTGTATCAGTTAATTTCAGTTAAACAGACGTACGTGTATTGATTCATAGTTAATGAATGTGCTGTTTCATTAATCATAAATGCACAAGGTTCTCTACAAATTTAAGATATCAAGAAAACGAGTTAGAAAATACTTTCTCAATTTTTGTTCTTTGCAAAAATAATAGTAGAAATCATAAAAGAAGATTCTGAAGGAATTTTTCTAGATTGCCAATTGCATATTTGATAGTTTTATTCTATCCTGGGGGTAAATTGCGTTACTAAATCCTTTGACAAAATCTTTTAGAGTGGTGGCAAAATTACCTTAAAGATACTGTCATCACGCAGCAAAGTCAAATTGAATTTACTTTTCCATCAAAGGTGTTCTAACACCTTCTCTCTCTCTAGTATTTCAGTATATATATATATATATATTTAATATATCACCTCTGCAGAGAGACGAGACTCTCACCTTTGTCTAGACTGGGGAGTCCTAGAAAGAGTTATACAGGTTCGCCCTAGAAAGATTGAATATCTGGGCAGTGATGGTATACTGTGGCTCCATACTGGGTCTTACTCCCCTCCTTTCACTCACTTTTGAATCAATAAAGTGAGTGTCAGGGAGAAAGATTCAGGTGGTGAACAGGCACCGGAACGCTCGTCTCACTGACGTTAATCTGAGATTAGAAATATGGTCCGCTCCCCTAGTATTATGTTTTAAAGCCGTCCTTTCCTTTAAGAGTCATGAATTGCCTCTATGCAAAGGCAAATTTTTGCCTCTATAAGAGGTAAAAATATTACAATAAAACATAAATGTTGGATTTTAACTAAAACAATGTGGTAATTAATATGCTTTAATCTTTTATAAGGGTGTTGATTTCTGCACTCCAAGGTTTACCTCCAGCACTCCATCTTCTATTCTTTTTTAAAATGTAAATGATTTAATTAGTCCAATTTATTTTAAGTTATATTCTATATTTTTTCATGGCCAAAACTATCCATTTTCACTCCAGCACCTTAATACTACGTGTTTAACTCTCTTCAACTTTTTTTCTCTGGGTAAATTCTAAGAAATTGTAGCAAACATGGATAATCAAGATAATGAAGAATTAGCACAATTCAAAAAAATAATCAAAATCATTCAAGCCTACAATATAGAAGATGACTCCACTCTCTGTTCAAGTATCATTGATCCTAATAATTGCAATTTTAGAGGTATTTATATTTATTTTGATTCACTATAGATTACATTTGCTAAATTTTTCTTTTATTAACGAAATTGAATGGGTTTTAATCGTTGATTGTTACTGCAAGATTTGGCAGTAGTCCGTTGCATCTTTTGATGATTGTGGCTTTTTGTTATGTCAGTCTAACTTCAATATTTGGATGATTTAGAATATTAATTTTGATGGGATGAATCTTTAGCAGCTTATTAGAATATAGCATTTTTTATTATTGATAAGTTGAACTTCATATTTGTTGAGCATTTCTCCAAAACAAAAATATCTTCCATTTACTATTAGCTTGTTTTGATAGAAAAAGGAGGACATTTCCATGAAGAAATTAGTCCAGACTTTACGTGGCAAATAACGTTTGTCCCTCTGTTAGGCTGCGGCAAGACTATCTGATTGTTGAAAACAATTTTTATATTTTTGTTTCCTATAGATTTTGATGATTTAATGTCTCATGTTGTCCTACAAAGAAAGTTCTTCTTGTATGTATATTTGTTGAAAAAAATTAAAAAAAATTGGATGTGAATATGTAATTCCAATTTAAATTTTATTTTTCCAGTGAAATTCAAATTAATCCAAAAAAAGTAATTTTAGTAGTTGTTAAATACTGTAAATTCAAAAGAGTTGAATACATTCTAAACAATATAGGATCAAAGACAATTCTTTTTTTTTTATGAGAAATTTGGATGAGTTTAAGAGGGTTAAACACGTAGTATAAGGTGTTAAGAGTAAAAAAGGGTAGTTTTGTCCATGAAAAATTAGAAAATATAACCTAAAATAAATTGGGATAATTAAGTCATTTATAATTAAAAGAATTAGAAGATGGAGTGTCGGAGGTAAACTAAGGAGTGCAGAAATCAACACCCTTTTATAATTTATGCAAGTCATTTTTAAAAGTGGTAATTGACTAGTAATTAGGAGTTAAGTTTAGTGATGGCAATGGGATGGGTCAAAACCCGAACCCGAACTCAACCCACCCCGAGTGAGATGAGTTTGGGGTGGCTTAATGGGGTAAGGGTTGGGGTATGGAGCATGTTTTCATAAAAATATTTGGAGTGGGGTACGGGGTTTATATACCCTGCCCCACAACCCCATCATATCATCATCATCATAATAATAATAATAATAATAATAATAATAATAATTTATCTTATATCTTTCAAGTTAAAAATAATGTTCAAAACAATTTAGGGTTCTAGTTCGAACTCAAGACCTTTGCTATACTCAAATGAGTAACTGACCACTACACCACAGACATTTTCATACATTTGTCTCAACAATATAATATATATATATATATAATATTTACAAATTAAAAAGTAATTATAATATTCTTATGTATAAGTTACTATTATTTTTAATTTTAAAATTTAACAAAAATAGCAATTATTCATTTAACATTTGTGTAATATTTATTCAATATAATAACGCACTGTATTTTTTATTTATAACTATTACTTTTAAATTTTAGGTCTATTTTATCATAATATATTATAAACATATTAAAAATAGTATATACATACTAATATGCATAGTGATAAATAGTTTTTTTATATATAAGAAATACTAATATTTATTACTATTTATAGTAGTAAATAGTTTACACATATATATGGTATATGTATATATACTTATACATACAAATTAATATATAACATTATTAATTATATTATAAATATTTATTGATAACTATTACTTTTAAATTTTAGGTATATTTTATCATAATATATTATTAACATATTAAAAATAGTATGTACATATTAATATGTATAGTAATAAATACTTTTTTTTCTTTTTTTGTATAATAAATAGTTTATAATAAATACTAATATTTATTACTATTTATAGTAATACATAGATTACACATATATATGATAATACGTATATATGCTTATACATACGAATTAATATATATTATTATTAATTATATTATAAGTATTTATTTACTCATAATACATGTATATATATATATTATTGATGTGTATATATTAATTAATTCTCATTTTTTTTCTTTGTATAAGAATATCATTCTTGTTTATTTCTTTGTGTATCTATATATATTAATAAATTAATGTTCAATTATATGGATATTATATAGAAATATTTAGTGGTTATATATTTGTATATGTACGTATATTTTTATATTTTTTATATATACATATATTATTATCAAATATATATATGTTAATAGCAAACACAATATTTTATTACTTATATAAGTGTTACATAAATTTTATGCTTACATATTACAAGAATATGCAAAAAATAAAAATTTTATATTTGTGACCGTTTATTACGTGGTGATCAATTAGTGACCGAACTCTTAATTCGGTCACTAATTAGTGACCGAATTAGTGACCGCTTTGTGCGGTCACTAAATTTAGTGACTGAAAAAAGAGTTCGGTCACTAATTAGTGACCGATTTAGTGACCGCTTTTCTTCGGTCACTGATCAATCACTAATCCGTCACTAATTTTTTCAAAATATTATATTTAAATTTATCATTAATCGGTCATTAATCGGTCACCAATCGGTCACTAATTAGTTACTGATCATTCAGTCACTAAAGCTCATTTTTTTGGTAGTGTTTTTTCTCATTCCCAGTCGTCAACTTGTTCACATCTCTTCTCTACCGACTCTTCAGCCTTCATTCAACCAATGTATAAAAATTTGGATGTTGTATTGTTGTTACTTTAATTCTACTCTTATTTCCTATTTTGCTTCTAAAATCTTATCTTGTTTGCATGGATTTTTCATTTTTGTATTTGAAATTTGAATTGTAACTGTTATCAAGTGGTTCTGATTTGATATTTTCATTGACTTATTCTAATTCCTTTAATTCTTTCCGAGTTGATGGGTAGAACCCGCCAACCTAACGTGATGAGGCGGGGCGGGGTATGCAGCTAGCCAAACCCGCTCCAAACTCACCCCATTGCCATCCCTAGTTAAGCTTGTCAAAAGTATATACCCATCACATATTTAACTGTCAGTATTTACATATATTCATATCAATAGTCTTGTGTTAAGTATTAAATTTGGGCTTATGGAATATATATTATCATCTAAGTTTGAAATAATATTATTTGCTACTTCGAATGATATTAACTTTGAAGTGATGTTATTTGTTGTTTGGAATAATCATAAGTATAGAATGATGTTATTTGTTATTTGAAATTATGTTAAGTTTAGAATGATATTATTTGATATTATTTCAAACTTAGATGATAATATATATTCCATAAGCCCAAATTTAATACTTAACACAAGACTATTGATATGAATATACGTAAATCACTACAAGAGAGCAGGGTTTTAGAGACGGAATCCGTCTCTAATACCTTATTTTCCGTCTCTGAATAAAATAGAGACGGAATAACTTTGTCTCTAAAACCATGGCTGAAAGCCTTGTCTTTGATTCAGTGGCTAAATAAATTCTGTCTCTGAATTTACAGACGGATCTATATCTGTCTCGAATCCGTCTTTAATTTCTAATATTTTTTAGGCAAAAATCCATCTTTGATTTCGTAGATCTTCTGTCTTTAATTCCGTTTGCAAATTTATAAATATATAAAATGAATCGTCTCTAATTCCATCTCTAACTCGGCTATTGATTTTCAAAATCCATCTCTCATTCCATCTCTAACCTCACTATTATTTATTAATGTCCGTCTCTAGTTTCGTCTTTGATTTTGCCTTCAAAGTTGATGTCATCTATTGATATTTGAACCTCTAATTTAATTTTTAAATCTAATCAATTTTCAAATTTATTTATACCCTTGATATATTTTTCTTTAAATCCAAATTTAATCCCAAACATAATAAGCTCATTATTACATTGCTATACATCAAATAACATTAACTTCTAAAGCAAGCACACTAACCATTCACAAATAACATTAATTCATTAAACACATTACAAAATGAAAAGAGCGTATTTTAACCATCCACAACAATTGATACCATGATCTTAGAATCAAATAAATGAGTTCTTCAAATATTAATCTAATTGTTGAAAATGAAAGCATTAGCAATGCCCACTGATATCTTGTTGCTCCTAGTATCCAAATCTACCAGAGTTGATAGTTTCTATAACCCAGATCTTAAACAACTTATAGATCACCTCTTTTAGCCTCTCTTTCTAGAGTGTCTTCTTCCTCTTCCAAGCCTCCTTGAAACTTAGTCAAACACCTCCCATATGCTTTCCTAAACTTAGTCGAACACCTCCGATATGCTTTTCTTCTGGAAAACTTTTCTTCTGTAATTATTGGCATCTACAATGCTAATAATTAATTTCTGCGCCAATGATCAGATTACTTCGGCAATAAAACATATTCCATATTCATCTTTTACCACTAATAAGTTGAAGGCAAGCCAAGCATACCGTTGTGAAACACCGCATTGAGATACCTATGAAATATATGATTGAGAAAGGTAAGATATTTCGATCAGCTTTATCTTTACAAGCTCATAATATATAGTGGTAATGTTGTTAAATTCTCTAAGCCCTACCACATGCATTGATGAATATTAAGAGTATACAAGAGATCCATATCCAAAGTCTGAAAAGAAAAGATGTTATTATATTAATTTCCTTAAAATTATGCTCAAAGAAATACTTATAATTATTCAATTAGCAACGCTAAGCACCGAAATAATTAGTGCTTGAAATCTATATCCATATCCATATCCAAATAGTTTACTAGTACCTTGAAATCTTTTCTAGTGCTCTATTTAGATACTTCTAAAAGTCAAAGTTACTTTCTTCAACAAAATGTGCACGAATAGAACGATAAGATTAAACTTAGTTATCAAGTTTAAAGTTGATTTAGCAAAAAAATTGGGGAATCTCTAATTAAAACACTAGAAAATTACCTTGATGAACCCATGTCAAAGAGTAAAATAGTGTACTATGTGAACAGATACAAAGAATTGGTGAAGAAACTAACCTGGTAAAATGCGTTAAACATCATATGCAAGTTCATATAATAGAAAATATTAGTCAGAGAATTATCATAAAGCGAAACTAGGATTACACGTGTCTTCTATTCACTCTATCAAATTTGATGTACTTGCAGCCTGCCCATGCTCTAAGCCATAGGTTTTGTGTAAAGGAATCCCATTCCTATGATATCCTATTCCTATACAGTGAACTAACTATGTGCATATCTAAGTGTTCCATTGGGAGTAATCAGTTTCCAGCCCTTTTGCCATACAAAAACTCTAAGCGAAAAGGAGCACCTGATCTTCACTACACAGGACTCTGCTGGGGGGGAAACAGAAGCACAAAAACAGGGGCATTTATATATCCTAAGCCAACAGTCCAAGCAACTCCCCAAAAAAAATCCAAATCTGGCTGTTCATAGTTGCAAAACTGAACCAGAAGAGAAACAGACCTGAAGACTGAATCATGATAAAAACTGTGCAACAAGAACCACTCACTTGAATCTAAAATATGGCCCCCTAGAGTTTCTCTTTAGTTACAATATTTGTAAACTCATGAGGATTCAAAATCTATCTTCCCTCATAAAATTATTAATATCGCTAAATATCCATATAATTATGTGTTCGATTTTCAAACAACGATTTATTATTGGAGTTAGCTTTTAAGTAAGCCGACTTAATATGGTTTAACATGTACTCAGAATATACGAATTTGAGAATAAAATCTTTTGGTAAAACTTTAAGAAAATCAATCCAATTGAAAAACAACACTTCTAGAAAGCACCTATATAATATCAACTATGTGCATAATAAGCGCTTCAATTCAGCTAATTGGGAACAAGACTATCTTAATGACCTGAAAACACACATATATATACACATGAGCAAACTTTCAATAGTTAGCACTACTCCATTCACAAATTTTCTGTATGTCCAGCTTCAGATAAACCTATGCTTTGTTAGCTCTTAACATTTTTTCTGTCTGTTGAAACCCTTTTTTTATTATCCTTTATACAAAATAATTTATCTAAGCCAAAAACAACCAAGGACAAGGTCTCATGGTTGGAGGCAGCTACCAGGTTGCCAAATCCAAGCATTAATGCATCTAATAAGTTCTTTTAATTATAGGCAAACTTAAAAATTGTTACTCTTCTAACTACATGAAAGTGATAGATAGATCCACTTTATCATAAATGATATTTAACATATATAAGAAAAACAAAATAAAACAAAACAAGAGAAGAAAAAAAGAAAAGAAACAGCAACAACTACACATTAACTTCCAAATGTAAAGCATATGGGGGGGACATGTAAAAATAAATTTAGCAATGCCCTGGTGAACTTCAGATATATGAAAGTATGCTACTGACAAATAGTATGCTGCCGGAAATATTATGAGGATATAACAAAACAATCTAACAAAGAATAAGATGAAGGCAATTAGATTCATCAAAATGGAATACCTATTTCATTTCTTCTAACCAAGTAGTAAACTCGGGTGGTTATTCCTGCACAAGACCAAGGTATATACATAAAAAAGTGTAAGAACATATTGTTGTATAAAAAAGTGCAACAAGCCTGATTTAATCTTTGAAGTGTTTTAAATAGAGCTTCCTCGTTTTTCTTTGACAACAACTACAGACAGAGAAAGAAAAGTGAATTATAGTGAGAAAACTTAGGAAAATAGGTTTCTAAATTATCCATGATCTAATTAGTACTATCCATTGGAAAGAGTAGAAAAGAATTACCAAAGCAGTATTGCACTCTCTGTGAAGTTATCCAAGCATTAATCAATGAGTAATTCTAAGAATTACCAAAGAACAACTGCTTAAAAAAGATTGTCATCTATAGAAATCTAGGAAATTAAACAGCATTTTCAGGTGATCATTCAACAATTAGATACTTAACTTTCAATATAGTTACATCTAAAATTAGTATAACACATTAAAATCCAAAATAAAAACTTCATAAAAAGAGAAAAAAAAAACTGAGTAAATCACCTTTAATCCGTGACTAACAGCAGCATCTATATCAATATGCCATTCTCCCGCTACCTCTTCACATGCTTCTCGTGATCTGACAATACAATGCTAGAATCAAACACTTCATTCCTCTCATTTAACCCTAAATATAAATGCATGCTTACCACGACTGTCCTCGATGCTCAGCACGAAGTACCTCGATGAATCTAGTGATGTGACATCAGTCACCCTCTGCTTCGAGTTGATAAAACAAGTCGTCGGAGTTTGAGTCCTTGATGGATCTCGCATTAGGTGTTGCACCGATCAGATCTTGTCGGACCAAGACGAGTTACTACATTTGTAGCTGCTGGTGCTGGACCAAGGAGGGATCTCGTATAAGGAGACTTCATGAACAACTAAGATCTGCTCGCCATTTCTCGATTTCAAAGCTTGACAGATTTTCTTCAATAAGAAAAGGTGTAAAGAGGAAGAAACGTGGGTGGATTCAATGATTAGGGCTTTATTTTTGGGATGCAAATAATGTGTTATTTTTAATCGATGATTTTTGTGAAGAAATAAAGAATTTTAAAATATTAAATCAGTCCAGTGTGTCCGTACAAATTAGTAATGTATTTTGTTATTTCAAATATATATAGTTGTAGTTTTATATATATATATATATATATTTTTTTTAATTTTATAAAATCAGAGATAGAAATGAATCAGATTTAAAAAAAACAAATTCAAATTTTGTCTTTATTAAGTTATGAATCAGTCTTTGAGTTAATAATTTAGAGATGAATTTTTTTTAGTCTCAAATCTTATTTGATAAAAAAAATAAAAAATTGGTGAATTAAAGATGAAATTTAGTTTTATCTCAGAATCTGTCCATAAATCCATTTGAGTGTTGTCATATATTATTTTATTTTATTAAATTAAGACAGAATTCAAATCTGTAACTAAAGTAGTCTCTAATTTGTAACTTATTTAGATAGAATTTGATTCTGTCTTTAAATTTGTCCCTGATTTGTGAAATTAGAGACTGAATTTTTTCCATCTCTAAATTTTCGTCTCTAAAAGTTTGTTCTCTTGTAGTGAATACTGATAGTTAAATGATGTTGAGTTTGGAATGATGCTACGTTTGCTACATTTGGAATGATATTGTTTGCTATTTTAAATGATAGTATTGATAAATGATGCGCTCAAATATATATATATATATATATATATATAAAGCAAAATGGTGTTCACTCCATGTTTCTTTCTCTTTCCCACATAGAGCATAATGTAGACGGTTTACTATTTTTTTTCCCTTTAAGCAAGTAAGACATTTTTCTTTCATATATGTAATTTTATAATTCTAAAATTCCTAATTAATTTTTAATTATTTATTTTGGTTACTGAAGTTTTCATTAGTAATTTTGACATGTTTCTATTTAGATAAAGAAATAATCTTTCTGACTGATAGATTAGGTAATCAAGAACCAATCAGAAAAAGATTGACTCCATAATTTATTCCAATATTTATGTAATCATTATTAAGGAGCTAATTATGTCTACATAAATTGGTTCCCCCATTCTATAGTTTAGTGGTTTTATTTTTTAAAAATCTATTGGTAACTGTTATCCTTCTTATTTCAATTATGATTAATAATTATTTTCCTCACTATGATGAGTTTATTTCAATTTGAAATTTGACATATATATCTTAATATATATACCTCTTATATTAAGTTTGGCAAAGCAAGTTTTAATGAACTTGTAAATATGTCTCTCATAATTAATAATGTTTGTTGAGTCCCGTTAATTAATTATGGTTGATACGACCTTAATTTAGGCTAAGTTAATAATATCATTTCATTTCATAAGTTCTTCTTCTTCTTCTTCTTCTTCATATGCAGTGCAACATCTTTTGAAATCAATTTCAAAAAGAAATTTATGAAATCCTCATTATTATCCCTACATAAATATTTCGATCAATCTAAGTCATGATAATTATTTGTTATTACTTATTTTATTATAATTTCCCATTGCACGTCAACACATTTTCACATATAACATATATTTTATCAACAATTATTTGAAAATTAATGTATAAAATTATATTAATTTAGGCTTTTTTTACTTTTCTATTTAATTCTGATAGATACTCAATATACATATATATGCATTACATGGATATATTACTTTTGTCGTTTTTTTTGCTGGCCATGTAAATATTTTCATATATCAAATCCTATCAATAATTATTTTAAAATTGATACAATAAATATATTAATTCATTATTTATAACTTTTTATTTAATTGTGATATACAAAGCTTTCAAACAACATACCAATCAAGAGAAAATATTCTCTAAAATTGCATATTTTATTTAATAAAATTTCTGCTAGCTTTTTAAAAATTAGTGTATTTTATGTAATATTTGTAATATTTATTCAAAAATGTCAACAGCTAAGATTAAATATAATAAATTTTTAAATTTAAAATTATTGCCTGATGGCACACACGAGTTAAAAGCTAGTGGTTTATGTAACATTATGTGATGGAACTTTCATGTTTTTTTCTTTGAATTAATACATTATTACCATTTTTGTTAGTCTTCTATTAGAATTTTCATAGGATAATACCAAGTTTGAATGATTTTCATTTTCTTACATAGAATATCAATATTTGTGTTTAATGTAGTTGGATGTATAATAAACTTTTGTCAAATCGAAAAGATTTTGCATAAGAATGTTAGTTGAGGTGAAAGTTTGTTGGATTACAAACCTTAGTTTTATAAAAATAGATAAATTATATGTCCTTGGTTGAATGTTAAAATGGGAAATTTTATAATTATGATAAAGAGTAAGACCATTTTTTCACATATGGGTTTCAACCTGATTTAGTAAGTTTTAAATTTTATTTTATCAGCTCTCGGAATTTTTTTTATTAAATTTATGAACTTTATGTCTTATTAATAATTTTATATATTATAATTGTCAACGTGAATTATTGAAATACTTGTACATTGATTTATATACAACCTTATGTTTTATTAACCTCATCTTTTAAGTATTAATATTTAAATGAATTTCTTTCTTTTTTCAGTTTTTTGCTGATGATGCAGACAACAGAAAATGTTAAAATAAGGAGGTGAGGTGCAAATCTACCAAAGTTGATTTATTTATGCCTCCACCTGCTAATACGATTACATACAGTCTTTCTTTTTGGTCCGCATCAACTATTCTTGTAGTTGTTTGAGTCCTAAAACTTTTTCAGCCACACCAGCTATAGATGCTGCAAGCCCATATAGTGGGACCACTCAAACTATTTAGAAGAGTTTATTTGGCCGCAACTCACAAGGAAAAGATTATATAATATTAGCTTCTCTTATATTGTTAATATTAATTTCAATATAATTTTTCTTTTTTTTCTTTTCTACTATCTATTATGTTTTTCGTTATTATTGCTTAAATTTTCATCATTAGTCCGTCATATATTTATTATTTACATGTCTATACTTTTCTATGAAGATATAGGTTTGTTGAGGAGTTAGCATGTGTGCAAGAGAATAGTGACATTGTAAAAAAAAAAAAAAAACTTTTATGGTATGCTGGAAGCACTACAAACAAATATTCTTTTTACTATGATTAATTATGTGTAGTAAGTAGTAATTAAATCAAGTAAAAAAACTATATTTGTACTATACTTTTTTTGCCGTAGGCATTGCAAATATGGTAAAAGTTTAGCTACACTTTTTGAGTCGTAATAATTGACTTTTGGTATGAAATTATTTTCAATTACCACAAATTTAATGTATGGTAAAAAGCTATCAAATATACTACTCTCTTGCACCATAATTAAAAAAATGTAGTATGTAGTAATTAATTGTCACACTTCGAAAAACATAGTAAATATTTAAATTATTTTTTACCATAATTAAATATAGTAAAAATAAATTAATTTAAGGGGTTTTGACAAATTTTACTAATTATATACTTTTTTTATTTATGTAAAACACACACACATTGGGAGTTTATTAGGATTCAAACTCTTCATCTTATAATTATGTGTGTGAAGGTGATGTCATTAGGCCAATTGCCACTTTCTTATTAATTAGCTACTTTAAATATATTTAATTAAATTATTAATTTTTTTAATAATAAAAAAAATTATTAGAGGCAAGCATTTATTGTGCCAGCAAATTTGGGATTTTCTTAAATTTTGAAGGACTTTGCTAACTAGCTAAATTAATATTTTTTAATTAATTAAATATTTTTAATAACAACAATTGGAGAAAAATTTTCGTTTTACATCTAATTTTATTAATTAAAACCACAAGTAGTTAGAAATTTTTGGGGGAGTTTATTTGTTAATTTAGAATTTAATTAATTAATTAATTATTTTTTATTAATGAAAATTGAAAGTAATTTTTAATTTATCTTGAATATTATTTATTCAACCTTGCTTCGGATATATTTTTTCTTCTTTTTTTAGTGAAATTTTTTTGATTTAAGATCTTAATCTTTGCCGCCAATTTTTTACAAGTTTTGTTGTTTTTACTTCACTAATGAAAAACCATGTTTAATTCATTAACTTTTTTGTCATAGTTTATATAAAATTGTAGTAAATATAATATATTATTCACATCATGTAAAAATCGTAGCAAATAAATATATTTTTTACCACGATAAGATGAAGTATAGTATTTATTATGAATTTTACCACATATTTAGAATTTTATACTATAATAAGAAAATTATAGTAAATAGTCCTTTTTTATTATATTATTTTTAGAGAAGTAAAAAATATTATAGCAAAAAGAATATATATATATATATATATATCTTCTTTTAGTGAAGAAGATTCTGAAAGAAATTTCCTAAAGTAGCTATGACCATATGGTTTGGACAGTTTGTGGTAGTAATTATTAGTTTTATAACTTAGGTATTTTATTTTAGTTTAACCATCTTTGAAAGGCAACAGTTTGACTTGTTTGAAGGATTCTTGCATATTTTTCAAAAGGCATATAGATCGCTGGAGGATGGCAGGTGGGAAATCCACAAGTTACTTGGGCACCATGATTCAGACATCCTTAAGAATAATTTGTTTGAGCATGTTCATCGAATAAAATAATTTAATTGGATTGGAGATGAGGTCATGAGGTATGGAAGATGAAAGATAATTTTAGAAAGATTAGTGCTTAAAATAAGTTAATCGAGCACTAGATTGCAGTGGTAGGACATCCTACGTCATTAGGGTGGTTGTAATTCACACATAGCCCATAAAGATAGACTGGTAATTTACGATAAATGCATCAACATTTAACTTTAGTTATAATTACTTACTAATAAATGTCAATAATTATAGGAGGATTATAAGAATTGTTATTATGACTGCTGAATTATTAACGAGATCGCAATAAAGATATTTTATATTTCCAAAAATAAAAATAAAAGTTTACTTATATATTGTATTAAATATATATTTTATATAGTAATTTAAAAGCTGATTAAATAAAAATATTTTGTCCATAGTTAATTACCTTTTCTTATTTATTTTTTTAATTTTACAATTTAAAAAACCTATATATATATAATCTATAAATTAAAATTTAGCAACTCTTAATACTCTACAATTTCTACAGTCAGGTTATATAAATATTCTTCAAATTTTAAACTTTTTAAGTGAAATCTCCATCTTATGTTATTAAATAATAAGTCTTCTTTTTTAAAATACTAAAAGACTTTTTTATGTAATTTAATTACATGAAAAAAAATGAATATCACTAAAAAATAAAAATAGTTGAGTAACTAAATTTATTTTTGGTGTACTTGGCATGTAGTGAGGGATTTTATTTATATAAAGAGACATTTCAATGGTGAGACAGATGAACAATGTATAATTTATTTCAAATTCTATTGGCAAATAAATACTTCGTGATTCGTATACGTTCTCCATTGTCCATTTAAGTTCTTTGTTTATTCATCTATCAAGACATAAAAATCGCAACTATTTCTTGGATAAAAAAATACACTTTTGAAGCCCTTAGAGAAATAATGAGAAAGAAGTCATGAATAAGGAAAATATATTTTTAATTAAAAATTTACAAAAAATACAGTTGTATTTTGAATTTTATTTAATAAAATTATTTTGGCATAATTAATTTTTAATTTTAATATTTATTTTATTTGCACAAACTTTTCATGGGCATCCATGATTCAAACATACAAATAAATAAATAATCTAAAATTTCTTAAATAACAAGATACAAGTGGTAATACATAGTGTAAAAATGCACCAAAAAATAGTGAATAAATGAAATTTGTATAAAGGTAACAAATAGTTCACCGAAAATAAAAGATAAAAAATAATTACACATATTTATATTTTCTTATTCCTTTTAATATTCATAAGTGATAGTCATAATTTTTTTTAAAATTTTATAATCAATATTTTTACAAATTGAAGTTAGTTATATCATAAATTGAGTTTTCTAAATTTCCTTTCCTTTTCTTGTTTTTGAATTAGATAATTCAGATAAGAAAGATTTGTGAAAAAGAAAAACAAATAGTGACATATGATCTTATATATATATATTTTATATATGTAACTTGATTTTTATTTTGTATAATGTATATTTTTTAAAATGATTTAATACAATATTCACCTTCTATTTGAGTTGTTTTTCTATCGTGTAGTAGGTATTTATGTTATCAATATTATTCATCATTTTTCATCTTTTTAGGCATTATATTTTTATTATTTTGTTTGAGCTATCTTATATTTATTGAATTATTTTCTGTTATGAAAAATATAAGTGTTTTTGTATTTTTGCATTGAGTAATTATAGATGTGATGATTTGTGATTAGCATGAATTTTCATTATCTCTAATATCCATGTACTGTGATTTCATGAAAAAAATTTCAATGTTGTACCATGTATTTTATTAAAAAAATATGTCATTAATTAAATCACTTCTACACAAAATTAAAATAATATATATGTAACACCTCTAAAATTCAATATTTTAGAAAATTGGAAGTTTGGGGGTTAGAATTTCAATTTTTAAGGATTCAATTAACACATTTTCTTGACTTAAGGGGTTTGCATGGAAGAACCATAGTCATCGAGGGCTTGGGAGCAATTCTCAGAATTTCTAGGAATCAACTGAGGAGTGCTCATAATTTCAGGGACTAAATTGAAAAATAGGAAAATTGGATTTAAAACCAAACGGGTAGCTTTTCCTTCTCCATTTTCCTTTCTTTCTTCTTTCTTCCTTCTCCTTTTTCTTTCATTTCCTCACCGCGACAGAAACTTCCCGGCGACCCTCTCATCGGCGACAACTCACAGCACCTCACCATCCAAACATCTTCCCCTCACCTTCCGACCACACTTATACACACACATGCACCGTTGATGGGCATTTCTCCTCCGGTGGTGAGAAGGCAGAAGGAAACCCACCTCGCGGATTCAATGGAAGCCGGCGGTAGGGAGGTCTGACCGGAGTTCTGGGTGGATGGTTGGAGAGCTCTCAGCACGGAGATCATGTTGGTGGCCTTGCATGGGAGTTTTGCACTGCGGCAGTGATGGCTGAGAGTGATCGGAGCGCGGCGGAGGAAGCCATTTTTGAAGGCTGTGAAGCTCGATTTTGGTAGCTATAGGCCGAGAAATTGAGAACCGAGGGCAGCATTGGATAACTCTCATCGAAAGGTGAAGAACGGTAGTAGTTTCAAAACTTTCCAGTGGCGGTGGCGCGGCGGCGGGGGGAGGACAATCTCTTCCTCTTGACGTGACAAACGAAGTGGCGGGTTGGTTCGTGAATCCAAGGTCCCATTGCGTAGTTGTGGTAAAGGATTGAAGAAAGTTGTTGTATATATATTTATGTACGTGCATATGTATATTTTTCTTATTGAATTTGTACCCATGCCAAGAACAGAATTTGGGGATGATGATATGCTATATATATGTGTTGGTTTCCCATGCTATGAAATATGGATTAAGTGGACCCGGACTTATGCATAATGCCAAAACTTGGATTTAAGTAGTATTAAGGATTATATTATAAGATTTAATGGCATTGATTAGGAATTGATTATGTAAGGATTAATCATATGGTGTGATTTAGGATTATGTCCATGACCTTGAAATAGGAATGAGATACCGTATTAATCGATAAATTAGTGATTCTGAATTATTAATGGTATAATTGTGATTAATAGAATTAAGTATGGATTTTGATTATAAATATTACTTTTTGGTTAGGTAACGACGAAGTGGGTCCCACGGACCAATAGGCTGCTGACCGTGATAGCACTTCTGAGATTACGGAGGTGAGGGTCTGCCAATCTGGCACTTCATTTCATTTATCGATATTTGTGATAAACCCCTGTGCGGGTTACTGTTTCTGAACTGACTGTACTGTTATTGAAATCTGTGATCTGTTAAGATCTTTGATATTCTGTTATTTGATTCGAACACCCCTGTGAGGGTTGTTTCTGTTCTTATTCTGTTTTCTGTTGGTTCTGGGGCCCAGAACATTTTCTGACATATGCTATATGTTCGTTCTGTTATCTGTCCTGCTATCTGTTTGTTCTGATATCTATACTGTCCGGTACTGTTACTGTTTGCCCTGTCGGCACTTCTATACTGTTCTGAATTGTTTGTACGTATGATATGTCAAGGGCTATTCCCTGAGTATTTGTAAGTCTGATACACTAGGGGCTATTCCCTGGGTATTCAGTTTGTCAGCCATATGCTAGGGTTATTCCTAGGTATGGGTGATGTGCTAGGACTATTCCTGGGCATCTACTGTCTGTTTGTTTGTGATGTGCTAGGGCTATTCCTGGGCATCTACTGCTATCCTTCGATTGACATCTGTTATCCGTCCGTACTGTTATCTGTTGATCTGATATCCGACTGTCTATTATCTGTTACCGATCTGATATAGTTGTTCCCTACTGTAAAGCGTGACTTGCCGATATGTTGTTCCCTGTTGTAAAGCGGGACGTGCCGATATGTTGTTCTCAGCTATAGAGTGGGATGTGCCGTTAAGCGACTGATATGATTTGTTAGACTAATTCGATTGATCTGATATGTTGTTCCCAGCTGTAAAGTGGGACGAGCCGGTATGTTGTTCCCAGCTGTAAAGCGGGAGGAGCCGATATGTTGTTCCCAGCTGTAAAGCGGGACGAGCTGTTAAAAGACTAATATGATCTGTTAGATTGATTCGATTGACCTGATCTGTTTATTGATTGATTTTGATTGTTTCCGGACTGATTGACTGACTGCATGTTTGACTGACTGACTGACTGCCTGCCTAATCGACTGTTTGACCGTATTCTGATATGTTCTGCCTGATTGTTGATTTGCAGTCTGTTGAGTTGATTCTTCCTCAATAGATTCCTTCTATTATGCTTACAGTTATCCCTCACTAAGTCCTTTGGACTTACCCCCCTCCCCCCTCCCATTTATTTTGATTCTCTCAGACAGGTTCTAAGTGAGGAATTTGGACTCCAGGCTGGACATGAGTATGTTTTGTAATAGATCAAATGTTGAATGTATATATAGAAATTGTCTGATTGCTAAGTATGGATTTGAGGCATATGATACGTTATGATGATATGGATGATTTAAGGATTGTAAATATTTTGTTGTGTAAGAACATGAATCTTGGCCTTTACTTTATAGTTTATCGAGTTTGTTAAGTTTGAAATTCCGCTGCTTCTGATAAGTTGAATTGGAGATCTTGTGGCATGTATTTGGTTATGTGTGGTATATTACAGGTTTGTTTTAGTTTGAATCCACTGCTATTTCTAATGAGTATGGAATGTTTGATTATGGGCCTATTGAACTGTATTTTAGGTTCAGAATTATTGAATGGAACGTTTTGATATTTCAGCTTTGGGTTACCCAGAGTGGGGTGTCACAATATATAAATTATATTTTTAATTATAATTAGCTCAATTCGTGTATGGCATAGGAAGCATGCTAGTACCCACACGCACGCATAACAATTTTTATATACATTCTGGTATATCTGTTCATGTATATTTAGTTTATTTCATGGATAAATATATATTAAATCTTTCAGTAAATATCTTTTAATATATATTTCAATTATTACGTAATATAATAGCAATATAAAATATGTAAAAATTTAATGTGGCACTGATTTGGAAATAGTTTAGGAGAAAAAAAAAGCATTTATAATAAAAAATATCTCATCAAAAATAAATTAAATAAATTTTTATTTTTTAATATTCTTTGATATAATTTTTTGAAACATATTTCCTTGAAATATACACAAAAAATAAATTTATAAAACTAAAAGGGTACCATTGAGAAAATAAAATTATAAATTAAAGAGTTCCGAACGATTTAACAGTAAAAGAAAACTTTTAAAAGAGGGAGCCCATTCAACCGACAAAATATTGCCTTGGATTGAGTTGTCTCTTTAGACAATTACAAGATGGGTAAGGTGGGCCTTTCTGTTTCTGTATGAGAATTGGAAACGTACCTGTTGCCACTACAGGTAGTTTGGTTATGTTTTATTTTTATTTTCAATTATTTTTATTATTTTGAATTGAATTATCAATAACTTATTATCATTTTTATCAGTATTTCAACTCATTTTTATCTTAAAATTAAGGATGGCAATGGAGCGGGTTTGGCTCACTGATATGCCGCCCTGCCCCAAAAGACCCTGCCTTGCCTCATCCCATCGGGTTGGCGGGTTCAACCCACCAACCCGAAAAGAATTAAAGGAATTAGAATCAGTCAATGAAAATATCAAATTAGAACCACTTGACAGTAATTACAATTCAAATTTCAAGTACAAAAATAAAAAAATCTATGCAAACAAGATAAGATTTTAGAAGCAAAATATGAAATAAGAGTAGAATTAAAGTAACAACAATACAATATTCAAATTTTTGTACACTAGCTGAGTGAAGGCTGAAGAGTCGGTAGAGAAGAGAACTGAACGAGTCTATGACTGGGAATGAGAAAAAATTAGTAGAAACTGGAACCCTAAATTATTTTGGACATTATTTTTAATTTGAAAGATATATAACAATAATAATAATTTTAATAATAAAAATTATTATTATTATTATTATGGGGTTGTGGGGCAGGTTGTAGGTCGCGGGGTATGTAAACCTTGTAACCCGCCCCAAATATTTCGGTGTATAAAAATTATGCCCCATGCCCCAACATGTACCCTACTAAGCCACCTAAAACCCATCCCATTTGGGATGGGTTGAGTTCGGGTTAGGTTTTTATCCGTTCCATTACCATTCCTACTCAAAACATATTTTCTAATAACACACATATTTTCTCCCAATAACTTATATATTTTCTCTCTATTTATCATTATTATTATCTCTCTTCACCTACAATCTACTAAACTCTATATAATCATTACTTTCCCAATATACTATTCAAATATAAATTTATTTTAAATTCAATTACTCTAACTAACTTTTTAAATTTTAAAAATATATTGAAAATAAAAATTAAAAATAAACACACAACCGAACTCCATGTAACTTCTTGGATTTTTCATTTTTTCAAACGCTTGTAGAGCCACCGGCACATTGTTAATGTCAATTCTCCTATGGATTTTGATCAATTCACTGATTATTTGGATTTTATCAATAATGAGAATTCGAAATATCGAATATTGATTAATTAAAAAATTTCAACTATTGAAAATGATTCAACTATTTGGACCCTTCCTTTCTTCAAAAGAAAGAAATGGTCCTAATTAGAGGTGTCAAATGAGCCGGGCCGAGCCAGCCCGGCTTGTTTAACAAACGATTAATGGCCGTCCCAGGTCGAGCTGAGCCGGCTGGCGAGGCCGTTCATGGTCCAGACCGTGACGGGCTGAAAATTGAAAAGTTCGGCTCAGCTCAAAACCAACCCAGTATATAGGTGAGTCGGTTTATATATGAGCCGAGCTAGGCGGTCCGGCTAGCGAGCCGGCTCACGGGTTGGCCCGCGAATTTCTTTTTTTTTTTTTTTTTTAAAATGAATTTAAAATTTTGAAGTTTTTATATTTATGTGTTTATTATTGTTTTTTTCAACACTTATACTTTTTTAAAAGACTTAATAATTTATACTTATGTGATTTTTAATATTTTACAACATTTAAATTTTTATAAAAACTTAGAAATTTATACTTATATTAAATTTTTTTTACCAATTATAATTTTCCAAAAACACCACCAAATAAGGTGGTGAGGGGTTTGGCTGGACCCCTCTACCCGTCATTAATTTAGAAAAAATAATTATATAGAGGTGGATTTGACCAAACCTCTAAATGAAAGTACATAATAATAACAAAAATAAAATAAACAACTTTGTAATATCTAAACATCTAAACATGTCCAATGATAAATCGGTCGTTCACTCAAGTGATCTAAATCGCTCTCGAATTGAGATGCGATGGTGGACGCAGTTTCATGCTATTCTTCATCGTCTTCTTCAAATTGAGGCAATATGGTCTTCACCTTTCTCAAATTTTTTTTTTATAATTTATAATTTATATTTTAAAAATTAAAAATTTTGAATTATTGATTTATACATTTATAAAGTAATTAATTGTAAATTATACATTCTTAATTATAAATTATAAATTTATAATTTTTTAAAATTAATAATTTGTAATTTAAAAATTATAAATTTATAATTTATAATTTAAAAATTAAAAATTCTTAAATTTTTAAAAATTATAATTTATAATTTAAATTAAAAAAATATTGCGGGCTAAGCGGGCTAGCCCGCGAGTTGGGCTAACCCACGGTCTACGGGCCGAGCCGATCCCAGGTTGCAAAATTTCAGCTCGAGATGGGTTTTCAAGCGAGCAGGTCCAGCCCAGCCCATATTAAAAAATTAAACGAGCCAAGTTGGGCCAATTTTTTTTGCGAGTCGGCCCAAGCTGGGCCGGTACGCCCGGCCCATTTTGACACCTCTAGTCCTAATGGAGATACAATTAAGAAAATATTTGGCTAATCTTATTTAAAAGGTCTTATAAACTCCTACATCTTATGAGATGTTTTCGGAGTTTATAAAATGTTAGATTTTTTTTTTAAAAAGTAAGTTCTTAACGTGCTTGGATAAAATAATATGTTTTTTTTTTTTTGGATAAAAAAAATATGTTGGAGTTTATAAGATGTAATAATAGTATTTTTGTAATTGATATGATTAAAATTAAGCTAGCTTATTAAGACCTTCAAAATAAGTTAGACACTCCTTACTTTTAAAAAAAAAAGCTTATAAGCTCCTCATATCTTATTTTAGATGCTTATAAGAAATTTTTTAAAAAAGTTTACTAGACACTTTTTTTACATCTTATAAGCACTTAAACATCTTATAAGATATTTTGAGATGCTTATAAGTTCACCCAAATACCCTTGAAATGTCTTTTTTAAATATTATGAATGTCCAAGCTATTCACACAACCTGAAAATCAGATGACAAGTCACTTTACTAAAAAAATATGAAAGTATTTATTTTAAAATTGTTCCATAAAATATATTTTAGATATGATCATCTTGAGTTAAATTTTAGTAAGCACATTTCTTAATAATATGGCATGAACATAGCTATATATGGTACTTGGTACTTGTTGAGTGATTAATCGATTGAATAACATTGCTTTTTTATATATAAGTATGAAGTTTGATGTTGGAACTCTTACAAATTTTTGATGTAAGTGTATGCGTAAGATAAAAGAAGGATATGGTACTTAAATTTTGGTGAGCTGATCTAATATTAAATACAACACAAATTGATATAATAATTTGCTGTTAACTTGCAAGTTATTATTATCATGTCCATTTTTTACCATCACATTTTATGAAGAAAACCAGTTTGGTAAGATCACTGTGTGGGGATGCAAATTCACAAATTGTAAAAGAAATAAAAAAAAAAATAACATCAAATTAGACATAATTTAAATGCAGTCTCAACTCGACAAATAAAATTTAAATGTCAAGAATATCAAGAATTTCTATTTAATATGCATGGATATGTATATCGAGAAATTTATTTTAAAATGTAATTTCAAATTAAAGGAAAGCAGCAGAAAAAAGAAAAGAAGCCCAGCTTCCGTCATAAACTAACAATTTAAGACGTGTGTTTTATGAGAAAAAACGTGTTATGCGATGGTCCAGTACTTTTAGGAAAAAGAAATGTCAACAAGAACAAATACTTTTGTCAGTGGGTAGGGGCCTTCCTGTGGACCATGGAAACGTTATCTTAAATAATTGACAAATTACCAGAAACGATTACTGACAGCGGTCCCTCGTACTATTAGTCATTTATTAATAGTTATCAAATGATAAAGAAAAACAACCATAGTTGAATATAATACAACACTGATTAATCGTTTCAAGTTGTGCCACGTCAATAGTCCTCCCACCGTGTAAGTAGCCCCCCTCATTTTTCCTATAAATTAACTCAGACAAAGAGCTAGGGGTGTAAACGGATTGAATACATTATTTTTCATATTCGTATTCGTTTAACTTTTCGAATATTTGAATACGGATACGGATTTGACGGATATTTAAAAATGATATTCAAATTCGTATCCATCGGATATCGGTCAGATACGAATATATCCGTATTCGATTATAATTATTCAGATGCATTCATATTTTATTAAATTTATTTGTATTTGAATTATTATTTTATATTCATATGCGATGATAATTATTTAGATATCTATTTATGAATATTCAAATATGTGAATTTATGAACCTATAACAAATGCATATTTTAATTAATAGAATGAACTATATAATTTCATTAAAACGAAAGCAATCAAACAAATAACATAAGTTTTAATTAATAATTGACTTTATAATTAATTATTAGTACTTATTACTAATAATACTGGCATTTGAGTATATTAATTATAAAGTCAACCAACAATAATTATGTTGATTAACTTAATTCTTCACTTTTTTCTCTATATTACAATAAATTTTTAAATTTATTCTTTATTCTTCCCAATTCTTCAATTATAATTTATATATTTACATATATGTATTATGAGATTTTAATTGAAAATATAAATAATATATTATTTAATAAATATATATTCGAATCGGATATTAAACAGATCGGATACGCATTTACCATATTCGTATCCATTTATAATCGGATATCTACTAATTGGATACAAATAATGTCTGATTTAAACGGATGCGGATAAATTTTGTATAAACGAACGAATGCGAGCGGTAAACGAATTTTCGAATATTCATTTACAGCCCAAGATAAAGCATCATTTCCTCTGTCCACGAATATTTAGGATCGACAGCAAGGACTTCCCTTCACGTTTTTTAATATTTAAGTACTTCTTTTATAGTATATCTAATTATATTGGCTTTTCATATCATATAATGTATGCTGGGAAGCACTAACATACTAGATGAAATAATATATTTATCTTGCAATAAAACTTAATGTTGTAACCTAGAAAGATCAAATAATAAGGTTGAGAAACAAAGGCAAAGTAATTCAATAAAAATCACACAAGATTTATGTGATTCGACGATGTGCCTAATTCACCCGACAAATATATAAATTTATTGATTTCAAATCAAGTGCCAAGTACAAATTTAAGTTTCATAAATCTCACAAGAATACCTAACACTCTCGTTCTAGCCTCCGTTCTAAAGAGAGAATATCTAAAACAGTCTATAATCACTTTTCTAAGGTTCATTTTAACAATCCTAGAAGAAAATGGGGTTTAAATACCAAAACAAATCGCAAGACAAGCTTGGACCTTGCGCACAAGATTTGAGACCCAGCGCACGAAACTCACCTTGGACAATTTGCGCCGTGCCAGGATGCACAAAACTTGCGCCCTAATACGATATTATAGTTTGGCTTGTGCCAGGGCGCATAGAATTTGTGCCTTAGCGCAAGGTTCCAGAATACCTTGCACCAGGGCGTGGCCAGCTTGCGCCCTAGCGCATGTTGCGATTTCTCTTACCTAGAGTTTGCACCCCAACGTGACTCCTTCGAGCCCTGGCGCACAGTGTTCTGCCCATGTGCGCTGGGGCATGCTCCAACATCATGTCTCGCCCGATTTCGCACCATTTCTTTGCTGCTTTCACTGTTTTTCACCATTTTTAGCTTAAATTTCAAGGCACACTCAACACTTAAACAAATCTCTTGTGAGATTTATCTATTATACAGGAATTTTTCTGAATTATAACCACTTTTCAAAAATACAGTGTACAATACATTCTTTATAATTACTAGCAATTGGCCATATCCGATGCATGTGTTAAAACTTTTATAGCATTTTTATGTGATAACAATATTTATTTATTTTTTATATAATTTAATTTTAGTTTAATAATTTTAATATATTTATTTATTTTTCATAGATAAAAATTAAAAGTTGTGATAAAATGGTAATTGTAAGCATAAAAAAGATGAGTTGTAAATGATAGTTATTGTATAACTTTCAATCACTAAAATTTTTAAAAAATAAAGACATTTCAAACAAATCATTCAAAAATACACCAAAATGGGACATATGCTATTAATAGTATAGATTCAAAAAAAAAAAAAATTATATAAAAGAGTACCTTAAACATTCCAATATTCTAACTATAGCCTTCAATTACTCTTATCATATATAAATTTATATGTCTAAATTTTAGCATTCGATTATTCTTATAACATATAAATTTATATGTCTAAATTTAAGCTTAGGTTAGTGATAGTATACTTAAATCCTAACTTTAAATTTAAATTTGGACTCGTGTACTTCTTTTACTTAATTTTCCTCTTCATAATCATTGGGAAAATGTAATTTATATATAATGATAAATGTAGATATTAGGATTGAATGTGGGCCATGGAATTTATCAATCGAACTAAAAACTTAAACTAAAAAAGTATTGAGTTGAAGGTTCTGTTGAGTTTTTAATAGTTCATTTCTCTGTCGACTTTTTCTGACAAAATTATGATAGTAAAAATAAATAAATAAATAAATTTATAAAATACTTTATAAATTTAAAATTAATATAAAAATAACTTAAAATAGTAAAAGATTGACAAATCACTACAATACAAACATAAATTAATGACAAATTAATGAGTAACAATACAAGAGTTGTCATTAGTTATATATATTAGGATACAAAAAAATTTATTTTATCACCTTAATGATTTTTACAAATTAAATAGTGACAATAATAATGTTTAAGTTGTTACCATTGACAATTAGTGACACCTCTATGGTGACAACTTGGTGATAATAAAATTTTATCACAAATTATAGTGGCAGTTTTTATTGTCACTAAATTGTCATAATAGGAGTGTCACTAATTGAATGGTGACAACTTAAAATATTAATTTTGTCACTAATAAGTCACAATGTGACAAAACAAAAATTATTGTCACCTAAAAAATATCACTAGTGACAAAATAAAAGTTATTGTTACTTATACTATTAGTAACAATTTTTACATTGTCACTTATTATTTTGTCACTAATATAATATTTTTTTTATGGTGAATTAATTATAAACTCAAAATCAATTTTAGAATAGAAATTAATGAGAGGATATGAGGATTAAATTAGAATGTAAGACAAAACTATGGACAAAATGTATTATTTGTTTATTCTAATTTTTTTTTTTGTATAAATGTAATTGGATCTTCATAATATGCATATTTTAGGATTAATTTTCGAAGCAAATTGAAATTTAATAAAATGAAAAATTAAAGTTAGATATATATTTTAGGATTAAATTATGCCTATTGTTACTTAAAAAATTAACGATGAGTGTATTTTCTATTGACTAGTCTAACATCTCACATTTTCTTTTTAAATAGATCAACTTAGGTTTAAAGAATATATACAGGTGAAGTAGCAGTATGTAAACTTTTTAAAAAGAGTTAGAATTATACACATTTATTCATATATAATTGCATTTAGATGAGGAAAAAATAACACCAATGGACTTCTAAAATTATAAATATTCAAAAACCAAAAATTCTAAAAATGTTGAACCCAAATAATAAATCTTATCCTATAAAATAATAAAATTAGTGAACAAAAAAGAAGCTTAATATATTTATTTATTTTTTTCTTTCTTAAAAATTTAGATCGAGCTGGGTCGTGTTGGGATGGGTTGTATCGGGTTGACGAGTTACCCAATATAATTATAATGTTTATCGAGTAATCCAAAACCCAACCTGAACCAACCCATAATTTTCGTGTTGTTTATCAAGTCGACCCATCAACCTAACCCAATAATCCCCAACCCAACCCATAAATATCATATAGATTCATGTTGTATTATTGTGGCGTGTCGAAAATTGACACCCCTACTTTTGATAACCTTGTTCCAGCCCAACATGAAATATACATTATAACTAGCCACAAGAAACCACTTTCATGTGACAACCCATCATGGCCATGCTCCTATCTTCAAAAACCCAGATTGTACATTATAGATCAAGTGCTAATTTTTTAGAATTTATTCTCCAAGGAAAGGTCAAATTTCAAAATCATCTCTATAGATCTCACCTTAAAAATAAAAATAAATATTGATATCTAGAGAAGAAGATGAAATTACTTTGGATCATTTATTTCATTCTATATTTCATCTTCTGTTCTAACTTAATGTATATATACTAAGTATATTTGATTTTTAATCTATTATTTGTATAAGAAAATATGTGATTTATATCCATACAATGACATATGAGATAAATTGAGGAATTGAACAGAGGATTTAAACTGAGATGGAAGGATATGTTAGAAGTTTTATTTTCGACAAGATACTCAAAATTGGTTAACTATTACCAAAAATGAGATATCTCAGCTGTTGGATCTCATCAGAATCAGATCAAAAAGATCCAATAGAAGAATAAAAATCAAAGCAGCAGCAGCACAAAATAATCTAAAACAGCATAGCCCACCCCCAAAAGTTAGCAACCACAACACAAAACATTTAGCAAATATCTTTGAAGCACAAAATATGGTGCTAAAGGCTGAGATAATGATATAAGACAAGAAGATGGAATATTCTAGGAGGAATCGAGTTTAGTCAGCACCGACAAGCACAAAACAAAACAAGTCAACTTACAACCCGCAAAGACAAATTGAGAAAAAGTCATATGACAAAGCAGCAGGTAAACAATTGGGGTGGCCGAGACTCAGATGCAAATGCAGAAGAACTCATATGCCAAGCCGATTCCTAGAAAGTGCTACTGCTGTAATCAACTATTAGAATAGTACCCCGTAGCCAATTAAATTAGCATGTAAACTATTTCACTTGTGATACAATCTCAACTAAATGATATTCATATTTTAACGGCCATCTTCATCTTATGCTTATTTTACTTCACTAGCATTCTGTTGGAGCCCTTATATCACATATGACTATGGGACTTGGTCATATACTGGGTGGTGATCATGAAACAAATTTTACACGGTCGTAATCTTAAAATATTTCAAGTCATAGAATCTTATGAGACATGGCATCTAAGATTCAGATAGACTTGCACTAATGATGCATAAATCCAATAGGTTGGATATTGCTGAATTTCATAAGCAATCCATGCTAGACATGGGTGCTTGTTAGAGAATATGTTCACTCAAGGCCCGCTCGAAGAATCCACTAGATAGCCATAGTGACAAGTTCTCTCGCTTATGCTAGTGCATATAATTAGTCCTCAGACCTGAGGATCCATGGTAATCTTGTGTTTAGGTCCTCATGCTTTAACTCTTCCTTGACCACTATGCGGGTCGTTCAGGTTGAGCTTGGGTTTGAGCTACTTAGACATGAAGGTTTGTAAGATTCAAGATGGGATCTAACTCCTCGTCGTTGTGAAGGGTGAGTACATCTCCTATGTATTCTATAATAATCGATTCCACAAAATCCTTGTGCAAGGTAGTATGAAAATTTGGAAAAAGAGTTTTTCAAAGATGAGGTCGTAAAGGAGAATCAAACATTGGAAATAGAAACATAGTTTTTGAGACTATTGGGGGGCAGGCAAATATCTTGCCCTAGGCCTCTTTCAGGAGATAGGAGATGGAAGGACCGTATTTGCATGGTAAGCATAGAGCTAGAATGGTTCACTAAGAGCATATCCATTTCGACCAATTAGTTGGGCTACATGGGTTTGCGGTTGGACATCAACCATGGAGATTGGGTACTCTTCAATTAATAGAGATTAATTGAATTGATTTATTAGTTTAAAGGAGTTTAAACTAATGTGAATATTTCGATATTCAAAATATCACAAGAGTTGTGAGCCCATGTCCAATGAATGGGAGAACATAATGGATCACACACAAAAGCCTAACGAAGTTCTATTTGATGAAGGGAATTTTCTAAGAGTTGGAATAATTCCTAGTGATCGATTTTGTGGAGAAAATGGTTGGCTAATTTTTTGGTCAATTTGGCTTGATTAATTTAATTGTTAAATTAATCAAAAGAATTTAAGGAGTTAAATTAGACCACTTAAACTAAGGAGTTAATTTAATTAGTGCCATATGACAATTAATTAGTCAACTTAAGGGGTTAAGTTAACACTTTCTAGCGTAAGGAGTTAGGTTAGTTGACCTAAGGAGTTAAGTCAAGGCCAATTAATTAAATTAAAGAGTTAATTTAATTAATGTGAGGAATTAATTTTGGAGGAAAATTCAAATGAAGGAGTTCATTTGAGGTGCACTTAGAATTAATTTGGATGATATTTCATGAGATGAAATGAAGACTCTAAATAAAATGCAAGTGAAATTTACATTTCACATGCAAGTTGTCTTGCTTAGTTGGCACCCTACCTCATGGGAGGTGTGATGCCAACTTGCATCACACCTCCTCATCTATATATAGAGGGGTGGGTGGCCAAATGCAAGACCAACATGCTAGAATCTCTTTTTCCCTCCAAAAGTGTGATTCACTGATGTGTTGAAGTTTCACACATTTTTCTTCACATTCCTTCCACTTTTCGGCCTTCACCATTTCTTCATCCTTTGGTGATCTAGCTGAATAAAGGGTGATTGGAGCTTGCCTTGGGTGTGTGGATCATTTCATTAGAGGCTAGACATTTGGATAGCTTTGCTCTTGGAGATCTACTATAGGGCAAAAACTTTGGAGGCGATTTTGGTGCACTTGCTGATCTTATGTTTTGCTGAAATTTTTATTGGATATTCCTCAAGGTGTTGGGGAGGTTCTTTCCAAATTTCAACCAATTCGGAGGTGTTTTGATAGGGAAAATGTTTCCAGTTCTCTACTACGCTAGGAGGAGACAGTTTTGAAGAGTTCAACCTTCTCTTCCTTCCCACCTTGGATTTTGGGCAATCAAGGTAATTTTATGCAACGAAATCCATTTTAGAAGCATGATTTGACCCTTGGATTGAGTGTATCTGAGTTTGATATAGCTATTTTTGCTTTTTTACTTGGATCCTTGTGCTACACTTGACTTCAAGTGGTATCGGAGCCTATTTGATGCTTTAATTTGAAATTTTGTTTGATTGATTCATGTGATGAATTGATCTATATCTACAAATACTTGATCCAAGTCATGGATTGGAGTGTTCGGTAGATGTTGCTTGTGGCTCTTTTGATGATGAATTGAATTATGCTACTATGTGTTTTTAGAATTAATTCATATGTTAATATGTTTTTGATTCATGGATAATTATGTTAAATTTTGAATTAGCATTGGGTGATGTTATATGTTGATATAGAATGTTAAATTTGGCCTTAAGGTGTTTTGGTTATTTTCGGATCCAATTGAATTGGAGTTAATTGGAGATTTTTGCAGAATGGTGATTCTTACTTAAACTTGATTTTTGAAGCATGTTTGAGCACTTGAATTTCCATTTTTAAAAGGTGTTTTAGGTCTGAAAATTTGTTTATAATATGTGATTTAGTGTAAAGGAGGTGTCCTTAAATTTTTGGTGCACAAAAGTTCAACCAAAATTCGCTTGACTCCGTCCTAACCCCAAAACGGGGGTGCTGCCCCGCACAGCAGGGTGCTGTCTGTGTAGTCATGTGCCCAAGCTGGGGTAGCAGTGCCTGATTTGGGTGGATGAGTTTTGAGCCATTTTTTATGTTGTTTTTATGACCAAAATTTATCTAAATCATACTACATAGATGCACAAATGTTGTGCAAGTTCTCAAAATTATGTTTGATATTTTTGAATGCTTTTAAAATTTTGTTCAAGTTAATCTTCAATTTGGTGCAAAAATAAGATGCATAAATGTTACGCTTATTTTTGCTAGCTAATTAATTGTTTATGAGATAAGCATTTAATTATGGAATTGAATGTCAATTCTTGATTTATTGTTCATTTAATTGTTGAATGGATGATGAATGAATAGGGATGATCATGAGTCTTTAATATTGATTTTATATATTTGAAGTTGTTGAAAATGGTTGTATTAAATTGGGGCTTGCATGCCTCTTAATTTCTATCTTGTAAATATTATGAGAGTAGAATGGAGTAAGGATTTCTTTTCTCATGTCATTGTTGCAAGGAGACAAGAAGACTATTGGAGGCATGAAGACCCATGAATGTATGGGGATACATGTGTGTAATAGTTAGATTTAATAAACCCACTTAAAATCAACTGAGTAGTACACCCATGGCTCTAAGTGTACTACTTGGTTAAGGCTCATGGTCATCCCACCCTATGAGCATGTTAGGCGCATTTACTTATTTATGCTTTCCATATCCTATTGATGTATGAGATGCATGGTTAGGATATAGAAAACCTAAATAAGAAGATAAAATTGATATCTTTGCAAGCAAGAAAACCCCTCCATTTAGTAGAGTCTAAGTGCTTTCAAATATTAAGTCAAAATGGATACAAATTGAAAAAGAGTTTTATTTAATCCATGCTTTCTACCAATAGTATGTGGCATGACGACGCTACCAAATTTGTGTGATGTCTCAAGAGCCGTGGGTCACGCTTATGGTGGAAAGCTGTGATCACATACTTAGCATCTGATACACCTTTGATTTGACATTTCCCATGCATTACCTCACGAGTCGTGGAATGACATAGTGTGGTTTCGAATCAAAGCTTGATTGATAGGTCTAACTTAACACCAAGTAGTGTAGATGTCGCACGAGTCCTAGGTCTCCATGAAAAGTGAGGCAAAATATATTAAGGGTTGCATCGAGATACAATTAGCAAAAGGTGCTTACTTAGGATTGTTTGGGATGTCTCACAATTCGTGGGTCCACTACAAGTCCTTTTGGGCCTTGATTCTCACTAGGAAATGAGATTTCCTGAATTCTTGATGAGGGTGAAGAATTTGATAAAATAGTGGAAGAAAAATATGTTTGAAATTCCATAAACATGTTTTCAATATCAATATTTAATCACATGATTATACTTTCTTTTTCGCCTTTGTAGATTTTTGAAATCTCAAATCAAATGGCTAAGAACTCATTCAACACTATTTTGAAAACCAATAAACTTACCGGGCCTAACTTTCATGATTGGCTTAGAAACCTCAAGATTATTCTAGATTCCAAAAAGAGAACTTATGTGCTTACTCAAAGTCCGCCGGACACCATTAGCAATGATGCCACCGATGAGGCACGTGAAGCATTCATAAAGTTTGTGGATGATGATCTACAAACAAGATGCCTCATGATGGCTTCCATGTCTAATGAGCTCCAAAAGTCTCGCGAGCACATGAAAACCACTCACGAGATCCATTTGCACTTATAAGAGGTCTAAGGAGCTCTTTAGGACTAGAAAGAATGAGGGTTCAAGTGTCCATGACCATGGCCTAAAGATGATCAGTCTCATTGAGAACCTTGGTCAATTAGACATTATCATGGATAATGAGCTCTATGTGGATTTGATCTTTCAATCATTGCCTAGCTCCTTTGACCAATTCGTTATGAACTTCAACATGATGAAGCAAGAAGTAACAATTAATGAGTTGGTCTATATGTTGGTGACCGCCGAGGCGACAATGAAGAAAGGCAAGCCTCTTATGCTTACTTCCTTCTCCAAGTCTAAGGGCCCTAGGAGCGCTAAGAAGGGAAGTAAAAAGAAGAAGTATTCTTCCTCTATGGGAAAGTAAACCTTGAAAAGTTTCAAGGGAATCAAGAAAAAGAAAGATGCTAAAACTGATGCTACTTGTTTCTATCATGGTGAGAAAGGCCACTAGAAAAAGAATTGCAAGGAGTCTAGTACCTTAGCACCCTTGTGAAGGATATGTACTTTATTAAAGTGCACTTAACGACAAATTCTTTCTTATAGGTATTTGATATCTCATATGGTTCTCACATTTGTAATTCGTTATAGGGGATGGAAAGAAAAAGGAGTCTCAATGGTGGGGATATGATCCTCCACTTAGGCAATGGAGCAAAAGTTGCGGCCATAGTCGAAGGTGTTATCAAGTTAGACTTAGGAAACTCCTACATTGTACTTGATCCTTGCTTTTATGTACCAAATCTTGTTAAGAACATTATTTCCATTCCTGTATTAGTATGATTTTCTATATCTAATGGGAAGTTGAAAGCATTAAAGAATTGTACAAGGTACATTAAATAATAGGTTGTACATTTTGGATTCTCAACCATCATTATTGCACATTCAACAAAGTAAATGAAAATTAGATAACCAAGAAGATGCCATCTTGTGCTATGCATGACTTGGACATGTTTTAAAAAATAGGATAAACAAGAAAGAAGCTCTCAAAGCACTAAATGTTAGTGGCATTGATGAACTTCCTACTTGTGAGTCTTGTTTAAAGGAAAAAAATGACCAAAGCTCATTTTGTATGACAAATGGAGCGAACCACAAATCATTTGGACTTGATCCATGCAAATGTTTGTGGACCACTAAAGAGTTAGTGCGAGATGAGGCTATTCCTACTTTATAACCTTTATCGATGATCATACTCGATTTCGACACGGGTATCTTATGAAGTAAAAGTCCAAAGCCTTTGAAAAGTTCAAAGAGTATAGGAATGAAGTAGAAAAACAAAAAGGACTAAGTATTAAAGCTCTTCAATCTGATTGAGGAGGAGAATATTTAAGTACTGAATTCTTGGATTATCTAAAGGAGAATAGAATTTTCTCTCAATAGACTCCACCTAGCACACCCCAATACAATGGAGTAACCGAGAGGAGAAATTGTACCTTGTTGGACATGGAACGTTTCATGATGAGCTTTTTCGATGTGTTTATATCCTTTTGGGGATACACCTTAAAAACGGCAGCGAGGTTACTACATATAGTACCCTCAAAGTCGGTGCCAAAAATACTGCATGAGATGTGGTATGGCAAAGCACCTTTTTACTCTTTTAAGATTTCAGGGGTCTCCCACTTATGTCAAACAGCTAGTGGGAGACAAGTTGGATCCAAGATCCACCTTATGCAAGTTTGTGGGATACTCAAAAGAGTCCTTGGGTTATTATTTCTATGATCTCTTGTAACAAAATGTGTTTGTTTCAAGGAATGCCACCTTTTTGGAAAAGGAATTTCTATTAGATAGAAATGACATTTTTGTTGAACTTGATGAAGTTTAAGATGATAATAAAATCTCACAGGCGGTAGAAATAAGTAAATATTAAGAGCCTTGCACACAACATCTGTGAAGGTCAGAACGAATCAAGAAGCAACCCGAGAGGTTCGGATTCCTTCATGAGATGGGCCAATCGGATAGTGATCCGAAGACCTATGAGGAAGCAATGTTGGACATAGATTTGAGACATTGGTTTGATGTCATGAAATTCAAAATGGACTCTATGTACTTCAACAAAGTATGAACTTTGGTAGATCCACCGAAGGGTATAGTACCCATTGATTGCAAGTGGATCTATAAGAGAAAACTAGGAGTCAATGGAGAGGTAATGACCTTTGAGGCGTGACTAGTGGCAAAAGGTTATACTCAAAGATTTGGTATTGATTTTGAGGAAACCTTTTCACCGGTCACTATGCCTAAGTCCATTAAGATTTTACTTTCCATAGCCTTATATTATGACTATGAAATATGGCAAATAGATGTAAAAATTACTTTCCTCAATGAAAGAAATGAAGAAGAAATTTATAGAGCAACCACAATGTTTTACATCCAAAGGGAGTGAGTAAAAGGTTTGCAAACTTAAGAGGTCCATTTATGGACTCAAACAAGCATCCCGAAGTTGGAACATACGTTTTGATAAGACAATCAAATCGTTTGGTTTTGTAAAAAATGTGTATGAACCCAGTGTGTACAAGAAAGTTAGTGGGAGTAGTGTACAGTTTATTGTGCTTTATGTCGATAACATTATTCTCATTGGGAATGAGAGAGAAATGTTAGAGTGTACTAAAGCATGGTTATCTATACATTTCTCCATGAAGGATTTGGGATAAGCATCTTACGTATTAGGATTATGTATCTATAAAGATAGATCGAGAATGATGTTGGGGCTTTTCCAAACACCGTACATTGACAAGATGCTAAAAATGTTTAGTATGGAAGAATCCAAGAAGGGATTCATCCCTATGGGACATAGTCTTCGTCCCTCCAAGTCTATGGCCCCTAAGACTAACAACGAGAGACATAAAATGTCCCACATACTTTATGCGTCCGCCATAGGGAGCATAATGTATATTGTTCAATGTACAAGGCCAGATGTAGCATATGCTCTAAGTGTTGGTGAATGTCACTGGAAAGTCGTTAAAGCAATCTTTAAGTACTTGAGAAGGACTAAGGATTTGTTTTTGTTATATGACAATGGAGAATTGAAACTTGAGAGGTTTTTGGATTCTAGTTTTCAATCCGATGTAGATGACCTAAAATCTACTTTTATATTCATATTTTGCCTAAATGGCAGCACGGTGAGTTGGAAGAGTTCCAAACAAGACACCACAACCGACTTAACCACAGAGGCGAAATATATTGCTACTTTGGAAGTTGCAAAGAAAGGTGTTTGGATAATAAACTTCATCCAAGAATTGGATATAGTGTCTAGCATTGCTGAGCTTGTAGTTGTCTTCTATGACACCAACGGAGTAGTTGCACATGCTAAAGAGCCAAGATCTCATCAGTGATCCAAGCACATTTTGAGGTGATACCATTTGATGCGTGAGATCATTGATAGGAGCGACATCCGAGTAGAGAGGATAACCTCAAAAGAGAATATAGCAGATGTACTGACTGAACCCCTAACACAAAAAGTCTTTGAAGGACATCTTGAAAAGATTGGTTTAAGACTATGGGGAATTGACTTTAGGGTAAGTGGGAGATTGTTGGAATAGTCCTACAGCCAATTAGATTGGCATGTAAACTATTTTACTAGTGGTACAATCTTAAATGAATGATATTTATATTCTAATGACCATCTTCATCTTATGCTTATTTTACTTCATTAGCATTTTGTTGAAGCCCTTTCATCCCATATGACTAGGAAACTTGGTCACGCACTAGGAGGTGATTATGAAACAAGTCTTACATAGTCGTGATTTTAAAGCATTCTAAGTTATAGAATCTTATTAAATAGAGCATCTAAGATTCGGATAGACTTACACTAACGATGTATAAATCCAAGGGATTGGATATTACTCCATTTCATGAGCAATCCATGTTAGACATGGAAGCATGTTAGTGGGTGCTTGTTAGAAAACAAGTTCACTGAAGGCCCGCTCGGAGAATCCACTAGATAGCCGTAGTGGCAAGTTAGTAGTGACAAGTTCTCCAGCTTACTCTAGGGCATATAATTAATCCTTAGACCTGAGGATCCATGGTAACCTTGTGTTTAGCTCCTCATGCTTTGACTCTTCCTCGACCACTCTATGGGTCTTCTGGGTTGAGCTTGGGTATGAGCTACTTAGACATGGAGGTTTGTGAGATCCAAGATGGGATCCATTTCGTCGTCGTTGTGAAGGGCTAGTGCATCTCCTATGTGTTCTATAATGATCGATTCATGAAATCCATGTACAAGGTAGTATGAAAATTTTGAAAAGGAGTTTTTCAAAGATGAGGTCATAAAGGGGAATCGAACATTGGGAATAGAAACATAGTTATCGAGGCTATTACGGAGCCGATAAATATCTTGCCCTAGGTCTCTTTTAGGAGATAGGAGACAGAACGACCGTATTTGCATGGTAAGCACAGAGCTAGAATGGGTCACCTAGAGCATATTCATTTCGACCAATTAGTTGGGCTCCATGGGCTTGCGGTTGGATATTGACCATGTAGATTAGGTACTCTGAGATTAATTGAATTGAGTTATTAGTTTCAAAGAATTTAAACTAATGTGAATATTTCGATATTCAAAATATCACAAGAGTTGTGAGCCTATGCTCAATAAATGGGAGAACCTAATGAATCACACACAAAAGCCTAAAGGAAGTTTTATTTGATGAAGAGAATTTTCTAAGAGTTATAATAATTCCTAGTGACCGATTTTGTGGAGAAAACGGCTGGCTAATTTTTTGCTCATTTTGGCTTGATTAATTTAATTGTTAAATTAATCAAAAGAATTTAAGGAGTTAAATTAGGCCAATTAAATTAAGGAATTAATTTAATCGGTGCCATATGACAATTAATTAGTCAAGTTAACTTAAGGGGTTAAGTTAACACCTTATAGCTTAAGGAGTTAAGTCAATACCAATTAATTAACTTAAGGAATTAATTTAATTAATGTGAGGAATTAATTTTGGAGGAAAATTCAAATGAAGGAGTTCATTTGAGGTGCACTTAGAATTAATTTGGATGATATTTCATGAGATGAAATGAAGGCTCCAAATGAAATTCAATTGCAAGTGAAATTCACATTTCACATGCAAGTTATCTTGCTTATTTGGCACCCTACCTCATGGGTGGTGTGATGCAGACTCCTCATCTATATATAGAGGGGTGGGCAGCCAAATGTAAGACCAACATGCTAGAATCTCTTTTTCCCTCCAAAAGTGTGATCCACTCATGTGTTGAAGTTTCACACATTTTACTTCACCTTCCTTCCACTTTTCGGCCTTCATCATTTCTTCATTCTTTGGTGATCCAGCTGACTAAAGGCTGATTGGAGCTTGCCTTGGGTGTGTGGATCACTTCATTACAGGCGAAACATTTGGATAGCTTTGCTCTTGGAGATCCACTGTAAGGCAGAAACTTTGGAGGCAATTTTGGTGCACTTGCCGATCTTCAATTTTTATGAAATTTTTACTGGATATTCCTCAAGGTTTTGGGGAGGTTCAATATAAATTTAAGCTAATTCGGAGTTGTTTTGATAGGGACAATGTTTCCGGTTCTCTGCTGCACCTGGATGAGACAGTTTTGAAGAGTTCAACCTTCGCTTCATTCCCACCTTAGATTTTGAGCAATCAAGGTAATTTTCTGCAACGAAATCCATTTTAGAAGCATGATTTGACCCTTGGATTGAGTGTAGCTGAGTTTGATTTAGCTATTTTTTCTTTAATACTTGGATCCTTGTGCTACACTTGACTTCATCAACTAGGACACCGCTCTAATGATTTTCCATAAAGAAGAGGGAATCAACATCGTAGAATATGGTGAATTTGAAAAAGAGCTTGAAGATGGAGATGAGGTGATATGCAGGCCCAATGGTAATGATGATGGAGAAGATTTAGAAGATGGTCAAACTTTTGTTGTTTGAAAGATAATGCTGGCACCGAAGAAAGGAGACACGACTTAATGCCACCAACCTTTTTGGACAAGATGCACCATTAATGGTAACATCTGTGACTTAATGATTGACAATAGTAGTCAGGAGAACGTTATTGGGAAAGTATTATTGAAAAGCTACAACTGGCGACAAAGAAGCATCCAAATCCTTACATCATTAGATGAATTAAGGCTATGGAACACATTCAAGTGACAGAACACTGCAAAGTTTCTTTCTCAGTTGGGAGGTATAAAAATGAAGTGTATTGCGACGTGCTAGATATGGACATTTGTCACTTACTATTTGATAAGCCTTGGCAGTTTGACAAGAATGCACATCATTTTGGATAAGAGAAAATATACAAATTAGAGATAAACAGAGTGAAGATGATTTTGTTGCAACTAAATAAGACGTTTGAGGCCAAAACTTCTAAAGTGGAGGGTAAATCTTTCCTAACACTAACTTATTCAGAAAAGGAGTTTGAGGCTGTCTGAAGAGAGACTCAACTAGTTCATTACTTAGTAGTAAAGGGAGTCTTGATTGCTATGAAATATTCGCTAGAGAAACAATTTCTTGAAGCCATACGCTTGTTATTTGAAGAGAAGGATATTGTACATAAGGAGCTACTAGCCAAATTGCCACCAATGCCAAATGTTCAATCAAAGGTCAAGCAGAAACTTGAAGAAGCTAGTGCCAAGTATAAAATACTTGCCAATAAACATGGAGGCTTGCTAACTTTTGAAAAGGCGATGAAGCTATGATTTTCTTAAGGAAAAAAAGATTCCTAATTGGTACATATAACAAGTTGCAACTGAAGAAGTGTGCTCCTTATTACATCTTGAAGAAAATCAATGAGCCTAATTGTTATGGAATTGCCAAAGAGTATGTCAAAGTGGCTGACTTTATCCTTATCATCCATCATCATCCATCCAATAAGCTTTTATATTCGAAAGACGATAACTTGAGGATGAGTTAATTTCTTAAGAGGGGGAGAATGATACGGAAGATGCAGAAAATTTTGGTTGGAGTTATCTACTGGAAGATATTCCACACATGGAAAATATTTCATTCTTATCATGTAAATAATAAGCCTTATCTTTTAGAATCATTTCTTTCTAGATAAATAATAGATTTAAAAATTTTATTATCTTTTAAGAGTTAGATATTACTTTTACATTATCTTTTAGAGAGTTAGGTGTTATTTTAGAACGTCTTTTAGACACTTAGGAGTTGTAGAGATAAGTATGAATTAATCATATTCCGATCAGTTATAAAATTAGGATTCTTTGAGAGGCCTATAAATAGGTTCACATATGTAGTTTGCGAAAACACAACTTGAGCAATAGAATTCTTTAGTTTTCTCTCTACGAGGAAGACTTTTTCCTTATCTTTAAGGCTTGTCGTGTACAGGCTTTCTTTATTCAAATTATTCATGCAATAGCTTATTTTTTATTTCTTTTTCTTTCCTCCCAAATTTTACCTAATGTATCAGAAAAACAAAATTCAAGATTTTAACCAAGAGTAAAGAGAACCCACTATAAAAAATTACCAAAACCAAGTCACTTATAATTACCAACCCACTATTATGGAAGAAATAGTTCTCATACAAAAAAGTTTATATTTCTTAGATAAATTTTGTATAAAAAATATTATAAAAATAAGTTTGATTGTGCATATAATTGAAATAAATTTATAGTAAGGGCATGTTTATATTTGAAATAATATTATTTATTTTTCAATTTTATAGGAAAAAAATTTAGTTATGAAATCTTATTATCATGGAAGAAATAGTTTTTATATAAAAAAGGTTATATAATTTAAGAAATACTATAAAAATAAGTTTGACTGAGCATATAATTCAATATTTTTCTTAAAAATTAGTTATATAAATTAAGTCTTAGTGATTTATATTTATTTATATATACATTTGTTAATTAATTATATATTTAAATATTCAAATGCCATTCTATACATAAAAATATACAAATATATATAAAAAATATTAGTGTATAAAAAATATGCAGGGATAATTTCGTTATCTAATATATTAAATCCAATTATTCTAATTCTAGGATTATAAATCAAACCCAGTGGTGGGGTAAACAGTATATCCCAGTACTTTATGATAAAATACTGGATTTTTTTTATTAATCATGGACTTCAAATATGCCAACTAAACATTCAATTACATTGCATTATGTATCTATTATGCACAATTTACACAAATATGGCATGCAAATGAGCCCCAAGGGTAAAAAAGTAAATTAAAAAAAAAGTCCAAATAAATAAATAAAGAGCCAGTGAACTCAACAAATTAAATTTATGAAGATAGCCGCCCAAACCAAAGTGGGATGAAGCCTACTAAGCACATAATCACTATTAATACCAATATGCAAAGCCAAAATTGAACATCTAATTTTTACAAAAAATTTCAAGCTTTGACTCTACATGAGTGTGTTCCAGGAGTAGAAATCCATTCTATTTTGTTGACTTTTGGAAAGAACCCTGAGTCCAATTTTGTGCAGTATCATCTTGGTGTCTTATGTGGGAACTTTTTTTCTAAAACAAGGAACTGGAGGATGTAGAGGAGGTCTACAACTCGAGATTCTAGCGCTCAAATCACACCATAAGGCAAGAATACAGAGAACAACTTACTAGAGGTGTAGTCCTGTCCAACACTAGAGCCAACACCTGAAGCGCATTCGCCACTAGAAAAGACACTAGTGCAGCAAGCTCCATCCCTCGAGGGCTAGTGTTGCAGATGACTCAGGAGCGTTCATGGTGTTGGTGGAGAATGCTTTCATGCAAGCTGCGGCCAAAGCAGTCACCTAGTATAGCATTACCTAAGAGCAACCCTAGTCTTTTCACTAGAGATTGGAAGCTTTGCCATTCCTAGAGAGGAGGGAAAGAAGGAAGAATGAGGAATGGGGAACTGTCCCTCCTCGCCTTAACACTTAGACTTACAGTCTTTCCCTCGGGCTGACTAGTCACAGCGATTGCGCACTGCATTTGGAGTCCCAACTAACTTGGTCATACCCAATGCTCAAGAGGAGCTGAAACTGAGTACCTTTTGTTGGCCATCACTCTTCTGAGATGCAACCTCTTTTGCCTTTGTTATCTTAGCAGACTTGCTCTACCCAACACGAAGATTGCTAACTTACCAGAGTTCAATGGCATGGCGAACTCCCAGGAGCACCTAACAACTTCTCATGAGGATGGAGCTCTATGAACTAAGCGAAGCTACTTATTATAAGGTGTTTCGCACCACCCTCACTAAGCATGTTGTGATGTGGTTCAGCCAAATGTTGACTGGATCTATCACTGGTTGGGAGCAACTGTCACAATACTTTCTCCATAATTTCTTTGTTAACCGCAAGTATGCTAAGATGGCAGCTTGCCCATCTACTTTTGGAAAGAATGATGGAGAGTCTGTGGGGACTAGATTAATCAATTTGTCCAAGTAATATAAGAAATTGCTCATATTTGCCAAGAGCTCTTACCTAGCATTATTTAGCCTAACTTGAGGCCTTAGAAGTTCTAGAAAGCCATAGCTAGGAAGTGATCTGCCATGCTTGACAAACTACTCTTCCAAGTGGAAAAACACATCTGGATCGAGGAGGAGATGACCCCTTTAGTTACCAAAAAGCACAAAGCACAAGAAGATTGAGGCAATAATAACAAGAAGTCAGGATATCACCAAGGTAGTCCTCCTAGAACATTCTCGATATACACCCCTTCACTGCATCTAAGACAGATATCCTATTTGTAGCAGAACAACAAGTCATAATCTAACACCCTGCAAAGATGATGGATAATCTAAAGAGGCAGAAGCTGGAGAAGTAGTGTTGTTGCCACTGTGACTGCGAGCATGCTATCAAGGAGCATTAAAATCTAAAAGATAAGATAGAGAGGCTAATCTAGTGAGGATACTTATGGCCTGGAGACAAAATAGGTGCAAGAAGCAAACAGAGCTGGAAATAACAGAGACCGTCGATGCTTATCGAGTGAATAGTTAGAGCCAATGGAAAGAAAACATCAAAATGACTTGGATAACTTACGTACTACTAAAATTATTTCAGTGATCTCAAGAGGACCCACAAGAGACTCCTTTAATGCGAGAAAACCGCTGGTGCAAGTAGCAAAACAAACTCAAGCCTACTCTGTGTACCCAATACTGGGAACATATAAAGTGCTTCCTCTACTTTCCAACATCATTTTTGGAGAAGAAAACATGGAGATTGAGAGAGCTAAACACAATGATACTCTGGTGATCTTCGCTTCCCTCACTAACTTTTAGGTAAAGAAAATCTAAGTAGACAGTGGAAGCTTAGAGGACATCATCTTTTATGATGCATTCTTTTAGCTTGGCATGGACAACACCCAACTGTAGAAGATCAATACTCCTTAGGTTTCATCGGTGAAATAGGCCCTCCAAGAATTTTGTTTGCCCCTTCCCTTAGGCACTTATCCTTATAAAGAATCATGAAAATAGTGAAGATCCTAGAGGTCAAGACCTTATCCGCTTATAACTTCATACTAGGAAGGTCGACCTAAACCTTTTCCAAATAGTGGTTTCAACCTACTATATAAAGATGAAGTTTCGTACAACCAACAAAATGGGAGAAGTTGTTAGGGACTAACACACTACAAGAGATTCCTATGCCAGCTTGGCCCAAGAAACCAAAGCTATTACAATACCTATGGCAGAGAACAATCTCCAAGAGAAGAAGCCAGCATAATGTGAAATTGCACTTGGAAAAACTCTCTACTAAGAGGACACTGGTGTCAACTCTTAGCCCTACAACAAAGACGGGTGACATTCCTCAAACTGAATAAACATGGCCTCTGTAGCACTTGAAGTCTTTTCTTCCGCCAAGTTATTCCAGTAGTTAGGATTTCCGTTTTAGTCCTAACTTGTTGCTTCTAGGTACTTAGGTGTTTTTTCAGTTATTTATTGAATACAAGACTATCCTAATTTGAGAGATATCATTTTGTTTCTCTTGATTACTTTAATGAAGATGTTTTGATATTGCAATTCGCAGGAATACTTTATCTACAGTAAGACCCAATAGGCACGCTTAAACAAAAAACAAAACAATGCTAAGCATATAACCTCAATTAAGAAATCAAAGTATCAAAATTAACTCCACGCAACAATTAACTAGTAAGCTACATTAGTACTATTATAAGACTCCCAATGTGGCATGTGGCTAACGACACCAATACTACTATAAAACTCTCAAGGGAACATGTGGCGAACAACATCAGCACTACTATAAGACCTTTAAGAGGACATATGGTAAAAGACTTCTCTAAGACCCCTAAAGTGACACGTAGCAGAAAGACCACTATAAGACCCCCAAGAAGGTGAGTAGCAAACACAAAAGATCACTATAAGACCCCTAAGGCATCATATGGAAAAGGAAAAAAGGCCACTATAAGACCCTTAAAGGGGTGTGTAGTAAACACAAAAGACCACTATAAGATCCTTAAGGGTCCATGTGGCCAACAAAAACTGCTATAAGATTCTTAAGGCAGTGTGCAGTAACGACAATTACACCAACACTCTTAAAGGGATGCACAACAACAACAACTATGACAACATTATGCAAAGACCCCTAAGAGGGAAGCATTTCAATGAAAGTATGCTAAAGTAACAATAATACATTAAGATCCCCCAGTGAAGGCTTCAAAAAAGTAATAAGAGATGAGGATGACACCAAGTCTTTCACAAAAGCTCCTACATGGACTTCCAATTATTCCTCATCAAAATGAAGTCCTAGGAAGAAGATAAAAAAAAGAAGCATAACAACACAATGACGCATAGCCAACACACACATCAAGCAGAAGTATGAAGAATAAAATCATCCAAACAACTAAGTACCGAAAAAAGAGTGCAAAACTGCTCAAATCTCCATACAAAAATGAAAAATGTAATAACTTCGAATTATGCAAACATAAATCAATGTCTGGATTATAATTGGCCATTGAAAAGGATACCAACTAGTAAGCTTCCAAAATAAGGTAGAAAGGAATCAGTCATCGACCAACAAAGGAAAACAAAAATAAACTAACTCTTAGTCTAAGTCCTACTCTACTACTATGCAGCCACAACAATTGGATCCTCTACTAATGGTATCGTTGTTAGCCTCCAATATTCCACCAACCACCCCAATAGAAAGATTAACTAGAATAGTAGGGTCAAGTAGCAACAAATCCATTGGAAAGTTCTTCCAACGTAATTTTTGATGAATATTTCATTGGAATATCTAATTTTTTTTTATGTAATATTAAATGATTTAGCTATTGAGGGAAATCTTTGATAGAATTACCTCATAAATCTATCAAAAAGTTAAATTTTTTAACCCATCAGACCCTCTTTTCAGCCCTCTTTCTCTCTTTCCTTCTCTTCTTCCCTATTTTCTCTCCTACTTTCTCTACTACCTACTCCTCTGCCGCACATGCCAGCCACTACCGCACCACCGCCGTGCCCACCACTGGTTTCTTTGGTTCAATTATGGCTTATTATTTTTATATACGCGTACGTATATCAATGTATGTATTTATACTATTTGAAAATTAATTATGTTTTCAATATATCAAGGTTTTAATTTATGGATTAGATTTGTTTGTTGATGTTTTATATTTATATATTTATAAATATAGAAAATGGTTGTAGTCATTATGGTTTAAAGTTTTAATTTTGTAGAAATTAGATACTAACTTAGGCTTCACATTTATTTTTGTTGTTTTAATTCATTAATATGTATTTAGTGTTTATTCAATTTAGGAATTAATTAGTAAGTTTATATACTTTAATGTCAATTTATGGTTTAATTGACTATTTTATATTAATTTGAAATCTTATTAGTTATTAAATCTTAGTTAAATTATGTTTGTTAATTATCGCTGAACTTAGAGAAAATGATACAATATATATGTAACCGTGTGTCATTTATTTTTATACTTAGAAAGTTTTCATTGAATTAATTTGTAACTATTCTTTTTAATTGTAATACACATGTATTTTAGTTGTTGATATCCAACACTTTGTACATTCGTTCCCTCAAGTGTTTATATTCTTCATATTTTGATAAGGTAAGCGTGCTTTTCTTTTATGTATATGGATTAGTTTGAAGGACATTTTATGTCTTTATGAATTGTAACCATTTGCTAAGTATAAAATTTAGGACTTTTGGTTTAGGTTGGAGGATGGGCTTTGGGGGAAGGGGTGGAGTCTTCCCATTTGTTGCTATCGGATTGTTATTTGCTTGTGTGTGTATGGAGTAAAAAGATATTATAATATTGAATGGTTTATAATTGTGATATATATCTTTATGAATATACCTAGATATATGTAACTAGTAGTGAAGTATTTGAATCTTTAGTTTTCAATTGTAATATAACATCAAGTAATCCTTTTTATAATCTTAAAAACACCCTATTTATAATGACGAAAAAATATGAGTAATTAATCTGTTATAGATTAATACTATATTAATATCAGTAACATAATTTTTCTAATGATGTAGTATTCCTCCATATAGAGTATGGATGTACAATAGGTTGTATCCTAGTTGTGTTGGAATTATACAAGAGCTTATGGATGGGGTTTATGAGTTTATTAATTATGCACGCGGCTTGCCTTTTGCGAGAGATGGGAACATTAGGTGCCCCTGTAAATGGTGTGAAATGAAATGTCGATTATTAAAACCCGATGAAGTTAAGGTGCATTTGTATGGGGTCGGGTTTTGGGAAAATTACTATTATTGGACAAACCATAGAGAGTTAGATTCTTACATGCATACATATAATTATAAATTTGATTGTGATGCATCAACTAGTGGACTACAAGATCAGTATCCTGGTGAAAAACCTAGTGACGATTCTCAAAGGTTTTGTAACATGCTATCTGAATACAATCAGCTATTATGGAATGGATGTGAAATGTACTCTTCTTTATCCATTGTTGCGATTCAACATTAAGAGTGATTACAATCTGTCTCATAATGTTATGGATGATGTGCTACAATGAATTTCTGGGGCCACACCATGAGGGAGTGGCGTTACTATTAATTACTATAAGGTATGAGAGCTAGTCAGTAAGCTCGATTTGGTGACCAAAAAATTGATTATTGTGTCAATGCATGCATATTGTACTACAAAGAATATACAAATCACAATCAATATAAGTTTTGTGAAGCACTTAGGTACAAACTTCATGATCAGACAAGGGGTAAAGGAAAGTTCCGAGAAATGCCATGGAAAAGAATGCACTATTTGCCTTTGATTCCAAGGTTGTAGTGACTATAAACATCGATAAGTTAAGTACCTCACATGAGATGGCATCACGAGAATGATCGAGCCGATGGTGTCATGTGTCATCCATCAAATGAGAATGCTAGGAAGCAGTTTGATATAACATATCCTGACTTTGCAAGCGACTTTAGAAATGTAGGGCTTAGTTTGTGTATTGATGGATTTACCCTTTTCACTTAATCTGCATCACCGTATTCATGTTGGCCTGTCATAGTGACACCATATAATTTACCTGCTGAAAGGTGTATGACATCGTCATATATGTATTTGATATGCATTATTCCTAGGCCAAGAAATCCAAAAGCCATGATAGATGTCGACTTGCAGCCTTTAATTGATGAAATGAATGAGCTTTGGACATCATGTGTTCTCATTTATGATGTTAGCAACAAGTAAAATTTTTATCACGAGAGCTGCTTTGCTGTGGACAATAAATAATTTTCCAATTTATGGTTTGTTGTTCGAGTGGGTGGGAGCAGGTAGATTAGCTTGCCCCTATTATATGGAACACACAAAATCATTCAATCTGAAAATTGATCGAAAGAACTGTTGGTTTGACTGCCATCAACTTATTTAGCACAAAACTATACTCAAGCAAGGACTATGCTCTAAGAAGAGAAGGAAAATCTTGGCTTCACTGTAAGAAAAATTGCATTTAGTGACATTAAAAGGTGCCACTTAAATAATATTATAGTAAAAATTTTATATTTAATAGCATTTTTTAAAAGTGCCACTTGTAGCGGTGTAGCTAAAGGTATAAATGTCATGAATTTACCTCTATCGTGACATTAATAAAATACAACAAAAAATGTATTAGATGATACATTAAAATGTCACCACAAATGCATTAAATAACATGTCAAAGTGCCACTAAAGATACTTTTAAATGATTTGCTAATATGCCACTAAAAATACATGTAGTGATATGTTAAAACATCACCAAAATTCCTTTAAATGACAAGGTAATATGCTACAAAAAGTACAATAAATGACATGTTAAAATGTCAGAAAAATAATTTTAAATGGCGTACTAACTTGCCACAAAAATACATATAATGATGCTAAAATGCCACAAAAGATTCCTTTAAATGACATACTAATATGCAATAAGAAATAATTAACTAACATGCTAAATTAATTGCCACAAAAGATTATTTTGAACGATATGTTAATCTACACCCAGTATTCCATATATGCGACTCCAACATACCCCAATTGTTCTATATAAGACTCGAACATGAAACTATCTATTTGCAAATATGTGAGTTTATCATCAAGCAACCTATCAAATGTTCAATTTATATATAGTAAAAAATATCAATTTATTTTTATACTTTGAAAGCCTATCTTTTGAATTATTTAATATATGCTCAAACTTATTATATTAAATAATAAATTTGAAAATGGGTGAGAGATTAAAATTAGAGATAGAAAATATTTAGAAAAAATACAATGTATAGGAGAGAGAAAAATGAGTAAAAACTTAACTTTTGATACTTTTTTTTAAAATATGATTAATTTAGTTGATACATTAAAAGTATATCAAGTAATTAATATTTTAATCAAACATTATGATAAGATATAAATTTATAAATTTTATAATTATTAATACACCTACACTTTATCTAATTTTGAAATATTTATTTCATGTCAAGCCACAACTAAATTATGTGAGGTATTCTTTTTTAGAAAAAAATGTTGATACTAGTTAAATTCCTTTAACATATAGTTAATATTAGTTTTTTAAGAAATTATATTTATTTTACATTTATTAATCAATTGCCATTAAGTTTATATTATATTGATATTTTTTTTATTACTATTACTATGTTATTTTAAGGTGTCACTACACTATAAAATGATGTTAAATTAGTGCTACTAAATAGTTTGCGACATCTTTTATAAATGACACCATAAATAAATATTAAAGGCATTTATAGAAAATAATTAGTGGCACTACTAAATGCCTTGCAAATACATTTATATTGGTATTCTCAATCCAATGTCACTATTTTTATTTATCATTTATTAATTAAATGCCACTAAATATTGTATTATAGTGACTTTTTTCTATGAGGATCACCATATATTACTCTTTGTATGTCATTAAACTATAGAATGTCACCAATTTAGTGTCACTAAATTTTTTGTGGTATTTTTTTCTAGATGACAAAATAAATAAATATGAGTAGCATTTTTTAAGAAAAATTAGTGGCACTAAATTAATAACTTCAAATTATATTTTTGTTGATATTTGTAATCAAATGTCATTATTTTATATGTTATCTAATAATTAAATGTCACCAAATATTGTATTATAGTGACATTTATTTCGACTATCACTATATTATTTTTGTGTGTCATTACACTATAAAATGCCACTTAGTTAGTGCCACTAAATGCTTTATGATATTTTTTTTAAATGACATCATAACTATATATTAGTGGTATTTTTCTAAGAAAAATTAGTGGCAATAATTAAATTCCTTTGAAGTATATTTATCTCGGCATTTTTAATCAAATGTCACTATTTTGGTTGTCATTTAATAATCAAATACCATTAAATATTAAATTATAGTGGCATTCTTTTTTCGACTATCACTATATTATTTTTTTCATATCATTATATCACAAAATGTCACTAAGTTAGTGCCACCATATATAAATTTTCTTGTAGTGTTTAGGGAACCTGCCCCCCAGTCACTTTTGAGAAGACTCCACCAGAAGCTATAAACTTGACAGTTCGTAGATCATGATCACCAATTCAGGAGAAACACTATCAGTTTCTTGAAGAATCGGATTGAGAAAGATCCTCCTCCTCTCTTGCTAAATGGAGACAATTATGGGATTTGGTATGAGGTTTGCCTGAGGTTACTAAATATTGTAGCGCTTTTAGAATCCCCGAGTACGGTGTGGCACAATTGGACCAAGAAGAGTATATTTTGGGAACTGCCTTATTGGAAGAGTAACTTATTCAGACGTAATTTGGATGTGATACACATAGAGAATAATGAGTTTGCTAATATCTTCAACACTGTTATGAACATTGAAGGAAAAATTACAGACAATGTTAAGACTCGCTTGGACTTGAATGTGTATTATTGGAGATGTGAGCTCAAGTTAATTCTAAAGGGAAACGAGCAGTGGGGTAAGCTTAAAGCTATGTACTTCTTAATAGCTAAGCAAAGAAAAACTGTATGTGAATAAGTGAGGTCATTACGAATGCCTGATAGATATTCTTCTAATCTAGCTAGGCTTGTCGATACATATGAGCATAATATCTTTGGACTGAAGAGCCATGATTGTCATATTTTTATGGATCAATTAGTACCAATTGCATTCAGAGAATTGCTAAACCATATATGAAAGCCTTTTGGCCGAGCTTATCCAATTTTTCAAGGACTTATGTTCTACAACTTTGAGGCATGATGACTTGGACAAAATAGAGAAAAAATATTCCTATAATTCTGTGCAAGTTAGAAAGGATTTTTCCTTTGGCATTTTTTAATTGCATGGAACATCTACCAATCCATTCAATAGAAGAGGTAAGAAATGGAGGACTAGTACAATATTGGTGGATGTTTCCATTTGAGAGGTAAACTATTATTTTTGTTTAGATGCTAAATTATTGAATTGTTTAACACTATTGACCACATAATTCTAAAGCAATATTATGTTACACTTAGGGAGCTTGGCAGACTCAAAAAATTGTGAAGCAAAAGGCACAAGTGGAGGGGTCTATCTATGAGACATTTGTTTGCAGAGAGACATCCAACTTTTGCTCCTACTACTTCCAATCATATTTATGTTATTTGAGGACGAGATTAGGTCGTAATGATGATGATAAAAATGATGATTCTCCACCTAATTTGTTTGTCTTCAATCAGCCTGGTTGTGCTGTTAGTACCTGCACGACTAGGTACTTAAGCGATGCCAAACTTAGAGCTGCAACACTATATGTGTTTCTTAACTGTGAAGAGGTCAAGAAATACTTTGAGTAAGTCGTTCAACTAACTAGCATTAGTTTTAATTTCCTTCAAGGTAGCCATTATTTTATTATAACTCTAATATATTGTGAAATACAATGATGTAGTTATTTTATGGAATACGTCGACGTTGGCGATGTAGATGTCAATGAGGATTGAAAATGAATTTGTCTATTGGTTTAAGTCGTCCTATGTAAGTATGTTTATGTTAACTTCATTATGCATGACATGAACAATGATGGCTTTGTCAAAAAAATTTACCTGTAATGAATGATAGATTCATGACCCGAGCAATGGAATGACAAATCCCTTCTTGCATGACCTGGCTTGAGGCCTTAATAGACAGCTTAGAAAATTGCTCAAATACTTTGTAAATGGATTTAAGTTCCATATAGATGTATAGACTTATGGAAAAAAAATAATGAATAGTAGTGTATAGGTGAAGGGAGTCAATGAAGTTGGTCGAGAGGATGAATATTATAGGATATTGAAGGAGGTGGTTGAGTTAAAATACTCGAGATAACCTATAAAGGAGGTGGTTCTGTTATAGTGAGAGTGGTTCGATCCAACTCTTGTGACAAGAACTCGTATAGTGCAATAGAATATTATATTGTTGAAATTAGGAAAGAGGCAAGTGTAGAAAGTATGACCCATTCATAATTGCCTAACAAGTGCATCAAGTTTACTATGTTCAATATTGCAGAGTAATTAGAGATAAGGTTAATTAGTTTACTATTATAAAAATGAAGGCTAGAGGTCGAGTTGAAATTGAAGATTCATTAGAAGTTACTTATCAGAATGATACTCCATCGCATGTGCATGTAGTGAATTGAGATTATTTGATAGAGGACTTATTAGATCTTAATTATCCTTTAAAAGATATCGACAGATATGATGCACAACATATTGATGATATTGTTAGTAATGATAAGGAAGAACTTATAGGGTCTAGTGAAGATGAAAATGAATTTGATGACCATGATGAGACTAATGACTCCGAATATTCCAATGAAAATTGAATTATGTTAGTGGTATGTCATGTTTGTTTGAACTTGCTTATTTTATTCATTTTAGTTTTTAATTATTTTTATGCATTTCATATATGTAGTTAATTAAATTGTGATGTAGATATTGTTGTCCATATATATATATATATTTATTATTGAAATTTAATGTGTATTTGCTTTTGTTTTGCAGATAGCACACCAATCACATATTTGCACCCCCCCAGTAGGTAGTCAAGCATTTGTCCCCTTTCCCACCTCACCAACTAGTAGATAAGATGTATTGTTTTATATTTTCTTTGTGACGAAGATTTACATGTAATGAAGATTTATAGTTATAAAATTATAATTTTTTGAAATAATAATTTTCATTAATTCATATATTTATAGTTTTGTAGTTTTATCGTATTCTATATAAAAATAGTTTAACAAGTTACAGATGTAAAAAATAAAATTTAAAAACTTAAATAAAAAATAAATTTCAGACAGAATTCCAAAGAAATTTCAATGGAATTTGTAATTAAATTTAATAATAAAAATACGTTTTTGACAGATTATTGACTAAATTCCGTCGAAAATAAAAAATAAAGACCATCGAAAAATCAATGGAATTCCGACATGGTCGGAAATCTAATGCAATTTGAATTGTTCCCAACAATATAAAATTCATTTCAAAGGCGTCGAAAATTCATCGAAAACTTATCTAATAGAAATTGTGCTTCAAAAAATTAATGGAAACTGATTTGCAATGAGAGTTTTTCCAACCCCAAATTTTTCATTGAAAATCTATAGGAAATTTATCCTTCTGTTGGAAATTAGTTGAAAAAAACGAGTTTTTTTTGTAGTGCTTGATTGCCTTAATGAACTGGAACCCTTAAACTCCTCCACTGGCTCCTCGCATGCACCTAACCCTAGTGCCTTCCTAGCACAAATGCCTAGGAAGTAGGTATGGAGCTCCCTCGACCAATTGCATCACCATCTTCTTTGCTAACTCTTCCACCATTAGTTGCAATTGATCTCTATTAGCTAAATAACTTGAGAGGCAGGGGTTATAAGGTTGGTTCAGGTCATGGGTTTCGTCAGGATTCCGAAGTGGGTTGGTTGGAAGGCATGTTAGATGCACTACAAGAAAACTGCCTTTCACCAATGGAAAAATCCATCGATAAATTAGAAAAATCCGTCGATAATAAATTTTACCGACGAATTTGCCGACGAAAATTATCCATTGGCAATAACCTTGCTAATAAATTTTACCAATGGATTTTAAGTCTGTCAGTAATAATTATCAACGAATTTTTTGACGGATTTTCCATTGGTAAATTTGGTATTGACATTGGTCACATTACCAACAAAAATCCGTTGGTAAAAATTTACCAATTGATTTTCCGTAGGTAAAGTTATTCTTTTTTTTTTTTTTTAATTTTGATTAACAATCTGTCGGTAATTTTTGTTGGAAATTTTTTTTTTGTGTATAATTTTTTAAATAAAATTTTAATAACCTATAACAATAGAATCTACTAATTAATGCTCAATACAACAAAAACTGAAAATACATTAAATATCAATTCTTCATGAAATCCGTTATCAAATAATATTAACTACATTTTCAACAAATGAAACTTCAAAAATCATCACAATTCTAACAAACTAATTCAACACAACCATAACTAAACAAACATAACCCCAATAAACTACAAACTCCAATAAATCCACAACACAAAATCACAATTTCAAAAACTAAAACTTCAACAAACCATTCAGCAGGTAAATGTACATAAAATGCAAGCCAAAAATACCAAGTTCACAAAACCACAAAACAAAATCATAACTTCAAAAAACTAAAACTTCAACAAACTATTCAACAACTAGATCACGTAAAATGCAAGCCAAAAGTACCATAATATCCAAGTGAAAACACATGCAGTTATTGTCATAACTCTTCTCTATTTATGAGTCTTTACCAACTTGATCTTCTCTTGCTGAATTGCTCTTTCCAACAACTTCGATCAACTTCTTGATAATTTCTTCAAGTGAAGATGACACTCGAGGTGGTTCTTATTGTTGCAATAGCCTTTGAATATCTTCATCTTTCTTTCTAATTTCTTCCTCTCTTTCCCTTAGAGCTTCCATATTCTTAGCTATAACTTTTAAAAGACTTGCCTCCCTCATCTCAAAATGCTCAAAAAAATCTTTCATTGTTTTCTCTAGTTGTTCAATGCTAGAGATAGACTCTACATGACCTAAATTGATGGATGCTGATGGACTAGACATAGATGATAAGGATCCTAATAACTCACCAGCAGTCATATTGTGCTCGAATCTATACATGAACCCCTTAGATGGGCCACCATTTGCCTCCATCCATGAATCCGTATCAAACAAGGGTTGAGAGGAAGCCTCATTGTCATGCTTCTTCAAAAAAAATTCATGATATTCTTCTTACATAAGTAAATTAAATGTAATCAGAAACGCTTTATTTGATTAGCAAAAAGATCAAAACAAATCTAGAAAAAACAATAGATGCATAATATTTCACTTACATGAACTCTCTTAGATTTGTTATCAATAAAATCACCTAGTCCAATAAAATCCTCCTCTATCATCGAATCGATGCCACATCCAACTACAATCACTAGCCATGATTACTGCATTTCGAAAATATATTTAATGAAAAACTCTAAAATCTAATTTAAAAGGTAGCACATTAAATGGGTCTAAAGTATTACAATAGATGAAATTTTGGGCGAGTTGACTTCAATAAGAAATTCTAAAGAGGCCCAACTAAACCTAGACTATTCAATAGGTTAAATGTTGTGCATGGAATTTATCAACAAATTGAAATTAGTAACAATAGTTAATTATATTATTGTTTATATAAGAAAATGTAAGCATGTCTCTTCGTAAAATTGTTATATATGTATATTCCCAACCCACATGAGTACTATTCATATGGGCAGCATATAGGGCAAGAACTTACTAAGGAAAAATAACACTCTACAAGAACTTATAATATACTTTACAAATAATCTCAAAGAATAAAAAGGAGAAAGTACATCAAAAACAACCATTGAAGTATCACAAATCATAATCCATAAATTATAACTCAAAATATGGACTACATAATTCATAAATACATTCATATAATTATAAATCCATTGAAGCATCACAAAGAATAATGCATATAGTTATAACTCAAAATATTGAATAGGGCAAAATAACAAAATCCGTCCTGTAATTTTACCTCATTTGACTTTTCGTCCTATAATTTGCATACTCTTAATTCTAGTCCTATAAGTATTAAAAAATTATCATTTTTCGTCCCTTTTTCGCCGGAGACAGCGAAACTCGCCGGAAAAGGTGACGTGGCATGCTGGGCGTGTGTGGCATTTTTTGTTTTTGCCTCGTTGGCAGTTGACATGGTAGGCAAAATTACAAATTCATCCTGTAACTTTACCTCATTTGATTTTTCATCCTATAAATTGCATAACATCAATTTTAGTCCTATAAGTATTAAAAAATTGTCATTTTTCGTCCTTTTTTTGCCGAAACTGGCAAAACTCACCGAAAAATGTGATGTGGTACACCGGGTATGTGGACATTTCTTGTTTCTGCCTTGTTGGACTGCCTAGTAGGCATTTTTTGTCTTTTTCTTACTTAGTTGGCAGCATGCATGTCTTTTCTTTTCTTTTTTTTTTTAAATTTCAAATACATTATATAATTTATATATACACACACATATATATACATATCCATTTAGTCAAATCAATGCTTTTTTGTTAGATTTTTGGGGTGAAAATGAAATTGAGTGATTTTTTTATTGTTATAATAATAATAATAAAATATATATGTGATGTATATATAATATATGTATGTATATATTAAAAAATGGGAAAGTTTTGGGGATAATGAAGGATATTCAAGGAAAAAAAATTGTGTTTTGGAGGGAAAATGAGGATATGTAATACACAAATATATATACAAATGGATGTGTATATATATGTGTGTATATATATAAATTATATAATATATTTGAAATTTAAAAAAAAAAAAGAAAAGACATGCATGCTGCCAGCTAAGCAAGAAAAAGACAAAAAATGCCTACTAGGCAGTCCAACGAGGTAGAAACAAGAAATGTCCACATGCCCGGTGTGCTACGTCACATTTTTCAGCGAGTTTCGCCAGATCTGGCAAGAAAAGGACGAAAAATGATAATTTTTTAATACTTATAGGATTAGAATTGATATTATGCAATTTATAGGACGAAAAACTAAATGAGGTAAGTTATAGGACGAATTTTGTAATTTTGCCTGCCATGTCAGCTGCCAACAAGGCAAAAACAAGAAATCCCACACGCCCGGCGTGCCATGTCACCTTTTCCGGCGAGTTTCGTCGTCTCCGGAGAAAAAATTACGAAAAATGATAATTTTTTAATACTTATAGGATTAGAATTGACAGTATGCAAATTATAGGACGAAAAGCCAAATGGGGTAAAATTACAGGAAAAATTTTGTAATTTTGCCTATTGAATAGAGGTAGCCGAAGCCTCTATTCTTCCTTTAAAAAAAAAAACTCAAAATATTGACTACATAACTCATAAACACAATTCATATAATTCACAATTCGTATAATTATAACTTCATTGAAGCATCACAAAGCATAATCCATACAATTATAACCCCATTGAAACATCACAAAGCATAATCCATACAATTATAACTCAAAATATTGACTACATAACTCATAAATACAATTCATATAATTATAACTCCATTGAAGCATCACAAAGCATAATCCACATATTTATAACTCAAAATATTGACTACATAATTTATAAACACAATTCATATAATTATAACTTCATTGAAGCATCACAAAGCATATTCCATATAATTATAACTCCATTGAAGCATCACAAAGCATAATCCATATAGTTATAACTCAAAATATTGACTACATAATCTATAAACACAATTCATATAATTATAACTTCATTGAAGCATCACAAAGCATAATCCATATAGTTATAACTCAAAATATTGACTACATAACTCATAAACACAATTCATATAATTATAACTCCATTGAAGCATCACAAAGCATAATCCACATATTTATAACTCAAAATATTGACTACATAATTCATAAACACAATTCATATAATTATAACTTCATTGAAGCATCAAAAAGCATAATCTATTTATAACTCAAAATATTCACTACATAATCCATAAACACAATTCATATAATTATAACTTAATACTAAAAAAATTTACCTTTTACAATGCCCAAATGATGCAAAATTTCAAACCTGCACAATTAAATAAAACATCATTATAATTATAAAAATTAAAAAAAAAAAAAGGGGGAAAAGCTTTGGGGAGGCTAGTTAGCTGATGGGGAGGCCAGTAACTGTTGGCCTCCCCGTTGTCGGCGGTGAGGACAACAGCAGCTGGGTTCATGAGGCCACCTGTTACTGGCTGGTGACTTTGCTGGTGGGCCAGCAGATCTACCGGCCCCCCTCCTCCACGGGGCCAACTGTTGTTGGCTCCCATTTTAAAAAAAAAAAAAAATGGAAGAAGAAGAAAGGAAGAAGAGAATACCTTCTAAATGTGGCTCTTGAATAGTGAGCAAAACTTGAAATTGAAATGGATATAGAAGGTATGATTTAGTCATTTGTTACTTTTGTCTTTTATGTTTTTTAGTTTTTTGCATTTTATTCAGATAATTTTTATTTAATTGTACTAATTAATTTTTTAAATTCAAAATTTAATTATTCACTATTATTTTATTTAATAGTTAATTTTTGTTATAAAATTAATTTTATATAGTTATTATTTATTTATATATAACTATAAAAAATGTAATTATTATTATTTAATTATATTTAACATATATAACTTTTAATTTTTTATTTAATCAAATAATTATTATTAAAAATGTGTTGAGGAACATATTAATGAATTATTAACAAATTATTTTTGTTAGTAATTTTACCAATGAATTACCAATAGAGTTATATCTCTCACAAATCTTATGAACTGATTGCCGACAGAATTATATCTCTAAAAAATTTTACCAATGGATTGCCAACGAACATTAGTTTGTTGGAAATGTTACCAACGAATTACCAATGGAATTTACTTTAGTTTGAAAAAGTTACTGACCGATTACCAATGGATTACCAACGGATATTCTGTTCGTCGCTGATTCAATTAGTAAATTCGTTGGTGGAACTTTTTAAAGTTTGATTTTGATATCCGTCAGTAATCTGTCAGTAATCCGTCAGTAATCTGTCAGTTATCCGTCGGTAATTACCAACAGATATTTTTCATTGGTGAAAGTCAGTTTTCTTGTAGAGATGGTATTGGTGTTTAAGATTTCCTTGTCTCTTTGTGTTGTGTCCTTCATAGCTTTTTCTGGCACATATAGTTATTGCCTCTCCTCCTCAAACCTTGTGTTTCGATAGATGGCACCAACTAATTTGTGATGATCGATGGAATCAATCCTATCTATTTATATTCACATGATCCTAAGAATAGGTCGAATGAAGAATTCTAGGCCTGGAAAATCAATACGAAATCACGAGTCAGTGCGAAAGGTCGTTACTTGGTTGAGTCAATAGATAGAAGAAAGTTGTATCCGCCAAAAATCTTTATTTCGTATGCAAAATCTGAGGTATTTATGTATTGAGTCTGTAAGAACATGCTGCATCAAATCTACGAGGTGGATAAGATGGTGACAATTGCGCTGAATCAATGGTTTGGGGCAGGGTTGTGAGCTAGGTTGACACTAGATCGGATCGATCGGGGTAGAAAACGAAATGTGCAAACCTAAAGACTGCTTGGTCATTATTTGGTTATAAAGGTGCAAAATGGTAACTCTGATGCCTACCTATAATAAGTAGCATTTTCATTTTAGGATGCAAATGGCAACTGATTTTTGAGTAATTATATGCAAAAATTAGACTTTATTAATTATCTGATGGAACACCACGAGCACATTCGGTTTCATTTTTAAACTCCATTTTCTCATTTTCTATTATTTGAAAATTGAAACACATTATTTTTTACACATTTTACACCCAGCATCATTTTAATTTTTATTCTCAAAACACATTTCTCAATAACATATATATTTTCTCTCTTTATTTCATTATTTCTATCATTTTCCACCTACAACTTACTAAACTCAATATATTCATTATTTTTGTAATGATCTATCCGAATACAAACTCATTTTTACTAACTAATTTTTCAAATTTTAGAAATGATGGAAATAAAAACTAAATATGAAATGATTAGTACTTGAATTTGCGATAGAATTTATGTCAGTCATTAATCAATCATTAAATATGTGATAGACATTAACTCAGCCGGTCATAAATATTGAATAAGTTATCCGATTTGGGTGATTTATATTACAAGTTGGCCGCTGATCAGTTAGTGGTGGCAAGTCAGAGCATGACTTCAGTCACTGATATGCAATATAATATTTACTTTACTTCAAAAAGAAAAAATATTTATCTATGTAAGTATTAGATATCAATTCCACGCCCAGTGAAAAACTGATCTGTCAATACAAAATAAATTTCATTGTTCAGATAACATCATTGTTTGAACCATTGGGTGTGTGAAAAACACTGGATGTGGATATTTCAACAAAAAAGTGCTTAAAGTGAAGTACATGAATCACTGGTGATCAAAGATTACAAGTTCCAAAGATCAACGTCCATTAATAAACTACTTATCATTAATTCATCCTGATCTTGATCATAATAGTAATCATTCGCGTGCAATCCTGCGGGCGACATTAATAATGGTTCTGGCATATTTTGGTGTCCTCCTGGTCGGAAAACTTAGAAGGGTTTCTTTCCTCAGATTCAGTTATTTCAAGCAATTTGCTCCACCACCGAATGCATTTATCTAATTCTTCTTGTGGTGAAGGAGATGGCTGCTGCTGCTGCTGTGATATTAATGGTACAGATGTAGATGTCGGCTGCTTGCTCTTGGAGTACTTTTCATTATTTGTTTTGCTTAGTTCACTCAGCCAAGCTGGTGCTTTAGGGAAGGTCCGAGGTTGGGGTCGTAAGATGTTGCTCTCAGTGATGGATTTCTGCGTTGACATTTTTCCCCGCCTAGTACTCTCTCCAGTAGCAGCTAAAAGATTCATGTCTATGTGGGTGTTCCAAAAGTTCTTCACATCGTCTGCTGTTCTTTTCGAAAGTCTACCAGCAATCAATGACCATCTGCGCGCGCGCATCGAATGTTAGAGAGAAAAAAACATGTTGAAATTCAAAAATTTCATAGCATGTCCACTTTAATATAAATTGCACGAACTAGTGGGAACAGACGTAACAATTAATTAGACAACAGTTTAAACAATTTCAACGGCTGGTTGTTTGGCATAAGTCTTATTCACCATCAATAATTGAACTTGAGCCCTGAAATATCCTGCGATTTTGTAACACCTCTAAAATTAGCATTTTAGAAAGTAAGATTTTAAAAATTAAAAAATTAATTTGACAAATTTTGGGGCTCAAAATATAAATAGGAAAGGACCTAATAGTAAAACTTTTGAAAGTTTTGGGCATCACTTTATAAATAGTTTCGGTCAAATGGGCCAATTTAAAGCACTAACTTGTCCTAGGGTTCAATTGCAAACTGAAATAAGGTTTTGGGGGCCAATCTGAGGCACTAAATAAGTCGAGGGATTGACTTAAAAGATGGAGAAAACTACTGGGGGTCAAACTGAGAATTTCATAAAGTTAAAAAAATATATACACAAGAGCCCTTCCATTTTATCAAAATCTCCCATGCTTACCATCACAATCCTCTCCAACCAACACCTCTCCGATGCTGGAAAAACTAGCAACCAAGCTAACCATTCTCTTCCTCTCATCACAAGGAATGCATTAGTATCAACTTTGCATAGAAACAACCAGCATTCGCTGGGAATTGGCAACTAAATCGGAGGTCATGGCGATAGTGGAGGGAGGCACTATTGCGGCAACTGTTGGTGGCAACCAATGGGTGGATTTTAACGGGCTCAGCTGGAAGAGCATGCCAGTACGTTCAATTGTAGAAATGGACCACCGGTGGAGGAGTAATTGAGGAAAAACGACACAGCGGCGTTGGTGGTGCAGTGGCAATTTTCTAGCAAATTGATCGGCCAATCGACGTTCAATTCTAAAATTGATTGGTGCATTTTGCTCCCCTCATCGAGGCGCATCGGGTGGTGGCCACCGCGCACAGTTTCGATGGCGGTTTGGGGCAGAATCTTTAGCTCGATGATCCTAGCACATGCGGGCTGGTTTCGGATTATGAATTGATCTTGAACTCATCAATTCGGTAAAATCTTGATTAAATAGTTAATTTGATTTATGATTTAATCTAATTAAATTGTTAGGCTAATTTCTTATGTAAGTTCAGGTTAATTGGACAAAAATTATGATTTTAAGTGAAATGATTGTATAAGAGTTCAGTTGTAAGTGATGTATGGACCCGAATTAGATAATAAAAGATTAATATTTATTAATTGAGCTAATTGAAGCATTTAGTAAGTTGAAAATTGTGGAATTGAAAAAAGATTTGAATATTATGATTATGGATTGGAATGATTGTATGTGATTTTAATATAAAGTGAAACATGAACTCGGATCGTTAATTAGAAGGTAATTTTCATTAAGTCAATTGATATTATTGAGAAAACATTTGAACAGTTAAACGTTTTCTAAATTGAACTGATTAAATTGTTTAGATTTCCTTATATAAATATGAGTTAATTGAACCGATCCACCATTATAATTGGATGTCTTTTGATTTAGTTTGGTTAAAAGTTAAGTTAATCGCACTGAATTGTAATTATGAACTGAAATGATTGATAATTAGAATATAATTATTGTTAATTAAGACAATTAGTACAAAAATAGGCCTAACTTTGTGTAATGTTGCAAGGATTAATTGTTAATGGAATATTCTAGCCTAAGTTACCTGTATCCGAAAATGAGGCAGAAACCCGGGATAGGTGGATATGCCTCTTAATCTGAAACACCCAATAATAAGGTATAGAGGGTTTAGTTATTGTTTAAAGTATACGGTGCAAGTGTTTTGACATTTAAAATGTTCTATTGGAATAGGTGACAAGATCTAGGGTCCCCAAGACCATAAGACATGATCGCATCTCTGTAGAGTTTTAAGATATGAGGGTTAAGCTTACCTTTCTTCTGGGAAGTTAATGTTCTTTGATTGCTTGAAATCTTCGATTGTTTGAATTTTGTGATTATTCATTTGTCGAAATTGATTGTACTCATTTTGGTGCAAAAACTCTTACTATTCTATTTATGATTGTTCCGTATACCCTTCAGTCTTGTCGGCTTTTCTTTTATTACGTCAATTTTGGGTCCTGTTGATCGAATCGTGTTTCACACCCTTAATTGATTTGTTCTGCATATTGTTTGTTTGGCTATGTCTGCAATTGTTTATTGAACCAAATCATGTTTTGCACTTCTGTTTGGAATCATTATGCATATCATTTGTTTGTCCTTGTTGGCAATTGTTTATCTTTTGTATTATCATATAGGAATAATTTACAGGACATGAGTCTCAGCTTGCTTGTATGACTGAAATAATTTACAAGATGTTAGTCCCTACTGTGTGCATGGGACAAGTCGTATGCTCGGAACTCTTAGAATAACTTACAGGACGTTAGTCCTTGCTATGTGCATGGGATAAACCATATGCTCGGAACTCTTAGAATAATTTATGAGACGTTAGTCCTTGCTGTGTGCATGGGACAACTATATACTCGGAACTCTCAAAATAATTTAGGGACGTTATTCCTTGCTGTGTGCATGGGACAAGCTGTTATGCCCGATGGAGGAATAATGAGAATCTTTTATGCATATTATGCTTTGGGTTCTATTTGTATTCCATTCAGGGAGCAATAATGACGAAGATTTTTCTATTTGCTGATTTTGATATTGTTTGCGTTTTGATATATTAATGTCTTGCTTGTTGATAAATCTATTTATATTGCTACTCCCTCGACAGTTTTTCTTTAACTATGCATCATATTTCCTTCACTAAGTCTTTATGACTTACCATTTTTGCTATCTTTATTCTCTTTCGAGACAGGTCTAAGTGAAGATTGAGGGCTTAAGGTTTGGCCTGAAGGAACTGTTTTGTAATAGATTAGGTGTTTTGTATGTATATATAGACTTCATCTAATTGTAGCTCTAAGACTTGAGACGGATGATATGTTTGAATGTTAACTGGATATGCTTGGTATGTATATATTGCACTTCTTATAAGTTTTTTTGAGTTTAGAAGTATGCTGCTACCTTTTTTAGGCTTGTTGAATTTTAGGCTTTTCGGTTATCTTTTGTATTATGATTTAAGTTTGAATTGGTGGTACCTCAACTTAGGGATTACCCTGGGTGGGGCGCCACAGAGGTGGTATCAGAGCCTAGGTTATTGATGACCTAGGTTACTATATGAGTGATTTTTGTAACTGGAATCGATGCGTTTACTAGAGATTTAACTTGAATTAGGAATCATCTAGGATGTAAACACTTGGGATAAGGAAAACTTGAGCTATGCTAGGATATGATTCTTGGAATGTAGGTTTGATTGTGGAATTGAATAGCATATGAGCTTTTGAGATAATGCTCGACATTAAGGAAGTGAAAGGTTATGATTTGGGTGGCCAACCAGTATATAATGTCTTACTTATAGTATGTCAGGCATATAAATGTATGGTTATTGGTAAGAATGATGTTGTTGGAATTATGGCATTATGTGAACAATATTCGTTAAGGTTGAATATAATTAGTAGATGACTAATTGGGAAAAATTATATTCAGTATGTAAATAGTGACTTTGAAAATCAACATAGTGCAAGCAACATTCGGGGAAGTTGTATATGATAAGCAGAGGGTCATTCTGGGAAGATATGTGTTTGGGTTAATTAGTAAATGATTACCCTGGGATGAGTAAATTAAATTTCTACCACGTGCTTACAGATGAGAATTAGATTGTGTATATACATAGGAAAAAGGATTACTACAGGAAGGAATGTATTTGGGAAATGAATGAATGATTATTAGGGATGAGTGATGTTTGACCAATGTGTATAATTGAAATCTAAATGGTATGTTCATATTGACAAGGGATATGATGATAGGAATTTGAGACCATAGGCTATGGAAATTAAGAAAATAATCAATGATAGGAAGGTATGTTCCCAAAACAACCAGTGTATGATTTGATATTCTAGTGATGTTAAGCACGAGACTCTTTGAATTTTGAAAACGTGAAATTTGGAGAAATATTTCACGTTTAGATGTTTTTTATAAGATTTCAAATTTACAAGTTCAGGATTATCCTTAATAGAGTTGCATTTGATGATTTAAAAGGTCATATGGATAGGTTAATATTTGATGAAATTGTATGGTGTGATTTAAACGACATAGTTGTCTAAAGACTGATTGTCGACAACAATGGAGTTATGAAGAATCAACTAAACAAAAGTTGGATGAATATAAAAGGATAGAGATTGGTGACATAATGGAATGTAGTTCCCAAATTTGAGGTTATAGAAGGTGCATATGAGAATGAAACTAATACTTGAAATGGAAACACACACTTTAGCATTGACAACAAAAACTAACGAATCATGAGGTGTGCTAATTAGAGAAATGGTTAAGGCACATATATACGCATACGAGTACTTAGTTTAGTTCAGCAAATGGAATATGATGAATGTTTGGTTATAACAATGATATATTAAATTTAGTAAGTTTTCCCATTGTGAATCAAATTAGCTAGGTTGATTAATAGTTTAAATATTCTTAAGAACTACTAAGCACTAATTTATATGTACGATGATAGTATTGCACATGAGTCTTGTATATAAAAAAAATTGTATCTTGTATACCATATATGCTGATTTAACTTCTAAGAGATCTTCACTAAATCAAACCTGAGCTTATATTATAAGGCCATGAATCATGATATGATAGGGTACGACACCGCAGAACATCCTAATGTGAAGGTGATCCTATGTTGACTAAATCATGGCTGGCGGTCATCAATCAACGAAACTAATATGCTAAATAACCACAATGAGGACACTTGAATTAGAAATATCTCATGGAAAGAACTGAAGATGATGTTAGACCTTTTTCCCCCTTTACTAGTAGATCCGAAGATAGGAAGACTTGTGGCATAAAACTTATGCAACTGGAGGGCGGACCTTATAACCCTATGATGTGCAAATGAGGGTAGTTATCTTGGGAGTATAACAGAAACCATATGAAAGATAGCCTCAAGGAATTTTTAGAATTTTAGCCCTCAATCACTTAAAGGATTAGATAAGTAAAACATAAGGGTATGAATTAAGGAATGACGAGAAGAATGGAGTATAAAGAAAACTTGGTGAACAAAGGAATTGAGTATCTATTTACTTTTAGGAGGGATCTTGTATCATTGATAATGATTGGTAGAATAATAGTAAGAGCTCGATGAAACCCATCAAGTTTGAGGACTTGGGATGCCTTTTTCCTCATAAGCTATTTAATCTAATGCATCTATTTGGGGTTTGATTAAATCAAAGATAAGGAAAGGATATTGTGGAATAAGAAACTTGAGGAGAGTATGGGCCAAGAATTGCCTTTTACTTGTAATACAAACATTATGAATTAAGATAATGTGGTTGAGATTGGTTTATAATGATCTTTTGAAAACCTTTAAATTATTTGGAATTGAAGAATGAACCATACTACATTTGTGTTTGGCATCACGAACATTAGGGGTTAATTCTATCATAATTAAGGTTATAGGCAATCGAACAAGTCCAGAAAATGTATTAAAGGTACAAAAATTTCTTAGGTTCGTCCTATTGATGCTAAAGGTGTATCCAGGGCCCCTCCCAAAATAATAAGGTTCCCTAGTGAAGTCAGCTAAGAAAGATCATTGATTTGAACAAAAGAAGGAGTTTCGGGATTTAGGGAGATAACCAATCATGGTGTCATTCTTACATGTCTTTGAGAAACTTAAAGAAATATTAGATATGCCTATACCTTGAAAAGGACAATTGTTCATGAGAGAGTGATTACTTTAATAAAAATAGAGATCCCACCCAAGGATGGATAAAGAGAAATTCTTAAGGAATATAAATGTACTAATAGGTACGATTTGGGTACAAATTGGATTGGCAAACACTTGGAGTTCCAAGGACAGATTTCCATGCTTAATGGTTAGTGAAACAAATGAAGGATACGTATAAGTACCACATGGATGGAAATTTTGATCTTAGATATAGAAACTGGTGACTGACCTCAAAAATAAGTTGAAATGTAAAGTGCACAAGCAAGAATAAATAAGTTGAGGAACTCGAGCAATGGACACCAAACAATAACGAAAAAACAAGTAGTTGAAAGTTCTAACTAAGTTCTTGAACATCGGGAGAAAATATGATCCCACATATTCTTGGCCATATTTCTCGTGACTATATCTAGTATGTATAGTTTTGTGAGCCTATAATTAGCTGCATGGAAGTGTATGACTTGTTATATTAATCAGGCATGTTAAGTTGAATTTGGCGACTCCTTAATGTAAATATCATGCAAATATGAACTTGTGATATTAATAATCGTTTGTTGCCGTAGTTGTTTTGTGATCTCTTGGAGAAGCTTTTAAGTATTTAGATGCATGTAATGATGTGCATAGGGATTACCCAATAGAAAATAAGTATTAAGCGCTCCATGATTTTATGGAACCACCAAAGGTTTAACACTCATTTTCGGGATAGTTTAACTTACTTCCTATAACTTTGATTGTGGAAATCAAGAAAACTTTAAGTGATGACGGATGATGGAACTATGGAATATGGAATTACTAGACGACCTTAGAAAATATGGTGACACCAAATGCCTTAGTAAGAATGGATATGATAGGAAACCTAGAAAGAAAAGATTCATAAAAATCTTAGCGGAATAAATGCCGCTAAGAATTGGGCGAAGTATATTTGTGATAATGGGTTAAAACAACATTTGATCGAGGCAACCTGGGAATGAGACCAATGTATGCACCAGTATTAACCAAAGTTCTTTCAATTGAAAATGAGAACCTGGGGACCAGATTCTTTTAAGAGGGAGAGATTGTAACACTCGTAAAATTAGAATTTTAGAAAGTAAGATTTTAAAAATTAAAATATTAACTTGATAAACTTTGGGGCTCAAAATATAAATACAAAAAACCTAATTGTAAAAATTGTGAAAGTTTTGGGGGTCAATTTAAGGCACTAACTTGTCCTAGGGTTTAATTGTAAAGTAAAATAAGGTTTTGGGGGCCATATGAGGCACTAAATAAGTCGAGAGATTGAATTAAAATCTAGAGAAAACTGCTAGGGGTCAAACTAAGAATTTCAAAAAGTTAAAATATATATATACTCGAGAGCCCTTCCATGTTATCAAATTCTCCCATGCTTACTGTCACCATCTTCTCCAATGTTGGAAAAACTAGCAACCAAGCTAACCATTCTCTTCCTCCCATCACGAGGAATGCATTGGTACAAAATTTGCATAGAAACAACTGGCCAAACGCTGGGAACTAGCAACCAAATCGGAGCTCACGGCAAGTGGTGGTGGGAAGCACTATTGCGGTGACTGTTGGCGGCACCCAAGGCTCAGCTGTAGGAGCATGCCAGTAAATTCAATTGCAAAAAAAGACCACTGATAGAAGAGTAAATGAGGAAAAATGACGCAGCGGTGTTCGTGGTGTGGTGGCGATTTTTTAGCAAATTGACCGGCCAATCGACGTCTGATTCTAAAATTGATTAGTGCATTTTGCTCCCCTCGTCAAGGCATATTAGCTAGTGGCTGTTGTGCATAGTTCTAGCGGTGGCGGTTCGGTGACTTCCAGAAAGAATCTTTGGCTTGACGATCTGAGCACATGCGGGTTGGTTTCGGATTATGAACTGACCTTGAACTCAGTCAATTTGGTGAAATCTTGATTAATCAATTAATTTGATTCCTAATTTAATTTCATTAAATTGTTAGGCTAATTTCTGATGTAAGTTTAGGTTAATTGGATGAAAATTATGATTTTAAGTGAAATGATTGTATAAGAATTCATTTGTAAGGGATGTATGGACCCGAATTCGATAATAAAAGATTAATATTTATTAATTGAGTTAATTGAAGCATTTAAGAAGTTGAAAATTATGGAACGGAAATAAGACTTGAATATTATGATTATGGACCAAAATGATTATATGTGATTTTAATATAAAGTGAAACATGAACCCAGATCATTAATTAAAAGGTAATTTTCATTAAGTTAATTTATATAATTGAGAAAACATTTGAACAGTTTAATGTTTTCTAAATTGAACTGATTAAATAGTTGAGATTGTTCTTGATGTAAATTTGAGTTAATTGAATCAATCTACCATCATACTTAGATGTCTTCTGATTTAGTTTGATTAAGAGTTAAGTTAATCACACCGAATTGTAATTATGAATTTAAATGCTCAGTAATTAGAATATCATTACTATTAATTAAGATAATCAGTATAAAAATAGGCCTAACTTTGTTTAATGTTGCAGAGATTAACTGTTAATGGAATATTCTAGCCTAAGTTACCTGTATCCGAAAATGGGGCAGAAACCCGAGATAGGTAGATATGCCTCGTAATCCAGAACACCCGATAATAAGGCATAGAAGGTTTAGTTATTGTTTAAAGGATGCAGTGCAAGTGTTCTGACATTTAAAATGTTCTATTGGAATAGGTGATGAGGAGTTAGGGTCTCCAGGACTATAAGACATGATTGCATCTCTGTGGAGTTTTAAGGTGAGGGTTAAGCTTAACTTTCTTCTGGGAAGTGAATTTTCTTTTATTGCTTGAAATCCTCGATTGTTTGAATTTTGTGATTGTTTATCTGTTGAAAATTGATTGTATTCGTTCTAGTGCCTAGAAATCTTATTATTCTATGTGATTGTCACGTATACCCTTCAGCCTTGCCAATTTTCACTTTATTGCGTCAATTTTAGGTCTTGTTGACCGAATTGTGTTTCGTACTCTTAATAAATTCATTCTGTATATCGTTTGTTTAGCCTTGTCGGCAATTGTTTATCTTTTGTATTGTCATATGGGAATAATTTATAGGACGTTAGTCTTAGCTGTTATGCTTGGGACAAGCCGTATTCACGGAACTCTCGGAATAATTTACGGGACGTTAGTCCTTGCTGTGTGCATGGGACAAGCCATATGCTTGAAACTCTCGGTATAGTTTATGGGATGTTAGTCCTTGCTGTGTGCATGGGACAAGCTGTTATACCCAATGGAGGAATAAGGAGAATCTGTTATGTATATTATGCTTTGGGTTCTGTTTGATTCTGTTTGTACTCCATTTAGGGAGCAATAAGGACGGAGATGTTTCCATTTGCTGAATTTGATATTGTTTGCATTTTGATATATTAATGTCTTGCTTGTTGATAAATTTGTTTATACTACTACTCCCTCGACAACTTTTCTTTAACTATTCGTCATATTTCCCCCACTAAGTCTTTAGGACTTACCCCTTTTGCTATCTTTATTCTCTTCCCAGATAGGTCTAAGCGAAGATTGAGGGCATATGGCTTGGCCCGAAGAAACTGTTTTGTAATAGATTAGGTGTTTTGTATGTATATATAGACTTCACCAAATCATAGCTCTAAGACTTGAGACGGATGATATGTTTGAATGTTAACTGGAGACGCTTGGTATGTATATATTGCACTTCTTATAAGTTCTTTTGAGTTTAGAAGTATGTTGTTACCCTTTTGAGGCTTGTTGAATTTTGGGCTTTTCGATCATCTTTTATATTATGATTTAAGTTTGAATTGATGGTACCTCAACTCAGGGATTACCCTAGGTGTGGCGCCACAGATTTGTTTTCATTTTTTATTTTTATTTTTATTATGATCATTCAATTTTATATGCACCTGGGTGGAGCTTAATTTTTTTTTATTTTGACACAACGGTGGAGCCATTGATTTTTATTTTACCCTAGGCGGAGCTTAATTTTTTTTATATGCACCTGCTGAGTAGCATTTGATACAACAGTACAAGCCTCACACATAAAGCATAAGGTTAAAAGTTCGAACCTAGTGAACTCCCGATATGTGTGTTTAATCATGCAGCCCACTTTGCAAATTAATGATAAGCATGCACGTTTGGTTATGTGAAAACTTGCATGGACAAACCCGTGTCCAGGAGCAAGTGGTGCATAAATAGAGCACAAATAAATCGATGAATTCAGCTGGGATTTTGCAAACGAAGCAGTGATATGTGAAGACTTGCCTGCTGCCCAACAACTTATGAAGCCTTACAATGAGATCCACGTCATCTTCGTTAAAGTAACCCCTTTTGATATTTGGCCTGAGATAGTTGAGCCATCTCAGCCTGCAACTTTTCCTGCATCTGTTCAAACCTGTGCGAAAATTAAAAAAGATGCAAAATTTATTAAATAATATTAAGGACATGATGGGAACATGCAAATCTGAAAAGAAAGCATATATCCTTTTAATTAATTACCAGCTCTGAGCGGGACTTGATGCCACTTCCCTTCTCCATACTTTTCAAGGCATTTCCTCAAGAGAATATCTTCTTCTTTTGTCCAAGCACTTTTCCTCACTCCTAATGAATATTTTTCCATTTCTTCTTTGCCTATGTCGTGCAAATATATAATGTTAAAGCACGTGAATGCATGCGTGTTAAGGAGATCAAATAATTAATGATGACACATGCATCCGCAGATAGCACTTCTTCTCATAAATGAGCTGCCCTTTTCATGAAGCCTTCACTAATTTATGATATCTGAGACTGACGTGCGTATTTCCCTACCATGCATAAAGCATATGTTTAGAAAGACAGTTCCATGTGTCACAACTATTCCAAGTCATTTTGGCATGTCAATTCCTATTCCATCTGAGCTCTTTCACTGTCACTCATATCAAGACTAAAAGAGCATATAGCTGAACTAATAATCTTCTTTAAAATCATTCATAAAATTTTTGAGAGCTTATAAAATAATATATAATATTTGGTAAATTTTTTAAAAAGAGCTAATAAGCTCTCAAAATAATATTTTTAGAATCTTATAATTAAGTACTTTTATGGAATTCCTAGTTTATTTTTAATACTCTAAAAAGCTCTTTAACTATATATATATATATATTAATTTTTAAATTATCATTATTAATATCTTATAATTTTCTAGATTTTATTCATCTAATACTTCAAAGATTTAGTTTTAAAATAAAATGTAATATATTATAAATTTAAAAATTATCTATAACATATATGAGCTAGCTCGTAAAATTGAATATGTTCAGCCAAATGTCCTCTAATAGGGTAACACCTTTGTTCGAGTATTCTCAGCTTCTTTTTACTTTATCAGTTGTTTCTTTATCAAGGTTTCTTGAGATCTGTTAGGATCCTAATTAACTCTTTATTTTTATCTAAATGTCATATATGCCACTGTCTCAAAGTGGCAATTCATTCGGACAAACATTTGAAAGGAAAAATAAAATAATTGACATTTACAAGTCAAATATATATATATATATGATTCTTTTAGTGTATGTGTAACACCCGGTTCGAGAGGTGCTTATTTTGATTTGAGGTAGAGTGAGTCGATCTCAAAACAAAATGTGTATCACCAAAATTTTTACAATTTCCATTAATTCCGAACAATTAAAAAACAGCTTAAAGGGTAAAACTCTTTAAGACATCAACATATCTTCATCTTATACTTATCGGCACCAAAATTATGATCTTACCCAAATAGTTCAGCATCTGTTTATAATGTAAACCTAATGTTACCATATCTGGTATTGTTTATATACAACAACAGAATATATATATATCTTACTCTCGAATCCTCACTAATCAATTCTCAATCTGGGAAAAGAACAAGAAAAGAGATAATACAAGAGACATAAGTGCGAATGACTTAGTGAAACAATTATCAAGATGCATGGACGAAAATAATAATAAATATGCAGTATAGAAAAACATTCGTTCAAAATACAGATAGCTACAAGTACATGCCAAGAGATCATGTTGTTAAATAGTAGATAGGCTTCACGGAATCCATGAAATAGAGTTGAGGAACAGTATCTTATGTATTACGTATCATGAGTGGCCTCAGCGCTGTCCCATACCAGTGAAGAGACCCCTTAGGTTTCAAATGCATTTTGCAGAAAGTCTCATATTTCAAAATTTAGGGAGTGGATCAGTTTTACTAACTCGAGTGTATGAGAACGTTTCATAAAATCAATTGTACTCGTGTATTTCATGAAACCGACTATGGATGGTCTCTCTCCTTATGACTCCCAACAGTCTGTATAAAAGTACCCTATATCGCCTTGATGAGTGACCAACTCGCCCACAACCTGTGCAGTACTAATGGTAAGACCGATCCTCGCCGATCAAGCTTCAAGTAGCAGCCAACCTCCGACTGTCCCGAAGTCAAGATCACAAACCGGGTCCTAGCGGGTAGACCAACCTCTGACAACCCGATGTCGTCCTAATCGGCTTATCAACAGGTCCCCTGGGACCAAAATGTTCCCCAAGAGCATCCCAAGGGTATTATTATTCACATATATAAGCAGGAGAGTCCCAACAGCCAACACAATTTCTTTTATACCACAATTGCCATATAAAATAGAATAATTTCAAACTCAATTACGAATTTACTGTAAAATTCGAAACAGGCTAAACAGTTAATTAGTAACGGTTAGTTCAGAAAAACTACCTCGCAATAGTATAGATTAATAACTGCTAGTCAGTAAGATTGCCTCACAAATAGTATCATAAAATATGGCAATTGGGTCTAGAACGAATTAGTCAAATCATAGTTTCAAACCTTTGGAAGTTTTGTAGTTCAATTAACGGATTTAAAAATCCAGTTCAGGTAATATCATCAGAAAATTCAAATTTTCAAATGATACCTTTCAAAGATCTTTAAGATAAAAACATTGATATTCAAAAAATGTCATTTTCAAACAGTTATTCAAAGGCAACCTTTGAGAAAGGAATCAGGCGGAATATCTGACTAATATCTCAAATTCAATATAGGAGTTCAAAGATAAGTATACACTACAACAAATTGCATTTCGTGTAACAAAAATTTTGGTAACAAAGTAAAAATTCGTTACAAAATCATGATTTTTCGTAACGAGACTAGAATTTTGTTACTAAAGTACTCATCTTGGGTAACCAAGAAAAATATTTGTTACCTTTAATAAATATTTATTATCCAAAAATTTTATTCTTTTGTAACTAAAGAAAAATTCGTTACGAAACTGAAGTATTGTCACAAATAATTTTTCCCACATTTCAAGAAGACATATTTGTAACAAAAGTTTCTACTTTTTGTTACGTTGACAAATTTGTTACAATTAAGTTTTATAGTAACAAATATATTTGTTACTATAATTAATAATTCACCCTCTAAAAATTTTTTCCCTCCAAAATTTTGTTATATGAAAATGGTAACAAATACTTTTTTTACTAATTTTAAATCACAATTAAATAAATTCCCACCTAAAGTTTGTTTCCCTCCAAATTTGCTCCAAAGTTTCTTCCTTCAAAATTTTGTTCCCTCCATAAATTAATTTAATTTAAAGTGTAAAAAATATTTTAGTTATTAATATCACATGTCATCATAATTAAAAAATTTCTCCAAAAATTGGCACCTCCCTATATGCCCATATCACCCTTCACCATAGTTAAAAAAATTAAAAATAAAATTAAATATCTAAAAAGTAAAAGACAAATTGATTTAACAAATTTTATAATTAAATAAAGTACAAATATTAAGAAAACCCAAATGCACCCCCCTCCCCGGTTTCAAACCAGCCACACCTAGCCCAACGGAAAGCTCAATTGTCACATTGGCAAGGTGCTAGGTTCATTTTATATATGTACGTATATGTGTATATATATCTATATATTAATATGTGTATGTGCAGGCAAAATTGCAATTTTCATCCTATAACTTTACCTCATTTGATTTGATCCTATAAGTGGCATAATTGTAATTTCAATACTATAAATATTAAAAAATTATCATTTTTCGTCCTTTTTTGGCCGGAGATGGCGGCCAAGGTTGCTGGAAAATCTGACGTCGCTCGCTGGGCATGTGGCAGCTTGGACTTTTTGCCATGTTGGACTGCCTAATAGGCATTTTTTGTCTTTTTCTTGCTTAGTTGACAACACACATGCCTTTTTTTTTTTTTTTTTTTGTAATTTCAAATATATTATATAATTTATATATACACACATCTATTTTAGAATGTCTTTTTCTTGCTTAGTTGGCAACATTCATATCTTTTTTTTTTTTTTGGTAATTTCAAATATATTATATAATTTATACATACACACATATATATACACATTATTTTATATACATTTATATATATTACATATCATCATTTTTCCTTCAAAACACAATTTATTTTTTTCCAAAATACCCTATACTATCCTTCATTATCCCCAAAACTTTCGCTTTTTCCAATATATACATACATATATTATATATAAACATCATATATATTTTATTATAATCACTCAATTCCATTTTCACTCCAAAAATTTAACAAAAAAATATCGATTTGACTTCTACAGTAAAAAATATCTCTCTCAAAATATAGACAAACATACACATATATTTATATATAATCTATAATTATTTACTAATTAAAAAGTAAAAAAAATTAATCTACCATATTAACAATATCTTTTAACTCGCTTGGTTGGCACAACTTTAAATTTAAAAATATACACACATATATGTGCACATATATTTATATATAATTTATAATTATTTACTAATTAAAAAATAAAAATATACACACGTATACACAAATATTTATATAAATATATACTTATATACAAATTATAATTATTTCCTAATTGAAAAACAAAAATCACATGGTTAAAATAATTTAAATTAAATTTAAATTAAAAAATAAATTAAAAATGAAATTTTGAAAAAAAAAAGGAAAATAATTGGTACGACAATCCCCCCGCCCCTCCAACCCCCACCCTGGGTAGCCACCATGGCTGCCTGGCTAGATCCAGGCGGCCGGCGAGCTCGCCTGGCTCATGGTCTTGGCAGCCCAGCGGGTTGGGGGGTAGGAAGGGCGCGGGCTTTGTTGGGGGGAGTGGGAGGGGGGGTGCATATATATATAATGTATATGTATATGTATTTATATATAAATGCATATATTTAGATAAATGTATATATTTAGATATATACATGATATATGATAAAAATCATAAATATATATGTATCATATATATATATTTTATTATATATATCATATACATGATATATGATAAATATCATAAATATTGTGTATATATATTATATATATTTATTTGGCATTTTTGTTATTTTTTTTCAATTAATCAAATCACGTCAGCTGCAAAGAAGCCAAAAACTCCAAATGGACACACTTCCCACGAGCCACGTCAGCTTTTCCTGTGACTTTCACCGATTCCGTCGAAAATTGATAATTTTTTATACTTATAGGACTAAAATTGCAATTTAAATTACTTTTATTTTTATCTTTTTTTATATATTTATTCAATCCGAATTAAATAATAAATATATAAAATATAATTTTTTATTCATATTTATACACATATATAGTATATATATACACACATATATATAAATTTCAATAAAATTTAAAGAAGATTCTTCATATATTTCTCATTTTATACATATATAAATTTATCATTATTTCTCATTTCTCATACTTATATACATATATAGTATATATATATACATATATATGAATTTCAATAAAATTTAACGAAGATTTATCATATATTTCTCATTTTATACATATATAAATTTATCATTATTTCTCATTTCTCATTATTTCATAAATTCTTTTTTTATACATATGTATAATTTATTTAATGAATTTTGATGACAATGCAATTTTGCTTCCCTCCAACTTTGTATTCCCTCCAAAATTTGGCCCATAAAAAATATTAACAATTGTTTTTATTATTAGTTTGACATAATAATTTAACTTGATTTCTTCCAAAAATTAGATTCCCTCTAATAATAATGAATTCTCTTCATTTTTTCGATTCCTCTAAATTTTAGCTCCTCCATTTTTTTGTATAAATAATTTATAGCAAACTTAATTTCTTTTATCTTAGATTATATGATGAATTGACATATAATTTTTTAAATTACTAAATGACTTTCTATTATAGTCAAAATAGTTAAATAAAATATAATTTGGACTTATAAATTTTGGTGCTTAAGAATTTAATTTTTTTATTATAATTTATTACAATATTCTTTTAGAAAAATTCTAAAAACTCCTTAGAGTAAATAATTAAAGGTTACATACCTGAATAGCAAAAGAAAAGAAAGAAATCTAATTTATCATAATACTTAATGAAAAGAAAACGGTTCCTGAAGTTAGGTATATTAATGTTAAATTTCATTTTTTGATCGTTGTATTGGCCAGTTAAATATTTTTATAATTTATAGATATCTATATGTTCATTGTGTGTATATTTTACTATATAAATTGCTAAAACGAAGATAACTTTCGTGGTCGAATATAGTGTAAAAGAAGTATTAACTTAAAGTATATTATTAAATATAATAATTATTTATATTTAATTATTAACTTTCATGGACCTGAACAAGTTGTTCTTAATAATTAGTTAGTCTATATATTATATTTCCTGCAAAAAAATAAGTTTCCCTCCAAAAATGAATTCCCCTATTATTTTTTTATTACCTCCAAATTTTATGTTACCTCCAAACTAATACACTTTTATGTTACTAATATCATATTTTTGGTAACAATACATTTCGTCGCCATTAGTCCATCATTCGTAACGAACCATAAATTTCGTTACTAAGACTTTTTGTAACGGGCTTTAGAGCACTAAACTTAAGTAATGAAAAATTCGTTACCAATATTTTGGGTAACGAATTTCAGCCTTATGGTAACGAAATTATTTGTTACTAAAAGTGTAATTTGTTGTAGCGATACTAGCAACAGAATAGTACAAACAATGAATTGATTTCTTAAATTCAATGCAAGAACGAACAAGGAATAATATTATATTTACAACACATAGGTTCTTTCCTGAGCAAAGGGAACACGTATTGTCGAGTATAGGCCTCACCTAGTGATCTTGAACAGTGGAACTTTTCTCAGTGAGCCCGCTAGCTTGATCCTTCATTACCTAGTTATCTCAAAATATAGTATAAGAAATACTGGAATAATTATTAACCTTTCTTCCTAATACCTAAAATCAATCTTTAATGGGATCAACTCCATTAAATTTGAAGCAACCAAGTTTCAATTCCAATTATTACGAGAACCTTGCTTCTCAGATAACTATTTTAGTAATCCTTATTTAAAACCTAATCCTCTTACTTAGATGTCCCGAATCTTTAACTTAATAATTCTAAAATTGATCCCTTAAAATTACTTTGTATAATTTATAATTTAGGTTAGTCACCTAGAGTCCTAATCTCGCCACACAATTTAATCAAATTTAGGAAATCAACAGATTAATATTCAAGGAAAGGATTTTTACCTAAATTGGGCAAGACTTCGACCTAATTTAAGCCTGGAGGTGTCCAAAATTAATTTTCGTCCTTGGTACAGAACTGTTGCCACTGCCGTCACTGCCAGAGTTGGAACCTTCACCACCAATTGGTGCGTCTCTTTCTAGTGCACAAAAGCCCTCAACTAATTCTAGATTTTGATGTCGTCCAACCAATCAATTGACGGCCCAAAGTCATTATAACCCTAACACCACGTTAGAGCCACTACACTCAATTCTCCACCATCGACCACCCAAAACTTGAATTAAAGCTAAGGAAACACTCATCTCGCTAAGCCTATCAAAAGCCCTCAATTAATTTCCTTTTCTACTGTCGCCTCGCCTGGTAATCAAAAAAAAAAAATAACCATCGCCATGCAACCTAGCACCGCCACCTCCTTGTCGTGCCAATTGCTCCATCATTGATGGTCGAAAATCAAATCTAAGAACACCATGATGCTTCTCTTAATGAGCCCATTAAAAGTCCTCCATCAATTTTGAGTTTCCATCATCGAAACCAGCAAACCCATAATCACCGCCATGTTGCTACATTGGCCACCATACTCTTGTAAATTCTCTGGTTGGTTTAGGGAGTTTTTGGTATAGTTTTGTTCCATGTAACAAGCAGAACCTAATCATAGTGTTGGTTTTGAATTTCACGATTGTATTCTGATCGTTCAGAGGTGAGGTAGAGTTGGGTTAGATTATGAGAATTTGATTAAATTTCATCCTTCTTTATATATATATATATATATATATATAAGTTACAGTTTAGGATTTTCAATTTGACCTCAGAAGTTTTCCACTACTTTTAATTGAGTCCTTTGAGTTTTTTGCCAACTTCAATTGTACCAAAATTTTCAACCGCCTTATAACTTAACCTCATAACTCTAATTCAATCCTTAAAAGTTTTATTACTACACATTGGCCCCTGACATTCTTAGTTATAGGCAATTAGGACCTAACTTAATTATTTTGTAGTTAACTTTCCCATTAGCTTCTGAATTTTATAATTTTTGACAATCAAGCCCTTCTCTCATCTATGATTAAATCCCTCAACCATCTTTAATTATCCATAAGCATCAATTAATAATTATCCATGAGCTTCAATTAAAATTTAACTTAAAATTAATCTAAACCCCATTTATTGAATTCGTATTTTATTTTGCTGAAACAATAACTTTAGATTTAGGGACCCAAAATTTAGGGTGTTAAAAACACCCCCTCCCTCCAAAAGAATCTGGAGACCAGATTCTCATATGAAATCTAGAAGAATTTAGAATGTGATCACATCTATTTATTCTTTCTAAAATGATTCTTCGACAATTCTTTCCTAATACAATCCCTTCTGCATATTCTTTTCTATAATCCAAATAATTTCTATTTTGCTGAGGTGGAACGAAAATCTCTATTATTTGGGATTACTCGCATAAGTCTCTCCACTTGCTTAATACTGATACCAAGTGTCTTATATTTTATTATGTATCATGAAAAGGTTAGCTTGCCCTAAAACCCATGATTTAGATTCCTTGCAATGCTTCTACTTCTTCTCATCCTTGTGATTCGAGTGTTGATACTTAACTGATACACTAGAATCATATTTTTCCAAGAAGTTCCATTGATTAACATAAAGTGACTATACTTTTAATAAGGCAAACAAAAAGTAAAATCCTATATCCTGAGTAGGATAATCCTGTTTCCACGACTTAAGCATATCCAACCACTTTCTTGTAACCAATTCCCTTGTGGGAGCTTAGATTCATAGAGCAACCCTTTTCACTCTATAAGAAGGATAGCAACTAGCATAAAGCTACTCTTTTCCCTTGGTTCAAAAAGCCCCTTTCATATTCTTCCATATCTATTAGGATCACCAATTCTTCTAAGCTAGGTAGTTAATGAATCCATTACCTTAGGAAAACTTCATATAAACCCTTGGCATTAATTGGCAAAACCTAAAGGACTTTGTGTTTCTAATATATTCCCTAGCTATTTCCAACTAACTATAACCTTGACTTTAGCAAGCTCATGTTGTTGCTCTTCATGAGATTACACATACTAGGATATACTTTTTTTCTCAATTGATGTTCAGATCACTAACTTAACACAGAATATGCATCCGTACAAGCATTTATAAGTCCCAAGTGTGATTATTGTATGGTTCTTTCATTGATTTCGAGCATATTCGATGCCTTTAATAGATTCATTACAACCTGATCCAAATCAGAACATCCTATATGTCATATATGTAAATGCTGCAAGAACATTGATCAATCCAAATGACATTTCTTTAGTTCAAGGTACCCATACTATAAAATAGGAGGTAATTCTCAACGTATCCCTTCCTTAATTTTCTAATTATTGGTATATTTATCTTGGCTCAACCTTAAATAAACTATAGACGCTTGCAATAAGCCAAGTAGTTTATGTGGGTGAGGTATTTTAATCCCATACTCAAAGAGGCTCATTTAGTTCTTATCATTGTTCCACAAATCCCTTTCAATGATACATAGTCTTTTCTTGATACTCAGAGAGGTTTTTCATATTTTTCAATCAATATCCTTATGTTCTAGTTACTAACCCCCTCATAACCTTTGGAGATTAAAAATCCAAAAAGTTACTCGAGGTGTTGTCCAAGAGGTCTTCTATGATATTTTTAAAGTTATTGGTCTACTCTTGTTTATCAATAAAACCACAAGCTATCATTTCACTACAATCAGGACTCTATCCCATGCCTCCTTACTTCAAAATCTGTTCATGAGGTTGGTATGAGGAATTGGCGTCACCATATATCTTTTCCTGTATATTTGCAATTAAAGCATTCTCATTGTGGTATTCTAATAGCTCAGCTTGGTTAATTGGCAACTGTCCACTATGATGTAACATTTTATGACTATATCCGGCTAATATTTTCTACTGATATTATCTTCTAACATATCGAGATTTTGGGCTTTAGAAGATGAGCTTGGATTAATTTAGTCTATTCTATTCACCCTAAAACATTCCTAAATAATACTAAAGTTGTTAGGTTATGGCAGAGCATAGGACCCCTAAACATGAGATAGGATTTTATAGAACTAAAGTCAGTCCATACAATTACATTTGTACATGAGCTTCTGTACATATAAGTTATTCTAATTCTTAAGAATGTTGAAATTCTTCTCAAAACTAACTAATTGTCTATTTAGCATCACAATGCTATTTTATTTTGGAAGGCACAGAACACCAAAATATGGTGAAAGACTTTCTAGAATTCAATTAGTATACACAAGCTCATTTACATACGAGCTTTACATATAATTCTATCGGCTATATGTGTAAATGAATCTGATCCTCTAGAGTGCTAGGATTTTCAATCTATCTAACTAATTGCTTCAATTTGCGATGGGAAAAGCTAGCTAAATCTAATATATCATTAATAAGATCATTTATCCAACCATGTTTGATAGATAGGCATGCCATACCAAGGCTTTCTTTCAGATATATCCATTTACGCTTTAAACATTATTTTAATCCCATAGCTTGTTATCCTAGGCCTCCTTTGCAAGGCTCGGGTAGGTTTTCTCATTTCCAGATGTAGATCCCTATTTTTCATTTACATGTCTTATATCCCTAAATTTTGATAATGGATTGGGTTTGGTCAAAATTATAGTCCCTGTCCTTCATCAGTACCCCTTTGGCGATAACCTTTCGTATGCCCTAAGTAATGCTACTCCTTATTCCTTAGGTTCACAATGTGTTTCCCTCAGAACTCTATTCTTATAAACAATTTTCCTCTCTTTCTTATTTACTATCATCTTGTAGCCACACTAGTGAGCTTTCTCACTAAACTAGGTCCTTTGGACATTTGAACTACAACCATACATACACGTCAATCATAGGTCATCTTAAGAGATCACCTTATGGAAAATATTTCCAATTTTCTTTTTGAACACCATAATATAGTTATACTGATCAATTGCCCTATTGAATGCTGATTTTTGAAATAACAATGTCATCTGGGTCTCAATCATATATATATATATATGCGCCAAAATACCAATTATCCCAAAATGATCATTTTTCTTTGTTGGTGTGCAAAACAAATAATGCAAATAATTACGCAACTGCACATGTCACAACAAGTAATAAAGTGATGAGAAGAGTGTCGATCCCACGAGGAACTAAATTATTCGCTACTAATTACTAATTTTCACACGTTTGTTTTATTCAAACAAAAATCAATTATGTAGGAATTAAAACTAAACTAATGAAAATAAGAAAAATATACTGATTAAGATTTCTACTAGGATATAGAAGCCTAGAATTATAATTTCATCAATTGAATGAATTGATTACATAATTTTCTCCCTATGAAATTAATAACAGGTTATTAGTCTTACGTTTTATGCAATTACGAGGTATTTCCGAATTAACCGCAATCAAGTCCCTAATTTATTCAATTCACTATATTCCTATGTGAATTAACTAAATTATAGACAATGTTGTACCACTCAACTAACTCCCTAGTCCAAGCAAGTATATTTCTATCCTACTCACAAATTAATTAATTCATCAATTTGAACAATTAATCCTAAGGTCTTCTATTGTCAATCAATCCCTAGATTTTCTTTTCTAACACTCCTCTAGGGTTTAAAGATGCACTTGACTGTTGATCAAACAATCAAATAGAAAAAGTACACAATAGAAAAAATAACTTGAAGTGCTACTAATTACATGGAAGAAAATAATGCATCAATTTATTCAAAAGAATCCATCATAATCCTAAAATAACGAATTAGTTCATGATTGAATTGTCTAACAAAACATGAACAAAATGAAACATCATCTCAAATCCAGAACTAAAAAGAAAATCAAAGGGAGAAGAGGAAACTTTATTCCTGGACGAATCTGATCTCCACTTTGTCCTCGTTCGAATCCCGTGTTCTCGTGAAAATTTTGATCTCCAAAATAGAAAATCCAAATCTCCTCCCAAATTAAGTATCTGAAAAGCCTATTTATAACTGATTAAAAGAGTCTTCTAATTAGAATATGACTCAAATAAATAAATACTCATTCGGCCATCTTTGATTAGATCATGAGGTGGCATCCAATCAGCATTTCCACCAACTTATATCAATTTGTCCCCTTTTGTAAATTCTCCACTTTTATTCCTGCAATTCCAAATTTTCATCAGTTAGCAAGGAAATTATAATTTTTAAATAAGAAAATTATTTTTTAAGGTCTAAATATGATATCAAAATTAATATGGGTGGGGACTTAACAAACACCCCAAACTTAAAACGTTGCTCGCCCTCGAGTAACACAAAAGGACTCCAAGACATTCTAAGAAAAACAAATCAATACTAAAACACATGTACAAAGGCATTACTTCTTTTTGTTACCCTCAAAACTACTTCTAAGCTATGCTCATAGTCAACCACAATTGTGATCTAATTTCATTATGCACAGATAAGTAAATACAATGTTCAAATGAATCTCCCATGTATGTGTGTGATTTCTCTGCAAGTAGTTACTGGCAATTTGGATTACTTTATGTACAAGCAACAAGGCTCAACTCTAATAATCCATAGGTTTACTTTTTATCTCTATCTCCACTAATGTAGAATACACTCAATCAAGGATTGTTTAGGACTTTCAGAGCTTGTAATGTAAGTTTGCGTGAAGGTAGGAAAAAGACGGATAATACTAACTAAATGCCCACAACATTTGTTCATCATCACCTTTCAATACTCCCCCAAACTTTTTGAATAGTACTTTTCAATTTCTTTCTTTCTCCCCTTTTTTTAAGATCTTTTTTTTTTATATCAATGCTCATGCCATTATGCATTTTTTTTATTTTGTGTATGTGGATTTATCTACACCATTTTTTCTTTTCTTTTTTTTTTTTGGGAGAAGAAAATCAAACTCATGGACACTATACTGTTTGTTCCCATCTTTATAAGCTTTTCAAATAAATCTAACAAATAATTGTGGAATTTATTTAGTCAGACTATGTGTTTAGGCTGGCTATTGAGTTGGTTGCCAAATAAAAAGGATACTTAAAGTAGGCTCAATAGGGGACCCTAGAGAGATAATATCATTTGATAGGCTTGAAAGGCTCAAACGTATCAAAAATTGCCTAAGTCATTTCCCTTACTTGAGTGTTTACTAGGATTTCGCCTCGATAGGGAATCAAACAAATTCTAGAGTTTAAAGTGTTATCTATGCTACTCGTGTATAAATGTCCTCTAAATCATACCAATAACTAAAATTGAGAAACTGAATGCTCAAAAATAGAGGATGTCATCCTAGCACTGCTTCTACTCAAAGTACACAATTCTATCATCACATAATTATAATTTTCCATGAAACACAAAATTAAAGGGGTAATATTTTCATTGATTCAAGAAGATTAATTTATGTACATACAGGACATCTACTTAATTACTAAACCCTAATCACTACCAAAATAACAAAAAATAACGAAAAATAAAGGACCAAGAAATTATGAGTAGAGCACCCCCCAAACTTGAGAGGTACTTTGTCCTTAAAGTGCTAATACTATCATGGCAGAGAAAGCAAGAAAATAACAAGAAAATAAGAGACACCAATATGAATAAAGATAAAAATAAAAGTAAAGGAAAGAAAGAAAATATGCCCTGATCAATCAATGATGTTGTCGTCCTTCTCAACCTTCGGGGGTGGAATTGCAACAAAAATCTAAAGATGTGGTGGTGGTGGTGGGAATTAACTCCAAACAAAATTACTCCCAATAATACCTAAAGAAAATCAAGAAATTCCAATCAATAAATCAATATTCAACAATTTTAACTCAATTGGCGTCCAAATATTCACTTCTTCACTCCAATAATCAACCAATTATTTATTGAATAATAAATAGCCACTAAATTTAAATTGTTCAACAAATAATCTAACTAATTACAAACTCTCAAGTCAATTAAATAGACCTTTATAAATGATAAAAAACTAAAAAAAATTAAATCAATTTAAAATACTAATATATCTAAAATATTCAAAAGATAGAGTAATGAAATGGTGGTGTAGATGAGTTTGTTTGAGAAAAAAGAAAGTGAATAAAAAGACTAGAGAAAAAAAAAAGTAGAGAAAAAAGAAAGAGAAAAATAAAAGAAAAATAGAGAAGAGAGGGAGGGGGAAGAGAAGTGGTTAGGTAGGGCCAACTGGATGGCAGATTGTTGCTTGCTGCCTTGATTTTGTTTTTTGTTTTTTTTTTATCTTTTCTCAATCTTTTTTTAATTAAGATGGTGTACCAGGGCTTAAATCGGTTGTGCCTTGGCGCACGCAACACTGGCGTCCAAAAAAAAGACGCCTCTCACATGTGGGGGCACAAGTGGCATGTGTCCTCATGCAAGCACCACTATCCCAAGGCGTGATTAATTCACGCCCTGTGCCGAGGCCAAATTTCTTGCGCTTCGGCGTGCAAGCAACTGCCCTGTTTTCATTTTTTTTTTTTGTGAAAATTTCTTCTTCTCATTACCTAGCATCCTGCAAAACAAAAAAATAAGCACAAATTAAATTAAGAATGAAATCAAATAGAGGAGAAAAAATTAAGTAAGAAAAATAGAAAAAAAAGTAATTAAAAACTTGGGTTGCCACTTGATTTGTAGTCTTTGGCTTGACTTTTGAGCTTCACTTGATGTTGGTTAAAGTGGTTGTGGATTGTTGATGATCAAATCACCTTCCAAATAGTGTTTGATTCTTTTCCTATTCGCCTTAAACCGTCTTCTTGAACTAATTTCTTCCAACTCCATCATTCCATGCGGAAAGATTTCAATGATGCAAACTGGCCCCAACCATCGTGATTTTAGCCTTCCTGATAACCACTTAAAATGGGAGTTGTACGGTAGTACCTGTTCACCTAGCTCTAATTGCTCTTTCAAAATTTTTCAATCACTCCTATATTTAGCCTCTCCTTTATATGACTTGGCTTTTTTATTTGCCACAGTAACTGCAAAACACTTGTCAATGTCCTTGGAAAAATCAAATGCTTTGAACACATTAAAAATTACCTTTTCATCTTCGACCTTCATGGTTAGCTCACTTTTTTGCACATTTATAATAGTCCTACCGGTGGCCAAGAATGGTCTCCCAAGGATGATTGGTACTTCAGTATCCTCCTCCATGTCCATCATATTAAATCTGCAGGGAAAATAAATTTATCAACATTCACCAATACATCTTCAATTATTCCCTTAGGATATGTGAATTTTCTATTAGCAAGTTGCAAGGTTACACTAGTTGGCTTGATCTCGCCCAATCCAAGTCGTTGATAAATGGAATGTGGCATTAAATTTATGCTTAGCCCTAAATCTCAAAGTGTTCTTCCATAAAATTTAGTACCAATTTTGCATGGTATGGTGAAACTCCTAGGATCCTTGAACTTTGGAGGTAACTTCTTTTGGTGGATTGCACCGGATTCCTCTGGAGAGCCATTGTTTCAAATTCAATCAAATGACTTTTCTTGGATAAAATTGCTTTCATGAATTTCACATAGCTCGGCATTAGTTCTAAGGGTTAAGAAATTGAATATTTATGTGGAGTTTCTTGAAAACCTCCAAAATTGTTGAAATTGCTTATCCAACTTTTGCTTCTTAAGCCTCTATGAAAGGGGTGGAGGTGGTCTGATCGGATTAAGTTCTTTAATTTTCTATTTTTCATCCTTTCCCTTCTCAACTGGTGATTCTTCTTCCAATTCCTCTGAAAATGGAGGGACCTTTTGAAATTATTGCAAGTCTCTACCATTCCTCAAAGAAATAACATTGTAATGTTCTTTGCCTTCTCGTTTAGGATTTATCTCAGTATCACTTGGCAAAGTTCCTTCTTGTCTTATACTTAATGCATTGGCTAGCTGGCCCATTTATGTTTCTAATGTTCTAATTGAAGCTGATTAACTCTGAATTGCTGCCTCAGTTTTTCCATGAACTGCATAAACATCTCCTTTAATGATGGATTCTTTTCTTGAGTTGGTGGCTTAGGTTGTCATTGGTTGTTGCTCTATGAAAAGTTAGGTTGTTATCTTCATCTAGGATTATAAGTATTTGAGCACGGATTATTTTGATTCCTAATGAAGTTTCCAACAAACTGCACTGATTCTAAAGTATGTTGATACTGATCACTTGAATGTGCATCCTCACAAATATCGTGAGTAATAAATTGGCTCTCTACTGCTTGAACTTGCTGCACTGGCTGGGTTATAATATTTGCAAGCATGTCCACTTTCTTTGTTAAAGCTTCTAACTATGCAGTAAAAGATGTATTGGCATTTACCTCATAATTTCCCGTAGCTTTCTTAAGTTGAGTTAATCTCTCAATTGGCCACTGATAATGGTTTGATGTATCTCTTCAAATAACTCAAATATATCCCCATTCTTATTCCACATAAGTGTACCTCCTGCTGTAGCATCAACTATTCATTTAGTTTGTGCGGATAATCTATTGTAGAACATTCCACTTGAAGCTACTTTCTCAATCCATAATGAGGGCATTTTCTGAGTATCTCCTTATATCTTTCCCATGCCTTATAAAATGTTTCTTGATCAAATTGGACAAAGGAAGTAATTTCATTCCTCAACTTGACTATTCGTAATGGAGGGAAAAACTTAGCCAAGAATCTTTGTGCTAAATCTTCCCAAGTCGTAATGGACTCCAATAGTAAGGATGCCAACCAACTCTTTCCTTTGTCCCTCAATGAGAATGGAGATAACCTCAATCAAATTGCATCATCAAAAACTCCATTATATTTGAAGGTGTCACAAATCTAAAAAAAAATTGCTAAATGAGCATTTGGATCTTCTGTCGTAGACTCCCCAAACTGTACTGAATTTTGTATCATCTGAATGATAGCTAGCTTGATCTCAAAATTATTAGCCTGAATAGATGGTCTAGCAATTCCTATTTAAAAGCCCTAAATTTGTGGGATAACATAATATCACAGATATCCATCTTCTTCTACCATTTCTGTATTATCCTCATTTTCTCGCTGAAGTGCTCATCTACATCTTCTGAAAGTTCTCTCCATTTCTAGATCAAACAACACTAATTCTGCTCCTAATTATCCCGCAAATAATTGCAAAGATCACGGGAATAATAATAATAATAATAATAATAATAATAATAATAATAATAATAATAATAATAGTAATATTATTATTATTATTATTATTATTATTATTATTATTATTATTATTATTATTATAAACAAAATAGTTTTAGTTCCCCGGCAACGGCGCCAAAAACTTGTTGGTGTGCAAAACAAATAATGCAAACAATTACGCATGTGCACGTGTCGCAACAAGTAATAAAGTGATAAGAAGAGTATCGATCCCACTTGGAACTAAATTATTCACTACTAATTACTAAATTATCACACACTTGTTTTATTCAAATAAAAATCAATTATGTAGGAATTAAAACTAAACTAATGAAAATAAGAAAAAGTATACTGGTTAAGATTTCTACCAGGATATAGAAGTCTAGAATTATGATGTCATCAATTGATTGAGTTGATTACATAATTTTCTCCATATGAATTTAATAACATGTTATTAATCTTGAGTCTTTTGCAATTACGGGGTTCTTATGAATTACCCACAATCAAATCCTTAATTTATTCAATTCACTATATTCCTATATGAATTAACTAAATTATGGATAAAGTTGTACCACTCAACTAACTCCCTAGGGCAAGTAGGTATACTTCTATCTTACTCACAAATTAATTAATTCATCAATTTGAACAATTAATCCTAAGGTCTTCTATTGCCAATAAATGCCTAGATTTTCTTTTCTAAGACTCCTCTAGGGTTTAAAGATGCACTTGACTATTGATCAGACAATCAAATAGAAAAAGTACGCAATAGAAAAAATAACTTTAAGTGCTACTAATTTCATGGAAGAAAATCCTGCATCAATCTATTCAAAAGAATCTATCATAATCCTAGAATAATGAATTGGTTCATGATTGAATTGTCAAACAAAACAAAATATCGTCCCAAATCTAAAATTAAAAAGAAAATCTAATAGAGAGGAGGAAACTCTATTCCTAGACGAATCTGATCTCCTTGTTGTCCTCCTTTGAATCCCATATCCTCATGAAACTTCTGATCTCCAAAATAGAAAATCTAAATCTTCTCCCAAACTAAGTATTTGAAAGGCCTATTTATGACTAATTAAAAGAGTCTTCTAATTAGAATAGAACTTAAATAAATAAAGACTCTTCCGTCCATCTTTGATTAGATCATGAGGTGTCATCCAGTCAGCATTCACATTAACTTATGTCAATTTGTCCCATTTTTGTAAATTCTCCACTTGTATTCCTGCGATTCCAAATTTTTGTCAATTAGCAAAAGAATTATAATTTTTAAATAAGAAAATTATTTGTTAAGTCCTAGATATAATATCAAAATTAATACTGATGGGGACTTAACAGCCTCTCAAGTCCCATTATCACAAATGTATTCACACTGTAATGTGATTCCAAAAGTATTATTTCACCAAACTTTAATGAAGTCATATGCTTAATATCTCAAGAGTAATGGACTAGATATTGGCTGGCCACTCCAATACCAATCCTTTATTCTTTTGATATCAAGCAATAATCCCTAGCCAGATGCTCATGTTAAACTTAATCACCATTAATCCAAATATTCCCTATTTTGAGGATATTCGAGTTACCAACATACCATTTGCCCAAACAAACATGTTATTTAAGTCACAACACACTTTTATATCCAAGGTAATGAACTGAAAAGATCTTTTACTCATCAAATTCAAACCTATCTGGAGCGATCATTGACTTACATACCAGTTGAAGTGCTTTCAGACAAATTCATGCCTAATGTAAGTCCTCAAGAGTATTTCCTTATGAGTATAAGAAGTCACGTGCTCGATACCTCAGGAGTTACGGATCAAACATTGGTCGGCCACCCAATCATAACCCTTCACATCTTTTCAATCAAACAATGTTCCAAAGATTCATATCCTATTCAAATTTTAGTGTTAGGCTTAATCTCTGCTAACCAAAACTTCCATATTTCGAGGATCATAGTCTAGCTTAACTCAGGTTTTCAAACCCAAGCTCTAATACCACCTCTGTAGCACTCTATCTGAGAGGTGTCTACTTCGAATGGAGGTGCTACTCCAGTTGATCCCAAAGTAAAATGTGTATCACCAAAAAAATTTACAATTTGTAATAATTCCCAACAATCCAAAAACACCATAAAGGATAAAACTCTTTAGCACATCAACATCTTCAGCTTATACTCATTGGCACCAAAATTATGATCTTAGTCAAATAGCTCAACATCTATTTATAATATAAACCTAAACTTACCATATTCAGTATTATTTATATACAACAACAGAATATGTATATATATATATATATCTTGCTCATGACTCCTCACTAATCAATTATCAATTTGGAAAAAGAACAAGAAAAGAGATGATACAAGAGGTGTAAGTCTGAATGACTTAGTGAAGTAATGATCAAGATGCTTGAATGGAAATAATAACAAATATGCAGCATAGAAAAACATCCATAATAAATACGGGTAGCTATAAGTACATACCAAGAGATTAGGTTGTTAAATAGTAGATGGGTTTCACGGAATCCACAAAATAGAGCTAAGGAATAATATCCTATGTATTACGTATCATGAGCAGCATCAACAGCACCATACCAGCAAAGACGTCCCTTAAGTTTCAAATGCATTAGTCTTATATTTCAAAATTTAGAGAGTGGATCAGTTTTATTGATTCGAATGTATAAGAACAATTCATAAATCAACTATAGGGTGTATTTCATGAAATCGACTGTGGGATGGTCTCTCTTCTTATGACTCCCAACAGTCAGTATAACAGTACCTTATATTGCCTCAATGAACGGCCAACTCGCTAACAACCTGTGCAATACAAAATGGTAGGACTAATTCTCGCCAATCAAGCTTCAAGTAGCAGCCAACCTCCAACTGCCCCGCAGTCAAGATCACAAACTGGGTCCTGGCGGGTAGACCATCCACCGAAGACCCAATGTCATCCTAATTATCTTGTTAACCAATCCTATGGGCCCAAAATGATCCCTAAGGGCATCCCCAAATGTATTGTTATTCACATATATAAGTAGGAGACTCCCAACAGCCAACTCAATTTCTTTTATACCACAATAGCCATATGAAATAGAATAATTTGAAACTCAGTTATGGATTTACTGTAAAATTCAATTACAGGCAAATTAGTTAGTCAATAACGACCAATTAGCAAAACTGCCTCACAACAGTAAATATTAATAACGGCTAGTCAATAAGATTGCCTCACAAAGCAATTACGTCTAGAATAAATTGGTCAAATCCTAGTTTCAGACCTTTAGAAGTTCTAAAGTTCAGTTGACAGATTTAAAATCTAGTTCAGGTAAGATCATCAGAAAATTTGAAATTTCAAATGATACTTTACAAAGGTCTTCAAGATAAAAACATTGTTATTTAGAAAATGTCACTTTTAAATCATTATTCAAGGGCAACCTTTGAGAAATGAGTCAAGCAGAATATCTGACTAGTATTTCAAATTTAATGTAAGAGATAAGTATACTAGCAACAGAACAGTACAGACAATGAAATGATTTCTTAAGTTCAATGCAAGAACAATCAAGGAATAATATTAATATATAGGTTCTTTCCCCAACAAAGCAATCTCATACTATTGAGTATAGACCTCACCTGGTGAACTTAAGTGGTGGAGCTTTTCTCAGTAAGCCCACTAGCTTGACCCTTCATTACCTAGTTATCCCAAAATATAGTATAAGAAATACTGGAATAATTATTAACATATATTCCTAATACCTAAAATTAAGCTTTAATGGGTTCAAATCCATTAAATTTGAAGAACCAAGTTTTTAATTCCAATTAATACGTGAACCTAGCTTCTCAACTAATTATTTGAGTAATACTAAATCAAAACCTAATCCTCTTAGTCAGATGTTCCGAATCTTTAGCTTAATAATTCTAAAATTGATCCTTAAAATTACTTTGTATAATTTGTAATTTAGGTTAGTCACCTAGAGTCCTAATTTCACCACACAATTTAATTAAATTCAGAAAATCAAGTTATTAAAATTCAAGGAAAGGATTTTTATCAAAATTAGGCAAAACTTCAACCTAATTTAAGCTTGGAGGTAGCTCGGATGTCTGATATTAATTTTCAACCTTGGTACAAAACTACTGCTGAAACTGTTGCTGCAAGAGTTGGGAATCACCATCGCCAGAGTTGGGAACCACCGTAGCCAATAGGTGCGTCTCTTTTTGATGAACAAAAGGCCTCAACTAATTTTAAATTCTGACACTGGTCAGCTAGTCAAGTGACTGCCCAAAGTCATTGTAACCTTAATGCCACCTTAGCACTACCACACTCAATTCTCCACCTTCCGCCACCCAAAATTTGAATTAAAGCTAAGGAAACACTCATCTCACCAAGCCCATCAAAAACCCTCAATCAATTTCCCTTTCACCTCACCAGGTAATGAAACAAAAATCGTTGCCCCACAATGTAGTGCTGCCACCTCTTAGCCATGCTAATTACTCCGTCAGTGGTTATTGAAAATCAAATACAAGACCACCACGATACTCCTCTCAATGAGCCCATTAAAAATCCTCCATTAATTTTGAGTTTCCACTACCGAAACCACCAAACCCATCACCACCGTTGCTTTGCTCTATCAGCCACCATGTTCCTATCAATTCTTCGGTTGGTTTGATGAATTTTTGGTATAGTTTTGTTCCTTGCGACGAGCGAAACCTAATCATGGTGTTGGTTTCACATTTCCCAATTATTTTCTGATCATTCAGAGGTGAGGTGGAGTTGGGGTAGATTTTGAGAATTTGATTAAATTCTGTCCTTCTTTATATATATATATATAAGTTACTTTCAAGCTTTTCAATTTGACCCCAGAAGTTTTCCACCACCTTTAATTGAGTCCATTGAGTTTTCGGCCTACTTCAATTCCACCCAGAATTTTCAAGTTCCTTACAACTTAACCCCCAAGACTCTAATTCAATCCTTAAAAGTTTTATTATTGCACATTGACCTCCTGACATTCTTAATTACAAGCAATTAGGTCATAACTTAATTATTTTGTAGTCAAAACTTTTAACTTTCCAACAATGGTATCTGAATCTTATAATTTTGGATAGTCAAGCCCATCTCTAATTTACAATTAAATCCCTCAACCGTCAATAATTATCCATAAGCTTCAATTAAAATTTAACTCAAAATTAATCTAAACCTCATTTATTGAATTCATATTTTATTTTATTGAAACAATATTTTATATTTAAGGACCCAAAATTTGGGGTGTTACAGTATGTAGCCCTTTTATTTAGTTTCTAAATTTTAATCAACATCTCATATATTTTGCACTAATATTTTTTATTTATATTATAATATCTCATCCCATAATCAATCTTTAAACTCTAACCGTTCTAAATATTATATATATAATACTTCTCATATTCCATAATAATTCGAATTTTATTCAAATTATTCATTTAATAATATATTATAAAGTAAATAAGTAAAATACATCACAAATTTTGTATTAATATTTTTCTATTTATATTTTAATATTTCACTCTATTAATCATTATACATATTCTATTAATTCAAAAAATAAGTTAATTTTATTTTTATTATATATTAAGTGTAACACCCCTAAAATTCGGTATATTGAAAAAATAAGAATTTAGAAATTAAGATACTGATTGATCAGATTTTAAGGCTCGAAAAATAAATAAAAAGGACTTGATTGCAAAAGTTTCAAAAGTTTTGGGGCTAATGTGAGTTGAATGAAAGTTTAAGGACTTCGAAATAATTGAATTTGGACTTAGTTGTCCAAAAACAAAAATGTTAGGGGTCAAAGTGTGAGAAATAGAAGTTGGAGGACTCAATTGAAGTCTAGGGACTAAATTGAAGGTGATTTAAAAGTTTTGGGGTAATATTGAAGTCGGTCAAAACTTTTGGGGCTAAACTGAGAAGGCTAAAAAGTACCTTTACATATATAGGTTGAAGGACAAATTTTGGTTAAATTCACAAAAATCACCCCCACTGTCAAATCGTCGAAAAATGGCCATAAATCTTGAAACTGAATCGATAGGAAGACTCCCCTAAGCTCAAGGATCACTCCCATACCAAGTTTCACCCAAACCACCGAGGGAATCGCCGGGAAATCAAGCTTGACGGTGAGCTCGCGGCGGTGTTGGTGGTTCCGCCACCTCCGACGGCGGAAACTGGATAGGTTTTGGTGGGCTTTGGTCAGAAAAGGATGAGCATTTGGGTGGCGGTGTTAAGTTGGTGAAATGGTGAACAGTGGTGGTGGAGGATGGCAGCGGGTTAAGGCTAACCGCAGCTTTGAAAGGCCAATTGGCCGGCCTAATGTTGTCGGAATCAGAAATTGTTTGGGGGATTCTGTTGGGCTTGTTGAGACGCACCTGGTAGTGGTGTCGGTTTCATCTCCGGCAGCAGCATGGGCGGCGGCTCTGGGGTAGATTGTTCAAATTTGAATTTTAGATGTGTCTGAACTAGTTTGACATGAGATTGGGTCCCAGTTCGACCCAATTTAGGTAAATTTCAATAATCAAATTTTGATTTGATTAAATTGTCAAATGTATTTAGATTTTTGGATGAAGTTGACTGTGATCAGAACTAAGATTGTTAAGCTATGATTTAGCCTAAGGTTATAGATTAATCTTGTAATTAATATAGTATTGAGTTTAATTGACTTGGATAAATTATCAAATTGTTGTTGAGGCTTTAAAAAGATTTTAACAACTAGTTTATCGGCTTATCGAGTTAAGGACTATGATAGGTGATTCCTTTGCATAGTTGAGTGTAACATGGAAATTGAGAATTATGACTGAACAGTCAGAGTAATTGAGGAACGTGATAAGGATATTTAAGTGCATTAAGAATTATGATTGAGAAATCATAACCAATATTGGATTTAGGTTATGTACTTTGAACTTTAAATCAATTGGGAAACAAGGTCATGGATTGTTTAAACATCTAAGAATTATCAGGACTATGTCAAAATACTTTTAAGTTTGATAATGACATGCATTATATTTATAGTTAAGATTCAGAAGATTTGATTATAAACTTATTCCTTTGGTAGGCGACTAAGGAGTAGGTCCCGCAGACCAATAGACTGCTGATTATGGTTGCTGTCTGAGACTTTTAAGGTGAGGATCTACCAATCTGGCACCCTTGTACCGATCGATTTTATTGATAAACCCCTGTAAGGGTTGGTCTTGATTTGAATATCGTATTACATACGTTACTATTACCCCTGTGAGGGATATGCCAATTAGTTATAGTTTGTATGAGCTTATTCTGTATCTAACGTTGAACCCATTAAGTTCTGCTGATTTGATATTTATCTTGATTAACGTTGCTTGATTATCGAACCCTATGAGATTTTCCTAAATTTGAAACTATTTGGTATTTTTTGTATTATCTTGAAAATAACTGTTTTTCAATTGAATTCTGTGAATTTCTCTGATCCTTGTTAGTTCCTTATAAACATGTTGTTTGTTCAAATGTATCGTTGATCGCCTTGTTGGAAAAATTGTTAAATTGTCCAGCCCTGTTGGCAATTGAACGTTGAAAATCTTGATCCTTTTAAATATCTTGTTTGGTTAGTACTTTAAAATATGTGCCGGGCAAAGCAAAGGGCCACACTAGTTGATAGTGCATGTCCAGTGGGAGACTCCTCTTGAGTCTGTTACAGAGTAAAGAGTCACACTAGTTGACAGTGCATATTGTCCAATGGGAGCTCATCTTGAGTCTATCCCTGTTAGCAACTCTGGATTTCAGTACTAGACCTATTTGTGTCAAAAGTTCTCTTAAATTGTTCATGTACTTTGTTTATTGGAATAGGCCTTGCTAGCCATTATTGGAAAATATTTTGCCTTGTAAATGGCAAACCTGGTAGAGTTCTGAAATGTTCATGTTATTGCTTGAAAAGTTAAATTCTTATCTGTTGGCATTATATCTTTTCAACCCATGGGACGCTATGGGCGGTTTTCAACTCATGGGACGCCATAGGCGGTTTTCACCTGGAGGGACGCCACAGGGGGTTTGTGCCCACGGGCTAACTCTGGAAGACAGCTGAGCAGAACGGACCGACGAACACAGGTCTTACGGCTAGTACCCACTTATAATCCTGACTTACAGTTAGTTGGAGGTAGCAAACTGTGAGTGGTGGAATCCGACATGTGACTGGCCATGCTATATAATCAAGTTATTACCAGCCGAGCTGAGTGCTCGAGCAATAAAGCGATAAGAAAAACTTGTTTATACTGTACTGATGCTCGGTACTTGCAATTATAATTTGATTCAGGAGTAATAAAGTCAGAATGACCAACAGTCTGTCAAGTTCGATATCATGTATGTTATGTACTCTATTAATCATGTTAAAGAAATTTGTGCTTATCACTGAATTTTGTTCCTACTGAAAAGTCTTGCTTATTACCAAAGTTTATTGTTGATTGTTGTATCTCAATAGTTTTCCTTCGCATCTTATCATTTCGTCTCCCTCACTAAGTCCTTTGGACTTACCCTCGTTTATTTTGATTCTCTCAGATAGGGATTAAGTGAAGGATTGGACCCAAGCAAGACATGAACTTTTCGTAATAGATTAGGTGTTGAATTTATATATGGAAATTATCTAATTGTCAAGTATGGACTCAAGACGCTATGATATATCATGTTGATGTGGTCGACTTAAGGAATGTAAATATTTTGTTATGTAAGAATGTGAATCATGACATTTACTTAGTTGGTTGATGAGTCTGTTAAGTTTGAACTTCCGCTGCTTCTGATAAATTAGTGTTGAGATTTTGTGGCATGTATTTAGTATATGTGTTGTATGTTACAGGATTGTTTAAGTTTTGAATTTATTATCTTATGACAAGTTTGTTTAATTTGGAATATGCTGCTATTTCTAATAAACTTGAAACGTTTGATTATGGACTATTGATTGATTTTTAGGTTCAATTTAAGTTAAACTGAGTGGCACCTCAGCGTAGGTGTTGTCCTGAGTGGGGGCGCTACATTAAGCGTAATTTATAAATGCATTCCTTAGGTAAATCATAAGATTTATTGATAAACTCCGCAAACAAATTTGCAATAGTGAAACCATATTTCATTTAATATCTAGAATTGTTTTATTTCTGTAATTAATTCAAATATCCAACTCATATATGGAAACATTAATATTCAATTAATTATTATATTTATTTATAGGGTCAATTACGTCCACCTCCCCTGAGGTTTGGCATAATTACCAATAAACCCTCATTGTTTTGAAAATTACATTTACCCCCTTAACTTTGTCGCCGTCCAACATTTTGACCCAGTCGTTAGTCAACGTTAGGGTTCGACCAACCACCATTAAAAAATTAGGGTAAATTTCTAAAAATACCCTTAGGATCATTAACTACATTTTTGACCCAATTTGACTTTTTTTAGTAGACAAAAATACCCTCATGGGTGGTATTGTAAGATTTTTTAATTAATTAAGGGTGTATTTATTATTATTTTTCGAAGAAGAATCCAAGATGAATTTAAAATTGTAAATGTATTTAAGATAATTTAATTCTATTCAATTGAATTTAATAAGTAAGAAAAATTAAAAATATAAATCAAATCTATCATCTTGGAACATATAATTTTAATAATTGAAATGATATATTCAATAATATTAAAATAATAAGCATATCTAAAATAATTTAATTAAATTTATATCATTAAAATATAACATATTAAATTATGTTAAATATAAATTTATATTATTAAAATAATCTAATAATATTAAAATAGTAATATATATATAATATTTTAATTCAATTCAATTCAATTTAACTAAAAAGGAAAACAAGTAAAAAATTAAAATAAATTAAATCTATCATGATATATATTTTTAATAATTTTTAAAATTAAAAAATAATAATGAAATCTAAAATAATTTAATTAGACATTTTAATTAATTAAAAATAGAGTAAACTAAAAATTAAAAAGATAAAAATTTAAATCTATCCTCTAAAAATATAATTTTAATTATATACTTAATAATATTAAAATTATAAACACATTTACAATTTAATTAGTTTTATTTATCAATTAAAAAATAAAAAATTAATATATGTATTTTTAACTTATATTATTCAGTAATTAAAAAAGATAATTTTTTAAAATTCAATTATATTATTTATTAAAATAATAATCATACCTAAATTAAAAAATATTTAAAATATTTATTCAACTAATAAATCTCTCTAAAATAAACTTATAATTTATTAATTAATTAATTCAAAACACAATAAAAAAACTAAATATATATATGTTAATTAAATTATTATTAATTAAAAAAAGATATTTTCTTTTTAATTAAAACCATATCCCACCTACCCCCTCCCCCACCCAGTTCACCTCCCACCCCTTTCCTTCTTCTTTCACCTACTACCATGGCAGCTTGGGCAGCAAGCAGCAATTTGCTGCCGCTGCCGCAACCTGTTGCTGTCATGGTAGTAGCGGGTCGCTGTCAGTGGGAATGGGTGGGGGGTGGCCATGATGGTAGCGGTGGAGTTGGTTTATATATACACACACGTACATATAGTATACTTATACATGTATATATGTTGTATATAATATATATATATACGTATATGTGTATATGTAAATATATAAATATATTTTTAAAAAATTGAAGGTGATAAAAATATATCAAATAAATCCTCATAAATTCAAAAATATTACAAATAGGTCCAAGGGTATTTATGTCTTTTGATATTTCTATCAATTTTTTCATTTTTTTTTATTTTTAACTGAAGGGTATTTTGGTTATTTTACACTTTCCATCAGCATTACATTTTAGTTTGAAAGTTTAGGGGGGTAAATGTAATTTTCAAAACAATGAGGATTTTTTTAGTAATTACGCCAAACCTCAAGGGAGGTGGATGTAATTGATCCTTATTTATATTATACTATCTCACTTGATTGATTAAACTCTAAATCCCAGTAATTCTAAACGTTAGATAACATTTTTCATATTCTATAATAACTCAAGATTTTTTTATTGTTTAGTAGTGTTGACTCAAGATTTTTTATTGTTTATCAATGTTGAAAGTATAGCATAAAATACATTAGAAATTTTATACAATTATGGTTTTTATTTATACTCTAATACCTAATCCCATTAATCAATATTTATATTCTAGTAATTCTAAAAAATAAATAATATTAATTTTCATACTTTATATGAAATGACTAAAAATTAATTATGTATACTATTTGATATGGGGAAGCAAAGCGAGCCTTACAGGCCAAATAGAACTAGCCTAGACCCAAGAATGCATTGGGCTGGTTGACCAGTGTAGACTATTAGCATTCCTTCAATCGACTAGTGTATGGTTGAAAGGCCCGCAACCAGAGAGGTGGCCGACCCGAAGGAAATTCTCATTCGACCAAAGTATGGTAGAGAGGTCCGCGCTCAGGGAGGTATCTCAACCAAAAGAGGTCAACCGGCAAGGTAGGAAGGTTTTTCCCCACCACCAATTGATGTCGCATTAAATGTGGTTCAACCACCATTCTACTGCATTAAATACATTGATAGGCAGCGTGCCTCCACATTTAAGGAGCATATCTCCACCGTACCACCAGCATGCCTCCGTATTAAATGCAGAGATCTCATCCATATCTCAAAAGAAGGGGGACACACCTAGGATTGTAAATGGATCGAATAGATTATATCCGTATCTGTATCTGTATCCGTATCCGACGAAATTTTTTTAATAACATCCGAATTCGTATCTACCGGATATTATCTGAATTCAGATATATCCGTATCTGATTATAATTATTTTTAATATTCATTTATAAATATCTGAATATTCGTTTATGAATATCCGAATCCGTTAATTTATGATAAAATGCATATTTTTTCAAATAAATTTCATTAAAAAAAATAATCATATAAATAACATAATCAAATCTAGAAAAACAAAAAAACAACAAACAAACAATAAAATTAGCATACTCTAAAGATTAAACAAGCATACAAATCTCCTCAAGAATCAAAAGAAATAACAATTTTCAATACATAATACAACAATCCAAAATAAACAAAATAAAAGTTCATTTCAATACAAGAAAATTCGTCACATAGTCCAACAACATGAACATGCTCGAACTTCTCATCTGTTTAACACTTCAAAACAAAATAAACAAAATATTAGTGGTAAAATTTAAAAGATTATCTATTAAGGAAAAAAAATCTATAAGAACTTATAATATACTTTACAAATAATGTCAAAGAATAAAACAAAGTAAAGAGAAAGTACACCAAAAACAACCATTGAAGCATCACAATAATTGGCACCATGTACTCCAAAAGTTCAATCAATTATACCTATAAAAAAGTATATATTAGTCTACATTTATATTTTGATATATAAATAAAAAAAACTAAATAAATATAGAAGCACTAGTAGCTGGAAGATCCAGAGTATGTGACATAATTCAATTCAAAACCTGTTGAACAACAAAAATAAAAAATAAAAAAATCAAACATGTAAGTATATTTACCAATATATAAACAAAAAGCATAATCCATATAACTATTACTTAAAGTATTGACTACATAATTCATAATCACAATTCATCTAATTATAACTTTAAAATTAAAATAATTCACCTTTTACAATGTCCAAAAATGCAAAATTTCAAACCTGTGCAATTAAATAAAACATTACTATAATTTATTAATTATAAAAAATAAAAAATAGGGGTGGGGAGATAAAAAAATAAAAAATAAAAGATGGTGTGGAGGGAGGGCAGCAGTTACTGGCCCTCCCCGTCGCCGGCGACCAACTGCGGCCAGCTGCTACTGGCTGTAGCTGGTCACGACCCTCAGCAAACATGACGGGGCTAGCTCACGAAGACACCAGCCCCGTCCCTCCTGCGAGAGCCAGCATATTTGTTGTCTCTTGCTTTGGCATTGCGGAGGCCAGCGGGCCTCTGCGACGGGATCTCGTCGGCGCTTTTGCCGGCGAGAACTGTAAACATGCATACATTTTGAAAAAAAAAAAAACATGAAAGAAAGGAAGAAGAGAAAAGAAGAATGAGTACCTGGGCAGCACGAGTGAAAATGAAGAGGGAAATGAAATTGGAATAAATGGGAGGTAGGGTTTAGTGAATAGTGATTTGGTCACACTTTTTTATTTTGATATTTTTTTATATTTTATTTTGATAATTTTTATTTAATTGTAGTAATTAATTTTTCAAAATTTTAAATTTAATTATTCATTAATTTATTATATATGTGTAACATCCCTAATTATTTTATTAATTATGATCATTATTATTTGGGGAATTATGTTAAATTATTATTTTATTTATTCTTGATTTATGAAATTTTATTTAATTAGTTTATAAAGTCTGGGGGTTTGAATTACGAATTTTTAAAGGATTAAATTGAATATTTTCTTGATTTGAGGGGTTTGCATGGTAGATAAAAAGTCAACAGGGACTTATGAGAGATTTTAAAAAAACTTCATGGATTCAATTGAGGAAAGTCATTGTTTCAAGGGTTCAATTGCAAATATGGAAAGTTGGATTTTTTAAAAGACCAAATTGAGCAGCAAGACATTTTCTTCATTTTCTTTCCTTCCTTTTTCTTTCTTCTTTCTTCCTTCTCCTTTCTCTTTCATAACTTCACCGAGGATTTCACCATCTCCGGCAAGACTCCGGTCATCACTCCAAACCAACAACTCAAACCAACTCCCCTCACCTCCAGCACTCCACCTACACCACCACACGTGGCGGACGACCGTCGGAATAGAGCAACGGAGAACGGCTGAAAACCATCTCACGGCGAGCAACTGGGTTACTCATTTTCTGGTGTCTAACGGAGCATCTAAAAGGTGGTTTAGCTAGTATTTGATGAAGGGAAGAAGGTGGAGGTGTTGCATGGCTAATCGGAGCAGCGGTAGAAGCTAAAAACAAAGGAACAGTCACGGCGGCGAAAATAGTGTTTTAAGGCGGTGATCTTCGGTTGAAGGCCTTTCAGGCCTCGAAACTTAAAACTAAACACACCATTGGACTCAGGAGGAAGAAATGAGGAGAGCCGGCGGCGGCGCTCCGGTGGTGCTCCGACGACCCCATACCAGTTTCTTCTTCTCATTATGACGATCGTAGTGGTGCTCTTGGTTCGTGATTCCAAGGCCTAGATAAGCAATTTGGGTAATATAGTGTAACGACCCCGGAATTTTTGTATTTTCATAAGTAATTATTTTCATGGTTTATTTTAATTTTGATGTTATTATTAAATCTTTGGAATTTATTTTATTTTATTTTATTTATTATTGAGGACCTAATTGATAATTTCTTACCTTGTGGACTCAATCGTTTAGATTCCAGAAGTTGGGCACTCAATTGAAAATAATTGAAAATGGTGCATGGAGTACAAGTGGCAGATTTTTGGTTCCAATTCACTTCATATTTTTCTTAACATTTCAGCAATCCATTTCATTTCTTCAAGTTGCACAGCTTCTGTTTTCATTTTCCTTCACTCTCTGCGGCTCAACCATCACCACCGAGATCCATCTTCACCACTCAACCAAGCACCATTGCTGCTAACCAACATCACCATTCTCTTCTCCAGCACGCTCCGGACACCAAACAGCCTCCATGCACGGCGGACGCGCAGCGGCAGGAGGAGTTTGAAGAAACCCATCTCACGGCCACCGGCGTATCTCCTTCTTCCGATGGTGGATTGTGCATCTAAGGGGTGGTATAGAAATCTAAGGGTGTGAGGAAGGTTTTGGGAAGGTTGCATGTGAGTTCGAACGGCCAGAATCCAAGATTCAAGGTGATCGGAGTTGGGCGGCAATTTTTGGAAACTTGGTTGAAAATTGAGTTTTTCGGCGAATCCAGGGCTCGAAATTGAAAACTAATCGCACCGTTGGACTCAGGAGCTCGAAAGGAGTCGCATCTGTAGCCTTGTTGGCTTTTCTATTATCAGTTTGATATATGTTGCCTAACTGGCATTATTTCTGTCTGCTTTGATTTGTTTATCTGAAACCGGCAATGTGCTAGGGATTTTCCCCTAGGCATCTGCATAAGCGGTAATTTGTTATATGTATGGAGATTGTATGGGCCAAGAGCCAATCTGAGCTATCTGTTTGGTTTGTGAGGCACGCGAGGGATTTCCCCCTGGGTGTCAACGATACGCTAGGGATTTCCCCCTGGGTATCGGCGGTACGCTAGGGATTTCCCCCTGGGTATCGATGGTGTGCTAGGGATTTCCCCCTAGGCATCGGCGATGCGCTGTACGGACCGTATGGGCATCTGCAAATACCAGGCTGTTATGCTTAGGTGATCGATTTGTCTGGTATAAGGTGAATCGGCAATGCATGTTTCGATTATTCTTTGAATGTATATGCTTTGGGATTGATTTGTCTGACAGTCTGTCTATTTGAAATCTGATCTTGGAGCAACAAGGCAGGAGAGTTTCCTGTTTGATTAATTGTGTTATCTGTTTTTGTATCCGCATTATCTGTCAGTTGTATTATGATTTGTCGAGTCGAGTCTTCCTCAATGAATTCTTTCTATACTCCTCACTAAGTCATTGGACTTAATCCCCATATTTTGTGATATTACAGATAAGGAAAAGAATTGATCGAGACTGAGAAGAGGAATTAACAATACTTGGGTTTTCTTTTGCTGATTATATAGAATCCAAGTTATGATGTACTTTTGTATAAGATATGATCACCTTAGAAAGGTTGTGATATGTTGTTTTATATTTTTAAGGTTATGATGTATTAAATAGTAAGAGATGAATGTTTTGAACTTTGTTGAGACCTAGTAGATATATATGTTGTTAATTCAGGTTTATAACTGCTTGTTGAGGTTGAATTTTGAATTTTAGTGATGTATGCAACAGAACTATGGGCCTTGTGTTAGCTGTAACTCTGATATTGTAAGTCTGAATCTGTGTGGTACCTCGATTTGAAAATTTGAGAAAAAGGGCAGGAAAGGAAAATCGACTCTTGGTGGGTCAAGTGGTACCAGTAAGAACCATGGAAGCTACAGGCTAATGGTATGGCACAACGAGTTTTTCAGACTGTTGGAACAGTGAATAGGGCTCTAGAAAAGGCGCCGTGTGGGTTCTATGGTTCGTTGAGCCATAAGCAAGCGAATTGCTGGCAGAAACAGGGCAAATGTCTAAAATGTGGCAGTAGCCAGCATTTCTTGAAGGATTGCCCTAATAAGATGGGACCCATACCTGCAGGTAGAGGAAAAGGAAAACAGAAAGTCCAAGCCCATGCCTATGCCCTCACCTGGGAAGATGCACCGGATCCCAATGAAGTAGTAGAAGTGAGAACACCTATAGGAAAGGGGTTAATCACGGATACCATGTTTAGGGATTGTCCTATTATGATTGAAAATTGAGTATATCCAGCCAATCTAATACAAATGCCTATGCAAGGGTATGATGTAATACTTGGAATGGATTGATTGTATAACCATCAAGCACAAATGAACTGTTTCACAAAGTGCATTACACTTGGGAAGGAACAATGATATCTTAGCATTCATCAGTAGATAAAACTTCTCCAATACCGATCATATCAGTCGTAGAGGCTAGACAGATTTTATATGAAGGCAGTCAAGGATATTTGGGGTATCTTATCAATAAGCCTCGTGATGCAGTCAAGATTGAGGAAGTAGACGTGGTAGCGGAATATCCAGAGGTCCTGAGGAGCTAAATTCGTTACCTCCAGATCGAGAGATAGAGTTTGTCATTCATACTCTACCAGGGGCTACGCCATTTTCCAAGACTCCTTATCGAATGGCCCCTGCTGAACTAAAGGAACTTAAGAGCCAACTTCAAGAATTTTTGGAGAAAAAGTATATCAGACCTAGCACCTCTCCTTGGGGAGCTCCGGTGCTGTTCGTCAAAAAGAAAGATGGATCTTTGAGAATGTGCATCGACTATCGAGAATTGAACAAGATCACTATAAAAAACAAGTACCCATTACCTCATGTGGAGGAGCTATTTGATGTCTTGCAGGGATCAAGAATTTTCTCAAAACTGGATTTGAGGCAAGGGTATTACCAGTTGAAGATTCGAGAAGAAGATATTCTAAAAACAGCTTTCAATTCTCGATATGGTCATTACGAATTCATAGTAATGCCGTTCGGTTTGACCAACGCTCCAGCGGCATTCATGGATTTGATGTACCGCATATTTCGACCTTATCTGGATCAATTCGTGGTCATATTCGTCGATGATATTTTAGTCTTCTCGAAGTCTGAAGAGGAGCATCGAAGGCACTTACATGCAGTTCTCAGAACACTGAAAGAGCATCAGTTGTATGCCAAGTTCAGTAAGTGAATATTCTGGATAGAGACAGTAGCTTTTCTGGGCCATGTAATCACCAAAGATGGCATAGAAGTGGATCCCTCCAAGATTGAGGTGGTAGTCAACTGGAAAAGGCCCGAAAACGTTACTGAAGTTAGGAGCTTCTTGGGTTTAGCTAGTTATTACCGAAGATTTGTTGAAGATTTTTCCAAGATAGCTGGTCCGTTGACCAAGTTGACTCAGAAGGACCAACCATTTTCTTGGAATGAAAACTGCGAGAAGAGTTTTCAAGAGTTAAAACATCGACTAACTACGGCTCCAATTCTAGCTCTCCCAGATGGTTTAGAAGGATTTGTGGTATATACAGATGCATCTAAGAAAGGATTGGGATGTGTGTTGATGCAGCAAGGGCATGTCATCGCCTATGCATCTAGGAACTTGAAGCCACACGAAGAGAACTACCCGACTCATGACCTAGAACTTGCAGCGGTCATTTTTGCACTGTCTAAGTGGAGACAATACCTCTATGGAGCTACATTTGAGGTATATACTGACCACCAAAGCCTCAAATATTTGTAGTCACAGAAAGACTTAAACATGAGGCAACGCAGATGGATGGAGTTTTTAGGATATTATGATTTCTCAATCACCTATCATCCTGGAAAAGCTAACGTGGTGGCAGATACGTTAAGTCATAAAGGTGGGTTATCTCATCTGTATGCAACCAAAATGTCAGAAAGTCAAACAATGAAATCGATTAAGAGGATAAAACGACATGCATGGGTTGCAGGCATGAAAGTTCAACTGGAACTATATGATGAGATACGACACGCTCAATCTGAGGATGAATGGATTCAGAAGAAGAGAGAAACTGTCAGAAATGCCAAAGAGTCAGATTTCAAAATTTACAGTCAAGATGCTCTCCTGTTCCGAAAGAGAATGTGTGTGCCAGAAGTAACTAAGGAAAAGTTATTAGCAGAGGCACATAAGACCAGATATTCGATACATCCTGGAGGTGCAAAGATGTATCAAGATCTTAAGAAGGAATTCTGGTGGAATAGGATGAAGCGGGATATAGCATTTTATGTGCAAAGGTGTCTGACCTGTCAATTGGTGAAAGCAGAACATCAACGACCGTCAGGGTTGTTACAACCACTTCCAATTCCTGATTGGAAATGGGAACAAGTCACCATGGACTTTGTGACGGGTCTACCCACAGCCCGAGGTGGATATGACAGTATTTGGGTTGTTATAGACCGACTAACTAAATCTGCACATTTTCTGTCTGCTGGTTCGAACTACAAAGTCGAGAAGTTAGCCCAATTATATGTTAAAGAAATCATGAGATTACACGGAATACCGATGAGCATAGTGTCCGACCGAGATCCGAAATTTACATCAAGACTGTGGCGAAGTCTGCAGGAGCATTTAGGAATGAGATTGAAGTTCAGTTCCACTGCTCATCCTCAAACAGACGGCCAGTCAGAGAGAGTCATACAGATCTTGGAAGATTTGCTACGATCATGTGTGTTAGATTTTGGAAATAGTTGGATTCGACATCTACCTTTAGTTGAATTTGCTTATAATAATAGCTTTCAGTCAACTATACAGATGGCACCATATGAAGCCCTGTATGATAGAAAGTGTCGTTCTCTAATACACTGGGACATGGAAGAGCACCGAGGCAAACTTGATCAGTCTCCCAATACTATTAGACCCGAACTGATACAAGAGACTATTGAGAAGGTACAAGTGATTAAGTAAAGAATGAAAGTGGCCCAAGATAGACAGAAGAGCTATGCAGATACGCGGAGAAAGGATTTAGAATTCAATGTCGGAGATCAAGTATTCCTTAAAGTTTTTTCGAGGAAAAGAGTTCGAAGAATTGGAAGAGGGGGAAAACTTAGTCCGAGGTATGTTGGGCCATATGAGATATGTGAAAGGATAGGACCAGTTGCGTATCGTCTTGTGTTACCCCAAGATTTAAAGGGAATACATGATGTTTTTCACGTATCGCAACTCCGGAAATATTATCCTGATCCTTCTCACGTCATATCATCGGAATGCATGCAGTTAGAGTGAGATTTGTCTTATGAGGAGAGACCTATGCGCATTTCAGATCGTCAAAGTCGGAAACTTAGGAATCGAGAAATTCCTCAAGTCAAGATATTATGGCGGAATCATAATGTGGAGGAAGCAACATGGGAGAGAGAAGATCTCATGCGTCATCAGTACCCCGAACTTTTTCTCTGATTAGGTGAGAATCTGGGGACATATTCTTCTTAGTGGGGGTGATTGTAACGATCCCAGAATTTCCGTATTTTCATAAGTAATTATTTTCATGGTTTATTTTAATTTTGATGTTATTATTAAATCTTTGGAATTTATTTTATTTTATTTTATTTATTATTAAGGACCTAATTGATAATTTCTTACCTTGTGGACTCAATCGTTTAGATTCCAGAAGTTGGGGAATCAATTGAAAATAATTGAAAATGGTGCATGGAGTACAAGTGGCAGATTTTTGGTTCCAATTCACTTCATATTTTTCTTAACATTTCAGCAACCCATTTCATTTCTTCAAGTTGCACAGCTTCTGTTTTCATTTTCCTTCACTCTCTGCGGCTCAACCATCACCACCGAGACCCATCTTCACCACTCAACCAAGCACCATTGCTGCTAACCAACATCACCATTCTCTTCTCCAGCACACTCCGGACACCAAACAGCCTCCATGCACGGCGCACACGCGGCGGCAGGAGGAGTTTGAAGAAACCCATCTCACGGCCACCGGCGTATCTCCTTCTTCCGACGGTGGATTGTGCATCTGAGGGGTGGTATGGAAATCTGAGGGTGTGAGGAAGGTTTTCAGAAGGTTGCATGTGAGTTCGAATGGTCGGAAATTGAGAATCAAGGTGATCGGAGTTGGGCGGCAATTTTTGGAAACTTGGTTGAAAATTGAGTTTTTCGGCGAATCCAGGGCTCGAAATTGAAAACTAATCGCACCGTTGGACTCAGGAGCTCGAAAGGAGTCGGACTGCTTGGTTTTGGATTTTTCCGGCGGCGGCGGTGACCCGGCGGTTTCTTCTGCTCGATCCGACGGTCGCAACGGTATTAGCCATATCTGATTCCGAGCATTAGTTATTGATTTGCGAATTTTGGAAGATTTATTAATTATATTATATTTGAATTTTGTGTATATATATATATATATATATGACATTGTATGTTGGAGCTAGGAATTGAATTTTAGTGATTATGGAATATTGTGGGGTGTGGTTAGTTGTTGGAAGGCTATACTTTGATATTTATGATTTTTGGGAATTATTGGAATAGTAATAGTATATTATGAGATTTAATTAAGTTGGTAGAAATTAATTTGAGGATTTAAGAGTTATATTTTATAATGGATAATAATTGAATATGGTTAAGTTAAAATATTCGATTGTGGTAAAATTTGGCATGTTTAGGAGACTAATAGTAGTTTTGGGAAATTATAAGCTTAATTGATTATTGAGACCATTAAATCGACTGAGCTTTGATTATGAATTATTTTGGGAATAGGTGAAAAAGATTTGGGTGTTGATCGTCCATAGTTTGACGTTGGACTGAGTGGGAATTTCTACAATCAGGTGAGGATCTATCCCTCTTGGTAATTGTTATACCTATGAGGCTCTGCCAATTTGGCACCCTATTGAGCTATCTGTTATTGAAATTAACCCCTTTGTGGGTTTACTGTTTCTGTACATTACTCAGAATCGTGTTTGGATTCTGTTTGTTATTTGATTCTATTCTGAATACCCTATAAGGGTTGTATCTGTTTTGTATCTGTTTGGTTATGTGAGGATCTATTCTTCTTGGTAATTGTTATACCTATGAGGCTCTGCCAATTTGGCACCCTATTGAGCTATCTGTTGTTAAAATTATCCCCGTGTGGGTTTACTATTTCTGTACGTTTCTCAGAACCATGGATTCTATTTCTTATTTGATTCTGTTCTGAATACCCCTGTGTGGGTTTACTTTGCTTCTGTTCTGAATACCCCTGTGAGGGTTATGTCTGGTCTGTATCTGTTTATGCTATTCTGTATCAGTTTCTGTCTGTTCTGGCGCCTAGAATTTTATCTGTTATCTGTTCGGTATTTGTCTGTCATTTGTTTCGCATCTGTAGCCTTGTCGGCTTTTCTATTATCAGTTTGATATCTGTTGCCAGACTGACATTATTTCTGTCTGCTTTGATTTGTTTATCTGAAATCGGTAATGTGCTAGGGATTTTCCCCTAGGCATCTACATAAGCGGTAATTTGTTATATGTACGGAGATTGTATGGGCCAAGAGCCAATCTGAGCTATCTGTTTGGTTTGTGAGGCACGCGAGGTATTTCCCCCTGGGTGTCAACGATACGCTAGGGATTTCCCCCTGGGTATCGGCGGTACGCTAGGGATTCCCCCTGGGTATCGATGGTGTGCTAGGGATTTCCCCCTAGGCATCGGCGGTGCGCTATACGGACCGTATGGGCATCTGCAAATACCAAGCTGTTATGCTTAGGTGATCGGTTTGTCTGGTATAAGGTGAATCGGCAATGCATGTTTCGATTATTCTTTGAATGTATATGTTTTGGGATTGATTTGTCTGACAGTCTGTCTATTTGAAATCTGATCTTGGAGCAACAAAGCGGGAGAGTTTCCTGTTTGATTAATTGTGCTATCTGTTTTTGTATCCGCATTATCTGTCAGTTGTATTATGATTTGTCGAGTCGAGTCTTCCTCGATGAATTCTTTCTATACTCCTCACTAAGTCATTGGAGTTAATCCCCATATTTTGTGATATTACAGATAAGGAAGAGAATTGATCGAGACTGAGAAGAGGAATTAACAATACTTAGGTTTTCTTTTGCTGATTATATAGAATCCAAGTTATGATGTACTTTTGTATAAGATATGATCACCTTAGAAAGGTTGTGATATGTTGTTTTGTATTTTTAAGGTTATGATGTATTAAATAGTAAGAGATGAATGTTTTGAACTCTGTTGAGACCTAGTAGATATATATGTTGTTAATTCAGGTTTATAACTGCTTGTTGAGGTTGAATTTTTAATTTTAGTGATGTATGCAACAGAACTATGGGCCTTCTGTTAGCTGTAACTCTGATATTGTAAGTCTGAATCTATGTGGTACCTCGATTTGGGTGTTATCCTAAGGAGGGGTGCTACATATAGAGTATGAGGATTAAGTTTTAATTGGTTGTACTTTGTTATATATATAGTGCATATGTTGTACTCTCTTAATTTAGATTGTATCTATGCTAAGAATAGGATTTGGGATGTATTGATATAAATGTGATGGTGATTGAGATTCCTAAGCAAGGAGTACCTATAAGTTGTGGACCCGGATATTTGTTATGTTGGAATTAATTGTGTCAATTAAGGGATTTGACCCTTAACTTGTGGATTTATGGATTTAGATCCAAGTGATAGTAATTGGACAATTATTGTGAATTTTGGATGATATGACGAGAACGATTGTGTAATTAAGAACTAGTTATTGCTTAGTTATTAGACTTGATATGAAATCGAGATGTTTGTAATTATTACGGGTTATGAGGGTTGTATGGGGATTCTAATTTTGAACCTATTCTTTTAGATTAGGTAACGTGGAATTAGAACCTACTGACTCATAGGCTGCATATCGTAATTTGCATTTTGAGACTACAAGAGGTGAGGATCTGCTAATCTTGCACCTTTTGTACCTATTGTTTTGTTAATAAACCCCTATAAGGGTTGAAATTGTTTGCTTACCGTACTCTATAAGTTATTGCTTTCCCCTGTGCGGGATCTACCGATTGGTTCTTACTTGCATGCATTATTCCATGATATCATTGAACCCGTTAAGTTCTGTTGAATTGCTATTTGTCTTGATTAACATTGCTTGATTATCGAACCCTGTGAGGATCTCCTGAATTTGAAACTATTTGGTATCTTTCCGTATTTTCTTGAAAATAATTGTTTTTCAATCAAACTCTATGAATCTTTCTGAACTTGTAAACTCTATTTGAAGTTGATTGTTCAAGTGTATTGTTGATCGCCTTGTTGCCAAAATTGTTAAATTGTTCTGCCCTGTTGGCAATTGAATAGTGAAAATCTTGACCCTTTTAAATGTCTTGTTCGGTCAATACAATAAAATATGTGCCAGGCAGAGTAAAAGGCCACTCTAGTTGACAAGGCATGTCCAATGGGAGGCTCCTCTTGAGTCTGTTACAGAGCAAAGAGTCACACTAGTTGACAGTGCATGTCTAGTGGGGGCTCCTCTTGAGTCTATCCCCATTAGCACCTCTGGATTTCAGTATTAGACTTATTTGTGTCAAAAGTTTTGTTAAATTGTTCATATACCTAGTTTATTAGAATAGGCCTTGCCGGCCGTTATTGGTAAATGTTTTGCCTTGTAAATGGAAAATCTAGTAAAGTTCCGAAATGTTCATGTTATTGCTTGAAAAGTTGAATTGATATCTGTTGGTATTATATCTTTCAACCCATGGGACGCCATGGGCGGTTTTCACCCGGAGGGATGCCACGGGGGGTATGGGCCTGAGAACTAGGTCCGGAAGACGGCCGGGCGGAACGGACCGACGAACACAGGTCTTTCCAGCTAGAACCCTCAAAAAAATCCTGACTTATAGGTAGCTAACTGTGAGTGTTGGGATTTGACATGCTGTCGACCATCCCATAATACGAGTTAATTACCCGCCGAGCTGAGTGCTCGAGCAATGGAGCGATAAGGAAGTATTATTCCTACTGTACCGACGTCCGGTACTAGTATCTATACAGTCTGTTAAATTGATATCATATTTACCCAGTACAAGGTTGATTTATGTTGGGATTCTTATTGTTACCGAATTGTCTTTAATTGTTGTTGATCATTTCCCTTCTTGTTATTCATCAATAGTTGTACCTCATTAACTTTCCTTTAAAATCTTATTATTTTCTTTTCTCTCACTAAGTCCTTAGGACTTACCCTCTTTTGTTATTATTTGTTTTCCAGATAGGACCGAGTGAGAAGCTAGAGTTCATGCCCTTGGGTTTGGATGTTATCTTGTAATAGATTCGGTGTCATGGTTGTGTATATAGTCAACACCTGATCTAGACAACTACCTGAAGAATGTTATGGGAATGTCTGTATGGAACTTAAGTCACTTGATATGTATATATTTTGCTCTATGAAGTGTAGTTTTGGGCTAGGATGACTTGTTCTCCTTTGAGATGGTTAAATTACATGTTTCCTAGTTATTATTTGAATTATATTTAAGATTGAATTGGTAGCGCCTCAGCTTGGGCGTTGTCCTGAGTCGGGGTGTTAAAATATGACTCTGATTTATATTTTGATACTTAATATTTTTATATATTATATTTTAATATAATTTTAAAAAGTTAGTTTTCACGATGGTTATTGAATTTTGACATTTAATTTTAGATATGTAAATATAACAATGTTAATCAATAAAATATTCTCTATTATTAATATTTTGGGGTTTAAAATTTAATTATAAAGTTGTGAGATTTTATATTTAGATAAATTTTATTAGTTTTCTAAATTAATAATAGTACAAATTTACGAAATAAAATTATGAAATGATATGTTCATCTTATATTTTATGTATATGTTAGATATTGTAAAATATTTAAAAGATTTTCTCATGAGTTTATAAACTTCTCAAAATATTTTATAAGATGTCAGTGTTTCGTAATTTTTTTAAGAAAATAACTTATAAAATTCCTAAAATAAAATATTAGAAGCTTATAAAAAATACTTTTTAAGAAAGCAAGGAGTTCTTAACTTATTTTTAAAATTTTGACAAGCTCCCTTAATTTTAATCATATTAATTATAAAATCGACATTACTAATACCTTATAAGCTCCAAGATCTTATTATCCAAACACTTTGATGACTTATTTTTTTAAAAAAACCTAGCATCTTATAAGTTCAAAAAATATCTTTTAAGATGCAGAAGATCTAAAAATATCTTATAACATACAGGAGCTTATAAGACGTTTTAAATAAGTTTAGCCAAATACCTTCTTATAAGCTCTTGTATGTTATATAGAAGGTATTTGCCTAAACTTATTTAAAACGTCATATAAGCTCCTGTATATTATATAAAAAGTATTTGGCTAAACTTATTTAAAACGTCTTATAAGCTCATGTATCTTATAAGATATTTTCGGAGCTTATAAGTTACTAGATCTCTTTTAAAAATTATTTCTTAAAGTTTTTAAATAAAATAAAATTTTGGAGCCTATAAGATGTTAATATGACAATTTTATAATTAATATGCTTAAAATTAAGGGTGTTTGTTAATATCCTAAAAATTAGTTAGGAATTCCTAACTTTTATAAAAAGAACTTATAAACTCTTAACATCTTATTTTAAGAGCTTATAAGTTTTTTTTTTAAAAAAAAATTACCAAATACTTTTTGATACCTTATAAACTCTTAACATCTTACCTTAAGAGCTTATAAGATGTTTGAAGAAGCTTATAAGCTCACCCAAATACCCTCTTAAATCTTAATGTCCCCTTAGCTAGTTAATAATTTTACTATTTTACTATTTTATTTTAAAATTAAAAAGTTAATTATTCTTAATTTAGTTAAATTTTTTTATAATTATTGATTCACTTTATGATTAATTAATATTAAAAAAATGACACCAATATAAATTAATTATAAAGTAAAGCAACAATAATTTTATATTGATTAATTTTATCATTTATATATTAATTTTTCAATTTTTTTTGATTTAATACCATTTAATTATCATCATTACCATCTAATTTTTTTATTAATTCTTTAATCAGTAATTTATGCATATATTTATTTATATATAGATTATGAAATTTAATAATCTATAAATAAAAATAATTTATTATGTATAATAATATATTATATATGGTAAATTTTTAAAATATTTTATATATATATATATATATATATTAAAATACATAAAAATAAAATATATTATATATAATAATTTTTTAAATATTATTTATCGGATATGGATAATGAATTTAATTAAATTGCGGATAATCGAATATATAAATGGATATATTCAACGGATATGTATTTGGAGTGGATATTAAATGGATTGGATAAGCATTTACCATATTTGTATCCGTTTATAGTCAGATGTATACTAATCAGATACGAACAATATCCACTTTAAATGGATACGGATAATAGCCTTATAAATGGATTTGGATGCTAATGGTAAAAGAATTTTCGAATATTCATTTACAGCCCTAGATAGAGAAAGACCTAAAAGCCCTCAGACAAAGACAAAAGCCCTTACTGCGTGAGCAAGGGCAACATATATATTTTAACCTCCCACAATAGACTATAAATACCCCATTGCAACTGCTTCACTAGGTATGTTCAATAATCTTTGGTCCTAACTCTACTGTTCGAAATTCTGGTCGATTATAATAACTTGAGCATCGGAGTGCCTTAGTTGAGGGCCTCCTCTGCTAGCCTCACATGTTTTGATTGGTTGCAGGACTCGTCCCGCTCCTACCCCCACCTCACTCTCCTAGTTGATTACATTGGGTCAAGGCCCAGTTCTCCAGCACTCAGATCCAACTATCATCACTATTATAAAAAGAAAAATGCTAAATTGAAAGTTATTTTAAAATTTTTATTAAAAATACCCTTAACTTATTTCAATAATTAAAATAATCAATTGAATTTGAAGAATAAAATGAAGAATTTGAGATACTAATTTTGTTAATATCTCAAATTTATCCTTTGAATTCTTCTCTAAAAATATTCTAATTATAAGACTAAAATGATACTTTTTGTGAAACTCGAAAACCAACCAAATACTTACAAGAACCATACACCTACCACAAACACATAGAAAAACTATACCTCCCAACTCCCCACAAGTTCATTCTCCATTCAATCAACCATTAGAAGAACCATGCATATTATTTCTAAAAGCCATGATCGAGGTGTGAAGTACTACACGCATATACTTCGTTATATTAATTGTGTTATATATATTTATTTGTTTAAGTTAAAAGTGTTCTTTGTTGTGGATTATTTAGCACTCTTGAATTGCATTCAAATGACAAAAAATTATGTAGAATTATAGATAATATATATTTGCATGTAAATTAATTTTTATTACAATGTAGAAGAAATATATACAAAAAGAATAGAACACTCAAAAAATATTTATACACGTAGAATTGTGTGTGACAACCTGCTAGTGTAAGTAAATTAAAAGATTCATTAACAAATTCCGCAAATAGATTTCTCGATAGTGAAACTATGTATTTTAATATTTATAGTTAAATTGTTTTATTTCTATTGTTAAATCATATGCATAATTCTAATATGAAAATATTTATCAATTAGATAAAATATAACATTTCATTTTATTTTATAAAAATATATTTTTATATACATTATAGTACTCACTTTATCGATCAATTTCTAAATTCTAGTAATTCTAAATATTAGATAAGTTATTTTCATGTTATACAATAACTTATATTTTGTTCAAATTATTCATTCGTATCAGATTATAAAGTGAAGGAAAAAATATGTCAAAAGTTTTCAATTTAATTTTTATATTGTTAGCATACCGTTATGCATGTTATTTCGAAAGGTGAAATTTGTAATGTTTGTTTCCTTAAATTATATATGAAAATATACAATTCATCTCTCAGATTAAGAACATAATTTATTTATCAGTTTTACTCTTCTTTACAAAATTTTTGAAAAAAAATTGAATTTATAACATTGGTGTTTGAATTTAATAATAAATAATTAATTTAAATTTAATCAAATATAAAATGTTATACTTAAATTTTATAATTGGATTACTTCTACAAATTTTATTAATAAATTGATTTATTTCCGTATTATCATAAATAATTGTTAAGAAATTAATAATCATAATAAGATTAGTGAAAAAAATTAAACCATCATTTGAACAATAAAAAAAATACAAAAACAACAGTACTCTTAGGGCTTCGTTTGCTTGCAATGATAGAATTAGATGTGACTAATAAATAAAGGATACCAATGCTAGAATATGTATCAATAAAGTCCAGTAAATTATTTGCTTGCATGGATTAGAAAAAGGATATCCTAATCATTATACAACTTTCTGTTTGGTTTCATTGGATTATTTCTTATGATAGTTAATAAAATATCATAGTTATCCTTAAATATTTACTAAAATATATTTTTGGCCCCTCACTAACTCCAAATACTTTTCTCGCTAACTCCAATTGTTTTTCTTTTCTTTTTTTTAATGAACCCAAGATTTTGAACAAGTCAAGATCTATCTAGGAAATTTATTTTTGCTGTTGATATGCCCACTCATTCCAACCATTTTTCTTTTTATACTTTTCCAATTTTGAATAAACACCATAGATATTATAAAAGGAGAAAAAGAATGGGGAATTAAGCAGGGAGTGGGAGAAGAAAATATCCCACTTTTTTGTTGCAATCACAAGAAAGGCCTAAGCCGGTAGAGAAAGGCAAGAAACAAAATGGCTTCGACTTTTTGGTATGGAAGAAGAATTGTTGAGATCGGGAGAGGGAAAAGGATGAAAAATATTAGAGAAATAATAATAGGGAAAAGGGTTAATTTTTCCGGATTCAAAAAATAGATAGTTAATTAGGGTTTCAATACTTTTTATAGTAGGTGCAATTTTATATTTTTGCTAAACAATCCTGGTTGTCTCTAATTTTTGGATTACTAATCTATATGGGTTACATAAATTAAGATAATCATATTAAAATATTGGGCTTCTTATCAATCATACTTTAGAATTAATAACCAACATCAAATTAAATTAAATGATGTATATATCCTCTATAATCATCCCAGGCAAACAACCTCTCAGATTGAAAAATAAGAATACAGGCAGTGTCACTCCCTTTTTTGACTTTTGGGCATTAGATATACGTCGGCCTCCACACACAGTCGTGCAACGTGCTGAGACTTGTATTTTAGTAAATGATTCCATTGGTTTGTTCACTTCAATTGCATACATGAGGATAAAATTTGAGAATATTATTGAGTTTCTTGAGAGATTTCGTTCGCATCTTATTCACATAGTTGGAAAGTATTAATTAATATTTATTACAAATATATTGTGAATGAATTTGATTTATTAAATAAAGTTATTACTTTTAGTATAAGTATTATTGTTCATCATTCATCTAATTTAGATTAATTGCCTTAAATTTTTAGTTCAAATAAATTTGAAAAAAATAAATTAGTACTTTCCAATATATTTCAAAAATAGGGGTAAAATTTAAAAATATACTAGATTTTCTTAGTTGGTGGGGAAAAGTGTATATTTTCATAAAATTACATGCTTATATGTGAGAGTGAAAATCACCCTTAGTTGTTGTTTGGCATACATATGAAGCAATTTAGGAAGACAATTTAATTTATAAGGAATCTACAAATTACATCAACAAATTTAATGACAAAGAATACCCAACAAATTAAAAAGAGACACACAAATTTATGTGGTTTGATAAAATCCACCTATGTCCATAAGAATTTTACTAATACAAGATAATTCTTGAATTTAGCATATCCAAACTCAAGACCATAAAAAGAAATTTTAATATACAATACAAAGGTAGAAAATATCAAATCCATGGAAACTATAAATTTAGAACAAACTTGATCTATAAATAATCAAGTCAAATCCTAATAATAATAATAATTACAATGACATGATCATCCTTAGACACATGCTAGCTCGCATTTGGTTGGTAGTGCCCATCTCTACTTAAGATAAGGCAACGAAAGAAATCTGCTCATCTCATCTTCTTTGTCATGAGTAGATGAACCCAGATATGAGTCAAAACTATAAAAAAAATAAAAATAAAAATAAAAATAAAAATCTAAATCTGGATATGAATGAATTCGAGTATAATAACTAAAATTAGGTATATATTAACTAAAACAAGAGTAAAAACTAAAAAAAAAATGAGGAAACCCTTTTAGTCTTTCAGCTTGAAATATAGATGAAGATGAAATACTTTGCAATTGTAGACAAATTAATTTTTGGCCAATTGAGAAGTGACATGTGTAAAATCAAATGCAAATTATTAATTTAAATTTTTTATTTATATTTTACAATTTATTAAATTTAATTTCAAAAGATAAATACTTAATTTTGATTAATGATTTAGTATTTATCTTATATTTAAATCAAATATTGACAAGTATCAAAAATAAAGTGTTACGACCAATCAAATCATGTCTTGTGGCCTAGCAATTTTGGGCTAACTAGGTTACTATACATGTGGCATATCCATGTACGTGGACCAATCAAATCAAGAATGTTTGATATTATCTCTTGATATTTGATATTATCTTTTGATGTTTGATATTATCAAATTAAATATATTTGATATTGTCTCTTGATATTTGATATTATTTCATCGAGAAGATAAATATGAAAGATGTTCAATGTTATTTGGGTTCTCCCACCGAACACCCATATAAAAGGGTGACCACGTCTCATTTAACACACAACACAAATTCTAGCAAGTGAGAGAAACTTTAAAGGAGTCCAGTAATTCTCTCCAGCAAATTCAAGAAAATCCACGGCGTTCTAGGCATTCTTCATAGAGCTCATTATATTTTGGTGTTTGACATGAGATTAAGATGCAAAGCCCTCAAATTGGCATTATTTTCTTCAAATTAAATTCAAGGAGATCCACGACGTTCAATGCGTTTTTCACGAAGCTCATATATTTTTGGGGTTTGATTCGAGATTAAGATGCGAAACTCTCGAATTAGCATTCTTTCAAATCAAACTCAAGGTGATCCACAGTGTTCAAGGCATTCATGGCGAAGCTCATCAAATTTCAAGATCATATTTGGAAGGGAATAATCAGAAGATTAGATTAGAGGTTGAATCTACGATTGAAAAGTTTCAATTTCATTTTATCTGCATGATTTTTTCTTGTCTTGTAATTTTGTTTATTGCAGATAAAGAAATTTGTGCTTACAAATTTTGGCATGCCCAATGAGACCCTCTCTACCTCTCATCTCTTCCCTTCATCAAAATTGAAGTATCAAATGACTGCCAACAAGATTGTAGCACTAAAAATTACCAAATCAAATTATTCAAGTACAGGAGCAAGAAGTGTTGGCGTCACCACAAAAAGTATGTCCAACAAGTTGCAATCATCTTTGGAGGTAGTGTTTGAAAAATTGGCCCGTTCAATGAACCAAAAAACTTACCGGTTCACGGTTCATTGGTTCAACAGTTGGTCGGACCGTAATTGAACCACAATTGAACCATGACGTCATAATTATGAAATATATTTTTATATTAATAAAATGTCAAAATATAAAACATAAAGAGCTTAAATGACATTGTCTAACATCACAATCCAAATTTCACAATTCATATTATAAATAATCACAACAATTTAAATATCTCAAGTCTAAAGTTTAAAGTTGAGAGTGTGTGAGTCAATTCTAAAGTCTAAACTCTAAACCAGGACTTTTTTTGACTTTTAGATAATCTGTGAGGTGTACCTTAGCTTTCAAACTTTATACTTAGACAAAAAAATAATTAAAAAATAATAATTTCTTTAAAAATTAAATGGAAAAACTGCTCTAGTTTAATTGAGCTGTGAGCAGTTCATTGGTTCACTAGTCTAACCATCCAGTCTGAACGATTTTAACAAAATAGGGCATTTTTTTTTAGTTTTTCAATTTTTGAAGAAAATCAGACCGGTTCACCGATCAATTTGATTTTCTAAACCATGTTTGGAGGTGTTCCTTCACTTAAGGTTGTGGAAAAAACATTGCCGCATACTATTGGTGCTAATGAAGGTAATGGAAACTCAAAGAAAGAATCAGCAACATCCACTCCTCACTCAACCTCAAGTTCCTCAAGTATAGCACCAGTGATGGTGACAACTGCTACAACTTTGGAGGAACAAATTGCTAATTTGACAAAGCATATTGAAGGACTTGCAAAACATGTCCAAGAGCAAGACTCTCAAATTTCTAAGTTAATGAATAAGGTGGACAATGAGACTAGTCATGTGATGGAGAAACATATAGAGGCCCGAGATGAAGGCAAAACATCCACAAAGAGGCAATTTCCACTAATGTACTAATGTTTGTCGACCAATTGAGGGAGTTTATCATATGAACTATCAATGACAAGCTTGAAGGGAGTTCAAAGTCATCTATGACCCATTCCAAGCCATATACCTAAAGGATTGACAACTTAAAGATGTCAATTGGTTACCAGCTACCAAAAGTTCAGCAATTTGATGGCAAGGGCAATCTAAAGCATCATGTGGCTCACTTCATCGAAACTTGTAATAATGCTGGAACATATAGAAATCATCTAGTCAAGCAGTTTGTTCGATCTTTAAAGGGCAATGCTTTTGATTGGTATACTGATCTAGAAACGGGCTCAATTGATTGTTGGGGGCAATTGGAGTAAGAATTTCTCAATTGCTTCTATAGTACCCAAAGAATAGTTGGTATGATTGAACTCACCAATTCTCGCCAATGGAAAAAAAAAACAAGTCATTGACTATATCAATTGCTGGAGAAACTTCAACCTTAATTGCAAAGATAGATTGTCGAAGGCTTCAGCCATTCAGATGCGTGTTCAAGCGATGCATTGGGCACTTCTATGTATTCTCCAAGGAATTTAGCCTAAAACTTCTAAAAAACTAGCTACTCGAATCTATGATATGGAGTTAAGCATGTCTGCTAGCAGAGTTGAGCGGCCACCAGTTTAAAAACCTTGCAAGTCTAAGGAAAAGTAAGAATTCAAGAAATGGGGCAAACCTCTTACCAAGGCTCCAAGTAAAGAAGCCATGGTGGTGAATGCAATACCCATCAAGTTTCGTGCTAAGGCAGATAGCACAAATGATGAAAAGAATGATGTCTCCCAAGAAATAGGACAAAGAAACTTAACTCTAAAGGAAATATAGGCTAAGACATACCCATTCCTCAACTCTAATATCTCTAGAATATTCGATGATTTTCTAAATGCGAATCTCATTGAATTACCTAAAATGAAACAACCTAAAGAAGCTAGGAAAATTGATGACCCAAAGTATTGGCAGGTCACCTAATCTATGATTGCTTCGTATTCAAAGATAAAGTGATACAATTAGCTCGACAAGGTAAAATTTCACTCGAGGAGGATAATGCAGCCTCAAATTACGCTACTATTGAGATTGAAAAGGATGTACTTTGTGATCACGACAATAACATTGTATGCAATATGATAAGTGAAGAAAAAATTCCCTCTAGCCAAGCATGTCTATCTGATGTAGAGAACCATGATGTAATTGAAGAGTGTATGTTGGCAATAACTTTCATTGCTGAAGGCTTGTTGCTTGGCTCCAAGCCTATAATAGGCCACTGTTTATAACTAGCTATGCTCATAAGCAAAAATAAATAGAATTTTTCTAGCACCCTGGCCACGGGTTTCCTAAGCTATGGTGCCACCAATTCAAACTTAAATTATAATTTGAAATATAACCAAGAAGGCTAATAACGTAACCAAACCCAAAAGATGGCTACTCAACACAACACATAAAAGATCATTTCATAGAGTACCATATGTACATACCAAAAGTCTTGAGTTCTCACTTAAGCATTGCATAACATTCATAAGTTCTAGCGTCTTGACTAGGTGTAACCTATATATACAAGCATAACACCTAATCCATTACAACCATGTCTTTCCTCAAGCACACCTTGAGCTCTCAATCTTCATTCAGTCCTGTCTAGGAAGAGAATAAAGGATAACGAAAAGGGGGTATGTCCTAAGGACTTAGCGAAAGGGGAAATATGACGATAATCAAAGAAAAACTTGTCAAAAGTGTAGCAATTGATAAACAAATTCAATAACGAGCAAAACATAACAAGATAAAGCAATAATGTAAAAAAGCACAAAAATACCAAATTTAACCAGTTGTTGGCAACTCCCTCCTTATTGCTCTCAAAACAAAGCATAAATAGTAATAAGCGGTACATAAAGTACAATAATCATAATAGACTTCCCTTATTACTCCATTACCCAAACACTTAGCTCGGTACCCAAGCACTCAACTCGATAGATATGTGGCATGGCTGGCCGTATGCCAGATCTTGCCACTCACAGACAGCTAACCTCCAACTACCTGCAAATCAGGATCTTATGTGGGTACTAGCCAGGAGACCAGCCACCATTATCCCATGTCGTCAGTTCATCTTTTCGGACCTAGTCCCGAGCCCAACCCCACTCGTGGCATCTCATCAAGCAGTAAGCCCCCAAGAGCGTCCTCAAGGTGACTTAACATGATGCCAACATATAATATATATTCAATTAACGATTAAAATATATATGTGAACACTGGCTAGCAAGGCCATATAAGCAGTATAAAAGAGGAAACGAGATCCGATTGGCAAGACCAAAGTAACAACATATGTCAGGAAAGCCAGCAAGGTTGTGGGGTATACGGGACAAAAACAAATATCTCAGCAAATGTTCTGGGCACCAGAATGAGTACAATCAAATTCAACACATAGACATAGATAATACAAGCATTAAGGATCATTCACTTCCTAAAAAAGGAAAGACCAACCCTCACCTTAGATTCCACAGAAAATGCTACCTCTACTCTACTATCTTAGGATCCCGAATCCTTGTCACCTATTCAAAAAAATGTGCTTAATGTAAAAATTCTTCTATTGAACTTTTATAATAATTAAGCTATTTATACCTTAATATCAATTATTTTTCAATTAATACAATATTTTAAGACTCGATTCCAAAGATATTGTAAGGTAACATGCTAATTAAGCCATTAAAGCTATGATATTTATAAGAGTCATATTCACTCTGGTTGATAATCTTTTCTTAAGTCAATAGTTCCTAATTTAACAATTTAGGCCTAACTTGGTAATTTAGTCAAAACATAATAATTAATTCATATTCCTACAACATTTGGTCCTTGCAACATTACACAAAGTCAAATTTGAAATTTTAGTGGTTAACTTTAATTACCGAACATCATTATATATAAAATTAGGGTTTTAATCATCTACTTAACTTAATCAATCAAAAATTATATATATTTTACATATCCGAGTCCACCCAACATTATATATATATATATATATCCATGCATCCCACTATCTCAATTCCAGTTATATTATTTCCATATCATATTATTACAAAAGAATCGGTAAGGTAACAAGAACAATGCAAGGTGTTTTGTAATAACCCCAAATCCATACGATTTTTACCCAAGATCTTGTTATCGGAGCTCAATTACTACAAACTAATACCACACACATAGCCACCGCAATGAGATGGAAATTCTATCTCAAGACCGTCGTGCTCCACCACTGGAGTTGCTGACTACCACCACCAGTTGACTTGTCTCGAGGTGTATAGAAGGACACCGAAATCAATTTCCAAATTCACCAACGAATTGACTGTCAATTTGAAACCTTAACCGCATTGCTCTGCTACCTCTGCCGTCGCGATTTTTGTTCAATTTTGCCGCTTTTGGCGGTCAAATCCAAAAATTGAAGATACCATTTTACTCCCTGAGCTAAACTCTACAGAATCCACTGTAAGCGCAAATTTCTTTGTTTGCAATAAATAAAATTACAAGACAAGAAATATCTTACAAATAAAGTAAAATTAAAATCTATCAATTGTTGATTCAATTTCTAATCTAATTCTCTGATTCTTTCCTTCTAACTATGATCTTGAATTTAGTGAGCTCCACAAAGAATGTTTTGAACGTTGTGGATCTCCTTAAATTTGATTTGAAGAAATAATGCCAATTCAAGGGCTCCACACCTTAATATTGAATCAAACATCAAAATATATGAGCTCCGCGAAGAACGCCTTGAATGTCATGGATCTCCATGAAATTAATTTGAATAAAATAACACCAATTCGAGGGCTCTACACCTTAATCTCAAATCAAACGCCAAAATATGATGAGTTCCACAAAGAACGCCTTGAACTCTGTGGATCTCCTTGAATTTGATTGATGGAATTGTTGGACTCCACCAAAGCTTCTCTTAATTGCTGGAATTTGTGTTGTGTCTTGAATGAGCTTTGGTCACTCCCTTTATATAGATGTTTGATGGGAGACTTCCAGATTGACTTGAACTTCTTTGAGGGTTATCTCTTTGATGAGATAATATCAAATATCAAATATCAAGAGATAGTATCAAATATCTTTGATTTGATTGATCTATAGATGTAGACACTTTATCTTTGACACTTGCCGATATTTGATTTGAGCATATAATAAATACTAAAATATTAATTAAAATTAGCTATTTATCTTTTAGAATTAAATTTAGTATATTCCAAAATATAAATAGAAAATTTTAAATTAATAACTAGCATATTAGTTTATACGTGTCACTTTTCAATTGACCAAAAATTGATATCTCTACAAATGCCCCTACTTCAAGACATGGCAAAAAATGTGTCAATTATCCACGAAAAAGCGAGGCTTCAAGTATTTGAAAAGTTTTCATTTTCTCTCAATTTTTTCACATATGTTTAACAAGAGCATCCTCTAAGCATTTCTTGAGCTATGGTGCCCAATCAAAGGGCCAAGTCATAGCATAATTCAAACCAAATATCATTTGATGGGTGCCCCATACATAGTTTATACTTATGCGGACTAGGAGTAACATGCAGTTTGGGCTCGTGCATCAAGGAGCATATTTAACTTGAATAGACATTTTATACTCATGTCAAGGAATTCACTTGAATTTGGTTGACAAGTTATACTCATGTCAAGGAGTTTACTTGAGTTTGACTTAATAGACAATTTATACTCTTATCAAAGAGTACATAGGGAGAATTTTAAATATTTAGATAATTTATGCTCGTACCTAGGAACCTTATTAAAAGTTTAAGCTCATTTTAAAGAGCACATGGGGAGATTTTGAAAATTTAGATAGTTTATGTTCATACCTAGGAGTCTTATTGAAAGTTTAATCTTATATTAAGGAGCACATGGGAGAGATTTTGAATATTTAGATAGTTTATGCTCGTATCTAGGAGGATTTAGAATTTGAAGACTTGGAGATTTGAGTCTTTGATTTGGAAACTTGAAGACTTGATTCTCGAATTTGGACATCAGGAGACTTAAGTTTTGAATTTGAAGACTTGAAAACTTGAGTCGTGGATTTAGAGATTTGAAGACTTGAGTTTTGAACTTGAAGACTTTGAAATTTAAGCTTTGAATTGAATACTTGGAGACTTGAGTTTGAATTTGGAGACCTAAATATTTGAGTCTTGAATTTGGAGACTTAGAGACTTGAGTTATAGATTTGGAGACATGAAGACTTGACAATTTTAGATAGTTTATGCTCTATCTGGGAGCATTATTGACTTTTTAGGCTCATATCGAGGAGCATTTGGAATTTGGAGATGAAAATTAATTGCCCCCAACATCTTCATCATCATTGACATCACTTGAGTCTTCTTGTTCATTAAAATTCATGTTCATTTCAATATTATGTGCACGCGTTGCCAAATCTTCAAAGGTTTTTGGTTTGATTCCTTGAAGTATGTAGCAAAGATTCCAATGTATTCCTTGGATACATATCTCAATGGTTGAAGTCTTTGACAATTGATCTTTGTAGTTAAGACTCAAATTTCTCCAGCGATTGATGTAGTCAATGACAGGTTCTTCTTTCCATTGGCGAGAGTTAGTGAGTTTAATCATGCTGACTGCCTTTCGAGTGCTGTAGAAAGAATATGAGAACTCTTGTTCAAGTTGCCCCCAACTATCGATGGAGCTTGCCTCCAAGTCAATATACCAATCAAAAGCATCGTCCTTTAATGATCAAACAAACTGCTTGACTAGATGATCTCCATATGTCCCAACATTATTACAAGTCTCAACGAAATGAGCCACGAGCTGTTTTGGGTTGCCCTAGCCATTGAATTACTAAAACTTTGAGGGCTGGTAACCAATTGGCATTTTCAAGTTGGTAATCCTTTGTGTATATAGCTTGGAGTAAGTCATAGAGGACTTAGAACTTCCATCAAGCCTGTATTTGATAGTCTCCATGATAAACTCCTTCAATGGGTTAATTGGAACTAGTCCATTAGTGGAAACTTGTACTTCTTTATTTGCAGTCTTTTCATTTTTGGCTAATTATCTCTTTGTTCATGTTTCGCCTTCGTCCTAAGCATCAATTTGCTTCTCCATCATGCAGCTGGCATCATTGTTCTCTTTGCTCATCAATTTAGAGATTTGAAAGTCTCGCTGTTGGACATGTTTCATGAGTCCTTCAATGGCCCTCATCAAATTTGAAATTTGTTCATCCAATGTTGTAGCACTTGTCATCATCACCATCACCATGCTAGAGGAATTTGATGTTGAGTAGGGAATGGATTATGTGGATTCTTCATTTGAGTCTCCATTATCTCATTCATATTAATAAAATGCGGCAACACCTTTTCCATAGCACGCGAAGGAGCCACCTCCGAAGATGATTGCAACTTCTTAGACATAATTATTGTCATGATGCTAACACTTTTTACTCCAGTACTTGAGGAATTTGAGGTAACAATTTTTAGTGTTGCGGTCTTGTTGGCGGCTATATGATACTTCAATCTTGATTAAGGAAAGAGATGAGAGATAGAGATAGTCCCACTGGGTATGCCAAAATTTGTAAGCGCAAATTTCTTTATTTGCAATTAATAAAATTACAAGACAAGAAATATTGTACAAATAAAGTAAAATTAAAATCTATTAATTGTGGATTCAATATCTTATCTAATTTTCTAATTCTTTTCTTCCAAATATGATTTTGAATTTAATGAGCTCCACAAATAATACCTTGAACGCCATTGATCTCCTTAAATTTGATTTGAAGAAATAACACCAATTCGAGAGCTTCGCACCTTAATCTTGAATCAAACACCAAAATATATAAGCTCCGTGAAGAACGCCTTGAACGTCGTGAATCTCCTTGAATTTAATTTGAATAAAATAACACCAATTCGAGGGTTCCACACCTTAATCTCAAATCAAATGCCAAAATATGATGATTCTGCGAAGAACACCTTGAACTCCGTGGATCTCCTTGAATTTGATTGGGAGAATTATTGGACTACTCCGAAGCTCCTCTTAATTGCTGGAATTTGTGTTGTGTCTTGAATGAGCTTTGGTCATCCCCTTTATATAGATGTTTGATATGAGACTTCCAAATTGGCTTGAGCTTCTTTGAGGGTTATGTCTTTGATAAGATAATATCAAATATCAAGAAATAGTATTAAATATCTTTGATTTGATTGGTCTATAGACGTACACACTTCATCTTTGACATTTGTCAATATTTGATTTGAGCATAAAATAAATACTAAAATATTAATTAAAATTAGCTATTTATCTTTTGAAATTAAATTTAGTAAATTCCAAAATATAAATAGAAAATTTTAAATTAATAACTAGCATATTATTTTACACGTGTCACTTTTCAATTGGCCAAAAATTGATATGTCTACACCCACCTCCCAGACTCAAGCTTTCGACTCTGAACTGTTGCGTCCATCAGTCGCCACTACTGCCCGACTTCAGGCTTCAGTTTTCTAGTGGTCCGCCAGTCGAAATGGATTGTATGTAGTGCCGTTGTACTACTGATGATGTGAGGAAGCTTTTGATCGGTTTATTTTTTGGATTTTATAATCGTCGGAGGAGAAAGGGGGTGTGCATGCAGAAATTGAAGTAAATATGGGGGGAAATGATATTTAAAGGATAGTTTTCGTTAATTATAAATTGAACCCCATCATTTTCTTTTAGTATTAAATTGAGTCCTTCATTTAATGAGTGCATTAGATTAACCTATTTGATCAAAAATAATTACAATTTAACCCCTAAAACTTTCAAATGTCCTACAATAAGTCTTTTTCTATTTACGTTTTGACCCCAATTTTTTTCTTCTTAAATTTATCATAATGATATTTAAATTTTTGCTGATTAAATTTTTAAGGGTGTTGCAATTTTGATTGATAGAGGCCCTGTAGTCAATATCTTGCTATTACGTGTAATGAAGGATTTAGGAATCTCCACAAATGAATTAATCAATAGTCGCTTGATGATCCAAGGATTCAATTAAGGGGAGCAAAGGGCTCTTGGAATAATAAGGATAAAGCTATTGATGGACAATATGTTGTCAACAACATCATTTCATGTTATAGACGCCAAAACATCGTATAATATACTTTTGGGCAAACCTTGGTTACATAAAAATGGTGTAGTTCCCTCTACTTGGCACCAGTATTTCAAGTATTGTCAAGAATGTGTGGTAAAGAAAGTGATTTGAGATAGCACTTAGCTGACGCCAAATACTACATCGAAAGTATGAAAACTATCAAGGCCAAAGAGCAAGAGGAATTCAAGCAGCAAGATGATTCTAATGGAGAGAACAAGGTTAAAGACTTAGCTCCGGCATGCAGTGTTAAAGATCACATAAAGAGTGAATCATCTCTGGCAAGATCTGAACCATTGAAAGAACTAACATTTCCTCTAACCACACTTAATGTGAAGAAGCCATCCCCTCAACCGCTAAAAGGGTTTGTTTGCCCAACTTAATGAGCCTAGAAAGAACATGAAGAATCTCTGCAAATTCAAAATGAGCATTGCTTTGATCCCAAAGCTTATAAACTTCTTGTTAAAGCCAGATATAATCCGCAAGAATGTTCCATCTTGGGAAAACTCTTTCCTGAGGCTACATGCAAGCTAACGTATGGACTCAACACTACCTAGAAGATGTTGAAGGAAAAAGGTCATAGTGTTCAAAACTCTTGAACCGGACTTGGATGTGTTCCTTAAAATCCTATTCGCATGGAAATTAAAAGAGTCAACAGCAATCATATAGTTGGAGAGGAATTTTCCTTAACAAATGATCTTTTCGATGAAAATGGGAAGAAAGTCCAATGAATCTCAATTTTTGATAGACTTGGGAAGTGAAGGCATAAAAGAACCTATAATCGGAGGTTGAATTTATCTAAAATGCCAAAGAACTTGAAGTGGACTAGTGAGTCGCAGAAGCTTAGAAGTTCAATTCCTTCATGCATGAAATGGTGCACTATTTTAAATATATCATGTGGCAGAACCTTGAAGGTTAAACTGCAAACCACTATCTTGACATGAACTCAAAAGGATGAAGAAGATGGTAGAGAAAGAGTGGCTTTTTCATATATATTGTTGTTAGTAATAGTCGGCCAACTCATCAAAGTACTACAGATCATTTTTCCAAGAAAATCTCCAAGCTTTTCGATAGTGTTTACATAAGTGAGAAAGATGGCATCATGCAGATGGTCCTTATAAGAAGAAAGGATGGACCAACAAGGGAATGTATGGAATTCAATAAGATTGAGGTCGTGGAAGAGGATTTTGCACTAGCATACAATATTACTTTGAGTGAAGAATTTTTTATTGAAGAAAAAGATGTTGAAACTGCTCATCTTAAGTTTGGAAAATGTGTTAAAGCAACTATAGATGAATTGAAAGAGATTAATTTAGGTGATGCCACTGACCCTCAACTTATCCACATTAGTGCTTTGTTGACTACTAAGGAAGAAGAAGTATATGTTGAGTTATTACATGAAATCAAGGATGTGTTTGCATGGTCATACAAAGAGATGCTTGGGTTAGGTCCAAAGGTGGTGGTCCATCATTTATTAGTGAAGAAAAGAGCTCATGCAGTCAAATAGGCTCAATGGCAGTTTCACTCCGAATTGGTTCCTTTGATTGAAGTTGAAGTGAACAAGATCATCGAGGTTGGGTTTATTTGAGAAGTTAAGTATCCAACATGAATCTCCAGCATTGTCCCAGTAAAAAGGAAAAATGGCCAAATTCAAGTTTGCTTTGACTTTGGGACTTGAATAGTGCTTGTCCTAAGATGATTTTCATTGCCCATTGCAGAACTCATTATTGATGTTGTCACATGACATGAAGCACTCTCATTTATGGACAGATCATCTGGTTATAATCAAATAGCATGTCACTAAAAGATGAGTTATTGATGGCATTTTGTACTCCCAAGGGAATATATTGCTATAAAGTAATATTGTTTAGATTGAAAAATGCTAGTGCCACATATCAAAGAGCTATGCAGAAGATTTTTTATGATATGCTTCACAAGAACATTGAATGTTATGTTGATAACGTAGTCGTAAAGTCCAGAAAACGAGAAGACCATATCCAAGATTTGGGACAAGTCTTTGCGCGCTTGAGAAAATACCAACTCAAAATGAACCCACTAAAGTGTGCATTTGGTGTTACATCTAGGAGGTTTCTGGGACTTATTGTTTGTCAGCGAGGTATAGAGATTGCACAAGCAAAGATTGATGCGATTCTAAAAATACCTGAACCCGAAATATACATGAACTTGAAAGTTTGCAATGAATGTTAGCTTATCTTTGGAGATTCATATCAAACTTAGTTGGTAGATGTCAATCATTTAGCCGTCTCACGAAAAAATAAATTCCATTTAAATGTGATGAAGATTGTAGAAATGCTTTTAAGAGCATAAAAGTTTATATGATGAAGCCTCCCCTATTGGTTGCACTAGTACTATGATGTCCATTGATCCTTTATATCACTACTCAAGAATGTTCAGTTGGAGCCTTATTGGCACATGAAAATGATAAAAGAAAAGAAAATGCCTTGTACTACTTGAGCAGAATGATGATGCCAAATGAGTTGAAGCACTCGCCAAATGAAAAAATATGTTTGGCTCTGATATTTGCAACCCAAAAGTTGAAGTATTACTTTCAGGCTCATATTGTCCATTTTATCTCAGAAGCAAATCCATTAAAATATGTTGTGTCAAAGCCTATCCTCTCTAACCGACTCGCAAAGTGGTACCTTAAGTTGCAACGATTTGAGATTATCTATGTTCCATAGAAAGCACTAAAAACAAATGTTTTAGCTGACTTCTTGACTGATCGTTCTATCCTTGCTGAGTGGGAGTTATCGGATGATCTACCTGATGAAGATGTCTTGGTAGTTGAAACTATACCTCCTTGGAAGGTATACTTTGATGGAGCATTGCATAGAGAAGGACCTGGTGCTAGAGTTGTATTCATTAAGTTAAATGATGAAGTATTACTGTACTCCTTCACTTTAACTGAAAATTGTTCAAATAATGGTGTTGAATATCAAGCTCTTATACTTAGGCTGGAATAGCGATTGACATAAAACAATTGCACCTCAAAGTCTGTAGAGATTCTAAATTGGTAATCAACCAGTTGCTCGAGTCATATGAAGTCAAAAAACCCAAATTACTTCCATATTTTAATAATGCCAAAAGACTAATTTGATGGCTTGGAGATGTACAAATTGAACATGTGCCAAGTAAGGAAAATATGCAAGCTAATGCGTTAGCTAAGTTGGCCTTTTCACTTTCCATACCTAAAAATGAAATGTGTATTCTAATATGTAAAAGTTGGCTTGTACCGCCAATTTTCGAGGATGAGGATTATGAAAAAGATGAAAACCATGTTGTTCAAGTCTTTGAGATAGAGAAAGAAGATTGGTGCCATCCAATTATGGATTATCTGAAGTATGAGAAGTTACCAACTGATCCATGCTAAAGAGTCGATATTCGAAGTCATGCTGCTCGCTTCATTTATTACAAATGTGTACTTTATAGGAGATCATTTGATGGAGTCTACTTAAGATATTTAAGTGATGATGAAGCCATCTAAGCTATGTAAGAAGTTCATTCCAGAGTTTACAGTGCTCAACAATCAAGTTCGAAGTTATATTTTCGAATAAAAAGAATGGGCTATTACTGGCCAATAATGGTGAAAGATTGCACTGATTATGCACAAAGATGTCAAGCTTGCCAATTTTATGCATATCTCATTTACCAACCATCCAAATGATTGCATCCAACTATTGTTGCATGGCCATGTGATGCTTGGGAATTAGATGTAGTTGGATCCATGATAAAGTCTTCTACTAGGCACTTGTATATATTGGCTGCAATAGACTATTTCTCTAAATGGGTTGAAGCAATACCCCTCAAAGAAGTAAAGAAGGAAAATGTTGCTGACTTTATCTGCATCAACATCATCTATGACTATGGGGTTCCTCGATATATAATCATGGATAATGAAAATCCCTTTTGCAATAGTCTGATAGACAAACTTTGTCAGAAGTTCAATTTTAAGCAGAGAAAATCTTTCATGTACTATGCTACTGCTAATAGTCTTGCTGAAGTATTCAATAAAACTCTATGTAATTTGCTAAAGAAAGTAGTCTCAAATTCAAAAAGGGATTGACATGAAAGGATCGAAGAAGCTTTATGGGCATATCGAACTATTTATAGAACACTCACATAGGCAACTCCACATTCATTGGTTTGGGGCATTAAAAAGAAGCCGTTTTACCTCTTAAGTAGCAAATTCCATAATTAAGGATAGCCATACAAGAAGGATTGACTCAAGAAGAGAATGCACGCCTGCGTCTTGAAGAGTTGGAGGCTCTTGATGAGAAAAGGTTGGAAGCACAATAAAGATTTGAGTGTATCAAGCTCGCCTTTCTGAGGTATTTAACAAAAAGGTGTGATCATGATCTTTTCAAGTTGGGGATTTGGTGCTTGCTATGAGAAGGCCCATCATCACAACTCATCGAACTGGGAATAAGTTCAAATTAAAATGGGACGGTCCTTATGCTGTCAAAGAAGTCTATACAAATGGCGCATATAAGTTGATTACTGAAGATGGATTAAGAGTTGACCCGATAAATGAGAAGTTCTTGAAGCGCTACTACACAGAAAGTTGGGAGATTACACCTTGACACACGAGCCTAAACTGCATTTTGCTTCTTGGCGCACAAGCTTAAATTGCATGTTACTCTTGACCCATTAGTATAAACTATGAACAGTACCCACCAAAAGTAGTTCATGTAGTTAAACTGTTAACTTCCCTACCAAAGGTAGTACATGTGGTTAAACTGCTAACTTTCCCCATTAAAGGTATTTTATGTAGTTAAAATATTAAATACACCACCTAGTCTAAGGTGGTTAAGCAATGGATATCCTTAGCCCGCATGAGTATAAATTGTTAACGATACCTCCTCAAAAAGATGCTTCCTTTGAACTATATCGTCACTTGATCACTTTATTGGGTACGTAGGCAGATTAAATATTTTCTAAGTTCAATCATGAGTTTATCTTGAATTATATTTTTCCTTTGTTTCATTAGGGGGAAAAAAAAAAAAAAAGAGGAAGTAGTTTAGTTATCTTTATTAGTTTGTTTTAAGCCTTTGAATTTATTTGTTAGTTTACTTTGAGTTTGTTTTAAGTTATATTGAATTAAAAAAAAAAAAAAATGAGTAGTTCAGTTGTCTTTATTAGCTTGTTTTAAGTCTTTGAATTTAATGGTTCTCTTTGAGTTTGTTTATGTTGAGTTTTTTCTTTTTAAAAAAAAAAGGAAGTAGTTTAATTGTCTTTATTAGTTTGTTTTAAGTCTTTGAATTTATTTTGCTTTGGGTTTGTTTTGAGTTATGTTGAGTTAAAAAAAGAAGAAAAAAAAAGTAGTTTAGTTGTCTTTTTTTGTTTTTTTAAGTCTTTGAATTTTTTTATTAGTTTGCTTTGAGTTTGTTAAGTTATAAAAAAACAAAACAAAACAAAACAAAACAAAACAAAACAAAACAAAAAAGGTAGTAGTTTAGTTGTTTGTTTCAAGTTTGAATTTTTGAGTTTATTCATTAGTTGGTTATGATAAGTTAAGAAAAGAAAAAAAAGAAAGAAAGAAAGAAAGAAGTTTAGTTGATTTTTTTTAATTTGTGTTCGAGTTAAAAAAAAAAAAGAAAGGTAGATTAGATGTTTTTTTGAATTTATTTACTTGTTTGTTTTGAAAAAAAAAAAAAAAAAACCTCAAAAGATTACAAGGTATAGAAAAAAAAATTTATTATGTAATCTCAAAGAAAAAAAAATGTAGTTCATACAACTTTCAAGCAAAAGAACTCAAGTTCTTCAATTCTTCTTTGGCAGCCTCCAAATATTCCATTGAAGTTTTCAAATTCTCAACCACTCTGTCACTCAAGGGAAGAGTACTTTTGATAGCAGCAATTTCCTCTTCAATATCATGAACTTTAGCTTGGGCACTTTGAAGAAATTGTTGTTGACGTTTCAATGATGAAGACAGGTTCTTCTTGCATTCCTTCATATTTTCAAGCTCGTTCCAGACACATTTTAGCTCTTCTTGGGTGGATTGAATTTTGTTCATTTCTTTGCTTTCTCTAGTTTGGGCATTATGGAGATGATTTTAGCCTCATCTAGTTGATGTGCAAGAAGCTCATTGAATGATTTCTCAAAAGATGCTGATTTTACCTCATCATAAGAGGTAACCTTGTCAAATAATACTTGCAATAATTCTTCCTCATTAGAGATGTCAAATTTGTTGAAGCCCTCATTGATCCAAGCAAAAATTAAACACTATCTTTGAAGATAAGATTGGATCAAGTGGAGTATTTGCTATTCTCTCGTGAAGGCCATCCTACAACATTTGAAGATACTCTTTTTGATAATTAAGTACAAATTTCTCATCCTCAAATACTGAAACTGGAGCATAAGGAGATTATTGTTTAGTTTTCATACTATTGAGTGCCTCATTTTGTATTGTTGCGTCAATTGGAGTGCCTGTGGCCAACAAGTTAGGTCCCATGATTGATCCTTAGCTACCTTGGGATGTCTCATTTTCATCAACATTAATAATTTCATTTTCCAACTAAAATGTTACATATTTGAGTTAGAAAATGACCAAAAAGGGGCTTATTTAAGGAAGAAGAAGAAGAAGATAACCTTTTTGGCAAAGTTCTCTGTTGACAAAGGATCACTTGACTTTGGAGATTTGGAAACCCTTTAAGCCTTTTCCAATGGTGATTTGCATTACTACTACTGCTCCCTTCTAAAGGATAAAGACCCCTTCTCTTTTCTATCGAAGGCTATATGTCTTCTAAATTGGGAAGGTTTTGAATATCTTCAGCAAGTGGATTATCCCCTTTATCATGATTCTTATTTGCAAGGAAAATTTTGATTGGCTTCAAGTTGATCAATTTTGCAATATTTTTCTCAAAGTGATCGCCATGAATTTTAGTCCACCACTTCTTGTAAACATCCAAAGAATTTATATATATATATATATATATATATTTGTATTTGGGGGCACACAAGGAAATCATGTTTTAGACATAGACTTGTGCAAAGTGCATTGGCGCCAATAGCAAAATTGTTCATTCAAAGGGTCTGTGCAAATGTCATGAACAAGAATCCCAGGAACTTCTTGATAATATCCAAATTGACAACTGAAGCAATGAGAATTATAAGGTTCAATAATAAAGTAATTGACTTGCTGCAAATGAAGATAATTCAAGCGAATAGCAATGAAGTAGTCTTGCTCCAATTCCCTAGCCTTCTCAATGCCAATATATAAAAGTTCTTTTTCTTTGGTAATCATGATGCAAGTCCAAGAAACAAAATCCACTTTGTGAATTCTCTTGCGAGCCTTCTTTGGATCATAATACATTGCACCTCTTTTGCCAGAAAAGATTGCCATTTTGGGACCACATATTCCTTGCCAAACTCTATAATTGTTTTGAAGTAGTGCGCTAACCAAGCATAGACAAAGTAGATGGGGAAATAAGAATGGACATGACTTGGCCTTGGGAAACCTAAAATTTTATTTAAACCATTGTAAATGCTGGCTAAAACTGGAATAGCAAGACTTATCTTCCTACCCGTGCCCATGATGCATGCTATTTTGAAAGTATTATGGCGTATTGAATTAACATCATTTATAGGAAGAACAAATGAGCAAAGCCAACAAGCCAAATATACCACCAAATATGTCTCTTCTCTTAAGTCCCCATGAATGCCAAGCTTTAAACAAAATGCCTTCTCCGCAATGGACCATTCTCCATGTACACCAAAATCACCAAGAGGTTTATGAGTTGATTTGGGCCGGACCACCTTTTTCTCCTTGCGTGATGGTGGTTGATGCTGCTTTGTGGCTTTCTTGGACCAATACTTCACCCATTTTTCCATTGGAACGTAAGAGAGTTGACCTCCATTGACGCTCCTTTGAAGTAAATGGTGAGCTTGAAATAAGTATTTGCAAGAATGGGGAATAAATTTACTTTCTGTCTCGTCAATATAGGTAAGCTCCTTGGCACTGGAAAACTCATCATAAAAGAGTCCTATCATAGGTAAGCCTGCAAGGTTGTGCAAATTCCATAGCAATATGCACAATTCTCCAAAGGAAGTTAAAAGAGTATTTGTAAGTGGATACCATACCTCACAAAATGCTTTGATAATCTCATAATTTCGACTATATGTGAATAATGAAGCATACATTGGATCATATACTTGGGCAGCAACCAGCTTGTGCTCGCATTAGCTAAGGACATCTTCAGTCCACTCCTAGTATCCCTTGATGTAGTATAATTAGCCATCAAATTGAAGAGTTTCTCCTCACTTGATTTTGCTCTCAATAATGCTGCGACCCAATGTTGGCAAAAGAATTAGTTCATTTGATTATTGATGACAAATTAGTTCATTTGGAGGACAATGATCAATTGTCTTTAAAGCCCACACCTTAGAAGTCTTGATCTCCCTAGACCATTCCTCCATATAAAGTGACTTAATTAGCCTTGGCCACTTTTCTGCGTATCTATCAATAAAGGGATTATAAGTAGTCAAAATTGTGTCATTCTCCATAGGTTGATTCTCTTCATCAAAAATAATCAAGTGTTGCACTCCAGTAATGAATGAAACATTTTTAAAGTGAACCATGGTGCAATCTACAAAGATATGAAAAAAATTAATCAAGTTGTTGAGAAAGAAAAGAATAAGAAATGATGTCATTCAAAGAAGATTGATGGTTATAAAAGAAGTTAAGTATGGTGAAGAACAAAAGAAAATCAAATAATTGTGGTCATGTTTAATGCTCATGTGAATTGATGGACCCAATAACAATATTAAAATAATAATGTATGTTCATAGAGGCATTTCATCAAACATGAAGGATGCATGAGCTAGGGAAGAAAGAACGTAAAAACTAATAAGTGATCATACCCGAACAAATCCACAAAATAGTTCTTGCTTGTTGCAGCTGTTCAATGAATTTTTCCCTCTAATCACGTCTATTTATAAGGTTTGATTAATCTGGTTGAGTTCAGGTGGGAAAATACAATTTGATTTTGAGTAGGACTAACCTTAATTCTAATTTAGTCCACGAAATGAATTCTATAGATGAAGCCGAAACATTCCAACCATCTTTAGATTTTTTTAATTCAAGTTGACAGAGTTTGTGGCCTGGTAGAGTTTGAGTTAATAGGAATCTGATGTTTGCTGAAATTGTTCCCAAAATTAAGTCTAATGTTGTTTCTCAAAGTAACTCTCCAATTTGTGGTGGGCTCGTGACTTTAAATTGGTTTTAGCACTTTGTTGTTGCCGAGTGAAGGAGTGAGAAATAATGATACCCGCGAACGCTGTTTGGTTGATCTTATTGAAGATTCTCATGTGGATGTGGGTTTCTTAAATTTTGAGAATTCTATTTAGAATGTTTTTTGGCATGTCAAAACAATATTTCATGTGGGTCTCTCGGCAGAGGATAAGGAAAGCAAATTGGTTCTAATCAAATCTGCTAATGCCTATCAACTTAAATCTCCAAATATTGAGATGGCCCGACGTGGCTTGTGGAATTAGGAGTGGAATTTTGAAATTTTAAAATAAAAAAAAATGAAAATGCAAGAGTTTGGACGAGTGGGTTTTGCTGGACTTATGGTCGTGTGTATGTATATATTTATATGTATATGTACGTATATTACACATGTACAAGTGTGTACATATATATATTATATAAAGGGTGGATAATCAAATACTTCAAGTCTTGCCTCTTTTGTGGTTGATTGGCACATTTCGCCAAACCTTGAAGTGAGGGCATTTGTAAACAAAATAATTTTTGGCCAATTGAGAAGTAACATGTGCAAACTAATATGCAAATTATTAATTTAAAATTTTTTATTTATATTTTGAGATTTATTAAATTTAATTCCAAAAGGTAAATAGTTAATTTTAATTAATGATTTAGTATTTGTTTTATACTTAAATCAAATATTGACAAGTGTCAAAAATGAAGTGTTACGGCCAATCAAATCAAGTCCTGTCCAAATTATTACATGTGGCATATTTATGTATGTGGACCAATCAAATTATAGATATTTGATATTATCTCTTGATGTTTGACATTATTTTTTATGTTTGATATTATCAGATTAAATATATTTTATATTTGATATTATCTCATAGAGAAGATAACTATAAAAAATGTTCAAGATTATATGGGATCTCCCACCAAACACATATATAAAGGGGTGTTCACCGCTCATTTAACACATAACACAAATCCTAGCAAGTGAGAAAAACTCTGAAAAAGTCCAGCAATTCTCTCTAGCAAATTCAAGGAGATCCACGATGTTTCAGGTATTTTTCGTGGAGCTCATTATATTTTGGCAATTGAATCGATATTAAATGCGAACCCCTCAAATTGACATTATTTTCTTGAAATTAAATACAAAGAGATCTATAGCATTTAAGGCGTTCTTCAAGGAGTTCATATACTTTTGGCTTTTGATTCGAGATTAATGTGGAAAACTCTCAAATTTGCGTTATTTCAAATCAAATTCAAGCAGATCCAAGGTGTTCAAAGCATTCATCGTGGAGTTCATCAAATTTCAACATCATATTTGAAAAGGAAGATTTAGATTAGAGATTAAATCCATAATTGGCAAGTTTCAATTTTATTTTATTTGTATAATTTTTTTCTTGTCTCATAATTTTGTTTATTACAGACAAAGAAATTTGCACTTGCTGCAATCTCTAAAATGTGGGTGAAAATGGAAACCTTCTTGCTACTTGGGCAACATGACAATAGCAGATGACAAACTGGAAGAGAAAACAACATGCGAGCGAGAGAAGATGGAGGTGATGAAAGAGTAACAGATGACGGTTTCGAAAGAGCAGGAAAATGGGGAAGAAAAAATGTGAGAGAAAGTGAACTCACAAAAAGAATAGTTTAAGAGAAAAATACTTATTTTTTTGGGTTTTTGTGGTTTAAAATGAAGATATATACTTTAGTAGTTTTGACTTATGTAGGAAATGAATCCAAATTTTAATTTTTAATTGGAAAGTGCAGACAAAAAATGATTCAATTAAGGACTTATTACTAATTACAAAAGTGAAAGTCGGCTTAAGGATTTAAGCCCAATCATAGAATAAATTTACTATTTAACTTAAATTTGTTTTGAGCTTTCCTAGAAAGTATTAATTATTTAAGTTTTATTATAATTATGAGTAAAATCAAATAAAAATTATTACCTTATCATAATGTTCAACTGCTATTTCATAGTTGGTTTACTTTAAAATTAATTCTTTTATATTATAAGTTCAAATAAAATTAATTTTTTACAAAAAATTTTAAAAATTTTTTAAAAGAAGGATAAAATTAAAAAAATATATATTGTATTTTATCAATTGACGGGGGGTAAATTTTATGTTGTCATAATTCTTTTTGTGGAGGAAAGTATTATATGCTTATTATTGAGGGCATAAAGTGGTTAAATGAACAAATCTGTATCCAACTGTCCACGGTTTTGTTTTGTTGAACTACCATAATAGCCGACAAAAATATTGAAAATCTTACACGTGCTTAACAACTATTGTTACCAACCCATGGTCAAACATTAGACTTAAAGTCAAAACCAACCACCCAGCTAAAGATAAATATTTTAATATCATATTATTTCCTAATTAAATATTCATTAGTGTTGTTGGCAAGCAAATTTTATTATTTCCATAAATGAAATATTAAATAAATTAAATACCGTAGTAACATGGACGATTTTACAAAGCGGAGATATTCCGAAAATTTCATATTATCGAACTATTAAACAACTCATATAATTATATATAAAAAAGAACCACTGAAAATTTTTAAATAGTTTAGAACATTAAATATAGACACATCAATTAATAATAATGCATTCTGGACCTTATGATTAAAAAAAGCAAAAAAAAAAGGGGGCCTGCATTGACAGGCAACTCTCCTCGTTTTCCCACTGAGCAACATTCATTCTTTTGGCAATTCTTATCTTCCATTTTTCTCCCAAGATCCGGTAACCAAATCCCAGATTTTCCGAGAATCTTTCGTCTTGCGAGAATCTAATCTTTTAAGAAACCCAAATCCTCAAGCTTAACAAGAACCCCATAAAAATGGCCAAGTGTTTCAGCTTTACGGCATCAAGAGACTGGTGCTACAGATGCTCCTTTTCAACTGCAGGCCTTAAGTCTACCACCACAGACCTCGGCGATGGCACCGTCATCCACTGCTGGGGGCCAAAAACCCACAAGCCCAACAAGCCCACTTTGCTCCTCATCCATGGTATTGGCGCCAACGCAATGTGGCAGTGGAACGACTTCGTTTCCCCTCTTTCGACCAAGTTCAATGTCTACGTGCCGGACTTGGTGTTTTTCGGAGACTCATATACCACTAGGCCTGAAAGGAGTGAGTCGTTCCAGGCACAGAGCGTGATGAGGGCGATGGAGGCCATGGGCGTGCGCAAGATGAGCGTGGTGGGGCTGAGCTACGGCGGATTCGTGGCCTACAGCATGGCGGCGCAGTTCCCCGACGCGGTGGAGAGGGTGGTGATTGGATGTGCTGGAGTGTGCATGGAGGAGAAGGATATGGAAGAGGGGTTGTTTAGAGTGAAGACTGTTGATGAGGCTATTGAAATTTTGCTGGCTCAGACGCCTGAGAAGTTGAGGGAGTTGATGAGGCTTTCGTTCTATAAACCGGCTAAGAATGTGCCTTCTTGCTTTCTATCGGATTTTATTAATGTAAGTGTTTGATTTAAATAGAAGTACTTATTCTATGTTGATTGAGTTTATTGTTATTCAAATATTGATATATAGTTATTGACTTGGCGTCCCTTGCTCATTGTATTGATTTGAACCTTATCTGAGATTGAATGCATCTTAATTAGGTGAATAAGTGGACGAGACTTTTCTTGAGATGTTGGGGTTGGATCTCGATTGGTTTATCCTTTTGTATATGGTTTGCATTTGGGAAATGTTAATAAGCGGGTATTTCACTGTAAAAGGCAATGAAGAGAGATGGATTGAGGTTCATTTGAATTTTGGTTTGGTTGATATCTTGTGAATGTATGTTTCCATGCAATGGCTATCGGCTAATTATTCCCAATGTAGCCAAGTTTGCAATGCATTGCAATTATTTTATTCAATGAACTCAAGGGGGATGGTGACTGCTGTTGAACTGCAAGTTTTTTTATTATGAATATGTCACTAAGTTCAACCAACCTCTGTAAATTTGTCTTTTTGCAAACCTTGATTCTGTCTTGGATGTTTATGAATGTATAGGTAATGTGTTCAGAAAACTTTCAAGAAAGAAAAGAGTTGATCTACGCATTGCATAAGGATAGAAAGCTTTCTGATCTGCCTAAAATTACTCAGGTGTCCTAGATAATCATGATAATTTGCTGCCTTTTCTATTACCATCCTTTCTTGTAACCCTAGGCTAATAGTATGTTCTCTTCATGAAGCCTACATTGATAATTTGGGGAGAACATGACCAGGTTTTCCCACTGGAATTGGCTCATAGATTAGTAAGGTGAAATTTTTATTCATATTGTTTTCATCCATTTTTGCTCAATTTGGTACCAAGACTATATGGGCATCTTGCTCTCTTCTTGGTGTCGAAAGGCATTTTTTCATCTTTAACTGAGTATCGTTGCATTACAGGCATTTAGAACACAATGCACAGCTTGTAGTCTTAAAGAAAGCAGGGCATGCGATTAATATGGAGAAGACCAAGGAATTATACAGTTATTTGAAGTCATTCCTTACTGTTCCTGCTAAGCCTAAGCTTAAGGGCAATGGAAACAGCTGCAAGGTTGATTAAAAGGTTGGGCAAAATATTTCAGTTCATTGATAACCTGCCAGCTTAAGTTGTCCTGTGTTTATTGAAATCCATTAAGCTGTATATTTGATATGCACAACCAATTTCAGTTTGCAAAACTCATACGGCAATCGGAAGACAGATAAATTGGGAATCCATTTATTATCTTTCTCTTCATTGCATAATTTCAATTTATTTTTTTCTTGTCTATTGTGGATGTTCTCAACTTTAGAGTGATATGGGAGTTGCTGGCAGGAGCCTTTTTCATTCTGCAGAAAATTCTGGCAGTGCGCATAGATATCTATCTTCAGCATTATGTCACACCATCTAAACCAATGGCATCATCCACCCTAAGCTCTAGTAATAGTATAATTTCTCTATTTCCTTTTTTCTGAAGACAATGACTAAGAGGGTGTTTGGGTGAGCTTATAAGCTCCTCAAAACATCTTATAAGATATTTGCGAGCTTATAAGATATCTAAAAGTGTGTGATAAATTTTTTTAAAAAAGAGCTTATAAGCCTCTAAAATAAGATATTAGAAGCTTATGAGCTCTTTTTGAAAAAAAAGTAAGGAATGCTTAACTAATTATGGAGATCTTAACAAGCTCCCTTAGTTTTAATCATATTAATTACAAAAGTGTCATTACTAAAATCTTACAAGTTCTAAAATCTAATTTTACCCAAATACTTTAACAACTTATTTTTAAAAAAAATCTAATATCTTACAAGTTTCAAAGACATCTTATAAGATATAAGAGCTTATAAGGCCTTTTAAATAAATTTAGCCAAACACCCTTTAAGTCCTACTCGTAAATCCTCTTACTAATGTTAAGACACACATCTAAAGTTGATGATGGTATCATTTTTTGCAAAACATGTTGATGTGATTTCATCATGGATGCCGGGTAGCAATGCCTTGTACATGAGTTGGGTAAGGCTTATTTTAGGGCCTGAAATGCAGTTTCATACTCAGTTTACTGATTCTGATCCACAAGGTTAAATAATAGGCTGCAGCTTATAAATAAGGATCTTACTTGGAAATCTTAATTAACTTGTGCAGAATGACCTCTGGCAGAATAGCTCTCAGAGCTATCCAAACCAGAAAAATACCCTTAATGCTGCTGTTTCATTTCTCAACTCCATCTACTGGCTAGGTGGCTTAGACTGATATTAGGGCCTTGTTTGCTTAGTTTGATTAGATGTGATACATACCTAATAAAGCCTCTATTAATATTTGTTTCAATTGATAAAAGCCCTTGATGAATTCTAGGCCCAACATTATTTATTGTTGCTTTTGGAAAATGGATCAAAGGGGGCATACTTGATTAGGTGTGATAAGAAATACAAAGATCTAATAGGGCCTATTGTTGATCTTATTTCCAATTAAACCATATTCCTAAGAATGGGGAAGAATGAGGAAATTGTGAAAAACTTATTAAAAAGTATAAAGGATGTAATAATAAATTTATATATTATATTTTAATTTATTTATATATTAATTTTATCAACCAAACATAAAATTAAAATATTCTATCCTAATGGGTCTAAAATGTATTTATTTGCTTATATATCATTTCTAATCACATTATTTAAAGCAAACGAGCCCTAGACGTATGGATCCTTGTGTCTAAGCTTGTGTTCTAACTTCTGTAATTTGTAGGACTACATGGAAGAGTGGAAGTGAAGCCACTGTGGTCAAAGGGGATCAAGCCAGGAACCATACTATAAACTTCCCTTTCATTTGACATAGCTGCTTATGGTTGTGCAGTATATAAAACCTATCAAGCAATAACTTTCAGTCGCAAAGAACCTTACTAAAGTTTAGATTGAAATAGTATCTGAAATTGGGAAACAGAAAAACAATTTTTTTTTTTTTTGTCGTTGGGGGTTGGAGGGGGGGCGTGGGTGCGGGACCAGAACAGAAAACCAGATAAATACATCCTTATTCTTGTAAGTTGTCTAAGAATTCTGTCGGAGTATATGATGAGAGTAATAACAGTCTTGAATCATTTGCAGAGTAGATGATCTCAGCCACTTAAGACAGAAGATGTAGTTTTCATAGGAATTGCTGAGTTATATCTTCATGCATTTTAATTACCAGCTGTATAGTCTCCAACCCCACCCCATCCCTCCATCTCCTCTGTTTCTAGAATGCTCATACACAGAAAACAAAATGATTTTGATAATGAAATCCTAGTTGTATTGCCATTTTCAAACACGGATGAAAAAAAAAGGGATGTGGCTATTCAATTCCCATGGATGGGAACTGAGGGCAACGGTCTAATTACTCAAACCTGCTAACATATGCTTCGACACCACCACGTACTGCCACTGGACTGGATCAGCATGCATATCTCTGAGTGACATTACAGGCATAGGATATGGATGATCTGGGGATATAAGGCAGCGTTGGTGCCATGGACGAGCAGGTGTGAACCACGTTTTCTGCCAAATGGATAGTTAACTAATAACTAGTGAGCTACAATAGTTGTTGGATGCGGGCTCGCGAGAATAGAGTGAAAGATGATATGCAAGGTGATGAAAAAGACTATTCATTCTCTCTCCCTATCTAAATTGGTACCGATCAAGAGAGTTGCCGAGAAGGAGCTTTACTCTCTGTTCCATGAACGAAACTCACAGTTTAGACCATCTAATAAAATAATTAAGTTCTTGATCTATGATCCAAACATTTATTTGTCAAAATCAAATCGTGGACAAAAACATGAAGTGAGGTGTGAGAGGCTCGAACTCTCGATCTCAGGATAACACAAAAGCTATGAAACCCACGCGCTAACCAACTGCGACACCACGGTGTGGTGCTGCTTTTACCAAAATATGTATACACATTCACATGATAACAATCACGATAAATATGTCCCCATTCCCCCTCTAAAGTCTAAACAGATAATACTAATACTAATTCCCCTGGCCCTGGTTAATTTGCCACATATAAAAAGTCTCGTTTACAAATCTATCAAAGTCATTATATGATGAACCTCCTATTCTCGTCGCTTTTTTGGCTTTCCCCTTCCATTCCAAGGCCTTGGCCTTCATTTCCTTTCCTTTCTCCTCTTCCATCACTTTCCTCACAAGTGCTTCAATATCATCCCTATTAACATCATAATCCACCTCCAATCCCATCTCCCATTCCGTGCATAGGTACCTGCAGTTGGTTTGCTGCTCAGCAAAGAAAGGCCAACAAATCATGGGCACCCCTCCACTTATGCTCTCCAGGGTCGAATTCCATCCACAGTGGCTCAAGAAAACACCCACCGCCGGGTGAGAAAGCACTTCCTCTTGGGGGCACCAGCTCGTCAGAAAACATCGATCTTTAGTCTCCTCAATGAAATCTCTAGCCAGCATTGCCGACTCCCCCATCGCAATATCAGGTCGCACGATCCATAGAAATGGGTGCTTACTATTTGCCAGCCCCCATGCGAATTCTTTGAGGTGTTGCTCGGATATCAACGTCACACTTCCGTAATTCACGTAGATTACGGAGTTTTCTTCCTGTTTATCTAGCCATTCTAGGCATTCTCTATCTTCTCTCCATAAGCTTGGCCTAAATGAGCTCACTTGGCTTTGGGATATGCCGTTGGAGAGCAAATTAAGAGGCCCTATATTATATATTGGAGGAGATAAGGGTGCAGTTGCATCTAGCACTTCATGTTCCAGATCGCTGAAAGTGTTGATGATTATTGCAGAAGCTTTCAAAGAGTTTTGTGCTTCATCTCCCAAGTAATTGAACATAACATCGTCAATGTCTGTTGTTCTAACAAAGCTCGGCATGTCCTTCAGCCGCATGTTTCTCATGCCCGGAATCCAGTCTATTTCAGTTTCTAGCAAGCCCTTCTCTACAAAATTTTCAGCTGCAGCGTAAAAAGTATGTAACAAATTTAGAACCTAGCTTTAGTACCAATTTAAATAGATTGAGAACAGAACCTGCATGAGCTAGTATTGCAGGACTTTAGTAATACGTACTTTACCTTTGAATGGGATGATGCCTCTCCTTGTGAGTTCACGATACTGAAGGTATCCCATGAAGCCACAAGCCGAGGCGGTCCAGAATTGGACCACAGGAATGTCAAATTCTGCACCAGCCTTAATGGCGAAGCTCATGACTCCATCAGAAATTATGCACGAAATTCTTGGCAACTCCACAGTCGAAACGAGCTTAGCCAACAACTCCCGGAACGCAGGTAAACAGTTCTTCCTAATCGAATCACACAGGGCAACCGGATTTTGAGTTGCATCGCGATCAGACGGTGGAAGCCCTTCTGTTATAGTCTCAAACTGGAAATCGTTGAAGCCCTGCACCCAGTCTTGCCCCTTGGACCGGATTAAGCGCTTGTGGTTGAACTCAGTATTGACAAAGGTAATAAAGAAACCTCTTGTGTGGAGAAGTGAGGCTAGTTGCATCATGGGAATCAAGTGGCCTTGTGCTGGAAATGGCACAAGAACTGCATGAGGCTTTTCAGGACAAGTACTGTTCCTCATAATTGAGACAAGAACTACGTTATTACTAGGCAAATGTGGAAAACATCTGATGTTTTAGTAACATTTGAACTATCTTTTGCTCTTTTATACAACTAATCTCAAAGGGACTGGCCTCATAAAAAAATTGATCAGAATTATTGATTTTTCTCTTTGTTTAGGAGTTCCGTGACGGGATTAATTTCTTGGCTTGATTACAGAAATGTGAAGTCTTGAGTTCAACAAGAATATTTGAATATGTGGAGAATATATGAAATTATGTTGAAAAATCCAAAAAAACGTTCAAGATTGTTAGGTTTTCCGTTGTCAAAATTTTTTGAAGGACAAATCAGTAAAAATAGAAAAGAGGATCAGACTTATGCTCAAATTAACGCGTAAATAATAGAACGCACATCTTTGACTGAACATTATTTGAATATTTATAATGGGATTGAATTGGAAAGCACCATTTGTTTCTTCCGGTCATATTCAGGAGAAAGCCAAGTTGGATACGGCCACAAAGAATGCATAAATCCTAGGATATTTGGAGATTAATTTTAAATTGGTGCACATTTTAATTTCATTGTTTATCCATCCACATCCTTGGCTTATTCATTTTGAATTCTTTATTTTATTTTATATTTTATTTTTTATGCTAATTTGATCTAAATGTGTCAAACGTATTTAATTTTAATTAGTTAGTATAAAAAAAAGTTAAATTAAATTACTTGATATATATACACATAATATAAAATATATAATAAGATATGAAATAAAATAAACAAACTGCTAGCTATTTGTGCCATTCAAGAAGATATGAAAAACAGATGTTTATGTTTCGTCGTAGGGATATATTTACTCCATTGACCCGGCTCCCATATATGCATACATATCTCCGGGCTAAGGCGGCGACGATTCAGATAATGGTTGTCTAGTAAAATTTGAGAGACTAGATTAACCACAGAACAAAAGTGCAAGTCAAAGCTATTCATCCGAATTTTTGGACTCTCTGTTCAGTAGATAATGTTCATCCTATTAAGTTGAAGAAAAGCTTACAGCCTATGTGGCCACGCTTTCATTTCACGGTATGTTTTCAATTTTCAACATTTTAAAGTGAGAAAAAAATGTTCATTAATTTTCATATATAAATAAAACAATATTTGGATTAATTTTGTGAAAATATATAGTATGATAGGTATAAGATTGAAATTTTATTTAATTTATAAATTTTTATTGTAACTCCCCTAAAATTGTGTATTTTAGAAAATGAGGATTTAGAAATCAAGATATCGGTTGACTGGATTTTAGGGCTTGAAAAATAAATAAAAAGGACTTAATCGCAAGGAGATTGAAAGTTTTGGAGTTGACTCGCAATTGGCGAAAAGCTTGATTGACCAACACTTGGGAGTTTCGTGGGTCGAAGTGAGATATTTTTGGGTCAAATGGGCTAATGTTAGGCACTAACTTAGTCTGGGGATTGAATTGAGATTTTGTTACATTCTGGAGGACTTAATTGGAAGCTGGCTTAAAGATTTGGGGGTCAAAACCTAATTTCCGAAAGTACATTTATATATATCAAATTTCTCTCCCTTTCTTCTTCATTCTTCCTACATGCATCACCAACCCTGCCTTCACCGACGACCCCAAAAATTGCTAAACCAAACTAGCTAATGTTTTCTCCTAACTTCCAGAAACACACTTATACAAAATCCAACAACCATTAGTTCGCCGTGAAAGATGGAGCCGAAGGTAGCACACGGCAGAGGTGGTGGGTTTTTATATTCTAGCGACTTCCAAGGGCAGACCAAGGGAGGGTCTTGACGGGTTCAGCACGGTGATCAAGTCGGTGGCCTCAATTTCACAAACCGGTGACCGACATAGCAGAATCAGGCCCAGTAGCGCGAGGCGGCATTGTGGTGGTCAGTGGCATTTACCGACTAATTGACCATCGATTTGGCAGCAAAGCTCAAAATTGATGTGGGCGTTGGATTACTAGAGCTGAGACGCTTCGAACGGTCGTGTTGTTGACTGTCTCCGACGGCAGCAGCGTTGAGACAATATCTTCAGCTTGTTATGACAATCGTGGCAATGTAATTGGTTTGAGATTTCGACATCTTGATACGAAGATTTGGGTAATGACCAGAGAGTTTGGATTTGAGATTGTACCATTATTTCATACCAAACCTTGTATTATGTTAAGAAAATGAAGAATTGATGTAGGATTTGAATATATATGTGACATGCATGTATGATTATACAACTTAGTGGACTTGGATTTGAATTTATCATATGATAATTTGGGTTAATTGAGTCAGTTAAAGGATTTAAAACCCTAATTTTGTGGATTTGAGACCTAAGTGGAAAATTGGATTATTAAAGACGATTGGACCATTATTATTAATTTGGTGTAATAATACGAGATTAATTATATAATTAAGGACTTGATATTATCTCGTTCTTGAGACTAGCATGATTAGCACGATTCCATAATGTTTATGTCGAGCCAACCCCAAAACCACCATGTTGGCCGAGCAATTAGTGCTTTTAGACTGTTAATTGTGTAATTGTAATTATTAAGGATTATTGGCGTTGAATGGGGATTTTGACTCTAAACATACTCTTTTGGTTAGGTGACGTGGAAATAGGTCTCGCTGATTAGTAGACTGCTGATTGTGACTACACTTTCTGAGACTACGGAGGTGAGGGTCTATCGATTGGTACTTGTTTTCTATAAGCCTATTCATTAATTGTATGCCCTATGAGAGTCTAACGTCTTGGGTAATTGTTTGTATGCCCAGTGAGGGTTTACTAATCTGGCACTTGAATACACCTATTTGTTATTGTGATAAACCCTGTGAGGGTTCCTGTTTTCGTACTGTATTGAATCGTGTTATTGAAATATACGAATTGTTTAAAATCTTGCATGTTATCTATTAACTTATTGGAATACCCCTATGAGGGTTATATCTTGATATTGATTTTGAATTCTATCTGTTATGGCGCCTAGAACATCTTGTCTGTTATCTGTCCGTTCTGTTATTTGACTGTCATGTTATTCGATTGTTCTGTTATCTGACTGTTCTATTATCTGGATATATGTCGAGAAATATGTATCGGTTGATTGTTATATGTAATATGTATGGAGATATGTTTGGGCCAAGTGCCAATCCCAGTAGAATGCTTGGACATGCTTGGATATGTTAGCGGCACATTAGGGGCTTTTCCCTAAGTATCGGCGATACCGCTAGGGGCGTTTCCTTGGGTATCAGCAATGAGTCAAGGGCTTTTCCCAAGGCATCTTCACCCAGCGATGAGTCAGGAGCTTTTCACTGGGCATCTGCACTCAGCAATAAGTTAGGGGCATTTTTCTAGATATCGGCAACCTACTGTGTACCAAGCTGTCATGCTTGGGTAAGTTTGACTAACTGGAATAAGAAGAATTAGATATGCCTGTTTCGTTCTGACCTGTTGGATTGTATATGATATTTGAGCTATTTTTTGTTTTGACTGTACCCTAATTGTTTATGTCCTGCTCGTGGAGTAATAAGGATAGTGTAGCTTCTTGGTTTAGGTCGGGCTGTTGTCCTGGCCAAACGAGTTATCTGCATTTCCTCCCAAACTTATTAGGTTGAGACGATCCCTGGCCGTTCGAGCCGACAGTCACAATCCCCGAGCTAGTACCTACTAATAACCTTGAATTTGTTAATGCTTGTGACTATTTCTTGACTATCTATAATCTGATCTGATTGTAATCTTTTGATATGTTCCTGCTCCGACTGTTAATTGACGATCTAGTGGGTTGATTCTTCCTTAAAAAATCCCTACTGTTCTTTATTAAGATTATCTCTCACTAAGTCCTTTGGACTTACCTCCCATTTTATCCTTGATTTTCTCAGACAAAATTAAGTGAAGGATGCGAGTTCTGGCTTGGGCTGAAGAGAATATGTTTTGTAATAGAATAGGTGCTTATATATGTATATGGGTTCACTGGAATGTTAAGCTTTGACTTAGAAATATTGTGATATGTCAAGTTCGAATTTGTGATGTATTGTAATATGTTAGGTTTGAAATTTTGATTTTTCAAGTATATATCATATGATGAACATTATGGGATGTTTGAAATGTTTGTTAGGGGCCTGTTGCATGTTATTGGGTTAAGTATTAAGACTAAACTGGTTGCATCTCAGCTTAGGCGTTGTCCCTAGACGGGATGCTACATTTATGCACCAAAGATGTATTTTTGGAAAATTATGCATATTTTAATATTGTTAAGAGTAATTTATAGATACTTTATGTCAACTTTAGTTAATTTTGATGGATGTGATCTAAGATAGTACTAGCATGTGCTCGGTGCGATGCACAAAAAATAACTTTAATATTAAAATAATTTATTTTATAATAATATTTACTTTACTTCACACGATTAAAAATGAATCATAACCATTTTAAGTATTAAAAAATAAAATTTATTGCTAATTAAATAAAATAATGTGAATATTTTAATTTAAAGATATTATGTTTGAAGTTAATTGTACTTAAATAAGTTCTGGAATACGAAGCATTGCTAACTCTAAGTTTATAAATTATGCAATAAAATTTTAAAATGATAAAATTTAAAGAAATAAATGAAAGAATTAAGAAAATAAAAATAGAGCATAATATTTAACTAAATATACTTTTTAGGTTAGATATATATATATATATATATTTACACATAAACATTTTAATATGATAAGTAAGCAAATAATTTTTTTAAAATATAAGGTCATTTTATATAATTTCTTAATAATGTGGAGGAAGTTACAATAACAATTTTCATGACATTTGAAAATTTTAAATATTAAATATTTTTTGTTAGAGTACATATATAACTTCTATGTCCTTTATCTATAAAAATAACTTAAATTAGGCTATTATTTGATAACTAATTCAATAGGTAGCTTGTAACATGAAATTTTTATAAACTCAAATATATCTTAGTATTCTATATAACTCTGATAAGTAAAATTTATTTATATTTATTTATACATATAGTTATTTTATTATTTTTGAAATTATCAAATAACATACATTATGTACATGAATAAAATAATAAGTAATTTTTCAATATTCAATTCCACATAAAATATCACTCTCTCATATATAAGTGTAACACCCCTAAAATTCGGTATTTTGAAAATTTGAGATTTAGAAATCAAGATTTTGATTTAATCGGATTTTAGGGCTCGAAATTAATGAAAAAAAAGTACTTGACTACAAAATTTTTGAAAGTTTTGGGGTCAAAGTGGAATTAAGGAAGACTTGATTGGACTAACTTGAGAAGTTTAGGGGGTTGCATGGCTAATATTTTTGGGTCAAATAGGTGAATGTGAGGCACTTAGAAGGTTGGGGACCAAAATTGAAGATGGAAGAACCTTTTTGGACTTGATTGAAAGCATAGCAGAACTTTCGAGGGCCAATTAAATATTTTCTGGAAATAGCCTATATATATTTGGAATTATCATTTTTCCACCCATTTTCTTCCTTTCTTCGTCCCGCAAGCCCTCTCCCTCACCTCTCTGGCAAACTCCTTCAGCGACGGTCGTTTTTGAAAACCAAACTACCCAACTCTTTCTTCTTACTTCCAGCTTCACATCCATACCTAGAACCACCCATTTTGACAAGAGAAACGGTTGAAAAATCAAGATCGAGATGAGCTCACGGTGGAGTTTGGTAGGTTCACTGTTCTGGCGATGGAGGCTAGGATTTGGGTATTAGGTTTGGAAGCCCTCAGCTCAAGGAAGAAGTTGGTAGCCTTGGATTGGAGTTTGGCTCGACGCTGGCGACTGAATCGGAGGAAAATCGCACGGCAGCATGAGGTGACCTAGTTCGGTTTTTCGATTAATTGGAGCCCTTCCCTGCGGCAATTGGTAAAATTATTTTGGGCATTTGCTTAATTGAGTTGAAAGGTTCAGTTTGGTGGTGATTTTGGCATTTTCTGGCGACTGTGCACGGTGATGGTGACGCTTTGGCGACTCCGAGATAGTATCTTCAACCTGTCACGAGGATCGCGACGATGCTCTCAGTTTGTGGTTTTGAGGTTTCGTTAGTCAAATCTTGGTTAAAGTTGGATATGGGATTATGAATATATGCATGTATATTGCTCCAATTCACACGTAAACTTTGTAATATGCCTAGACTGAAGGATTTATATATGATTGGTATATGTCCCCATGCATGGACTATAGTGTAGTTAGTGGGCCCGGATGTGTATTATTTTATGTAATGTTAGCATTAATGGAGTTGATTAAGTGATCAATCCATGATTTTATGGAATTAGAACTCAAGAATTGATAATTGGGTAATTTGAGATGTTATGGGACTAAGACTTAGTATATGCATGTGTCAGTATAAGTTTAGTAAACTTGGATTGTACTTTATGGAAATGTTGGGAATTATCGAGTTAATTGGAAAGAGAAAACCATAATTTTATGAATTTGGGATCTAAATAGGGTAATCAGCACTTTGCACCCTCAAAATATAAAAATGGCAAAATACACCCTAGAATTTTTATTTTGTTTTGGAAGTTGCACTTTAAGTAATTTTTTGTCAAAATAACTCAATTTAAGCAAGGGAAAAAATGTCCAAACATCTTCTAGACAACTTTCTTACCATCATTAAATAAGGCAATTTTGGAATTTTATGAGGAAAATCAAAATTTCCACATAAGTCCAAAAAAAAAAAAAAAAATGAAAAATGGCAAACAATGGAATGACCAAGCTCATACCATCAGTTAACTTATCCCCAAGAAAAAAAAATTGAAAAAAATTATGCCATCATTTAATCACTGTTATTTTCCTTTTTTTTTTAAAACTCAATTTCAAGTCTTTTTCTTATTATTATTTTTTTTCAATTAGTACTTTAAAATGGCAAAGAGAACACTATTTCTTAGCAAAAGATGATTTCAATAAAAGAATTGCAAGTAAAAATATTTCTTACCATAATCAGGAGGAGGAAGACTATCTCTCAATTTCCACACCATGGCTCTGATAGTAATCAAAATTTAAGGCAAATTTTCTGATATTTTGATTTTTGAGATGTTGGTTGAATGATTATAAAGAAAACCCTATGTAAATTTGAGGATGAACAACTCTCTTTGTTCCTTTTTTACATGGGTCATTTTTTTTTTTTTTTTTTGAAGAAAAGTTAAGTAAATTTTGAAAATTTAAGTGAGAGATTAACCCTAAAAGGTGTTTGATATTTTTGCTCTTGCTTAAATTGAGTTATTTTGACAAAAAAATTACTTGGGATGCAATTTGCCAAAGGAAATATAATTTCAGGGTGTATTATGCCATTTTTATATTTTGAGGGTGCAAAATGTCTTTTAAATGTGTTTCTAGAGTGCAAAGTGCCAATTACCCGGCCTATATGGCAATAATTGGGTTATTAACCTAATTGGCCTATTATTGCTAATTTAAGATATGATACGAGGTTAATTATATAAATAAGGACTGAATTGTGCCTTCTATTGGTACTGTGTTAATATTGGAGAATAGCTCTCGATTTTAGAATAGTTAATAGTAAGACTATAATTATTAAGGGTTATCGAGGTTGAATAAAGATTTGATTGTAAACTTATTCCTTTAGTATGTGACGAAGGAGTAGGTCCCACAGACCAGTAGACTGCTGATTATAGTTGTTTTCTGAGACTTTGAAGGTGAGGGTCTAACCTCTTGGGTATTTGTTTTATATCTATGTGAGGGTCTACCAATTTGGCCTTGATTATATCTATCTATTCTTGTGATAAACCCCTGTGAGCGTTTTTGTTCCTAAAATGTAACTACCTCATGTTTATTGAAATCCATGAATTGTTTGAGATCTTGTTTATGCCTGTTATCTATTACTTGACTTGTATATCCCTGTGAGGATCTACCAATCTAGCACATTTATCGCACTTATTGGTTATTGTGATAAACACCTGTGAGTATTTCTATTTCTATATCATACTTGTTGAAAATCCGTACATTATTTGAAATCTTGATTGCTATTTGTTCTGATGTGCACACCCCTGTGTGGGTTATCACTTACTTCTGTTCTGGTGTCCAGAACTCTTATTAAATTATTCACTTTCTATCCCTTGTACCCCGCAGCCTTGCCAGCTAACCCAGTTTTACTGGTTAGCTTCTCATAAACATGTTGGTTGTTCAAGAAATCTAGTTGGTCTAATGATCTATTGTATTTCTCTTGTTGATTTATTTTATAACTCGAAATGGCCTTGCCAGGCCAGTGTATTGTGTATCCTATTTGTTCCAAACTTGTACCTTGTTGTAATCTCAACTCTTTTAAATATCTTGTTCGGTCAGTACTGTAAAATTTGTGCCGGGCAGAGCAAAGAGCCATACTAGTTGACAGGGCATGTCCAGTGGGGGCTCCTCTTGAGTCTATTCCCGTTAACACCTCTGAATTTCAGTACTAGACCTCTTCTAGACTTTATTTGGTTGTACTTGTGTTTATTGCTTTAAAGGTTAAATTCTTATCTGTTGGATTATATCTTGCCAACCTATGGGAAGCCATGGGTGGTTTCCACCCGGAGGGACGCCACAAGGGGTTTGGGCCCAGGGACTAGGTTTGGAAGATGGCTGGGCGGAATAGACCAACGGACATAGGTCTTATAGCTAGTACCCACCTACGATCCTGACTTACAGGTAGCTGGATGTAGCAAACTGTGAGTAATGGGATCCGGCATGTGACCAGCCATGCCATATAATCAAGTTGTTACTCGCCAAGCTGAGTGGTCGAGCGACGGAGTGATAAGGAAATTTTATTTATATTGTACCAACGCCGGATACTCGCAATTATAATTTGATATGAAAATAATAAAGTTGGAATGACCAATAGTCTATTAAGTTCGATATCATATGTGTCATGTACTCCATTGATCATGTTAAAAATTATTGCTTATTACCTAATTTTGTTCCTATTGAAAAGTTTTGCTTATTACCGAATTTTATTATTGATTATGTATATCATTGGTTTTCCTTCACATCCTATCATTTTCTTCTCCCTCACTAAGTCATTTGGACTTACGCCCCGTTTATTTTTATTTTATCAGATAGGGATTAAGTGAAGGATTGGACTCCAGACAGGACATGAATATTTTGTAATAGATCAGGTGTTGAATGTACATATGGAAATTATCTGATTGTTAAGCATGGACTCAAGACGCTGTGATATATCATATTTATGTGGTTGACTTAAGGAATGTAAATATTTTATTATGTAAGAATGTGAATCATGACATTTACTTAGTAGGTTGACGAGTCTGTTAAGTTTGAAATTTCGCTGTTTCTGATAAGTTGAATTTGAGATTTTGTGGCATGCATTTAGTATATGTGTTGTATGTTATAGGATTGTTTAAGATTTGAATTTATTGTCTTATGACATGTTTGTTTAAGTTGGAATCCGTTGCTATTTCTGATAAACTTGAAACGTTTGATTATAGACTATTGATTGAATTGTAAAATTGAACCTAAGTGGCACCTCAGCTTAGGTGCTATCCCGAGTGGGGGCGTTACAATAAGTTTCTTTTATAAGTATATAAAAATGTACAAATAACTAAATGGATATTTACTTTCATTCAAACTTTTTTGAACTGACATCATTAATTCATGTACAAATATTTTTTATGAATTATTATAAGCAAAAATATTAAAATAAATGTATTCAATATAATTATAAAATTATTTAACTAAATCTATTAAAAATATAAAATTGATATTGTTTGCTATATATTTAAATAGTCATTTATCAAACTTTTGAAAATTTTCAATTATATCACTATATATATATATATATGTCCCATATAGAAGAACTTATTTCAAATAATTGAAAATGAGTTCTCTATTATTATATTGCTAAAAAATTAAAATGATTTAAATTAATAATATAAAAATAAAGTTCAGATTTTATAATTATTGCAAGAAGTAACTTTTTATATTTTAAATATTCTTCAAATTAAATTATTTGTTATATGCTATAGATATAGTTTATATATAGTACAATGATGTGGGACCCACAATTATGCAATTTTGATCTAATTCTGAATTCTTGTAATTTTGAATTTTTTAATTAAATTAAAAAAATTCTCATTAATTGTTGGTTGTTAATTTGATATAATTTTTCATTTAAATATATCTGGATTTTTGAAATCATTTTCTTGATTGAAAAAAATCATCCTTTATTTACCTGTGATACCATAATATGATTACATTCTATGTACAAAATCTTTTTCACCTGTACTTTCAATATATGGATGATAGTTTTCATAATTTTTCTCCTATCTTTAATAACTAATTTATATCTATACTACTATATATAAAGTATTTTGAAAGTCATTTTATTATTATTCTCAATTCTCTATCATTTTTGTTTCTCTACTTCTTCATCAACAAACAATGGATATATATCATCTAGCTTTTGTTTGTTGTTAAAATTCTCTACCTTTATATCTTTTTTATGTATTACTTAGTTTAAGTTATAAATTTATTATTATTTTTTTTTTATATTATCTTTTTGGTCATTTAATTTTGGAATTTTACAAGACGATATATATCCATTATTTTTAATATTTTATAATTTATTTTATTTTTAATAGCTACATTTTTCTTTTTAGTCATTGATAAATTCTATCATTTGATTTATATAGTTATTTAATTTATTTTATATTTAGTATCTTTTCATTCATTGTTTCAATTAAGTTATCAGTTAATTGATTAAATTTTGCTTTTGAATTAAAAGCTTTCTTTTTTGGTCTCTAATTTTATAATTTTATAGGATGGGATTTATTGTTTGGGTTTATATTTTTAGAATTTTTTATTTTTTGAATATTTATAATTTTATAAGTTCATTAGTTTTATTTTTTTTTCCCCTTATATATGTAATTATATATCTATAAATATGTACAATTCTAACTTGTTTTGAAAAGTTTATACACTACATCAATATATATTCTTAAAACTTATATTTGATTCTATTTGAAAAATTATGAGATGATCAATTGAAAATACACTCATTAATTTTTTAAGTTTATAACATTATTAGGCATAATTTAGTCCATTTTGAATTTTTTACCTTTATTATCATAGTTTTGTATCAACTTCGTTGATTTAATAAAAAATTAAAATAAGATAAAGACTTCTTTTTCTAAATTCTTTTTGTAGACTATTATTTAATAGTATACATTTTAACTTTCAACCTAATATATGACATTTTATTTTTAGTTTGAAGTAATCTTAAAGTGTTAGTATGTCACACCTCTAAGTTTTTTTCAATGACTTTTTAGCCAATTAATCTTGTGTTCTACACTTCTGATATATATATATATTAATTTTTTGATGCAACTATCGTTTAGTTTTTGTTGTAATATTTTCTATCTTTTGAGTAAGTTACAATCTTCTATGTATGTGCATAGCACAAGAACAATGCTAGTATCAGTTTCTTTATAATTATTCACTTATTAAACCTGTAGCTCTTTAATAAAGATTATGAAATATTATGAAATATATTTTGAATTTCAAATGAAAAAAAATAGAGATAAGATGCAATCATATTTTAATTTTTTATTAAATCAACCAAGTTGACACAAAACTATGATAGTAAAGATAAAAAGTAAAAAGTAAAAAATGGATCAAATTATGCCTATTAATGTTATAAACTTAAAAAATTAACGAGTGTATTTTCTATTGACAACATCATATAAACTCAAATAATAAATCCCATCCTATAAAATTATAAAATTACAGACCAAAAAAGAAAGCTTAAAGATTCAGAAGCAAAATTTAATCAATTAACTAATAACTTGATCAAAACAATGAATGAAAAGATACTAAATATAAAATAAATTAAATAAGAATATAAATCAAATGATATAATTTATCAATGACTAAAGAGAAAAATATAGCTATGAAAAATGAAATAAATTATAAAATATTAAAAACAATAGATATATATCATCTTGTAAAATTACAAAATTAAATGACCAAAAAGAGAATATAAGAAATAAAAAATTAAATAAATAAATTGATAACTTAAACTAAGTAATAAATAAAAAATACATAAAGGTAGAGAATTTTAGCAACAAACAAAAGCTAGATGATATATATCCATTGTTTGTTGATAAAGAAGTAGAGAAACAAAAATGCTAGAGGATTGAGAATATCAATAAAATGACTTTCAAAATAGTCTCTATATAGTAGTATAGATATAAATTAGTTATTAAAGATAAGAAAAAAAAATATGAAAACTTGTCAAACTATAGAGTTCGAATGGTCAAGAAATCGTCCATATATTGAGAGTCTATATGAAAAAGATTTTGTAGATAGAATATAATCGTATTATGGTATTAGAGATAAATAAAGAATGATTTTTTCCAATCAAGAAAATGATTTAAGAAAATCTAGATATATTTAAATGAAAAATAATATCAAATTAATAACCAACAATCAATGAGAATTTTTAATTTAATTAAAAAACTCAAAATTCTAAGAATTTAGAATTTGATCAAAGTTGCATAATTGTGGGTCTTACACTGTTGCATTATATCTATATCTATCTATACTATTATATATAGCATAGTTTTGTACTTATCTAATTGTGCAATTTTATCCACATGTCAAATTTTTAGAATTTTGAGTTTTTTTAATTCAATTGAAAAATTCTCATTGATTGTTGATTATTATCTGTAACCAATATGATTGTATTTTATTTCTTATTTTCTTTCATCCAAAAATAAATAAATATTCAATACTATTTCGTAATCTTTATTAAAAAGTTAGAAGTTTGAGAAATGAATAATTATTAATTAATAGATATGTAAGAGCTCAATTTATCGAAGTCTTTAAAATTTAATTATTTTTACAATAATATTTTTTAGATATGTAAAATATTTTTAGATAAAACTATATATATAAAATATAACAAATAATTTAATCTGAAGAATATTTCAAATATAAAAAATTACTTCTTGCAATAACTATAAACTCTGAATTTTATTTTTATAATATTAATTTAAATCATTTTATATTTTTAGCAATATAATAGAGAAATCATTTTCAATTATTTGAAAAAAGTTCTATTATATGTGTGACACCCCACTCCGGGTAACCCAAAGCTGAGATATCAAAACGTTCCATTCAATAATTCTGAACCTAAAATACAATTCAATAGGCCCATAATCAAACATTTCATGCTCATCAGAAATAGCAGCGGATTCAAACTAAAACAAACCTGTAATATACAACACATAACCAAATACATGCCACAAAGATCTCCAATTCAACTTATCTGAAGCAGCGGAATTTCAAACTTAACAAACTCGATAAACTATAAAGTAAAGGCCAAGATTCACGTTCTTACATAACAAAATATTTACAATCATTAAATCATCCATATCATCATAACGTATCATATGCCTCAAATCCATACTTAGCAATCAGACAATTTCCATATATATATTCAACATCTGATCTATTACGAAACATACTCCTGTCCAGCCTGGAGTCCAAATTCCTCACTTAGTCCCTGTCTGAGAGAATCAAAATAAACGGCGGAGGGGGGGTAAGTCCAAAAGACTTAGTGAGGGATAACTGTAAGCATAACAGAAGGAATCTGTTGAGAAATAATCAACTCAACAAACTACAAATCAACAGTCAGGCAGAACAGATCAGAATACGATCAAATAATCAATCAGGCAGGCAGTCAGTCAGTCGTATTCAGTCAGTCAGTCAAACATGAAGTCAGTCAATCAGTCCGGGAACAATCAAAATCAATCAATAAACAGGTCAGATCAATCGAATCAATCTAACAGATCATATCATAACAATCATATCAATCTTTTAACAGCTCGTCCCGCTTTACAATTGGGAACAACATATCGGCTCGTCCCGCTTTACAATTGGGAACAACATACCGGCTCATCCCACTTTACAGCTGGGAACAACATATCAGATCAATCGAATCAGTCTAACAAATCATATCAAAACAATCATATCAGTCGCTTAACAGCTCGTACCGCTTTACAGCTGGGAACAACATATCGGCACGTCCCGCTTTACAGCTGGGAACAACATATCGGCACGTCCCGCTTTACAGTAGGGAACAACTATATCAGATCTTTAACAAATAACAGACAGTCGGATATTAGATCAACAAATAACAATACGGACGGATAACAGATGTCCATCGAAGGATAACAGTAGATGCCCAGGAATAGTCCTAGCACATCGCTCATACCTAGGAATAACCCTAGCATATGGCTGACAAACTGAATACACAAGGAATAGCCCCTAGCGTACACAGACTTACAGAACGAATACCCAGGGAATAGCTCCTAGTGTGTCAGACTTACAAATACTCAGGGAATAGCCCCTGACATATCAGACGTACAGATAATTCAGAATAGTATAGAAGTGCCGATAGGGCAAACAGTAACAGTACCGGACAGTACAGATATCAGAACAAATAGATAGCAGGACAGATAATAGAACGAACATATAGCATATGTCAGAAAACGTTCGAGGCGCCAGAACCAACAAAAAATAGAATCAGAACAGAAAAACCCTCACAGGGGTGTCCGAATCAGATAACAGAATATCAAAGATCTTAACAGATCACAGATTTCATAGTCAGTTCAGAAACAGTAACCTACATAGTAGTTTATCACAAATATCGATAAATGAAATAAAGTGCCAGATTGGCAGACCCTCACCTCCGTAATCTCAGAAGTGCTATCACGGTCAGCAGCCTATTGGTCCGTGGGACCCACTTCGTCGTTACCTAACCAAAAGGTAATATTTATAATCAAAATCCATATTTAATTCTATTAATCACAATTATACCATCAACAATTCAGAATCACTAATTTATCGATTAATATGGTATCTCATTCCTATTTCAAGGTCATGGATATAATCCTAAATCATACCATATGATTAATCCTTACATAGTCAATTCCTAATCAATGCCACTAAATCTTATAATATAATCCTTAATACTATTTAAATCCAAGTTTTGGCATTATGCATAAGTCTGGGTCCACTTAATCCATATTCCATAGCATGGGAAACCAATACATATATATAGCATATCATAATCCCCAAATCCTATTCTTGGCATGGGTACAAATTCAATAAGAAAAATATACATATGCATGTACATATATATACCACAACTTTCTTCAATCCTTTACCAAAACTACGCAACGGGACCTCGGATTCACGAACCAACCACGCCATTGCGTTTGTCACGTCAAGAGGAAGAGACTGTCCTCCCGCCGCCGCCGCCAGAAAGTTGTGAAACCACTACCGTTCTTCATCTTTCGACGAGAGCTATCCAACGCCGCCCTCGGTTCTCAGTTTCTTGGCCTATAGCTACCAAAACCGAGCTTCACAGCCTTCAAAAATGGCTTCCTCCGCCGCGCTCCGATCACTCTCAACCGTCACCGCCGCCGTGAAAAACTCGCATGCAAGGCCACCAACGTGATCTCCGTGCTAAGAGCTCTCCAACCATCCGCCCAGAACTCCGATCAGACCTTTCTACTGTCGGCTACCATGAAACCCGCGAGGTAGGTTTCCTTTCGCCTTCTCGCCACCAGTGGAGAATGCCCGTCAACAGTGCATATGTGTGTGTAAGTATGGCCGGAAGGTAAGGGGAAGATGTTTGGATGGTGAGGTGGTGTGAGTTGTCGCCGGTGAGAGGGTCGCCGGGAAGTTTCTATCGCGGTGAAGAAATGAAAGAAAAATGAGAAGGAAAAAAGAAGAAAGAAAGGAAAATGGAGAAGGAAAAGCTGCCCATTTGGTTTTAAATCCAATTTTCCTATTTTTCTATTTAGTCCTTAAAATTATGAGCACTCCTCAATTGATTCCTAGAAATTCTGAGAATTGCTCCCAAGCCCTCGATGACTATGGTTCTTCCATGCAAACCCCTTAAGTCAAGAAAATGTGTTAATTGAATCCTTAAAAATTGAAATTCTAACCCCCAAACTTCCAATTTTCTGAAATACTGAATTTTAGGGGTGTTACAATCCTCCTCCCTTAAAAGAATCTGTCCCCAGATTCTCATCTAATTATTGTTCCAACTGACAGAAAATGAGTAGATCCGGTTTGTCGATATACATTTTCTTTTTACATTATGCCAGAATTACTTCTTCAAGTCCCGATACATCTTCGTGTTTCTCGGATGCATCGTATAACTTGACTTGTGTGCCCTATTTAGCAATCCCACTTCTACTTCTTCAGGCACTCTTGTTTTCTTAGGGAACAGAGGACATCTTGATTCGGTATTGAACTCAAATCTTCCAGAACTTCCAACCTTTTCCTTTAGGACTCATCGCTTTTTATCCTATGATTCGGACTGCACCTATCTCTGCAATCCTACTTGCTGTACTAATTTAAACATAGCACCCGTTTTTAGGCTTTCTGAGCTTTTCTTTCTTGTAAGTGAGCCATTCTAGCCTTTCAGCTCGAGGTATGGCTACTACATTCGCCCTTTCGGGTAATAGGTGATGGAGAAATCAAAATTTCTAGATTTTTCATCCATCAGTGTTGTCTCCTATTCAGATTCTCATCCTGGTCAAATAGTTGACCTTTCTGAGTTAATTAGTCAACATGTTAGCTAATTAGAAAAGTTCTTCAAAACTTTCAGTAGCAGCCGACAAGACACAGAGAACTAAGAACTTCTATCACGTTTTCTTATCTCTTCCAGTTGACTATCATCTCTATCTTAGAGGGATCAATCCTCTGCTCTATCCCCAATCACCATCTGACAATCTCGACACATGATCTATTATTAACCCTATTTCTAAGGGTGTTCAAACTTTTCTACGAAACCATTGTCTCGGATTGCACATAAAATTTGGGGAAATACAACAAGTAATAGAATGCAAAACACCAAGATGATATATATACAGCATTATAGTATTTCAAAAATAGAAACCGTACCTCATGCCAACTCAGTAGGATCTGGTGCTTCTTCTCCTATCAGGGCATATGCACGAGCTCGCATTTTCGGTCTCCCACTAACTTCCGCTACCTATTTCCCTTTTTCTGCAGGTGTTGACCCTTTTCTTTTAGGGCAATCTCTTAGGAAGTGTTGGTCACTACCGCAACCTATGCATCTACCCTACTTCTTCAAACATCCAGATTCGTCATGGTTATATCTTCCACAAAATCCACAAAGTTTTCGAGCTATTCCTTGAGCCACATTTGCAGTCTCACTAGATTGATGGGCTCGATGGACAGTGCCTTCAACCTGGAGTTTCGGTTGCTTTCTTCCAATATCACTCTGTTCCTCAAAGCGTATCTTATCCTTACGACCCTCACTCTCAATCTTTCTGATTTCCTGTAGCTCTAACTCCAGTTGTAGTGCTCGGCTTACTGCCATATTGAGATTTGCCAAGTCACAAATGGCCAATCCTTGACTAAGCTCTAGCCGCAGCCCTTGTAAGAATCGTCGAACTTGTTGACCTTCATCATCTTGTATATAAGGAGCATATTGCATCAATCGGCTAAAAGTAGCCTCATACTGACTTACAGACTGTGCCCCTGATACCAGGTTTATAAATTCCCTTTCCCTGGCCTGTTTCACTACTTCTTGCAAAAATTTACTCATAAAGTCTCGGGTGAAATTCTCCCAAGTTCGGCGGGTTCCTTCAGCCGCCCATCTTCGATCAATCATCTTCCACCAATTCCGGGTGGAACCTTCTAGAAGGAGTGCGACAAATCAAACCCTCCGTTCATCCGAGTAGCGTAGTGTCTCAAAAATAACTTCCAAACTCTCGATCCACTCTCAACCTTTCTATCATCAGGACCTGCCAAGAACTTCGGGGGATTGAAACGAAGAAATCATTGCAAGGCTCTGTCTTCTGTAACCGCCTCTACTACCTCCGCTTTAGCTGTCAGTTGCCTGCGTCTCTGCCTCTCCCGTAGACCAGGCCCTATTGGGGGATCTACTGCCGGTTGATCCATTGGAGGAGTTTGAGAAACTTCCTCTTCCGGCATTAGTTGAGGATGGGCAAGTGCTTCTCGCCTAGGAACTTGTCGGTTAACGACCCTTTGCCCAGGAGGTCTACCCCGTTGTCCTGTTCTAAGAGGAATAGGTGTCTCTGAACTTCCTTGCGACGCCATCACTACTACCAACTCTACCAAGCTTCTACAAAAGAGAGGAGAAGAATAAGTTAAGATCAAGTCAGACTCCTAGACATATAAGTCTAATCATTCTACAATACCATAAGATCCCATAAACATCCTGCAGTAAGCAAATCATCTCATTAATAGCAACTGATCAATCTCATCTTAAATCCTCGAATCACTTTCGATAAATAAAACACCCATAATTCATACTCAAACTAACCAAAATAAGAAATTATTCACAAATTCCAATATTATCAAATGATACACAATACCCAGATTATCAATAACTTAGGCTCTAGTATCCATTAACTCATTCATATCTTAAACATTCCACAGTCATGCTTAACTTTACTATCCAAGATTTCCATATCCGAGGATCATATCATAGCATTGCTCGAGCTTTCCAAACCCAAGCTTTGATACCACTTGTGACACCCCACTCCGCGTAGCCCAAAGCTGAGTTATCAAAACGTTTCATTTAATAATTCTGAACCTAAAATACAATTCAATAGGCCCATAATCAAACATTTCAAGCCCATCAGAAATAGCAATGGATTCAAACTAAAACAAACCTGTAATATACAACACATAACCAAATACATACCACAAGATCTCCATTTCAACTTATCAGAAGCAGCGGAATTTCAAACTTAACAAACTCGATAAACTATAAAGTAAAGGCCAAGATTCACGTTCTTACATAACAAAATATTTACAATCCTTAAATCATCCATATCATCATAACGTATCATATGCCTCAAACCCATACTTAGCAATCAGACAATTTCCATATATACATTCAACATCTGATCTATTACAAAACATACTCCTGTCCAACCTGGAGTCTAAATTCCTCACTTAGTCCCTGTCTAAGATAATCAAAATAAATAGGGGGGGCAAGTCCAAAGGGCTTAGTGAGGGATAATTGTAAGCATAACAGAAGGAATCTGTTGAGGAAGAATCAACTCAACAGACTACAAACCAACAGTCAGGCAGAACCGATCAGAATACGGTCAAACAGTCGATCAGGCAGGCAGTCAGTCAGTCAGTCGCATTCAGTCAGTCATGAAGTCAGTCAATCAGTTCAGAAATAATCAAAATCAATCAATAATCAGATCAGATCAATCGAATCAATCTAACAGATCATATCATAACAATCATATCAGTCTTTTAACAGCTCGTTCCGCTTTACAGTTGGGAACAACATATCGGCTCGTCCCGCTTTACAGCTGGGAGTAACATACCGGCTCATCCCACTTTACAGCTTGGAACAACATATCAGATCAACCAAATCAGTCTAACAAATCATATCAAAACAATCATATCAGTCGCTTAACAACTCATCCCGCTTTACAGCTGCGAACAACATATTGGTACGTCCCGCAATACAGCAGGGAACAACATATCGGCACGTCCCGCTTTACAGTAGGGAACAACTATATCAGATCGATAACAAATAACAGACAGTCGGATATCAGATCAACAGATAACAGATGTCAATCGAACGATAACAGTAGATGCCCAGGAATAGCCCTAGCACATCACAGAAAAACAGACAGTAGATGCCCAGGAATAATCCTAGCACATCGCTCATACTTAGGAATAACCCTAGCATATGGCTGACAAACTGAATACCCAGGGAATAGCCCCTAGCGTACACAGACTTACAGAACGAATACCCAGGGAATAGCCCTAAGTGTATCAGACTTACAAATACTCAGGGAATAGCCCTTGACATATCAGACGTACAGACAATTCAAAATAGTATTGAAGTGCCGACAGGGCAAACAGTAACAGTACCGGACAGTACAGATATTCGAACAAACAAATAGCAGGACAGATAATAGAACGAACATCTAGCATATGTCAGAAAACGTTCTGGGCGCCTAAACCAACAGAAAATAGAATCAGAGCAGAAACAACCCTCACAAGGGTGTCCGAATTAGATAACAGAATATCAAAGATCTTAACAGATCACAGATTTCAATAACAGTATAGTCAGTTCAGAAACAGTAACCCGTACAGGGGTTTATCACAAATATCGATAAATGAAATGTAGTACCAGATTGGTAGACCTTCACCTCCGTAATCTCAGAAGTGCTATCACGGTCAGTAGCCTATTGGTCCGTGGGACCCACTTCGTCGTTACCTAACCAAAAGGTAATGTTTATAATCAAAATCCATACTTAATTCTATTAATCATAATTATACCATCAACAATTCAGAATCACTAATTTATCGATTAATACGGTATCTCATTCCTATTTCAAGGTTATGGACATAATCCTAAATCACACCATATGATTAATCCTTACATAGTCAATTCCTAATTAATGCCATTAAATCTTATAATATAATCCTTAATACTATTTAAATCCAAGTTTTGGCATTATGCATAAGTCCGGGTCCACTTAATCCATATTCCATAGCATGGGAAACCAATACATATATATAGCATATCAACATCCCTAAATTCTATTCTTGGCATGGGTACAAATTCAATAAGAAAAATATACATATGCATGTACTTATATATATGCAACAACTTTCTTCAATCCTTTACCACAACTATGCAACGAGACCTCGAATTCACGAACCAACCACGCCACTGCGTTTGTCACGTCGAGAGGAAGAGACTGTCATCCCGCCGCCATCGAAAAGTTGTGAAACTACCATCGTTCTTCACCTTTCGACAAGAGCTATCCAACGCCGCCCTCGGTTCTCAGTTTCTCGGCCTATAGCTACCAAAATCGAGCTTCACAGCCTTCAAAAATGGTTTCCTCCGCCGCGCTTCGATCATTCTCAGTCATCACCGCCGCCGTGCAAAACTCCCATGCAAGGCCACCAACGTGATATCCGTGCTGAGAGCTCTCCAACCGTCCGCCCAGAACTCCGGTCAAACCTCCCTACCACCGGCTACCATTGAACCCTTGAGGTGGGTTTCCTTCCGCCTTCTCGCCACTGGAGGAGAAATGCCCGTCAATGGTGCATGTGTGTGTATAAGTGTGGCCGAAAGGCGAGGGGAAGATGTTTATATGGTGAGGTGTGTGAGTTGTCCCCGGTGAGAGGGTCGCCGGGAAGTTTCTGTCGCGGTGAAGAAATGAAAGAAAAAGGAGAAGGAAGAAAGAAGAAAGAAAGGAAAATAGAGAAGTAAAAGCTGCCCGTTTGGTTTTAAATCCAATTTTCCTATTTTTCAATTTAGTCCCTGAAATTATGAGCACTCCTCAATTGATTCCTAGAAATTCTGAGAATTGCTCCCAAGCCCTCGATGACTATGGTTCTTCCATGCAAACCCCTTAAGTCAAGAAAATATGTTAATTGAATCCTTAAAATTTGAAATTCTAACCCCCAAACTTCCAATTTTCTGAAATACTGAATTTTAGGGGTGTTATAATATGGGACACATATAGTTGATATAATTAAAAAAATTTAAAAGTTTGACAAATGATTGATTAAATAGCAAATAAAATCAATTTTTATATTTTTTAATATACATAATTAAATAATTTTATAATTATATCGCCTACTTTATTTTAATATTTTTGCTTACAATAATTCATAAAAGATATTTTACATGAATTAATAATGTCATATCAAAAAAGTTTGACTGAAAGTAAGTATTCATTTAATTATTTGTATATATTTATATATTTATAAAAGAAACTTCTCTATGAGGGAGTGATATTTTATTTTAAATTGACTATTGAAAATTTACTTATTATTTTATTCATGTACATAATACATATTATTTGATAATTCTAAAAATAATAAGATAACTATATATATATATGTATATTAATAAATATAAATAAATTTTTTTTATCATAGTTATATAGAATATTAAGAGACGTTTTAGTTTACAAAAAGTACATGTTACAAACTATGAACTAAATTAGTTATAAAATAATAACCTAATGTAAGTTATTTTATTAGATAAAGTATACAAATATTTACATATTTTCTCTAACGAAAAAAGTTAATATTTAAAGATCTCAAATATCATGAAAATTGTAATTATAACTTCCACATCATTAAGAAATCGTATAAAAAAACGTCACATTTTAAAAAAATTATTTGCTTACTTATCATATCAAAATATGTATGTATAAATATATATATATATATATATATCTAATTTAAAGGCATATTTAGTTAAATATTTTGCTATACTATTATTTTCTTAATTCTTTCATTTATTTTTTTAAATTTTATCATTTTAATTTTTTTTGCATAATTTATAAACTTAGAGTTAGCAATTCTTCATATTCCACAACTCATTTAAGTACAAATTATCTGCAATCATAATATTAATAAATTAAAATATTCATATTATTTTATTTAATTAGTAATAGATTTTGTTTATTTAAATACTAAAAATAATTATGGTTTATTTTTAATCACATGAAGTAAAATAAATATTATTATAAAATAAATTATTTCAATATTAAAATTCTTTTCGGTGCATCACACTAAGCATATGCTAGTACTATTATATAGCACAACAGTGTGAGATCCATAATTATGCAATTTTGATTCTAATTTTGCAATTTTGGCCAAATGACAAATTTTTAGAATTTTGAGCATTTTACTTCATTTTAAAAAAAATTCATTATTTGTTGATTATTATCATTAACTGATACGATTATATATTATCTCTAATTTTATTTCATTCAAAATTTAAAATATATCTAACTATCTATATTGCTATATATAATACAATAGTGTGGAACCCATAATTGTGCAATTTTGATCAAATTTTAAATTTTTAGAATTTTGAGTTTTAATTAAATTTAAAAATTTATTTTTAGTAATTAAATTTGATATTTTTATTCCTTTTATAACATATCTAAATTTTTGAAATTATTTTCTTGATTAGAACAATATTCTTTATTTATCTCTAATATCAAAAAATAATTGCAGTTTATCTACAACAAATTTTCCATCTCTACTTTTAAGATGTGGAAGATTTTTTGATCATTTGAACTCTATAGTTTGATAAATATTTCGTGATTTTCTTGTATCTTTAATAACTAATATATATATACACTATTATATATAAAGTTTTTTAAAAGTCATTTCATTAATATTCTCATGTTCTAGCATTTTTTTTCCTTCTATCTCTTTGTGTGCATCTTTTAGTTCATTATTCAAAGTATTTATTTTTTATTTGATTTTACTGTTCACCTTTTTTTATTTTTTTTGTTTAATTATTTTAGTTATATTACATGATAAAAGAGATTTTTTGAATTTTAATGCTATAATTTTCTTTCAACCTAAATAAAGTCTACTATTTAGCTTTTATTACTATTAAATTTGTAAATTTCTATATCTTTTTTGTTTACTACTTATTTTATGTTATCAATTCATTTATTATGAGATTATTAACTGCACTGAATATTTTTAATTTAATTTAATTTTTATTATTTACATTTGCCTCCTTAATTATTGATAAATTTTGTCATTTGATTTTTATTTTATTTTATTTAAATTATTATACATTTAGCATCCTTTTACTCATTTTTTGAATCAAATTATTAAATTATTGTCAAATTTTGTAACACCTCAAAAATTTTACGACTTATAGAATTTAATTTTTATATTTAATTTTCATGAATCTTATGTTATAATTGCTAATTTATTATTTTATTAAATTTTGGGGGTCAACTTGTTAACAAGAAAACCTCAAATTTTAGAAATTTTAAAAGTTTGGGGTCAATTCGAAATTAACTTAGACTTGATTTGACTATATTTGAAAATCAAGGGGTTTGCAATGAAGCATTTGAAAATTCTAGACTTAATTTCTTTCTTTTAAAACTGAAGGATCCATTTGAAGTTTCAGCAAAAATTTTGGGGGCCAAATGAGATTTCGAAAATTTACTCCTTTAAATAGCCAATTTTTATTTTCTTCCCCCCCATTTCCTCTCCTTCTTCCCCCGCATCCAACCTTTCTCCCCCATCGGCAACTTCCTTCTTCGGCAACCTTTGCCCCAAACCTTTTCGATTATCTTCTTCCCCAATTCACCAGCAATCTTCTGACACCACGCACGTGGCGTTCTGGGCAGCGGATCACCGGGACCAAAAGCTTGAAGAACTCCATGTCGATGGGCATGGCGGGGCGACGGCTACATGAGCTTCTAGGCAGCATTTCTAAGATCCCTCAACTAGAGGATCATGGTGATGCCACTGCATGTTAATCCACGCGGTGGCGAAGGCAAAAATTAGTGAAAATTTCACGGCGGAGCAAAGTAGTTTTTGGGTGAGGCTTTTTTTGATGGAGGAACTGAAAACAAAGCTAAGCATTGGAAGGCTCTTGGCGAATGGCATCTCTGGGTGGTGGCGTTGAGTTTTTCAACGACGGCGGACAACAGCAGCGGCGGCAGTAAGATAATTTTATCTGATTGACGCGACGATCACACTCGTGTGCTTGATTTGTGATTCTGGATATCCTATATCGCTTTTGTGTTGGAAGTGGAATTCTATTTGGATTATATATGTATATATACATGTACATTGTATCTTGTCTATTATTGTATTGTATCAATTTTAGAAGGACATATGACTTGGCACATATATATAAATATCATACTTGGACTTATTATAGTTAGTAGACCTTGATTGACATATTATATAAAATTGGATTAATTAAGTGTATTAAAGTATGTAAACACCATTTGAGGATTTAAATAAATTAGGACCTAAACATTGACATTGAGATTAATCTTGTTGAATGGGTTGTTAATGTTAATTGAGATAACGTATGAGGAATTATATGATTCAAGGCCTAGATTACATTCTATTATTGGGATCAAAACAATTCCATAACTATTTATATAGGAATTACCTTAATCAGCATGCCTCGTACCGATAGAATTGATTAGACCTTAATTATTGTATTAGTTGGTTAATTAGTGATTTTTGGGACTGTTAATAGTATGATTATGCGTATTAAGAATCAAAGGAGGAATGTAATGGTAAATACCCTTTTGTTTAAATGAAGACGAAGTGGGTCCTGCTGACCAATAGGATTGCTGATTGTGGTTGCTATATTTGAGAACTACGAAGGTGAGGGTCTGCCATTCTAGCCTCGATTATACTTATCTGTTCTTATGGAATGACCCCTATGAGGGTTCCTATTTCTAATCTGTATTATGTTTTGTTGAAATCTGAGAATTGTTGAGTTCTCAATTGATATCTGTTATCTGACCTGTACATCCATGTGTGGGTTATTATCTGTTACTGATTCTGAATTATGTCTGTTCTGGCGCCTAGAACTCTTACCTGTTATTTGTATCGTTTTGTTATCTGTTCCGTCCTATTTTGTTATCTTTTGCCTTGCTGGCAAATTTGTTATCAGTTATAGCTTTAGTTAGCCATGTTGTCTTATCTGAATTGTTTACTGTTATCGTTCTACCTTGTCAACATTTCTGTACTATTCTGATTGTTCTGTACTGTTATAGTTGCCTCGTTGGCACGTTTGTTTATCTGAAACTGCGGTGCGCTTACGGTCTGCATGGACACATGCACAATTTGCTATATATACGGAGATTGTTGGGCCTAACGCCAATTTGAGTGAAATGTTTGGTTATGTGGGGCATGCCATGCTATCCGCATGGGTATCAGCGATACACTAAGTGGCTCGCTTAAGTATCCACGGTACGCTAGGGATTTCCCCTAGGTATCAACAATGCGCTAGAGATTTCCCCCTAGGTATCAGTGGTGTGCCATACGGTCTATATAGGCATCTGCCATGTACTAAGTTGTCACGCTTTGGTGAATCTATTTGACTGTCTGGTAAAAGGTGAATTGGATATGCATGCCTGTTATATTCTGTTGAAATGCACATGTTTCAGGTTTGTATTATTTGACTGTATCCTAATTGTTTGAAATCTGTTCTTGGAGCAATAAGGTATGAGAGTTTCGCATTTTGCTATTGTCACTGTCTGATTCTGAATCTGTCATGTTCTAACTATTTAATTGATGATTTGTTGATTTGAATCGTCCGCGATAGATCTCTTCTGTTATTCTTAAGTTATCTCTTACTAAGTCTTTGGACTTACCCCCCATATCAATTGACTTTCTTAGATAGGTTTTGGTGTTGATCTCGTACTTCAGGCTTGGAAAGATGTAAATATGTTATGTAATAGAATAGGCTTTCAAACATGTGTACGAATCATTTTTATGTTAAGTTGAAATTTGGAGATGTTATGATATGCCAAATTTGAACTTCTTGTTGAAGTAGGTATGAAACGATGAACGATGGGATTTGTTATGGCATGTAATTTATACTTTTGTTAAGATTTGCTTTGGTTGAAGCTTGTTGCTATCTCTGATAATTTTGAAAAAATTTCGAATGAGCCTATTCTTTGAATTATGGATGAGATTTAAGTCTGAACTGAGTGGCACCTCAGATTACATGATATCCTGAGTGGGAGCACTACAGAGGTGGTATCAGAGCCTAGGTTAGCGATGTCCTAGGTGTTGAATAGTAATGGGATTCATAGCTAGCTTGATGTTTGGGTTAGATAGGTTATAAACTTTAAGTGTTTAAGATTAATGGATTCTTCTATGACCTAGGAAACTAGGATATAGATTTTATTGTGTGATACAAACGAAATAGATTTCTGTGATTTTGCAATTGTAGCAGGATAGCTGACGACCGCAATAAAGGGAAGGAGCCTGTAGAGGGGCCAAGCAAGGAACCTTCAGATTTTATGGTCGGAGTCTTAGAGGAGGAAAATGCGAGCTTGCTAAGGCAGCGTCAACAACTGAAAGACAAGAAAATATCCAGCGCTAGTCACTTATATGAGACCGAGCAGAGGCATACCAACTGAGGTTGATGCTAGGAGCTAGAGATTATCTCATGGATCGATTCATGAGGGATGTGGAACGAGAATGCATACGGATTAGCACAGCAGAGGCGCATGTACAAGGACTTCGTACCATAAGGGAATAGATGGAGGCTACGTTCTGAGAGGTAGAGGCAAATTACTGGAGGACTGTAGAGGTACCCCACCCCGTGATGGACGAGATAAGCCAGATGATAGCCTATTATGGTAGGTCAATCAACTAAGTTATAGGAGTCAACATAGGGATTGATGCCGGAGCAGGACCTTCAGGGATTCGTCTAGCTCTAGAGCCTGGGTGTGCACATGAAGCATAGATCGAAGAGGATCTAGAAGAGGACCCAGATGATGCTGAGGAGGATCCTGAAAAGAACCCAGATGAGAATTCCGAGGAGGATCTAGAGGAAGCTGAAGAGATCTCGGATGCTGATCCTATCCCTAAACCTTTAATGGTAGCACCGTTGGAGATTGAGGATGAGGACGATAGTGATGATGTGAACTCGGACATGATGTGGGATGACTTTAATTAGTAGCATGACAACAATGAGGACATGGAGTTCGACATTACTGATGAGGAGGGTTAGGTTAGATGATTTGATGCCGTGATGGCATTCTGCATATGTATTTGGCTTAGTAGAACTTTTAACTATTAGGATCCCATAACGTCGGCTAATATTTTCATTTTCTTTTCCTTTTGCCTAATCATTTTAAATCCGATCAGGCAAATAGTTAGCATGGCTATTTTTGAAAACTTTGAATTTCGTACATACTATTATAACTTTGCTATTGCTAACTAAGTATGCTAATGAAGTTATCTTTCATATCTTGTTGTCGAACTTCCTCTCTTTCCTATTTTAAGATATTGGAATTTTTATTAAATTTACTTTGCTCTTCTTTAATTTTGGAAAGCTCAAGAAATTCTAAAGGATTCTTGAAGGCTAAGGTTCTAATTGGCAACTTATAATTACAGGCTGAGACTACCTCATAAATCTCGAAGTAAGAGATGTTGTCTCATGGTAGTGCTGCTAGACCTGCTCCAGCAAGGCCAGGTCGTAGAGGAAGACCAGCTGGTCAACAAGTTAGTGCACTAAGAATCCCTAGGCAAGAAGCACCTACTTATCAGCCACCTGAACTGGAAAAAGAGATTTCAAAAGCCCCTTCTGTGGGTTAGCTAGTGGACCCCAGAATCGCAGAAGGCTTGGAGCTAGGCAACAAGCTCGACAACCGGGCGGTGAAGCAATAATGGTTAATGAGATAACTGAAGATCGAGCACTAAAACAGTTCCTTCATTTCCAACCCCCAAAGTTTTTCAGGGAACCAGACGACCGCAAGGTGGAAGAATGGGTAGAAAACTTGGAGGTCATATTCGAAACCCTACGATACCAGGATGAACAAAAGGTACGGTTTGCCATATTTCTCCTTGCTAGATGTGGGAGGAGTTGATGAAAAATGATCGATCATAGATGGACAACTTCAAGGACCCCTAGAACATGGGATAATTTCACCAGGGAATTCATGGACAAATATATTCCCCTGGTAATCAAGTAGGCGAGAAAAAGGGAATTTATGAATCTGATCTAATGAAGCCAATTCGTTAGTCAATACGAAGCAACTTTCAGCCAGTTAATATAGTATGCACTGTACATGGTAGAAGATGAAAGTTAGCAGATTCAAGGGTTTGTTCAGGGACTAAGATCGGAGCTTAGATGGGTTTCAGCCATCTTCGACCTACTGAATTTCAACTTGGCAGAGAGCAAGGCACTGTAGTATGAATCAGAATTATAAGAAATTCAAAAAATAAAAGACAGGGGTCAGAAAGGAAGACCATGCCTTGGAGGACCAAGTAGCACTAGCAAGAAACAGCCTAAGCTACAAGCTAAAGGTACACCCCATGAGTTCCTAGGACTAATGAGACAGTGAATCGGGCTCAGGAAAAGGTACCGATGCAATGCAGATTCTATGGGACACCCGGCCACAAAGAAGTAAATTATTGGCGAAAGCAAGGCAAGTGCCTGCGTTGTGGAAGTAGCCAACACTTTCTAAAGGATTGCCAAGGAGTGAAACGCCAAGCACCTGTAGGGAGATGAAAATAGAAAGTTCGAGCCTATGCTTATGCCCTAACCAGAGAGGATACACCGGACCCCAATGAGGTGGTTGAATGTATGATTACTACTCCAAAAATCTTGGTAAAGTATTATATGATCCCGATGCTTCCCATTTATTTATATCTGTTGATTTTTCTCAAAAAATAAATGTGCAACCCAAAACCATAGCCTACCAAGTTGAAGTATAGACACTCGTAGGAATAAGGTTAGTCATAGATACCATGTATCAGGATTGCTCGACTATAATCGAGGGTTGCGTGTATCCAAACAATCTAATACGAATTCCTATCCAAGGGTATAATGTAATACTTGGGATGGATTGGTTATACCGTTATCAGGCATAGGTGAATTGCTACACTAAGTGCATTACACTTGGGGAAGGAATCTCAATATCTTCACACCCTTCGACAGATAACGCTTCTCTCATACCGATCATATCAGTGTTAGAAGCTAAGCAGATTTTGAATAAAAGTGGGCAAGGATTTTTGGCATACCTCATTAACAAACCTCGGGACATAGTTAGGATCGAGGAAGTAGAAGTAGTAGAAGAATACCTGGAGCTATTTCCTGAAAAATTAAACTCACTACCACCTGACAGAGAGATAGAGTTTTTCATTTATACTCTACTGGGGGCTACGCAATTCTCCAAGACTCCGTACTAAATGGCACCTGCTAAGTTTAAAGAGTTGGAAAGCCAACTGCAGGAGTTGCTAGAAAACAAGTTCATTAGACCTAGCACGTCCATTTGGGGAGCCCTAGTGCTATTGGTCAAGAAGAATGATAGGTCTTTAAAAATGTGCATCGACTATCAAGAATTGAATAAGGTCACTACTAAGAATAAATACCCTATGTCGCACGTAGATGAGGTATTTGATATGTGGTAGGGGTCAAGGGTCTTCTCCAAGCCAGACTTAAGACAGGGGTATTACCAACTAAAGATTAAAGAAGAAGATATCCCTAAGATAGCTTTCAATTCTCGGTATAGTCACTTTGAGTTTGTAGTAATGCTGTTTGGTCTAACCAACGCCCCGGTGGCATTCATGGACTTGATGCACCGAATTTTTAGTCCATATTTTGGACCAGTTTGTGGTCATCTTCATTGACGACATCCTAGAATTCTCTAAATCCAATGAGAAACATAGAAAGCACTTAGACATAGTTCTAAAACCTTTGAAAGAGCATAAGATGTATGCTAAGTTCAGTAAGTGTGAGTTCTGGATTGAGAAAGTGACCTTTCTGGGTCACGTAATCACTCGAGGCGGGCTAGAAGTAGACCCCTCTAAAGTAGAAGTGATTGTTAATTAGAAGAGGCCTAGAACCATTACTGAAGTTCGGAGCTTTCTGGGATTGGCCGGTTACTATCGGAGATTTGTTCAGGATTTCTCCAAGATAGCTAGTCCGTTGACCAAGTTAACCCAGAAAGACCAGCCATTTGATTATAATGAGGAGTGTGAGAGGAGCTTCAAAGAGTTGAAGAATAGCCTAACTACAGCTCTAGTTTTAGCCCTTCCGGACGGATTAAATGACTTTATGGTGTATACAGACACTTCATATAAAGGGCTAAGATGCATGTTGATGCAGAGAAGGTATGTCATCGCTTACGCATTTAGGAAGTTAAAGCCTCATGAGGAGAACTATCCAATTCATGATTTGGAGCTAGTAGCGGTATTTTTTGCATTGTCCAAATGGAGGTATTACCTCTACGGAGCAACATTTGAGGTATATACAGATCACAAAAGCCTCAAGTATCTATATTCGCAAAAAGATCTAAACATGAGACAGCATAGATGGGTAGAGTTTCTGGAGGATTATGACTTATGTATCGCCTAGCATCCTAGAAAAGCGAAAGTGGCACCCGATGTCCTGAGCCGGAAGGTGCGAATGGCTCATCTGCAAGGGGTAGGAACATCAAAAGGATAGAGTACGAGTGCTGTGCTAAGATTAAAATAACGAGCTTAGGTTGTAAGAGTAGAAGTATAGCCTGAACTATATGATGAAATTCGACAAGCCCAAGCTAGAGATAAGTAAATGTTGAAACAAAAAGAATCTGTTGGAAGTTATGAAGGATCCGAGTACAGTATCGATGGTCAAGGCACATTGCTATTTCGTAAGAGAATTTGTGTGCTTGAAGAAGTGATGGGGAGATTATTAGAAGAGGCACACAAAGCAAGATATGCAGTACATTCAGGAGGAACGAAAAATGCATTAGGATTTGAGGAGACAGTTCTGGTGGAATGGAATGAAGAAACATGTAGTAGATTACGTGCAAAAATGCCAGACCTATTAGTTACTGAAAGCAAAACACCAACGACCGTTAGGGTTGTTACAACCACTTCCCATCCCTGACTGGAAATGGGAAGAAGTGACCATGGACTTTGTGACTGGTCTATCGAAGGGTAGATGAGGTTATGACAGTATCTGGGTGATAGCGGATCGTTTGACAAAGTCTGCACAATTTCTACCAGTCGAAATGGACTATAAGGTTGAGAAACTGCCACAATTATACATCAAGGAGATCGTTAAGTTACACAAGATTCCAATCAGTATCGTATCCGATCGAGACCCAAAGTTCACATCGAGACTTTGGAAAAGTTTGCAGAGACATCTGGGAACAAGGTTACAATTTAGCTCAATGGCTCATCCTCAAACTGACGGACAGTCATAAAAGGGTCATTTGCATTTTGGAAGACATGATGCAAGCTTATGTTTTGGATTTCGATGGAGGTTGGATCCGACAACTGCCTCTGGTTGAGTTTGCCCACAATAATAGCTATCAGTCTGTTATTCAGATGACACCGTGCGAAGCATTGCATTGACAAAAATATCAGTCCCCCTTGTATTGGGATCTAGCACAGTACAAAGGTATCGTTGATGTGTCCTCAGGAACTATGAAGCCTAAACTAATTCAACAGACTATCGAGAAGGTACAGATTATTAAGTAGTGAATGAAGGCTACTTAGGACCGATAGAAAAGTTATGCAGATAAGTGGAGAAAGGATTTGGAGTTTGAAGTTGGTGATCGAGTGTTCCTCAAGGTATCCCCGAGGAAAAGGCAGAAAGATGAGTCTGAGGCATGTTGAACCTTATGAAATAAGTGAGAAAATTGGATCAGTGGCTTATCGTCTTGATAGGGATACACAATATCTTTCATGTCTCTCAACTCCGAAAATACCATCCAGATCCTTGCCACATCATATCACCTGAGCTCATGCAGTTAAAAAGTGATTTCACATATGAGGAACAACCTGTTCGTGTCCTAGATCGAAAATTTTGGGACCTTAGGAATCGAAGGATTCCCCAAGTAAAAATGTTGTGGCGCAACTATAATGTGGAAAAAGCAACCCAGGAGCAAGAGGACCTCATACGCCAGCAATATCACGAGCTCTTCTAACATTTGGGTGAGAATCTAGGAAGCAGATTCTTTTTAGAAATGGAGGTTTGTAACACCTTGAAAATTTTACGACTTATAGAATTTAATTTTTATATTTATTTTTCATGAATCTTTTGTTATAATTGCTAATTTATTATTTTATTAAATTTTGGGGGGCAACTTGTTAACAAAAAAACCTCAATTTTTAGAAATTTTAAAAGTTTGGGGTTAATTCAGAATTAGCCTACACTTGATTTGACTATATTTGAAAATCAAAGGGTTCGCATGGAAGCTTTTGAGAATTCTGGACTTAATTTCTTTCTTTTAAAACTGAAGGACCCATTTGAAGTTTCAGCGAGAGTTTCGGGGGCCAAATGAGATTTCGAAAATTTACCCCTTTAAATAACCAATTTTCATTTTCTTTCCCCCATTTCCTCTCATTTTTCCCCCGCATCCAATCCTTCTCCCCCACAGGTGACTTCCTTCTTTGGCGATCTTTTCCCCATACCCCTCTGATTATCTTCTTCCCTACTTCACCAGCAACCTTTCGACACCACGCACGTGGCGTTCCAGCAGTGGATCACCGGGACCAAAAGCTTGAAGAAACCCATCTTGATGGGCATGGCGGATGACGGTGGAGCAATGGCCGAGCAAGCTTCTAGGCAGCATTTCTGAGAGCCCTCAGCTAGAGGATCATGATGGTGCTACTGCATGACCAATCTACGCGGCGACGAAGGAGAAAATTGACGAAAACTTCACAGCAGAGCAAGGCAACTTTTAGGTTTTTGGGACGGTGATTGAGGTTTTTTCTAGTGAAGGAATTGAAAATAAAGCTGAGCATTGGGAAGCTCTCGGCAAGAGGCATCTCTGGGTGGTGGTGTTGAGTTTTTCGGTGACGGCAACCGATAGCGGTGGTGCGGCGGCAGCAGTAAGATAGTTTTATCTTCTCGACGTGACGGTCACACTCGTGTGGTTGATTTGTGTTGGAAGTGGAATGCTATTTCGATTATATATGTATATATAGATGTATATTATATCTTGTTTATTATTGTATCGTATCAATTTTGGAAGGACATGTGACTTGGCACATATATATATCCCATGCTTAGACTTATTATAGTTATGGACCCCGATTGACATATTATATACAATTGGATTAATTAAGTGTATTAAAGTATGTAAACACCATTTGAAGTTTTAAATAAATTGGGACCTAAACATTGACATTAAAATTAATCTTGTTGAATAGGTTGTTAATGTTAATTAAGATGGCATATGAGGAATTATATGACTCAAGGCCTAGATTACATTCTATTATTGGGATCGAAACAATTCCATAACTATTTCTATAGGAATTATCTTAATTAGCATGCCTCGTACTGATAGAATTGATCGGACCCTAATTATCATATTGGTTGGTTAATTAGTGATTTTTGGGACTATTAATAGTGTGATTATGCGTATTAAGAATCAAAGGAGGATTGTAATGGTAAATACCCTTTTGTTTAGGTGACGACAAAGTGGGTCCTGCCGACTAGTAGGATTGTTGACTATGGTTGCTATATCTAGGAACTGCAAAGGTGAAGGTCTATCATTCTGGCCTCCATTATACTTATATGTTCTTGTGGAATGACCTATATGAGGGTTCCTATTTCTAATTTGTATTATGTTTTGTTGAAATCTGAGAATTGTTGATTTCTCAATTGATATCTGTCATCTGACCTGTAAACCCTTGTGTAGGTCATTATTTGTTACTGATTCTGAATTTTATCTATTTTGGCGCCTAGAACTCTTGCCTATTATCTGTACCATTGTGTTATCTGCTACTATATGTTATCTGTTCCGTCCTGTTTTGTTATCTTTTGCCTTGCCAATACTTTTGTTATTTGTTATAGCTTTAACTGGCCATGTTAGCTTATCCAGACTGCTTAATGCTATCGTTCTGCCTTGTCGGCATTTTTGTACTATTTTGACTGTTCTATGCTGTTCTAGTTACCTCATCGGCACATTTTTTTTATCTAAAACTGCGGTGTGCTATACGGTCTGTATGGGCACTTGTATAATTTGCTATATGTACGGAGAATTGTTGGGCCTAAGGCCAATCCGAGAGAAATGTTTGGTTATGTGGGGCACGCCATGCTGTCCGCATGGGTGTCAGCGATACGCTAAGCAGCACGCTTAGGTATCCGCGGTACACTAGGGATTTTTCCTTAGGTATCAACGATGCACTAGGGATTTCCCCCTAAGCATCAGTGGTATGTAATACAATCCCCGTATGGGCATCTACCAAGTGCCAAGCTATTATGCTTTAGTGAATCTATTTGACTGTCTGGTATAAGGTGAATCGGATATGCATGCCTGTTATATTCTATTGAAATGCATATGCTTTCGGGTTTGTATTATTTGACTGTATCCTGATTGTCTACAATCTGTTCTTGGAGCAATAAGGTATGAGAGTTTCCTGTTTTGCTATTATCACTGTCTGATTCTGAATTTGTCATGTTCTAAATGTTTAATTGATGATTTATTGAGTTGAATCATCCTCGATAGATCTCTTTTGTTATTCTTAAGTTATCCCTCACTAAATGTTTGGACTTACCTCCCATATCACTTGACTTTCTCAGACAGGTTTTGGTATTGATCTTGTACTTTAGGCTTGGAAGGATGCAAATATGTTTTGTAATAGAATAGGTGTTTAAACATGTGTATGAATCACTTTTATGTTAAGTTGAAATTTGGAGATGATGTGATATGCCAGATTTGAACTTATTGTTGAAGTAGGTATGAAATGATGAACGATGGGATTTGTCATGGCAAGTAATTTATACTTTTGTTAAGATTTTCTTAGGTTGAAGCTTGTTGCTATCTTTGATAATTTTGAAAAAAAATTTTGATAGGCCTATTGTTTGAATTATGGATGAGATTTAAGTCTGGACTGAATGGCGCCTCAACTTAGGTGTTATCCCGAGTGGGAGCTCTACAGATTTTGTAATTTATTTTTCAATTCGCTTTTTGTTGCTCATCTAAGTTTATAGTTTTATAGGATGAGATATATTTTTTTGTTTAATATTTTTAAAATTTATTTCAGTTTTTGAATATTTATAACTTTAGAAGTATGTCATTTAATTTTATTTTATATTCATATATTTGTAATTATATCTATATAAATATGTATAATTCAAACTTTTTTTAAAATTTTTATATACTACATTAATATATATTCTTAGATCATTTTTGATATATTTAAAAAAATTATGAGATGGTTATTTCAATAGAAAATACACATATTAACTCTTTAAGTTTATAACTCTACACATTATTTAGTCTGTCAAAAAATATATATATATATATATTTATTTTTTTACTTATTTAAATTCTAATTGTTTGACAAGTTAACAACTTTTTTTTGTTATTCACTTGTTTTTCTACTATTTGCCGAATGTAATATGAAGATCCAATTACATTCATACAAAAAAATTGAGAATGAACATAATAATTTATTTTTTCCATATTTTATTTTACATTCTAATTTCATCCTCATATCCTATCACTAATTCTTATTTAAAAATAATTTTGAGCTTATAATTATTTTATCAATTCACTATGATTTTAGCTTTGCATTGCTCATATCAAACTTTTTTCTTCACTTAATTATTCGATAACTAAGCTATGAGTCAAATTAAAAGGTTTCTATAAACTTATATATTAATATTAATCTTAATTTTGTAATTCTTTTATATATTTATTTTAATTTTTTAATTTTTTTTATCTTTATTATCATAGTTTTGCCTTGACTTAATTGATTTTTAATCAAAAACTAAAATTAAATAAGATTTTTCTAATCCTTGGCAACTAATATATTATCTAATTCTTTATATTTTAAGTTTCAACTTAACATATACTCATCCTCTTTTAAATTTTTTCAAACAACTTTCAAGCCATTAATCTTGTGTTCTATATCATTCTCATATATTTTTATTTTTTAATGCACCTATCTGTTAGCTTTTGATCACATAATATTTTCTTTTTTTAATAAAGTACATAATCATATTCATAAATTTTTTATTTTGGATGTTTTATGTGGCACCCCACTCAGGAAAACCCCTAAGTTGATATAATACTCCAATTCAATCTTAAACCATAACTTACAAGACAGTCAATAGGCCCATAAGAAAATTTCAAAATTATCAAAAACATCATCATGCTTCAACTTAAACAAATTACTACATGCCATAAGTCGTCCCATAACATTCAACACAATATATATATGCTGCAGATCTTGAATTCAAACTTAACATATCACAACATCTCTAAGTCATAGATAATGATCTGGTGAACCCATAAGCACATATATTTACCTAAACTATTACAAAATAGATTCTCCAGTCCAAGCTAAAAGCTCATGTCCTTCACTTATCCCTGTCTAGGAAATCAAGAATAACATAGAAGGGTGAGTCATAGGACTTAGTGAGGGATAGGATAAAACAAACACACAGATCTGTCGAAGAAACAGTAATTCAATAAAATATTAACCGGCATGACATTGCAAAGAAAGCATGAATATGCCATAACAAAGACATTATCAGATTCAAGGCTACTAGTGGGTACTAGTTTAGGTGTTATTATCGTCAGCTTGAACGGCCCAGGTTATTGCAACCGGTTCAATTTTGGAGGCATTGTCGTCGACTCGTTTGGCCCAGACATCAGCCTGATCTAGACCAAGAAACTACACCGTCCTTATTTCTCCTTGATCACATTATAAATAGAAGCAAACAAACCCAAACATAATATGCAAATCAAATAACCCAAAGCATAACATACATATCAGATTCTCCTTATTCCTCCATCGGGCATACAGCTTATCTCATGCACACAGTAGGGATTAACGTCCTGTTATTTAACCAAGAATTATGGGCTTACAATTTATCCCAAGCACACAACAAGGATTAACGTCTCATTAATTCGAGGGTTTCGAGCTTAAGGCTTATCCCAACACACAGCAGGGATTAACGTCCTATTATTTAACCAAAGGTTTTGGGATTACGGCTTATCCCAAGCACACAGCAGGGATTAACGTCCTGTTACTTAACCAAAGCTTTTGGGCTTATGGCTTATCCCATGCACACATTAGGGATTAACGTCCCATTATTTATTCCCATATATGATAAACAAAAGATAAACAAATGCCAACAAGACCAAGCATGTAATATACAAAACGGATTCACGTATGCCAAGAAGGCCATGAGTTGTACTGGATAATAATGGATAAGTAATGAAAGATTTTGGCGCAAAAATGGAATTACTCGATTTTATCAAAAGCAAAATCAAGGAAGCAACCCTCGCAGGGGTTTGTGAAATGAATAATAGATAACAAGTCAAAGAATTCTAATGAACTAGGCATTCAAACAATTACGGAATTCAACGTTTAGGGAACATACACTTCCAAAATTAACAAAGTAATCAGATCCTCATAGGGTCCAACAAATAATAAATAGGCTTATGCAAAACAAGTACCAAATCAGTAGACCCTCACCTCAACAGCCTCAGAAATGCTATCACAACCTACTGGTCTACGGAATCCAATTCCTCGCCACCTAACCAAAAAAATGGATTTACTATCAAAATCCTTGTTTTAATCCTATAATCATAATTATACTAAATAGCAACCTAAAATCAGATGTTATATAGTTAATTTGGTATCTCAGGGTTCACTTTCGATATCATCGAGAGATGTCGTATAATTGCACCGTTAGTACTACAATATTTACGAGGTCCATATTATCCTTGTAAAAGGGATATAATCAAATCCTTAAATTATATAATTAACCTTGCAACATTATACGAAGTCGATAATAATAATCTAACTATCTTTAATAACCCAACTTTGTCACTTAGGTCTCAAATCCATAAAATTAGGGTTTTATCATTTAATTAACTTAATTAACCAAGATTACCATACAATATAATAAATTTAGGTCCACTAAGCATATATATACCCATGCATGTCTAATATCCGGTCTATAATCATAATTTGGTCTAATTAACTTATTTTACATTAAAACTTATGCTAACAATTTAATCAGATTAAATCAAGAATCAAATTATTTGATTAACTGGTATTTTACCCAAATGATCAAATTCGAAGCCAGTTTATGCCGTAAAAATAGCCCGCATGCACTAGCTTGACAAGTCGAAGATTTTTTCGAACTACTATCAGACCGCCGTAGTCGGACCACCAAAGCTCCGCCGCTGGAACTGAGTTTCGATGCTGCCAAAGGGTGCATCTTGCTACATTGTATCAAACCCCCAAATCAATTTTAGCTTTCCCATTCACTTCATTGGCCAATTTTAAGCAAAACCGCCAAGCTTCGCCCAATGCCGCTGCGCACCTCCACCCTCAATTCTCCTTCTCTGGTGATCAAATCACAAAATTGGAAACACCGTTAAACTTCTCTCATCAAGCCCATCAAAACCCACTTCTTGTTCACAAGTTTTTGTCGTCGAAAACCAGCAACCCATACCGCCAAAGCTTGCCGTCATCGAGCTTATTTTTTCTAGTGTCTTACTGGATGGTTTAGGGAGTTTTTTGGGTTGATGAGTTCGTTATGAGATGAGGAAGACAATCTTAGCTTTATTCTTTATTTTTCAATCACTGACAAGAAATCGTTGGAGGAGGAATGGTGGGTCTTGCATGCAAGAATTAGATAAATTAGGGGGGTAGGTTGATATTCATAGTTAATTTCCAGAAATTCTAAATTAACCCCCAATAGATTATCTCAATTCTCAATTAGATCCCCAAAACTTTCATTCAACTCCCAATTTAACCCTTAACTTACTAGTACCTCGATTTGGCCTAGTTGACCTAAAGTAATGTCACTTTAGCCCCCTGAAACTTCCAAAAGTTATAACAATTATATCTTTCCTATTTACTATTTGACCCACAAACTTTAAAAATAAATAATAAAATTCATGAAAATAATATTCAACTGATTATATGATTTCCAGGGGTGTTACGATCTCCCCCCTTTAAAGAATCTAGTCCCCAGATTCTCGCTTGGCTACTGGAAAGACTTCAGTTGATATTGGCGCATATATGGGTCTCATTTCCAAGTTACCTCAACCAAGTGCTGCTTTATTTCATTGTCACAATATACTTCATCTAATCCTTGGTGACATTTATCTTGCTGAGATATTAGGAATCCTTTTTTTCTGTTTCTTTCCAACATATTCATTCTTATTAAGGCATGTGGCGTCACCCTATATTTCTAGGATTGACTAATAATCCCATAATCCATGGTCTTAAATTCTCAACATTATATCCCTTGTCGATGTAAACATACCGTTTAGGTCTTAATTGTATAAATAGGTTAAACATTGCTCATCCCTAATAATCGTTCATCCATTTCCCAAATACACTCATTCCTGCAATAATCCTTTTCTTGTGTATTTATACATCTAATTCTCATCCATAAATATGTGGCAAGAATTTATTCTTCTCAAGGTAATCACCTTCTAACCACTCCATATCTTCCCAGAATGATAACTTGCCAGATATAACTTCCACGTACATTGCTCGCACAATGTTGATTTCCAAAGTAACTCTTTTAACACTAAGCACAATTTATCCCAACATAGTCATCCACTCATCAAACTCAACCTTCACAGATATTGTTCACATAATACCAAAATTCTTAAACAGCGTCATCCTTTCCAAGCGCTATACATTCATATGCCTGACATACCAGAAGTAAGAGGTTATACACTAGTTAGCCACCCTAGCCATAACCTTCACTTCCTTAATATCAAGCCTTATCCCAAAAGTCCATATACTATTCGAATTACACATTCAAACCTCATATTTTCCAATCCAAAATTTTCACATTCCAAGAGTCATATGCTGACATAACTCAAGTATTCTTTACTTTAGGCATACACATCTAAGACAACTCCAATGCCAAGCTAAATCTCTACTAACCAAGAACTTCACATTCCAAGAATCATATTTGAGGATCAGATCTTAGCATAGCTCAGGTTTTCCTTAACTCAAGTGTTTACATCCTGATTGATTCCCGATTCAAGTTTAACCTCTAGTAAATCAATCGATTCAAGTCATAAAAATCATTCCCATGTTATCCTAGGTCATTGAAAACCTAGGTTCTGATACTACCTCTGTAGCACCCCACTCAGGAAAACCCCTAAGTTGAGATGACACTCCAATTCAATCTTAAATCATAACTCACAAGATAGTCAACAGGCCATAAGAAAATTTCAAAATTATAAGAGACATCACCATGCTTCAATTTAAACAGATTACAACAAAAGTACTATATGCAAGCCATAAGTCATCCCATAACATTCAACACAATATATACATGCTGTAGATCTTGAATTCAAACTTAACATATCACAACATCTCTAAGTCATAGCATATTGATCAGGTGAACCCCTAAGAACATATAATAACCTAAACTATTGCAAAATAGATTCTCTAGTCCAAGCAAAAAGCTTATATCTTTCACTTATTCCTGTCTGGGAAATCAAGAATAACACATAAGGGTAAGTCATAAGGACTCAGTGAGGGATAGTACAAAACAAACACATGGATCTGTCGAAGAAATAATAATTCAACAGAATATTAACTAGCATGACATTGCAAAGAAAGCACGAATATGCCAGAACAAAGACATTATCAGATTCTAGGCTACTAGTGGGTACTAGTTTGGGAGTTGTTATTGTCGGCTCCAACGATCGAGGTCGTCTCAATCGGTTCAGTTCGGGAGGAATTGATGTCAGCTTATTCGACCTGGACATTAGCCCGATCTAGACCAGGAAACTACACCGTCCTTATTGCTCCTTGATCAAAGTACAAATAGAAGCAAATAAACCCAAGCATAATATGCAAATCAAATAACCCAAAGCATAACATGCATATCAGATTCTCTTTATTCCTCTATTGGGCATATGGTTTATCCCATGCACACAACATGGCTTAACATCCCGTTATTTAACCAAGAGTTTTAGGCTTACGACTTATCCCAAGCGTACAGCAGGGATTAACGTTCTGTTATTTAACTAAGAGTTTTGGGCTTACGGCTTATCCCAAGCACAAAGTAGGGATTAACGTCTCGTTATTTAACCAAGGGTTCCAGGCTTGCGGCTTATCCCAAGCACACAACAGGGATTAACATTTCGTTATTTAACCAAGTGTTTCGGGCTTACGGCTTATCCCGTGCACACAATAGGGATTAACATCCCATTATTTATTCCATATATGACAAACAAAAGATAAACAAATGCTAGCAAGACCAAGCATGCAACATACAAAACGGATTCAAGTATGCTGACAAAGCCACGAGTTGTACTGGACAATAACAAATAAGTAATGAAAGATCTTGGGGCTAGAACGGAATTGCTCGATTTTATCAGAAGCAAAATCAAGGAAGCAACCCTCACAGGGGTTTATGAAATGAATAACAAACAACAAGTCAAAGAATTTTAACGAACTAGGTATTCAAACAATTACGAAATTCAACATTTAAGGAACATACACCTCCCAAATCATGAACAAGGTAATCTGACCCTCATAGGGTACAACAAATAATGAATAAGCTTATGCAAAACAAGTACCAAATTGGTAGATCCTCACCTCAGTAGCCTCTGAAATGTTATCACAACCTACTAGTTTGCGGAACCTAGCTCCTCACCACCTAACCAAAAGAACAGATTTATTGTCAAAATCCTTATTTAATCCTATAATCATAATTATATGAATAGCAGTCTAAAATTAGACATTATACAATTAATTTGGTATTTTAAGGTTCACTTTCGATATCATCGAGAGATGTCGTATACTTACGTCGTTAGTACCATAATGTTTATGAGGTCCATATTTGTCCTAGTAAAAAGGATATAATCAGATCCTTAAATTATATAATTAACCTATCAACGTTATACAAAGTCGATAATAATAATCCAACTATCTTTAAAAACCCAACTTTGTCACTTAGGTCTCAAATCCATAAAATTAGGATTTTTATTATTTAATTAACTTAATTGACTAAGATTACGATATAATATAACAAATATGGGTCCACTAAGCATATATATATCCATGCATGTCTCATATCCGGTCCATAATCCAATTAACTTATTTTACATTAAAACTTATGCTAATAATTCAATCAGATTAAATCAAGAATTGAATTGTTTGATTAATCAGTATTTTACCCAAATGACCAATTTTGAAGCCAATTTATGCCGTAAAAATAGCCCGCATGCCCTCAGCTTGACAAACTGAAGATTCTGCCGAACCACCGCTGGACCGCCGGAGCTCTACCGTCGGAACTGAGTTTCGATGCCGCCAAATAGTGCATTTTGTTGCGCTGTATCAAACCCCCTAAATCAATTTTAGCTTTTACCTTTACTTCATTGGCAAATTTTAAGCAAAACCGCCAAGCTCTGCCCAACGCCGCTGCACACCTCCACCCTTGATTCTCTTTCTCCGGTGATCAAATCATGAAATTGGAAACACCATTAAATTCCTCTCATCGAGCCCATCAAAACCTAATTCTTGTTCACAAGTTTTTGTCGCCGGAAACTAACAACCCATCACCACCGAATCTTGCCACCGTCGAGCTCGTTTTTCCCAGCATCTTACTGGGTGGTTTAGGGAGTTTTTTGGGTTGATGAGTTCATTATGAGATGAGGAAGACAATGGTTGGTTTCATTCTCTATTTTTCGGTCACTAGCAAGAAATGATTGGAGGAGGAATGGTGGGTCTTGCTTGCGAGAATTAGATAAATTAGGGGGGTAGGTTGATATTTATAGTTAATTTCCAGAAATTCTAAATTAACCCACAATAGATTATTGCAGTTCTCAATCAGATCCCCAGAACTTTCATTCAACTCTCAATTTAACCCTTATCTTACTAGTACCTCGATTTGGTCCCGTTGACCTAAAGTAATCTCACTTTAGCCCCCAAAACTTCCAAAAGTTGAACAATTAAATCTTTCCGATTTATGATTTGACCCCCAAACTTTAAAAATAAATAATAAAATTCATGAAAATAATGATAAATAATATTCCACCGATTATATGATTTCTAGGGGTGTTACATATTTTTTTTTTTTTTTTTTACTTCTCGCTGAATAATTTTGAAATTTATTTTTTCTGACATAATGTATATGAGGTGTCTTTATAGCAAACTTTTAAATACTAAATTTAAAAATTTTAAATTTAATTTTGCTAATTAGGTGATACTTTTGCTATATTTTTATTTTTATATTATTATTTTAGTTATATTTATAATTCAGTAATTATATTAATATATAGTAATTTTAAAGAATTTGTGCATAGCACGGGAATAATACTAGTCTATACTATTATATATACCACAGTTCTGTACTTATCTAATTGTGTAATTTTGATTCTAATTGTGCAATTTGAGCCAACTGTCAATTTTTTAGAATTTTGAGTTTTTTTAATTCAATTTAAAAATTCAAATTGATTGTTTATTTACTTTTCTATTATATTTTAATACGATCAACTTATCTATTATAACTAAAATATCATGTTATCTTTATCCAGAGTTCTAATATAGATTTCTATTTCATAAGATAATTCAAAAAATATATATAATCATATTTTTATCTCACTAAATAAGTTTATAATTTAAAAAATATTTTATAAGCACCATTCACAAAATTCTATCTTACAAATTTAATTTATCACAGGATTAATAGATAAAAAATTTTATTTATTTTATTTATAAATTCAATTATTCCATAATTATTCTTTTTATATTTTATTTCTACATTATTTTTAGGACAATTCTATATTTTTAATTGTAGTACCTCTTTCCCCAATTAGCATAATATAATTATTTTTTAATTAATTTAAACTTCATTTTGTAGAAAATTTTTAATATTTTTTTGAAAACACATATTTATATTATTTTTATTTTGCCTTTATTTTAAATTAATTAGATACTTTTCTAATATATTTAAATATTTTATCAATGTTATTACTTTATTATTTTTTTAATATGTATTTCAAATTAAAGTTCTTATGGTCAACTTAGGATTGTCTATATTACTTAAAAAAATTAGCATGCAATATTTTTTTCATTTCATTAATTGTTTTTTATGTATTTATTTTCAATACTATTTTCAAATATTTCTGTATGTTTATATAAGAATATATCTTTGATATTGAATTTTTATTTATTATTATTTTGGTTGAAACTCTCTCAATTTTTCTCTAGATTAAAAAAAAATTATATATACTTCATATTTGAGTAATGCTATGAAATATTTAAAAATATTATAATTTTATTAAGTTGTTGAAATTATTTTAACTATCTTATCAATGAATGAAGAAATACTATATATTTTTTTGTAAAATATTCATCAAATTTATTAGCACTTGATTTACCCATTTCTAATTATGTACATATAAGAAAGAAGTTTTCAATTTTTGTGTATGATGTCATGTGTTTGGATAAGTTTATTTGGTTGAATCTTTATTTATTATAATATTTTTTATAAAAAAAAAATCATTTTATTTTTCTTCTCTTTAATAAATAAATTATTTTTAAAAAATTATGTATATACAGCTAAAATTCAAAATTTTATTGCTAAGTAAATCCTTTTTCACAATTGATATATTTCATATTTAGTAACTTATGCTCACTTTGATAACATTAACAATAAAAAATTAAGTGAATATACGAAGCAATGAAATTATCTAATAAATATGAGCTCTAATAAATATTAACTAATTTTTTCATTTAAAGATTTAGATTTTTTTAATTTAATTATATATTTTTATCCAAAAAAGCTTAGAATTTATCCAAAAAAGTAGTTGATAACTAAGTTATTTCAAACAACAATCAACTTTTCATACTTAATAAATTCTTTTGTATTTATATAGATATAATCACTTTATTTTTAGTTGAAATAATATAACATTCAATTATTTCTAATTAAAAAATTATTAAATAAATAAATAAATATTCAATCATTTAGTCAAATAAATTCTTTTGTTTCTTAATTAAATAATTAAATAATTATTTCTTAACAATCATATTTATCTCTTAATACCATGACTTATTTAAAAAAAATTACAACTTTTTTATTGTTTACGATAAACAAATATCTATATAAAATATCAAATCATTCACTTCTTTATTAAAAAGTTAGAAGTTTGAGAAATGAATAATTATAAATTAATTGATATCTAAGTCCTAAATTTATCAAAGCATAAGTTGAGGTGCCCCCAATTCAATCTTAATCTTAAATCATAAACAAGCATTAGACCCATAAGAAAATTTTTCAGAACTTATCAAAGACAGCAGCAGAATTCGTCTTAAACAGACCTTGACAAAACAAGAAATACATATCATGGTTCATTCCTTAACACCCAACAAGGCATATACATACCTTTAGGTTATCATTGTCAATCCTGACATATCACAACATCTCAAAAATCAATCTTAACATTCAAATGATTCCATATATACATTCAAGACCTAATCTATTACAAAATATGCTTATGTCCAAGCCAAGGGTCGGAGTTCATCACCTATTTCTGTCTCAGAAAAATCAAAATAGTACAGGAGGGTCCTGTCTCAGAAAAAATAAAATAGTACAGGAGGGTAAGTCCTAAGGACTTAATGAGGGAAAAGAAAATGATAAGAGTTAAGGGAAAGCTGTCAAGATGCAATAATTAATAAACAAGTTCTGTAACAACCATGACTTTTCAGATCGAATAACGATGTCATATAGTACACATGATAACAATTTTAATAGACTATTGGTCATTCTGACCTTATTACTCCTAAATCAACATGTAACCGCTAATACCGGCATGATATAGCATAAACAAGATTTCCTTATCGTTCCATTGCTCGAGCACTCAGCTCGGCGTGTCACAACTTGCTATATGTCATGGTCGACCGCATGTCGGATCCCACCCCCACATTCGCTACCTCCAGCTCCCTGTTGAGTCAGGATCGTAGGTAGGTACTAGCTGGGCGATTTGTCACCATCAGTCCGTTCCGCTTGGCCGTCTTTCCGAACCTAGCCCTGGGCCCAACTTCCCATGGCGTCCCTTCGGGTTGAACTTCCCAAGGGCATCCCCATGGGTTGAATTAATGTAATGCCAATAGAAAAGAATTTAACTTTTAATCAATCAATAAGAATATAACAAGGTATGCGTCTGGAACAACAATGTATACAATACATTGGCTAGCAAGGCCATTCTGTAATAATAATCCAAGCATTCCGCTGGGATTGACACTCAGCTAATACAATCAATAATCAATTATGCCATCAAGGCCAAATAACCGATATACAGGATAGATTCAAGAATGCCAACAAGGTCAATCAACTGAAATACAGAATGAATTCAAGTATGCCAACAAGGCCATGAATTGTGTTGAACAATATCAGTAGCAAGAATTAATAAACAAACCCTCATAGGGGTTTAAGAAACAAATAACTGATAACACGAGAGATCCAAGGTATTCAAGGATTTCACAATCGAAGTTCATATATTTCCCAAAAGAAAGACATGCTGAACCCTCACAGGGGTTTATAGAGTAAAGATCGATAAACATAGGGAACTCAAATAATCATGGATTTCAACGTTTAAGGAATATTACTTCTCAGAAAAATAGGTTTGACAGGCCCTCACAGGGGTTTACAAGCCAATTAATAGAAAACAAGCAAATTCTGAACAATTCACATATTTCAGTAAATCAGAATATAGTACAGAAACAGGAAACCCTCATAGGATTTTATCATAATAACAGATAACTAAAAGAAGTGCAAGGTTGGTAGACTCTTATCTCCATAGTCTCAGAAAACTGCAACCACAATCGGCAGTCTATTGGTTCGCTGGACCCACTTCTTTGTTACCTAACCATAAGAATAAATCTATGATTAAAATCCTTGCTAATCTCCAGAAGTACAATCTTGCCATTAATAGCCTAAAATCACTAATTATTCGATTAATATGGCAATTTAAAATCTTAAATGGTACTATCGGCCCAAAAAGGCTAATAAAGTCATTATTGCCAAAGTAATCCCGATTTTCATATCAAATCTGATAAGAGAACAAAAACTAGTCCTGAATTACATATTTTTTAGCCTTATATCAGTATCCCAAATCAAAATAAACGGTCTAGATATCTTAATTATCCTGATTATTTCCACTTAGGTCTCAAATTCCATAAATCCACAAAATTAAGGTTTTTCTCACATAATAAACTCAATAAATCCCAAATTTAACATATATCAACACAGATCCAGGTCCACCGATTCGAACAAGGACCATGCATGTATATAGAGATCATCACTTTATATATATTTCTTAACCATTCTACCAAAATATAGGAATCACAAGAATTCAACGGTACAAATCTCAAATCTAAATTCGATCATTACCCAAGATCTCTTAACGGAACCTCAAAATTACAAACCAAGGATACCACCATTATCACCACGACAAGGAGAACATTTTGTCCTAACACGGCATCACTGCCGTCAAAAAATCTCAAGACCACCACCAACAGCTGCGTTTCAACTCCCTGAACTAAACACCCAAACCAATTTTTCCAATTATTGCCGAGAAGGGCCTCAATTGTAACTTCGATCGCCTGGCACCGCCGTTCATCGTCGTGAAGTTTTTTCTTCAATTTCGCTGGCTCTGCCGCACCAATCTTTAATCCAAGACCATCACCGTGGTCCTCGACGTGGACTCTACTTGAACCACTGCCCAGGTTGCAGGTTTAGTCGCCGGAGCCAACTCACCCATCACCTCCGCCGTGACAATGACTTCGGACTCAATTTTTGGCCGCTACACCGGTGGGTTTTATAAGAAAGTGGTATGGTTGTGTTCCTCGTGAGGAGAGGATGAAAATAGTACAAAATTTGAGGTGTTTTCGTCGTGATTGAGCTCACCAGAGAAGGAAGAAGGTGCAGGTGCAAGGAGAAGAAATGAAGAAATCAGAGGCTGAAATGATATATATATATTTGAACTTTCAGAAGTTCAATTTTGGCCCCCAAAACATTTCTCCAGCTTGCAATTGAGTGTTTTGAAGTTCATCAATTTTTTCAATTCAGCCCCTAACAAAATGAGTGCCTCACTTTGACCCATTTAACCCAAAATAATTACCATGCAACCCCAAAACTTCTTAAAATGTGATCCAATCAAGTCTTGCTTAATTGCACTTTGACCCCAAAACTTTCAAAATTTTTGCAATTAAGTCCGTCACTTATTTTTTTCGAGCCCTAAAATCCGTCCAACCAATATCTTGATTTCTAAATTCTTATTTTCTAAAATACTGAATTTTAGGGATGTTACACAGAGTCTTTAAAATTTAATTACTTTTACAATAATATTTTTTTAGATATGTAGAATATTTTCAAATAAAACTATATATATATAATATAATATAATAATTTCATTGAAGAATTTGTTTCAAATATAAACAGTTACTTCCTACAATAACTATAAACTCTTAACTTTATTTTATATTATTAATTTAGTTATTTTAGTTTTTTAGCAACATAATAATGCAGAACTTATTTTCAATTATTTGAAATAAATTCTTATATATGCGACATATATATGGTTGACATAGATAATGTAACACCCTTCGAAATTATGTGATTGGTGGGAATTTCTTTATCATTATTTTATCTTTATGAATTTTAATTAATTATTTAATTTTCAAAAGTTTTGAGGTCAATACGTAATTAGACAATACTTGATTGGATCACATTTTCATTATTTTATGGGTCTGCATGGATTTACTTTTGGTCAACTGTGTGGAAGTGAGGCACTAATTTAGTTCTGAGGCTGAATAAAAAATTATCAACACCTTGGAGGGCCTAATTACAGATTGTAATAGAGTTTTGGGGGCCAAATTCTAATTCTAGAAAATATATGTATATATATCGAATCCCCCCAGGTTTTTTTATTTTCACATGTACCTCACCCTTTTCTTCTTCAGCGATATTCTCCAGTGATCAGCAAAACCTTTCATGCCATATGCCATTTTGTTCCTTTCCTTACGGGGATCACATTGCCACCAACAGCTTCCCAAACTATCCAGTAAAATGACCGAAATTTGAAGCCGAAGGTTGAGCAGCCATGGAGGTGGCAAGCCCGACTTCACCAGTGGTAGAAACTTGCAACTAAGTAATGGGTTTGGAAGCCCTCAGCTCAAGGAACGATGGGGTACCATCAATTTCTGCTTTTAACCACCAGAGTCGGTGGAATTAAAAAAAAAAAAAAAAAGACAGCGGCGACCAATGGTGGCACTAGATGATCGGAGGTGAAATTGACACCCTTTGTGGTGACATTTGAAGAAATCATTTTGGGTGTTGGATTGCTCACGCTGAGAGGTATCGAATGGTAGTAGAGTTGCCCATTTTCGGTGACTGTGCATGGCAGCGGACGACGACTAGCAGTGGGTGGCAGCATTGAGATAGTTTCATCGTCTCGTCACGGTGATTTTGTTGATGGTGTTGGTTTGTGGAAACTGAGTTTCCATAAGAAGATTGGTATACATACGTTGGAATTAAGTTTTGATATTTTAATAATGTTCTTGGATATAATCTTGCCAACTATTATATATCATGGTGCTATGGAAGGATTTGATTCAAGAACTTAGTTTTAGACCATGCATGTGCGATTGTATGTATTAGTGGGCCCGAATTTGTATTATCATATGATAATTTTGGGATAATTGAGATAATTAAATGATTAAACCCTAATTTTGTGGATTTGAGACATAAAGTGATAAAATATTATTATTATTATTATTATTATTATTATTATTATTATTATTATTATTATTATTATTATTATTATTATTGTTGTTGTTGTTGTTGTTGTTGTTGTTGTTGTTGTTGTTGTTGTTGTTATTGTTAATGATGATGATGATGATGTTATTGTTGACTTGGTATATCGTCATGAGGAATTATAACCTTTAATCGAACCAGATATATAATCTCGTGAATATTCGGCATAATTAGTATATTCCCTGATGAGTATGTCGACCGAACCCCTTAACTGTCAATTTAGCCAGTTAAGCATCAATTTTAGATCGTTATTTGTATGATTGTAATTATTAGGGTTGAATGAGGATTTTGACTATAGACATATTCTTTTAGTTAGGTGACAAAGAATTGGGCCCCGTAGACCAATAAGCTGGTTGTGACTGCATTTCCCAAGGCTACAAAAAGAGGGTCTAATCTCTTAGGTACTTATTCTGTATGCCTTGTGAGGTTCTAACCTCCTAAGTATTCATCATGTATGCCCTGTGAGGGCCTACCGATCTGTCACCTGACTACACCTACATGTTATTGTGATAAACCCTTGAGAGGTTTAAACTACTTTCTGTACTGTAACTGCATCTTGATTACTATTTAATTATCTGTATCGTCTGTGTTTCCTTGTCTTATATAATACTAATCAACTTGATTTGTACTGCTTACTGCCTATATTGTCCTATCAGCTTGCCTGAGTCTGTCCTGTATGTTATCGATTGCCTTGTCGATAGTTTCGTACTGTTCTGTATTGTTATTTATTACCTTGCTAGCACATTTGTTATCTAACTATCTTGCCTTGTCAGCAATCTATTTACTAAACCTGGATACATGCATGGAGACTTGTTGGGTCATGTGCCAATCCTAGCGGAACACTTAGATGCTTGGGACACCCTAAGCAGCCGCTTGGGTGTCGGCAATTCGCTAAGCAGCCTGCTTAGGTATCCGCAATACGCTAGGGGCTCTCGCTGGGCATCAACGATGTGCCATGAGTCTGCATAGGCACCTGCCATGTACGAAGTTGTTACATTTGGGTAAGCCTGATTGTATCTTGACTACCTGTAATCTGATATGCCTGCAATCTGATCCTAACTACCTATAATATGATTTGTTGTAATCTAATCCTGCCTATAATCTCTTGATATGTTCCTATTTTGACTATTAATTGATAATTTGTTGAGTTGATTCTTCCTCAACATATACTATTGTTGTTACATTATTCCTCACTAAGTCCTTTGGACCTACCCAATTATGTTATTATGATTTTGTTCAGACAGGGATTAGGCTCGAATATCAGGACTGGATCATAAATCTATTTTTGTAATAGATTAGTAGCCCTGTGTGCTTTTGGGTTTGCTTGGATACTATATTATGCATAGAGATGTTGTGTTTTGTAAGATGAATTAAAATTCGTAGCAAGTGATATTTTGTTGAATGTATTGGAATATATATAGTATTTTTCTGGATAACTTGAATAAGTTGAGGCCTGCTGCTATTCTTGTTAAAATTTGGAAAATTTCATGGGCCTGTTGTTCTGTCTTGTGGGTTTTAGGGATTGTCCCGAGAAGGGGTGCTACAGATATGGTATCAGAGCTTAGGTTATTGATGATGCAGGAGTTGAATATCATTGGGATTCATAGCTAACCTTTTGTTTAGGTTAGTTAGAATATGAACCATGGGTATGATAGGCATATTAGAATATTTTATATGATCCAAGGGAAATTGGGAATGAATTTAATTACTTGGTACTAATGAAATAGATTTCTGTGATTTTTGTATTGCAGGATGGTGGATAACCATAGGAAAGGAAAAGAACCGGAGGACGAGGATAGCATGGAAGATTTGAAGAATGAGATTAAGGTTCTAAATGGGGAAAAGGAATGCTTTCTGAGATTGTGCCCAAGACTTAAGCATAAAATTAAGGATTTAGAGTAGGAGAAAGCAAACTTACTGAGGTTGTGTCGGTTACTTGAACATAAGTTAGGTAACCAGCATGAGTTGCTTATGTAAAGTCGGGTGGAGTCATGTCAACTAAAGTCTATGTTGGGAGCTAAGGACTACCTCATAGATAAACTCATGAGAGATGTTGAGCGAGAAGACATATGGGTTGCATAGCAAAGGCTCAAGTGCAATGACTTTGTACTGTATGCATCCAAATGGATAAGAGGTTTCGCACGTTAGAGTCTGATCACAGGAGGCTGTGGATATGTTCCACCTAATAATGGATGAGATTAGTAGGATGACAACTCACTACGGTAGGGCTATAGACTAGGTTATAAGGGTTGGCATTAGGATCGCACTGAGGCTGAACCTTCGGGAGTTTGTCCCTTTCCAAAGCTGGGGTACCGGTAGGGAGTGCATATCGAGAAAGGACCCATTAAGGACCCGGTAGAGGCACCTGGATAGGATCCTATGGATGATCCTGAGGAGGACTCAGATGATGATGCTGAGGAGATCCCCGAGGAGGATCCCGTCCTAGAGCCCCTAGTGGAGGCACCAGTAGAGATTAAGGATGACGATGACAAGGACCTAGAGATGATGGAGGATGACGAGGATGTCGAGTCCGATGTTACTGATGAAGAGGATTAGAGCTAGATGATTTGGTGGCCATGGCTACACTTGTACATATGTATATAGGGTGGAAGTTACTTTCGGCTATTAGACCGCATAGTATCAGCCGATATCTTCCCCCTACACGCCTTATCATTTTGGTTATAGAGGGGCGGACAGTTAGCTTAGCCATTTTGAAATTTTAAACCTGTGTATATACTATCATAACCTTGCTAATACTAACCTAATATATTAACGAATTTATCTTCAGATATTTGTTAGCATATTTTTTTTCTTTTACTACATGAGTTTATGGAAATTTTGTTAACTCATTTTTCTCTTCTTTATTTTTGTAAGTTTGAGAAATCTAGGAGGGTTATTGTTGGCTGAGGTATTGTTTTACAACTTATGATTTCAGGGTTGAAAATACTTAAGAAATCCTAAGTGTGAAATGGCATCCCATGGGAATACCGATATACCCGCGTCGGCAATAGCAGGTCAGGCGGGAAGGCCATCCAATCAGTAGGTCAACATTCCAAGAACTCCTTGGTGGGAAGTACCTGCTTATCAATAACCTTTATCAGACGAGAAAGTTTCACAAACTCCTTCGGATGATCAATCGACTATGGAACCTCCGGTAGAACTTAATTATCAAGAGAATAGAGACATAGACTACATGACCATCAGTCGATTGGTAGAGCAAGGGTAGTAAATATGGTTGTAGAAGATCGAGCTTTAGAATAATTCCTTCGCTTCCAACCCCCTAAGTTTTGGGAGAGCCAGATAATAGAAAAACAGAAGAATGGGTAGAGAATCTGGAAAATATATTTGAGACCTTGCGCTACCCAGATGAACAAAGAGTTCATTTTGCTTTATTTCTTCTATCAAAACTAGCGCGCAGCTAGGGAAGATGATCGAATGCCGGTGGGCCGCGGTAGGGACCCGCAAGACCTTGGAGAATTTCACTTAGGAATTCATGGTTAAATACATGCCCCTGGTGGCTAAACAGACCTGGGAAAGTGAATTCATAGACCTAATCCAAGGAAATCATTTTGTCAATCAATACGAGGCTACCTTCAGCCGACTCATTCAGTATGCTTTCTATATACTGGAAGATGAGAGTCGACAGACTCGACGATTTGTACATGGGCTACGACTAGAACTCAAGCGAGGATTGGCTACTTGTGATTTACTAAATTTCAACCTGGCAGCGAGCAAGTCACTGTAGTTAGAATCAGAGCTACAAGAGATTCAAAAAATAGAGGACCCAAGTTGGAAATAAAGACCATACCTTAGAGGACAGAGTAGCATTAGTACAAAGCAGCCAAGGCCACAGGTTGGAGGCATTCCCCAAAGAGCTCCTCAAACTAATGAGACGACAAATCTAACCCAAGATAGGGCACCAATGCACTATGGTTTTGTGGGGCACCTGGCCATAAAGAATCGAAATGTTGGAAAAAATAGGGCATGTGCTTGCGCTATGGAAACGACCAACACTTCCTGAAGAATTGTACCAAAAGGAAAGATCTAACACCTGTAGATAAAGGAAAGCAAGTAGCAGGAGCTAGTGGAAAGTAGAAAGTACAGGCTCGTGTTTATGCTCTAATGGGCGAGGATGCATCAGATCCCAACGAGATGATAGAAAGTATTATTACTATCTTTGAAACCTATGGAAAAGCATATATGATCTTAGTACTTTGCATTATTTTATATCTGTCTCATTTTCTCCAAAATTAAATATACAACCCGAGACTATGGCTTATTAAGTTGAAGTTCAGACACCCTTAGGGTGTAGGGTTAGTAACCGACACCATGTATTGGGATTGCCAGTTATGATTGGGGACAGAGTATATCCGATCAATCTCATACAGATGCCTATCTAAGGGTATGACTTGATACTTGAAATGGATTGGCTATATAGCCATCAGACACAGGTGAACTACTAAACTAAGTGCATTACACACGGAGGAGGGGCATCAATATCAACATGCCATTCTTCGGAGAACACTTCCCCCATGCTAGTTATATTGGCACTAAAGGCTAGACAAATTTTGAAGAAAAGAATACAAGGATTTTTAGCATATCTTATTAATAAACCTCGAGATGCAGTTAAAAACAAAGAAGTGGAGGTGGTAGCTAAATATACAGAGGTGTTTCTTGAAGAGTTGAACACGCTATCCTTTAATAGCGAAATAGAGTTTGTTATTCACACTCTTCTAGGGGCCACACCTTTCTCCAAAACTCCTTACTAGATGGCACCTATTGAGCTTAAAGAGCTGAAAAGCCAACTTCATTAGCTATTGGTCAAGAAGTTCATTAGACCAAGCATGTCCCCCTGGCGAGCCCTAGTACTATTTGTCAAGAAGAAGGATGGATCTCTAAGAATGTGCATCAACTACAGAGAATTGAATAAGGTCACCATCAAGAACAAGTATCCTTTGCCACATATAGAAGAATTATTTGACTTTCTGCAGGGATCAAGAATCTTCTCCAAGCTGGATTTGAGACAGGGCTACTACCAGCTGAAGAGCAGAGAAGAAAATATCCCAAAGACTGCCTTCAATTCTTGGTAAGACTATTTTGAATTCATAGTAATGCCATTTGGTCTGACCAACGTCCTAGCAGCATTCATGGATTTGATTCACCATATTTTTAGACCCTATCTAGACCAGTTTGTGGTCATCTTCATTGATGACATACTGGTATTTCTAAATCTAGAGAAGAGCATAAAAACACTTGCACATAATTCTCAGAACTCTGAAGAAACATCAGTTGTATGCCAAATTCAGCAAGTGTGAATTTTGGATAGATAAAGTAACCTTTATGGGACATGTAATCACTCAACACGGGATAGAGGTTGATCCCTCCAAAGTAGAAGTAATAATCAATTGGATAAGGCCCGAAAATGTTACTGAAGTCCAAAGCCTTCTAGGATTGGCTGGTTACTACCAAAGGTTTGTCCAAGATTTTTCCAAGATAGCTGGTCTACTGACTAAGTTAACTTAGAAAGATAAATCGTTTAATTGGAATTAAGATTATGAGAAAAGCTTCCAAGAATTGAAGAAACGATTAACTATGGCACTAGTTCTAGCCCTTCTGGATGGCTTAGAAGATTTTATGGTGTATACAAATGCTTTTAACAAAGGTCTGGATGCATGTTGATGTAGAAAGGACGTGTCATCGCTTATGCATCCCAAAAATTGAAACCACATGAGGAGAACTACCTGACTCATGATCTAGAGTTAGCTGCAGCCATTTTTGCATTGTCGAAATAGAGGTATTTTCTCTATGGAGCTACATTTGAGGTATATATAGCCCAGAAAAGCCTTAAGTATCTATATTCGCAAACAGATCTGAACATGAGACAGCGTAGATGGATGGAGTTTCTAGAAGACTATGACTTTTCCATCACCTATCATCCCAAAAAAGTGAATGTAGTAGCCGATGCTTAAAGCCAGAAGGCAGGAATGGCTTATTTACAAGGGATAGAAGCATCAAAAAACCTTAAAACAGGTGTTGTGCTGAGATTAAAACAGCGAGCTTAGGTCATAAGAATAAAAGTGTAGCCTGAATTATATGATGAAATATGACAAGCCCATGTTAATAATGGGTGGATATTGAAATAAAATGAGATGGTTGGAAGTTCCAAAGAGTTAGAGTTCAGCATCGATAACTAAGGTACCCTTCTGTTCCGTAAAAACATATGTGAAATTAAAGAGAAATTGTTAGATGAGGCACACAAGACAAGATATATGATACATTCGGGAGACACAAAGATGTATCGGGATTTGAAGAAATAATTCTGGTGGGGCAAAATGAAAAGGGACGTTGCAAATTATGTACGAAAGTGTTTGACTTGCCAGCTAGTGAAAGCAAAACATCAACGACCATTGGGGTTACTACAACTGCTTCCAATCCCTGATTGGAAATGGGAGCAAGTCTCCATGGACTTTGTAATAGGTCTACCAATAGCCCGAGGAAGACACGACAGCATTTGGGTGATAGTAGACCGATTAACTAAGTCTACTTACTTTCTGCCAGTTGGAACACAGTACAAGGTTGAGAAGCTAGCAGAGTTGTATATAAAGGAAATCATCCGACTATATGGAATTCTGACCAGTATTGTATCAGACCGAGATCTGAAGTTCACTTCAAAACTGTGGAAGGGTCTACAGAAACATTTAGGGACAGGACTGCGATTTAGTTTTGCAGCTCACCCACAAACAAATGGACAGTCAAAAAGGGTTATTCAGATCTTAGAAGACATGCTTCAAGCCTGCATTTTAGATTTCGATAGAAATTGGACCCGATGTCTTCCTCTGATTGAATTTACTTATAACAACAAATATCAGTCTATTATTCAGATGGCACTATACAAAGCACTATACGGCAGAAAATGTCAATCACCATTACACTGGGATCTAGAATAATACAGAAGTAGCATTAACAAGTCTTCAAGGACTATAAGGCCTGAACTGATTCAAGAGACTATTGAAAAGGTACAAATAATTAAGTAGACGATGAAAGTTGCCCAGGATTGACAAGAGAGTTATGCAGATAAACAAAGGAAGGATTTAGAATTTGAAGTTGGTGACCAAGTATTTCTCAAGATATCACCAAAAAAAGGGATCAGAAGAATTAGTAAAGGCAGAAAGCTTAGTTCGAGATGTGTCAGATCCTACGAGATATACTAAAGAATTAGTCTAGTAGTTTACCGTCTTGTATTGCCCCAGGATCTGTCAGGAATACATGATGTATTTCACGTGTCACAACTTTGGAAGTACTATCTTGATCTTTATCACGTTATATCACACAAACACGTGCAATTGGAAGGTGATCTGATGTACAAAGAACAACCAATTCGCATCCTGGATTGAAAGTTTTGAGAACTTAGGAATCGAAGAATTCCTCAAGTAAAAATATTATCGCGCAACCATAACGTGAAAGAAGCAACATAGGAGTGGGAAGATCTCATGCGCTAACAATACCCCAAACTCTTCCAGTGTTTATGTGAGAATCTGGGGACCATATTCTTTTAAGGGGAGAGGTTTGTAACACCCCTAGGAATTATGTGATTGGTGGGAATTTCTTTATCATTATTGTACTTTTATGAATTTTAATTAATTATTTATTTTTCAAAAGTTTTAAGGTCAATGCATAATTAGACAAGACTTGATTGGATCACATTTTCATTATTTTGGGGGTCTGCATGGATTTACTTTTGGTCAATTTGGTGGAAGTGAGGCACTAACTTAGTTCTGGGGCTGAATCAAAAATTATCAACACCTTAGAGGGCCTGATTGCAGATTGTAGTAGAGTTTTGGGGGCCAAATTCTAATTCTGAAAAATATATTTCTCCAGCGACATTCTAAGGTGATCGGCGAAACCTTTCATGCCATATACCATTTTGTTCCTCTCTTCACGAGGATCACATTGCCACCAACATCTTCCAAAACTATCCAGTAAAACGATCAAAATTTGGAGCCGAAGGTTGAGCACCGGCGGAGGTGACGGGCCCGACTTCACTAGTGGTGGAAACTTGCGACTGAGTAGCAGGTTTGGAATCCCTCAGCTCAAGGAATGTTGGGGTACCATCAATTTCTACTTTTAACCACCGAAGCCGACGAAATTGAAGAAAACAGGCAATGACGGCAGTGGTGGTGTTGAGTGATCGAAGGTGAAATTTACACCCTTCATGGCGGTATTCGAAGAAATTGTTTTGGGCGTTAGATTGCTCACATTGAAAGGCGTCGAACAATAGTGGAGTTGTCCATTTTCGGCGACTGTGCACGACATGGGAATTAAGACAGTTTCATCATCTCATCTCGGTGATTCTGTTGACAGTGTTAGTTTGTGGAAACTGAGTTTCGATAAGAAGATTGGTATATATATGTTGGAATTGAGTTTTGATATTTTAATAATGTTCTTGGATATAATCTTGCCAGCTCTTGTATGTCATGGTGCTATGGAAGGATTTGATTTGAGAACTTAGGTTTAGACCATGCATGGGCGATTGTATGTATTAGTGGGCCCCCCGAATTTGTATTAGCATATGATAAAAAATATTTTTATATGGATTAATGATGTCAGATCAAAAAAGTTCGACTTAAAGTAAGTTTTCATCTAATTATTTGTACATATTTATATATTTATAAAAGAAACTCATATATGAGAGAGTGATATTTTATCTTGAATTGAATATTGAAAATTTACTTATTATTTTATTCATGTACATAATATCTATGTTATTTGATAATTTTAGAGATAATAAAATAACTACATATATAAATAAATATAAATAAATTTTACTTGTCATAGTTATATAGAATATTAAGAGGTATTTAAGTTTATAAAAATTGCATGGTACAAGTTACATACTAAATTAGTTATCAAATAATAACTTGATGTAAGTTATTTTCATAGATAAAGTATAAAGAGGTTTACATTCTTACTCTAACAAAAAATACTTAACAGTTAAAAATCTCAAATGTTATGAAAATTGTAACTGTAACTTCCACATCATTACAAAATCATATAAAAAACTTTATATTTTAAAAAAATTATTTGCTTATTTATCATATCAAAATATGTATGTATAAATATGTCTAATGTAAAAAGCGTATTTAGTTAAATATTCTGCTCTAATTTTATTTTTTTAATTCTTTCATTTATTTTTTGAAATTTTATCATTTTAATTTTTTTTATATAATTCATAAACTGAGAGTTCGCAATTCTTCATATTCCACAACTTATTTAAATACAAAGTATCTTCAAACATAATATTTTTAAATTGAAATATTCGTATTATTTTATTTAATTAGTAATAGATTTTATTTCTTTAAATACTAAAAATAATTAAGATTCATTTTTAATCACATAAAGTAAAATAAATATTATTATAAAATAAATTATTTCAATATTAAAATTCTTTTTGGACACATGCTAATATAATAGTATAGATGATTGATTTAAAAATGAAAAGATAATAGCATTTATAGTGTCCAAAAGATGTTGAAACAAATATATTTTTGGATTTCAAATTATACAAAATGGAAAGATTTTTTTTGAAAAGATAAATGAACTGCCCATTAAATTGAATTGTATTACTATTATTATCATAAATTATTAATACTTATATATTTGTCAACAAGCAATATAGTTTATAGACTATCTTTCTCATTATCTATTTCAGGAATGGAGGATAAAGTCCAAGGACATCATATTTGCAGCTAAAACGATCGATAAAATATATAACAGGAGAAAAAAGAAGGCAGATAAAGACTACGAGAAATAAAAATATACCAAGTTAATCATAAGTTTCCTATTGCATGTATATTTAACAAAATGTCATGAGAAATTGATGAAATGATAATAAAGTTGACATATAAAATTATATTAATATAAACCTTGTGCTATGTATGAATCCTAATAAAACGTGCAATTCTATATGGAAATTTTCGAAAATTTCCCACAAAACGTAGATGGAATTGAGACGAATAGAGTGTCCGCCCCAAATCCGATGCTTTTCCATCGAAAAATATTGAAGGTGTTTGGCGCGAAAATGGTGCATCATTATAATTTATACATCGATCCATTGTAAAAAAATTTCAGTAGAATTTTCAAATGGGCTGTCAGTGAAATTCTGAAAAAAAAAAAATTCTTGAAAAAAATGAGCATATTGCTAAGCGATTTTCTGTCTGAAAATTCCATCAAAATTTTTTTTTTATGAATTTTTAGATAGAATATTCTAACGGATGGTTGTTACCTTCTAACGGATTTTAGATGGAATTTCCGCCTAGGATCAATGATTTAATATTCTCAAAATATTTATATCTATTTCACTTTCCGATAAATATTCCGTTAGAAATTCAGCGAAAAGTGAAATTGAAAACTCCAAGCGCGATTTTTCTTCGCTCTCTCCACCGTCGCCAGTTGCCACCATCCACCACCTCCCGTCTGTCCCCATGGCTCCAGCATCGTTGAAGTGCCCAACTTTGTCGTGTGTGCTCCGCCCTTGACGTTGACGCCACCATTTGCCACTTGATTTGGAAGAGAAGCCCACTTCCACCTCTCATCGTCATGACACGACCTCCTCCTGCGTGTCGCCACCAGCGCTGTTGTTGGTACACCACCTTTATTTTATTATTTTTTTTGTTGTAGTTTTTTTATGATATTTTTATTGTTGGCGCACAGCGGAAATAATTTAGGCATGAGATTTAATTTATCAGGAATTCATAAATCACACTTCCAAATTTAATGACAAAATTAACACCCGACAGATAGAAAAATAAGACAGACAAAGATTTACGTGGTACAGCAAATTTCGCCTACCTCCACGGGAGTTTTCTTTCTTCAATTATGATAGAATTTTACCAGTATAAGCCAACTCTTGAATTTGACATGCCCAAACTCAAGCCAGAAAAATCCTTGTACAACCCTTATCATAACTATCAAAGAAATATTCACTCCTCCCTTTTGTATTGCTCCACTCGTACTCACAATAACTACGCCATGAGTTCATATCATGAGTTCCACGAGTATCCTCACTTTAAAGTAATCAAATAAACACCTCTATTTATAGTAGAAAATTACTTGACTGCTTTACCTAGAACTAGAAAACTCAATACAAGAAGAAATCTTAATTCTAATCAAACTTGGTCTCTCGATAACCGAGTCAAATCCCAACATTTATATTTAAATTTTGTTATGCTAGGAATTGGTTTTAGAGTTTATTATTTCATATGTTTAAAGGTTCAATTTTAGTGGTTGCTGGTTCAATTTAATATGTTTATAATTTTATATATTATAAAATTTAGGAACTTAAATTTTAAAAATTAAGAAATAAAAAATTACTTGTATTATATTATATTCAATTCGTAAGTTTCTCAGTTCTATTTATTAATTTCTTTGTGTTAGAATTGAAATCATTTTTAGGACCTAGTGTTTTAATTGAAATAATTATATTTGAAATGAAATTATGTTTAGAGTTTAGTTTACAAATGAAATGATGTTAGATTTAAATTTATTTTTAATGCCCAATGTTTTAGTTGAAATTATATTTGAAATGAAATTTTTTTTAAGGTTTACTTTAACAATGAAATTATGTTTTAATTTTATATGATATTTATTTATATTCTTATATTGATATATATCTATATATGTTAATTTTCTACATGTTAAAATTGAAATTATGGTTAGAAACATATTTAGAAACTTATTATGTTAGATTATTTCATAAGATTAATTAATATATATTTTTATTTTATACTTAGGAATATATATTATGCGATTAGTTCATTATCTTTTAATTATTTATTAGTTTCATTCCAACGTTGATTCCATCATATTTTTCTGTTGTCCTACTCATCTTGAGGTAAGCAATTTTTATATTTATTTTTAAAGTTAGATTTTATTGTTTTTTTCTTTATTAATTGAAAGTGTACATTAAGTAGGGAATAATTAGAATTAGTAGTTTAAGATGAAGGATGTGCTTTGGGGGAAGTGATGGAGCATTTCTAGTTATTACCGTTGGATTAATGACTGCTTGCATGCATGTGGAGTTATAAAGGAATCGATGTGATATGAATTAGTTTTTCCATAATCATTCTGTGATAGATTTTTGTGTTTGTGGTTCAAATATATACATATATATATATATATAACTTGGATTATCATATCTATAGGGGGAACTCTATGCCAAAATTTTTCGGGGACAATAACTTCTATGAAAACTCCTATTATAGCACCTATGAGCGAAAATTTTGAATTGATAAATGTTTAATAGTGGAGACCATATCAAAAAAAATTTCATGCAATGATCTTTCAAAAATATCCCTTTTTGATCCTTAGACGGTGAAATAAACAAAATAAAAATGTGTACGCTCTACTTTCATTCGAAATGAATAAAGGATAGAATGGATAGTTTACTAAATTGAAATATAATTGTAAAATATTCATATTAATATAGTAACACAATGATAATAAAGCTATAATAATTAATATGTAAGATAATGATTTTCAAACTCGTTCGAAATGAATAAAGGACTAATCAAATTTTTGGTTTGTGTATTAATAAATATTTTGACCTGCATAAAAACCACATGCTCATATTTACAACACCAAAATTAAGAATAAGTTAACCCACCCATACCACTGGGTTAATTTATCCCTTGGGTTATGCTCATGTGGTTTTTTGGTTTATCCTTGAATAAAACACTAATATGTATGCATATATTCAAGATTATGAAAATTGTCTTACAAACCAAATAGATTTAAAACCATTACATAATCTACTTATAACGACAAATAAACATGAGTCCATCAATCATACAGTTTAGTTAACCCAAATAATTTTCTTCTTTAGACAACAAGCTTAGTCGCTCATACATTACTCAGCATCACTAACAAGACTGTTCTACTGATGTAGATGGATATTCCACCACAAAGACTATATATGTATAATAGGAATTACCGTTGGAATTAGGCAGGAGTTTTTGGATGGAGTTGTGAAGTTTTTAACTCATGCATATGGCTTGTCATGGTTTCTAAGAGATGTGATAATTAGGTGTCCAGGCAAACAATGTGAAATGAAATGCCGGTTGTTAACACCCAATAATGTTAGGATGAATTTGTATCGGGTAGTGTTCAAACCTAACAAGCTCCATTATGCTTCCGACAAAATTCATCGGATCCAATTATCTTATGTATGAAACGATCAACTCTGTCTCTAATCCTTTTAAAATCTAACAATATTTTGGGACGAAAAATCTACTGGAAAAACTTTTGTAATAAGGATTTTTCTAATGGATTCTGTCAAAAATATATGCCAGAAATAGGATTTTGTTTGTGGTGAATATTAATAATAAAATATTTAAAGAAGACAGATACTTTTATCTTGACTTGGATAATATTTAAGTAGAAATTAAAATAATACAGATTTTAAAAAAAAAAAATTGTAACCTATTGTGTAATACTTAAAATATAAGTATTCAACTTAACATATTATCATCTTTTTAGTATAAAGTAATCTTAAAATTTTAGAATTTTAAACTTTTCCAACTATTTTTAACCTGTCAATCTTGTGTTTTATCCTTACTTTTCTTCTGTTTTCATTTTCCAATGTATGTAGTTTTTAATTCTTCTTTATATTATATTTTTTATAAGGTGTATTATCTTGCTCATAAACTTTTTTCTACAATTAGATCTATATTTCACAATAATATGAATATTATATTATTAATATAATCTAATAAAAAGGATGAACTTAGAGTGTAAAAAGAAAAATATGGACAAAGTGAACTATTATGTTTATTCTTAATATTTTTATAAATATTATAAACGATAGAGAAAAAAGTAAATAACAAAAGAAAAATGCAACAGCTTTTAACCTTTCAAGTAAAATTGAAACTTAGATTTTGTGATGGGAAAATAATCGCAAAAAAATCCATTGCAAAATGGCAAAGATTGAATAAATTAACTTAACATTTTGTAATGGAAAAATCTATTTCTAAAATTAAAAAACTTATAAAAATATTTTGCAATATTTTTATCCATAAAAAATAACTAGATTGCGATGGATATAAAATCCGCCGCTATTATAGTTTTAAAAAGAAAAATAAACAATAAAATTATTTCAGAACATTTATGATGGATAAATCCATTACAAAACTTAATGGATCTTTTTTGTTGCAAAATTGTTTTAAAAGAATTTTGCAATGGATTTTAAAATCTGTTGCAAAATGGTGGGAGCCTAAATAAACCCTAAGTTTCTCGATGAATTTTTTTGTTGCAAAATTAAAAAGAATAATTTTAAAAAATTTGTCGCAAATCAGCGGGAGGAAAAAAATAAACCCTAATCACCCCCCGCCCCCGTGGGAAATGCTTCATCCCTTCAAGAGAGGTAATGTCCACCATCGCCAATAGTCCTTTCGGCAGCGATGACCTTGTTGGCCACACGGCCAACAGGTTGTGAGCTGCTGGCCTCGCGCTGCTGCCTGCTAGTAGTGGCCATGACCAGATTTGGCCTTAACTTTTTCTTTATTGATATTATGTTTTTTTTAATTTTAAATAATACTATTTTTTGTTTTTAGTTGATTTTGAGAGCTCATTTTTGCATTATTTCCAACTAAGTAATATAATTTTTTTAATTATGATTTAATGACTTGTAACACCCCTAAAATTTAGTATTTTGGAAAATAAGAATTGAGGAATCAAGAAATGGGGTGGTCGGATCTTAGGGCTCAAAAAATAAATAAAAAGGACTTAATTATAAGAAAATGAAAGTTTTGGGATTGAATCGCAATTTGAGAAGACTTGATTAGACCATTTTAATAAATTTTGTGCGTTTGCATGGAATTATTATTGGTCAAAGGGGTCAATGTGAGACAATAAATAGTCCAGGGGCAGAATTGAAGAAGCTCAAAATCTTGAAGGATCTAATTGGAAATTGAACTAAAATCCTGGGGATCAAATTTGATTATCTGAAAAGCCCCCCTATAAATATTGTATTTTTCATTTTCCCCTCCATTCTTCCTTTCTTCCTCATCGCAACCACCCATTCTACCTCTCCGGCGACTTCTTCCGACGAACCCCATCTCCCAAATTTGAACCGGCCATCCTTTTCCCCTTACCTCCAATAACACACTGGTACCCCTGGCACAGTGTTCAAGGCAATGGACTGTCGAAAAAAGTGGAACTGAAAGCTCAATCGCAGTGGAGCTCGACGGGTCTAGCAGAGCAGCGGCAGAAAGAGGCTTCTGGGCAGCTTTTTTTAAAGCCCTCAACTTGAAGGACATGGTGGTGCCACTACATTGGAGCTTCACACGGCAGCGAAGGCAGAATCTGATGAGATCTTCACGGCGGCGGAAGGTAGCTTTGAAGGTTTTAAGCCGGCGATTGAAGGCTTTTTCGGTGGAGAAACCTAAAATAAATGAGGGCATTGGACAGCTCTCATCGAGAGGCGTCTTCTGGTGGTGGCGTTCATCTTTTCCGACGACGGCGGACGGCGACTGATGGTGGTGGCAAAGGGACAGTTTCACCTCCTTGATGCGACGATTGCACTCATGTACTTGGTTTGTCATTCTAGAATTCCTATAATCGTATCTTGTGTTGGAAAGTTGGAATGGGTTCATGTATATATATACATGTATATTGTACTATTTCTCCTACAAATCTTGTACTATGTCAATTAAGGATGCCATATATGAAGTTGGACATGTACCTCATGCTTGGATATATATATATTTACATGTATAGTGGGCCCGAATGTATAGTACTATGTGGCAACTTAGATTAATTAAAGTTTATTAAAGGGTTAAACCTTAACTTTAGGATTTTATATATATATATATATATATATTTGCGACCTAAGTATTGACATTGAGGTTAATGTTGTTGAATGGGTTGTTGTTGTTAAATTGGGATTGATGTATTAGGATAAATATATAATTAAGGACTAGGTTGCATGCCATTATTGGAATCGATACAAAACCTCGTGGCTATTACTAAAATTATTGGCTTAATTAGAGCACTTTGTACCGATAGTACCTATTGAATCTTAATTATCATGTTGATCGATAAATTAGTGATTTAGAATGCTAATGATGTAATTTTAGAAGACTATTAAAGTTGAATGGGGATTTTGACTATGAATATTCTCTTTTGATTAGGTGGCGAAGAAGTGGGTCATACTAACCATTAGATTGTTGACTGTTATTGCCTTTTTCTAAAACTACTAAGGTGAGGGCTTGCCACTCTGGCCTTGATTATAACTATATTTTGTTGTGATAAACCCCTGTGAAGGTTCTTGTTTCTGTACCGACTGTATCGTGTTTATTGAAATTCTTATATTGCTTGAAATCTCGATTATTATCTGTCTTCTGATATTACACCCCTGTGAGGGCCTGTCAAACCTATTTTTCTGGGAAGTAATATTCCTTAAACATTGAAATCCATGATTGTTTGAGTTTCTTATGTTTATCGATCTTTGCTTTATAAACCCCTGTGAGGGTTCAGCATGCCTTTCTTCTGGGGAATATATGAACTATGATTGTGAAATCCTTGATTGTCTTGGATCCCTCATGTTATCAGTTATTTGTTTCATTCCTATGAGGGTTTGTTTATTAATTCTTGCTTCTAAAATTGTTCAACACAATTCATGGCCTTCTCGGCATACTTGAATTCATTTTGTATTTCAGCTAATTGGCCTTGTTGGCATTCTTGAATCTATCTTGTATATTGGTTATTTGGCTTTGACGGCATAATTGATTATTTATTGAATCGATCGAGTGCTAATCCAAGTGGAATGCTTGGATTATTATTACAGAATGGCCTTGCTGGTCAGTGTATTGTATGCATTGTTGTTCCAGACATGTACCTTGTTGTATTCATGTTGATTGATTAAAAGTTAAATTCTTATCTGTTGGTATTATATCAATTCAACCCATGGGGATACCCTTGGGAAGTTCAACCCGGAGGGATGCAATAGGAAGTTGGGCCCGGGACTAGGTCCAAAAAGATAGCCAGGCCGAACAGACCGACTGAGATAGATCTCCCGGCTAGTAACCACCTACGATCCTGACTCAACAGGGAGTTGGAGGTAGAGAATTGTGAGTGGCGGGATCCGACATGCAGTCGACCATGCCATAAAAGCAAATTGTTACACGTCGAGCTGTGTGCTCGAGCAATGGAGCGATAAGAAAATCTTGTTTATGCTATACCGTACCGATATTAGTGGTTACATATTGATATGGAAGTAATAAGGTTCAGAATGACCAACAGTCAATTAAAATTGTTATCATGCATACTATGTTACATTGTTGATTCAATCTCAAAAATCTTGTCTGTTACTGAAATTGGTTTAATGATTGTTGTATCTTAATAGTTTCCTTTGAATCTTGTCATTTCTTTTCCCTCACTAAGGCCTTTGGACTTACCTTGTTATTGTTCTTTTATTTCCTTCTTAGACAAGTACAAAAATGGAAGGAGGGCTTATAACTTAGCCCAATGGAACTGTTCATAAAAGTGTTGATGGATATATGTACTCATAGGTCCACCTGGTGGCTAAACCTTGATTTAGAGATGTTCTGATACGTCAAGTTTGAACCTAAGATTTGTGGCATATATATATTGTATTTCATGGGATGACATTTTGAGCTTGTATTTAATTGTGGCTTAACTGAGATTTTTGGGATACTATAGGAAAATGGCATGTAATAGGGTCCCTCGATAGAGCTGCTTTAAGATTGGACTATATTGTTTTCTATGGATGTTGTTGAAATTTGATAGGTCTATCGGATATGATGTTTGCATGCTATAGGATTGAACTAGGTGGCATCCCGACTTGTGGACTATCTCGGGTGGGGTTCTACATGACTCATGTAATCTTAGCTTAAAATTTAAATTAAATTTTGCATTTATATTAAATGTTGTTATATAATGTAGATTTATATTTGTATGTGAATTAAATATTCGATTAGTGTTTGGATTAAGTTAAAGTTTATATTGGTATATGCTGAACTATATTAAATTTATAAGTTTTAGTTTAGTTTATGGAATTATGATTTATGGAAACGTATGTGCATATTTAAGAAAATTTTAGATTAATCAGTTTTTAAATTATGATGTAAGTTGCTTTATTGTGATTGTAGAGATATATAAAAAATTTTGAATCAATATGCGTAATTATATGCAATAATATGACCAAATACTTAAAATATTAATCTATGTTGCATTCTGTAGTTCATCTAAAGTGAAATATTGATATTGTAACATGTCCTTAGTGATATAGGATATCTCGATTGTGGTGCATATATATATATATATTGTCTAGTTTTTTGGAGCATTTCAAGGCAAGTGTTGCATACCTTCTTTTATTTTACATATTCTATTACTGGAATACATTAAAATTGTTTAAAGTTGGAGGAATTAGGAAGGATGATGAGATATTGGGAGAAGGGGTGAAGTCATCTCATTTGTTGATGATTGGTTTTTAATTGCTTGCTTGATGATGATGATGATGGATATAAGAGGGAGTATTTATGTGTCAATATGTGTTTATGAATATTATCAGTTGTTTGCAATTGAAGTGATGCAACTCATTTTGTTGACTTTTATTTTTTGGGCAATCTGAAGTCTCTTATTTAAGGAAGTTTTTGATAGAATGTAGCATTCATCACATAAAATCTTCAATCTTTTTATCTACCTAAATCTATTTGATGTAATTGACAAACAAATAGAGGATTGGAATGTCAATGGACCATATTATGGTGAGTCGCTGGTCAGGCTAGGCTGGCTTATTCCTTGTGTTTAGAAACTATACTGTATTCTGGAGGCCCTACTTACTATGCATTGCCCTACTTTCTTTGCTTATTCCAATTCTGGGATTGCCCTATCCATTATCTTTATATTATAAAAAGCCTTTTTTGGGGGGCCAAGAGCAAGAGGTCTTTTCTTCTCCTATTCAAGAATCCCATGCAGGTTCTTGGGAAGACGACGGTGTGATTTCATCTGTTGGAGGTTGCTGCAGTTAGCTCTACTATTCTATTTTCAACTATAGGAGTTATTGAAAACATTTAAGGATGAACTAATAATTGGTTGATTGACACTAATAATTTGTTATTCGGTTCATAAGTTATTTAGATTATTTGGATTTTGTTCTTCACATTATAGGAGTTATTCGGATTGTGTTATTTAGATTCGGATAATTGAATATTCTGCAGATAATAGAAGTTATTCAAGAATTTTGTGTTATTTGAATTATGAGTAATTCAAATTATTCGAATTACGAGTTATTCAAAAATTTTGTGTTATTCGAATTTTGAATTCTTTTATATGCCTCAAAAAAAGCTTGCTCAGTTGCATATGAGAGGTCAGAGATTTGCAAAATATTTTAGGATGAAGAGGATCATGCTAGATTAGTTTATGCATTAGTGTTTTATATATCTTATGGAGATGGTGAGGCTTTGATAATTGCATTTGGATAATTTTATGTTGTAGAATTTATGAATATTTTATTTATTTGATGTTATTTTATGATTTGGCGGAGGATATTGTTATTGTATAATTTGGTAGAGAATATCGTTGTATATGGTATTGTAAATTTTATGAATATGGTATTTGTTAATTTCAGGTTTTAAATATGGCAAATATAGAATGTAGACTTTTTTTTGTTTTAAATTTCTGCTAAATTTTCGTTGCAAATTCGTAATTGTCTCCATTTGCAATCAAAAAAACCATTGCAAAATAATAAAAAAAAATAGAAAAACTTTGTGACGGACATAATCCGTCACAAATTATGTTTCTTGATGAAAATTTTCCATCGCAAAAAATATTTAAAGAAAATGAAAAATAGAAACAAGTGCGACATGCATTATATCTGCTGCAAAAAGGGTGCTTCAAAACCATCACAGATTCACAAAGGCGTCACCAAATGACCACAAAAATTTGCGGCCGAGCTTTTTGCAATGAATTTTGTTTGTTACAAAATCACAGACAAAGTTCATAGATTATTATTTGTAACAGAATTTTGGAAAAATCCATTGCAAAATTGTCGCTAATAGTAGTCCTTTCAGTAATGATAGTAAAAGTAAATAAAGTTAATTTTATATTTTTGTTGAATTAAAGTATGCCCATTTTTATAAACTGAAAATTTATATTTATAAAATATTATTAAATTAGTTAATAACTAAATAAATTTATGAAATTCAAATATAACATAAAATGATCAATTGAATTTCTTTTTCATTTTTCAGAAATGATTTTAGAAAACATAATATTAGATTTGTAAAATGTTATGAAATAATTTAGTAAGTAATAAAAGTTTGGAAAATTACTACTTAATGAGAAATAAAAGTTTTCAAAATAAATAAAAATTAATTAACAAAATTTCAAAAATTATCTTGTCAAATGTAAAATTATATTTATAAAAATATTATTAAATAAGATAATAACTAATATATTTCCTAAAAATTCAAAAATAATTCAAAATAAAAACTTTCTATTGTAAAAAATTCAATATAAGTAATTATATTCATGGAATTGGAGAAGTCCAAAAGGCAAGATGTGAAACTCATCATTTCTCATTGAAGTTGGGAGAGATTTTTTACAAACGAAGAAAGAGAAATAAAAAGGTATTTCTCAAAGAATGAGAAAAAACTGGTATCCAAATAAGCTTGTTATCACAAAAAAATTGTATTTCGAAAAGAATTTTATTAAGGTCGCGCGGCCTACATCTCAAATCTATAATGTATTACATGTCAAATATTATATATCTAGTTTATCGGACAGAATATTTTATTTTATGCTTATAGTATCCTCATTCATGCGTCTAATGGAAAATCGATAGGAGCGTTTGGTTATGTTTAGCTAAAAGAATTTTGTTTTGGCAAGATATAACTAAATATATGTAACACCCCCTCCCGGGACAGCACCCAAGTTGATGTGCTACACAATTCAGTCTTACAATTTTGCCTATAGCAAACAATAGATCCATGAAACTTATCTCCAAATCCTTCAAGCCATATAGAATATTAACTTCATATATCATGGATACCATTACATAATACATATCATTTGACAAAACATGTACTGGTCTCAGGCAAACATCGTTATTCATGACCTTTTCAAGGTTCCAATTCTCCCTAATATACATGGAACTTCATATAGGTACAACCAAAAGTCTATACTATTACAAAACACATTCAAGCCTGAGGTCCTTGCCCATCATTTGTACCTGTTTGAGAAAAGTCAAAATAATGTTGGAGGGTAAGTCATAATGACTTAGTGAGGGAAGGGAGAATAAAAAGATTCGAAGAAAAGGAACGTGGTGCAATTATTAGTGAATAGGTGTTAACAACAAGAATGCCCATATGAATCAGCAAGGTATATATTACTCAGAAGATCAAAGTTTAATGAACTGTTGGCATCTTTCCTTATTGCTCCCAGATGAAATTATAGTTGTTACTACCAAGCATCGATACAATATAAATAGAACTTCCTTATCGCTCCATTGCTCGAGCACTCAGCTCAGCATGTAATAACTTTTTGTAAGGCATGGTCGACCGTATGCCAGATCCCGCCACTCACAATTCACTACCTCCAGCTCCCTGTTGAGTCAGGATCGTAAGTGGGTACTAGCCGACAAACCTGTCACCGTCGGTCCGTTCCGCCCGGTCGTCTTTTCAAACCTAGCCCCGCGCCCAGATCCCCCATGGCGTCTCTCTGGGTGGGTTCCCCCATGGCGTCCCATGGTTAGTAATATGTAATGCCAACGTATATGAGTTTAACCTTTGAACAATTAGTATGAATATAACAAGGTACAATTTGTAAGAATCAATATACTGGCCAGCACGGCCGTTTCAGAATAATAATCCAAGCATTCTGCTGGAATTGGCACTTAGCCGATACAATCAATAATCAAGTATGTCTTTTGGGCCAAATAATCAACACATAAAATAGATTCAAGAAATACAGGGTCAGCCGACAAAGCTGTGGATACAAGGAACAGAAATCGACAACATGAAGGGAGTTCCGGGCTCCAGAACAACTAAAACAGATTCAATGACAAAGAATAACCCTCACAGGGGTGTTCAAATCAGATGTCAGATAATAAAATGAATTTGATATCAAACGATAACCCACATAGGGGTGCTCCAATAAGATGATAGATAGCAAATCAGATTTTAAGCATATTCAAAGTACGATATAGAAACAGAAAACCCACACAAGGCTTATCCCAATAACAGATAATTGAAAGAAGTGCCAGGTTGGCAGACCCTCACCTCCGTAGTCTCAGAAACTACAATCACCTTTAGCAGTCTAATGATCTGTGGGTCCTAAATCGTCATCACCTAATCAAAATAATATTTCACAATCAAAATCCTCATTCGACGATGTAATCATAATTACACAAACAACGGCCTAAAATCAATACTTAGTTGACTAAGCCAATAGCCTTGATAAAACATGCCAATAACACCAATCTTGTTAATGGAATGTAATTGGATCCTAAATCATCCAGTTGATCTTGTCACAACATATTAAATCGATAAAAATGGTCCGATATCCCTTAAAACCTCAATTTATCTCAAATCTATCAAATGATAATACAAATTCGAGTTCATTAAATTTAGAAAGATACATGCATGATCCAAATCTTGTTTTTGTATTAACTCAATCAACCCAATTATCACCACTTAGGTTCCAAATCCATAGAATTAGGATTTAATCGCTTGGCTAACTCAATTATTCCAAAGCTACCATATATATAATAAGATCCCGGTCCCTTAACTTATATAATTATATGCATGTCCTAATTTCCAGCTCAAATCGTGCATATTCTTGGCTTATACAATACATCATAAGGCTGGGAGGAATATACATGCACATGTATACACTTCAACATGAGTTTCTCGTTTTTACCCAATATCTCGTTATTAAAGCTCCAAATGCACGATCAGCTTGCATGCATGTAACCCTTGCGACCAGATGGAGATTCTGTCTCTTCACCGCCACTACCGTCCACCGCCGCACCGCCGGAAAACTGAACCACCACCACCAGGAAATACTACTCATCTCCACGAATCTAACCCCCCAAACCATTTTGGATTTCGACGTCATTTGGCCGTTCAATTGGCTGGAAAATCAAAATCCCGCCACCAACACCACCGCTCGGTTTTTTTTCCAATTACTTCACTGTCGATGGTCCGTTTTGGAAGTTCAAGGTACTGTTGTGATCCTTGAGTCGAGACCAACAAAACCCAGTAGTTAAACTCAAGCTTCAATTGCCGGAATGTAGAAACCCATCACCACCACCGTGGCAGTAACTTCGAGCTAAAATTCCTGCCACCTCGTAGGTCGTTTTTGGGTGAAAGTGGTATATTTGTGTTCCTCGAGATGATAGGAGCAAAATGGTATATAATATGTGGGGTTTTGCCGTTCACCGGAGGAAATAGCTGGAGGAAGAATATGATGGTGCAAGGTGAAAAATGAAGAAGAAAAGGGGCTTTCTTGTTATTTAAAGACCAATCTTCTGGAAATTATGTTTTCACCCCCAAAACTTTATTCCAGCCTTCACTTAAGTCCTCAAAAATTATTTCATCTTCAATTCAGTCTCCCAACTTAATAAGTGCCTCATATTGACCCCTTTGACCCAAAATTACTCCATTAAATCCCCAAAAGTTTCCAAGTTTGGTTCAACCCAATTTCTGCAAATTGCAAGTTGACCCTAAAACTTTCAAAATTCTTACAATTAAGTCCTTTTATTTATTTTTTCCGATCCCTAAAATCCAATCAAATTAATATCTTAATTTCTAAATCCTCATTTTCGAAATTTTGAATTTTAGGGGTGTTACAATATATATCTATTTTTCTTTTAAAATATTAAAATATATTTTCTCAAAATACCTTTTTCTGTCACTCATTATCTCCAAAAGCTCCCCATTTTTTCACATATATATATATATATATTAATATTATATTTTATTATTATTATTACATTAAAAAATATTACTCAATTCCATTTTCACCTCTAAAATCGAACAAAAGTATTGATTTGACCGCTACAATAAAAAATGTGCATTTCCAAAATATGAAGAAACATATTAAATTCACAAAAATATTTTCTACCTATTTACCCAAAACATAAACAAACATTAATTCATCACATTCCTAATACCACTTTCATATTCTCCAATTCCACTCTCAAAATTTATTTCCGCAAAACATATATCATAATCACCCCAAAATATAACTAAACTTTCCCAATAGTTTTATTCGGGTGGTGAGACACTTGTATGGAAATTGTTTAAGAAGTTGATGATATAAATTATACAAGAGGCACAACATCATATGTTGGGCCAGCCGTGTAATTAAGTAAATGAAAATAAAAAAGAGAATGTAGGTCATTTACAATTTCTTGTAAATTACACGAGACAAGTTACCAAAGAAGTTGCGAGTTGTCCTTAGCCATAGTGTGGCTGACATTTGTCACTTCTCCCACAGACTGTAAATTATGTCTTTTTCCCTAATTCTAGTTTAATCTTTTCGGGCTTTCTACTATCAGATACGTGTCGTATCTAATTGACGGTTGAAAGCCGTTAGATAGGAATAAAGAAATTTTCACCGTTAAATGTGTACAATTGTCAAGTAAAGTAAAATACCAATATAGCTTTGGAAGATAAATAAGTAATCACTAGTTTGACCATCATTTTTTCTGTTTTGATTAAACTAATCGCTAGTTTGACCTCTGTCGGACTAAGGTCCTCTATTAATATTCTATATAAGGAAAAGGACGAGAAATCAATGACAGAGAAAGGGAAGTTCCCTCCCCAGAGCGAAGTCCCACTAAGAAGTCAAAAGAGCTTGGCTTGAGGCTAATAAGAAAGCAGCGGATAAAGCTTTCCTTTGGGAAAGAATCCCCCAAGGTTGGGGGAAGAGTCTTCCATACCGGATTCTTAGTCTGCTTGAAAGGCAGCTACTGTCTCTCGGTCTTCTTGAATGGGAGCTGCTATTGAATCCGCGGAAGAAAGCATCAAAGCAGAGGAATCGCTATCTTTCAAAAGCAATAGAGAGAGTCAGAAGGCTGTATTTCTCTACTGTTTAGGAAGAGATAGCTGCCATAAAGAGGGCGTGATATTCGGCTTAAGTGAGTTCAGTGCCCCGAGAAAAGAAGTTCGCTTCGACAGCGAGTTAGTTTAGTGACAAAGGGGTATCAATCAAGATAAATAAAGTAAGACACCGCTCTTTCAAAAGGTCCAGAAATCTCATAAGAGAAGACAGATCATAGCTAGGATTCACGGTATCCCGGTTTATTTCCTTCTTCCTAGCGAAGAGATGCTGACACAGACATATGTCCATAGTGGATTCCTAATTTTTATCTCACATCATGAGATAAGTATATCTACCATCATGACATAAGTACGCAGTTATTATTGTATCGGCCCCAAACCCCGCTAATTGATCTTTACGGTGCTTCCTCTACCAATTAGATCCTTTTTTTATCCATAGAAAAAAGGAGCTGGGTATATCTATTTCTTCATATTTCAACTTCTATGAAGTTTCTTTCTTTGCTACAGCTGATAAAAATCGTTGTTTTAGACGATGCATATGTAGAAAGCCTTTTTTGTTTTTCTCATAACCTTGAGGTCACGGGTTCAAATCCTGTCTCCGCAACATCTTTTTTTATTTTATCCAAAAATTGGAGGTTTGGCTCTGTTAACTAGTAATTAATTACCCCCTTTTTGGGGGGTGTTAGGAAAGGGAAAAAAGAGGGGATATACTCACTACACTATCACGACCAACTATACCCAATCCTTTAGCATATGGATTATTTTGTGAAAGAATTTTTGGGCCTATCAAAAGTGGAATTTGTGCTTGTGGAAATTATCGAGTAATCGGAGATGAAAAAGAAGACCCGAAATTTTGTGAACAATGCGGAGTCGAATTTGTTGATTCTCGGATACGAAGATATCAAATGGGCTACATCAAACTTGCATGCCTAGTAACCCATGTGTGGTATTTAAAACGTCTTCCCAGTTATATTGCGAATCTTTTAGATAAACCTCTTAAAGAATTAGAAGGCCTAGTATACTGCGATGTGTGATTTGATCAAAATTATGATTTTACAGATTCGGAATGAGAAACTGTCATCCCAGTCAATCCAATTGGGATGCCCTGGATCTGACATGTCACTTGGTAAGTGTAACATGAAGCTCAGAATTAGGGATGTAGTTGATGATATCAGCCCAAGTATTAATTACACGGCCTTGACTATCAATTACAGATTGGTTGAAATTGAAACCGTTTAGGTTGAAAGCCATAGTGCTGATACCTAAAGCAGTGAACCAGATACCCACTACAAATCTTTCCATTTTCCAAGTCGATACGATCCATTCGTTCGTAGAACTATTTACTCGATCGCAGACATTTCTAGAACACCTCTAACAGAGGGACAAAGAGCTAATTTTGAAAGAACTTATTGTCAACCTCTTTCAGATATGAATCTATCTGATTCAGAAGGGAAGAACTTGCATCAGTATCTCAATTCAAACATGGGTTTGATTCACACTCCATGTTCTGAGAAATATTTACCATCCGAAAAGAGGAAAAAACGGAGTTCTTTTGTTTCTTCACTATAATATATGAATAGAAATTAAAAAATTACTATAATATATCAAAACTCAATAAAAAATTAATATAATATATGAAATCCAATAAAAAAATTATTATTGTAATATATGAAAACCAAAACTAATAGCTATTTGATATAGTATAAATAAAATTTGAATAAAAGAAAAAAAGCAAGTGAAATGGCAATTATTTGTAGTATGATGGACAAGAATGTAATAATATTAAATTATTTTTTGTTAGGAAACACATAAATAAATAAATTGTAATGAAGATAATATTTTTTAAATAAAAGAAATTAAATATAATATTACTTACTGCTATGAAACACAATAAATTGGTATAATATTAAATAAATACCAAAAACAATTAATCGCTATTTGAAATGGCGACTAGTATAATACGTTATTATTATTATTATTATTATTATTATTATTATTATTATTATTATTATTATTATTATTATTATTAAAATTTAAATAAAAGAAAAAAGCAAGAAAATGGAAATCAATAATATTAAATTTTTTTATTAGGAAACAAATAAATAAATAAATTTTAATGAATATAATATTTTTTAAATAAAAAAAATAAAATATTGCTATGAAAGACAATAAAAACTTTATTATAATTAGTATAATGTTAAATAAATAGTGAAAATCAAACTAATCGCTATTTGATATGGCGACTAGTATATATAATATGTTATTATAATAAAATTTAAATAAAAGGAAAAAAGAAAAAAGCAAGGCTAGTGCAATAGCAAAAAAATAGCAAGAATACGCTGACGAAAATAATCGCTATTAGCCTCGGCGATTAGTTAATTGGTATATCATAATATTTTGTGTATATTATAATTTGATTTAAAAAGAGATACATGCGTTTTGAGGCGTGGCCACCTAATATGTCACTACATACAATTTATATGGCATGATAGCCCTGTAATATACTTTTTTGTGACATTTTAATATATATATAATATTTAATTTATTTCTTCTTGTATTTTTTTAATTGAAAAAAATAATAAATAGTAGAATTTTTTTTTTAAATATTACAATTTACAATAATTTCTATTGATAGTAGCGATTCTTTTTTTCTTATAAATATTACAAATTAAATAAATTGATTACTTTTTTAATATTACAATTTATTATTTTTTTCAGTTTATGAATATTACAATTTATTGTAGCATTTTTTTAATATTATAATTTACATGCTAACGATAGTAGCGATTTTTTTTTTTCCCCTAATCGCTAATAGTAGTGATTAATAAATAGTAGAGATTAATATTTTTTTTAATATTACAATTATAATAATCGCTAATAATAGTAGCACTTTTTTTTTTTTTGTAATATTACAATTTAGAAAGACGCTAATACTTACGGTAATCATAGTAGCTATCTATTTTTTCAATATTACAATTTACATAGCAGCCATTTTTTTAATATTACACAATAATCTAATTATAGTAACGAATTTTTTTAGAGATTATTTTTTAATATTACAATTTACAATAATCGCTAATAATAGTAGCGATTTTTTAAAAAAAAAATATTACCATTTATTTTTTAAGCTTATGAATATTATAATTTATTGTAACATTTTTTTTAATATTACAATTTAAACATTAATTGTTGATCATAGTAGCGATTCCTTTTTTTTTATATTATAATTGCCAACGAATTTTTTTTATATTAAAATTTATGCAATAATCGCTAATAATAGTAGCGATTTTTTACTATTATTTCTTTTAAATATTACAATTTACAACAATTTTTTTTTTAAGTATTAGAATTTACATAATTTTTTTTAAGTCGCCAATAATATTAGCTTTTTTTTTTAAGTTGCCAATAATATTAGCGATTCTTTTTTGCAATTGTAGTATTCTTTTAAACAATAATCACTAATAATAAGCGATTCTTTTTGTAATATTTTTTAATATTACAATTATTAATTGTTAATAACAATAGCGACATATTCACAGAAATATTCATTAGAAAGGGTAAAACAGTCAAATGCGCTCTACTTGTCATGTCAACATCTCATACCAAAAATGCGGCTTGTGATTAGTTCCTACCGTAAGATATGTACGAGGGTACCTGAAGGTAGAAACCTGCTAATCTTTTCACTAATTTATATATAATAATAGTAGTTTATTAGTTGAAAACGCATAAAAGACCAGTAAATTACTATTACTAAATTATTGGAAAGTAATTAATTAAAATTGTCTTATTACCCAAACACACACTTTCAAATCAAACTTATTCTTAGGGTGAATTGCATTTTACCCCCCTGTGTTGTTCATAAGTTGTAAAAAACTTCCTTATGAAAAAACAATAGCCAATGACCCCCCTTATACTTTTGAAAAAATAGAAAATTACCCCCCTCCATCCGGCGATGTAGTTCACGGGCTGTAAATGCAATTGGTTTAGGATTTTTTTATTGCTAAAATGACAATTTTGCCCATAAACATCAACCGTTAGATGTATTAAACAAAATGGATGGCTCAGATTATTTCTACCTATAAAAAATATAAATATATTTATATACAATACATATATGTATATATTTATTAAATATATAGTTATTATAAACATATTTGTATATAACAATATTTATATATAGTCAAATATATGTGTGTATATTTATATATATACTTATATATATAAATATATATGTATATAACCCACCAACCCTCCCCCACCTCTCGAGTGGTGGCCATGGCCGCCTTTGCGGCCACCCCTCGCAAGGGGAAAATGGCCGGCCATGGCCGTTGTTTTTCACATATATATGTATATAATTTAAAAAAGAAAGAAAGAAAGAAAGAATACCACCGGCCGTTATGGCCAGATGCGGCCAGCCATGGTGGCCGGTGGTTAGATCTGGCCAGGTGTGCCATGGTCATGGCAGCCATCAAAGATAATGGGGTGGGGAGGGCGGGGGCGGGGGCGGAGGCGGAGGGGGGGGTTGGGTGTGGGTAGGGGTGCTAAGGTGGGGTGGGGGATGGGTTAGGTAAATATAATATATTTATGTATTTATGTTTATTTATTTATATATATATAATATTATGTAGTTATATATATATATATATTATATAAATATATTATATAGTTATAATGTATTATATTACATATTTTATATTTATGCTTATAGTATATTATATATTTGTATATAATATATATAAGTGAAAAAAATAGAATAAATTAGAATAAATATATTTATGTTTACATTTATATATAATATATACATAAATATTATTAAGTAATTTATATATTTATACATTTACATATTTATATTTAAATATACACAAAAATAAAAAATAACTAAATTAGAAAAATGAAATATAATATATGAATAAAAATGAAATATATATAATATATTATGTATAAATTTTGTATATTTATATACAAAAATATAAATATATCCATAAATATTATTAAATAGGGTTTAGGACCATAAATATTATTAAATAATATTTATATATTTACATATTTATATTTAAATATATATATACAAAAAAAAAGAAATAAATTAGAGAATGAAAATAAATAAATTAAAAATAGATGAAATGAGTAAGGGTAATATAGTCTTTATATATAAAAATTAGAGTTAAATTGCATCAAATAAGGAGGAGGAGGTAGTGTGCTATTTTTTAAAAAATATAAGGAGTGTCACTAGCTATTTTTTTGTCATAAGGAAATTTTTTGCAACTTATTAATAACACATGGGGGTAAAATACAATTCACCCCTTATTCTTAAGCAGACACCAAAGTTACAAATGAGAGGCCATCACCATTCACCAAGTCCATCAACTCCCATTCTTCTGTTATATATTTAAAAAAGGGAAAAAGAAAAGTAAAATAAAAGCTGCAAATCATAGTCTTACACACACTTGACAACAATGGCCTTTTGAAGCATATAATCAACAGTCGTAATGAAGACCCTTTCTGATGAACTTCTCAAAGTTGATATATGACACTCCTCCAACATCAGTTGCTGCTTCTGCTATTTTCTTCCATTCTTGAGCCTTCCCCCTCATTTTCTTGCCTTTCCCCCCTTCCATCATTTCCTTAACCAATTCAGCAACTTCATCCCTCTTCACATCATGGTCGATCTCCATTCCAATACCCCATTTCGTGCACGAATAATGGCAATTCGTCTGCTGGTCCGCGAAAAACGGCCAGCAAATAACGGGCACACCGGCGCATAAGCTTTCCATCATTGAGTTCCATCCGCAGTGTGTCAAAAATGCACCAACGGCTTTGTGGGCTAGTACCTGATCTTGCGCGCACCAGCTTACCAAGAGTCCTCTATCCTTAGTCTCCTCCAGAAATTGTTCTGGCAGAATTGCTGATTCACCTTTGACCACATCAGGCCTAACGACCCATAAGAATGGCTGTTTGCTTTTCGCCAGGCCCAAGCAAATTCCTGGAAGTGTTGGCCTGTCATTGTTGTCACGCTACCGTAGTTCACTTACGCGACTGACTCTGCTTTTCTGCTGTCCAGCCAGTTGAAGACTTTCGAGTCTGGCTTCCATAAACTTGAATTGAGAGAATTGGCTTCGCTTTCATGAGGCACGTGCCTGCCGAGAAGGGGAAGAGGGCCTACTGTGTAGATGTTTGGGAAGTTGAACATTGATATTACAGCGTCTAAGGCTTCTTTTTCGAAATCTTCAAAGGTGTTGAAGATTATGGCGGGGGCGTTTAGACAATTCTGTGCTTCTTCTCCCATGAAGTCGAACATGATCTCGTTGGGATCGGTTGTCCTGATGAAGCTCGGGAGGTCCTTCAGACGAACATCGTGCAGACCAGTGATCCAATCCACGGGAGTGTTTAGTGTGCCATCAGTGAGATAATCGTCATCTGCAATATATGAACATTGGAGAATGAAATTTGTATATCCTTTCTCAAGATGGTAGCTAATTCCTTTTTAAATTACCGCCAGGCTAATAATTTAATTCAGTGTGGATGTTCTATTTTATTTGTATTTCATATGTTGGAGATATGCCAAGTATACTCAAATTTTTTTAATAAAAATAATTAATTAAAAATTAAATATACTTACCATATATTCATGAAGTTTAAATAGAAAATAAAACATAAAATAAAATAAAAGATTAAAGCACTTTGAATCCTCTATTCCACTTCGTGTTTTATCTCATATTTTAACTTGATGTATATATATTAAGTGTATCTAATTTTCAATTAATTATCTAAATAAAAAAATATTTAATACACATGTAATATATCCATAAAATAAAATAGAAGATGGAATATAAATTGAAATAAAGATATAAATCCGGATCAAAGTGAATTTACTTACTCTTAAAGGGGCTAATTCCTCTTTTAACAACTTCACGGTAGTGCAAGTATCCTATGAAGGAACAAACGGAAGCAGTCCAGAACTGAACCTCAGGAATTCCCATATCTTGAGCAGCCCTTATAGCAAAACTCATCACTCCATCAGAAACTACGGCTGAAACGGTGGGCACATCAGGCCTGGAATTAAGCCTGGAAAGAAGCTCCTTGAAAGGCTCCAAACAAGTTTTTCTAGTAGAGTCACACAGCGATGGAACATCCTGTGTTGCATCTAATTCATCTGATGGTGGCAGCCCATCTGGAATAGTTTCAAACCTGAAATCAGGCAAGCCCTTCACGGATTCGGGTCCATTGGACCGGATTAAGCGGGCGTGGTTGAATTCTGTGTTCACAAAAGTTACGTAGAAGCCTCTGGAGTGCAGAAGCTTGGCAAGTCCCATCATTGGGGTGACATGGCCTTGTGATGGATATGGAACCAGAACCACATGAGGTTTCTCACTTCTGATGGAACCCATAGTACAAAGGAAATTAAACTTTATTTGTAGAGAGGAATTTTTTTTGAGTAGTTGAGCAGGATCATTGGCTGAATGAATAGGTTTCATTTATAGTTTATATTTTGATATTACTGTGAGTATTTTATATCAAATCAAATTTGGATTTAATTGATAAGATAATAAGATGATATGATAAATTTATGATTAATTGAAAATGAAAATAAATAGTATTTTTAGTAAAAATGGAGAGAAATTGATTATTTTTAATTTTGAAATAATAAAAATATGAAGAAAAAAAAAGAACTTTTGAAAATGAAACCAAACGAACCCTAATTAATCATATGTAAATATAATAATAATATTTATATAATCAGTTAAAATCATCAGAAAATTTTCCACACACGCAATTAAGCTTAAGCAGTCAGCTGTAATCAAAGAAGAAAACTTTAGTGGGTGTTGAGGGCCGGATCAACATCTATCTTGGTGTCCATCAAATAACAAATGAAAAAAAAAAAAAAAAGCAGAAAGTGGTCCATACTAATGTGCTATAACGTTGAACATCTGTACAGTCGACTCACCTATGGATTTTCATATGTATATTCGGGAATCTTTTTCGGTCCAAAATTTAGGGAAGTTATTCTGTATATTGTGTATATCTGTACTATTTTATTATTGTTACAGGATATATCCAACCACTACAAAATATCACAAAAGTTCCAACAGAACTGCGGTTAATTTCATGACAGACTGTCATCGGAAATCCGCCTAAACATCGACGGAACGATTGGAGATTTTTGGCGCTATTTTAATACGAAAATTTTCGACTAGCTTTCTGTCGGAAAATTAATTTAAAACAAAACTACTGAAATTTTGAGGGAAACTTTCCACGGAAGTCCCTCGAAAAGTTAAAAATAATGGCCCACATAGCCTCTTTCCCTTCCTCCTTTTCTTTCTTGCTTCCTCTTTTTCTCTCCTCTCCTCTCTGCTCCCTGCCTACCTCTTCCTCTCCCATCATTGTTGGCTGCCACTCACCGCGCCCCATCATGGCACGCCAGCCACCGGTCATGCTCGTTCACTAGCACCACACCGCACGGCCGCCACCGTTTTCGCTGTCCACCGATTTTTTAATTTAAAATTATTATTTATGATTTGTTCCATTATGTGTACATATTTGCATGTATTTGTTTATTTATTTAATTTTTAATGAATTTTGGGGTTAGGATTTATTTGTTCAAATTTTATGAATTTTGTGGTTATATTGCATGATTTTTTAATTTTATTTTATTTGAAACTTGATTATATTTTATTGTAAATTATGTCAAGGGTTTAGTCTACGGATGAAATTAGTTTATTGATGTTTTATGAGTATGTATTATATATTAATTTAGGGTTTAATTTTATTTTTTATAATTTTAATTCATTAATTTTATGTGTTATGTGTATAAAGTTTTGACATTTTAGGGTTTCATTTGTTTAATTTAGAGATTATGTAATTTGTATTATATGTTCAATTTATTTAATTTAGTGTTTGTTCATTTTAGGATTTAATTGACAATTTTATATTAATTTGAAATCTTTCTAGTTATAATATCTTAGTTAAATTATGTGTGTTAATTATCAGAATTTGGAAAGTAAGACGTAATATATTGTAATTATTGTGTGATTAATTTTTTATACTTGGAAATATTTCGTTGAATTAATTTTAATATCTTTTAAATTGTAATATATAGGTACTTTCGTTGTTGATATCCATCATTTTTCTTCGTTCATTCCCTCAATTGTTCATATTCTACATATTTTTAGGTAAGCGCGTTTTTCTTTTATGTATATGGTCCAGTCTTATGGAATTTTTTTGTTTTTATGAATAGTAACCATGTGCTAGGTATATAGAATCCAGAATTGTTAGTTAGGAAGGAGGATACGAATTGGGGAAAGAGGTGGAGCCTTCCCATTTGTCACTGTTGAATTATTGTTTGCTTGCATGTGTACGGAATAATAAGAAGTTGTGATATTGAATAGCTTATGTATAATGTTATGTGATATATGTCTTTGTTATGTAGGTTAGAAAAAACTTGGATAGTCATAGTTATATGGGCAACTCTGCCAAAAATTTTCTTGGGATAAAATATTATATGAAACCCCCATATAATAACTCATAAGCGCTACTCTTTTTATATTTTGAATTAATAAATATTTGAAAGGTTCTTTTGTAGCACCCTTGCCAGGAGGTACCTGCTTCGAGCCAAGGTGCTACTCTAGTCTTTTGCACATTTATTCAAAGCTAATTATGCACCCCCAACAAAGAAAAGAAAAATGAAATGGTTCCATAACGACCAGTAACCATTCACTCCAACTTACTATTATACTCTGCCATATATCATTCCACAAGAGCGACAAAACTATTATACAATCTTTAACATCACAAATCCACATTTTAAAAACATTTACATCAGAAGTAACCAAGTCCAACCTAACATTCCTGATACATAATATTTACAATCTAACATTATAACACATAACCTAGCAAGCTTCGATTTACATAATAGCTACAAAAGCCCTGCATGACTAGTAACTCAAATCATTAAAAACCAAACAGAGTTCAAACTTAGCATAAAATAATTTACATATCGAGTTCGGCTAGACTATACAACTGGAGACTTGCCTGCAAAACTATGTACACTATTTGCAAATGTGCAATTAGAACGTCTGTCGTCTATTAACACCTATCTGGGAAAAGAACCAAGAAACATACAGGAGGTGTAAGTCCTAATGACTTAGTGAGGTGAATAGTAAATAATTTAGAATTAAATATATCTAACAAGAAAAAGGTACATGAGATACTTTTTAAAGAGACCAAAATAAGCAAGATACCGTAAATGCTTGCATGAGGCCAAGTACAACTCAAGTGACAACAAAATTGTTACTGATAGAGTCAAATAACAGAAGTTTAGAATTAAATAAACAACAAAAGACGAGATAAAGATATATCATATGGAGCTATTGGGGAAAGGTCTCCAACCTTATGCCTACCAAAGATAAACATGGAAACAAGTCCCTTGTCCCTCTATGTTTTGAGTGCTCGACTTGAACAAAACACAGACACCCCTGGCATGGTCGACCACATACTGATCCCTTGCTCACAGATAGTTAACCTCTAACTACCTGTGAGCCGAGATCACTAGTGGGTACTAGTTCAGGAGACTCCACTACCGGCCCATTCTACCCGGCCGTCGTTCCGATCCTAATCTCGAGCCCATAACTTCCATTGACGTCCCTACGGGTTTGAACTTTCCATGGGTGTCCCCAAGGGTTTGAACTACCCATGTGCATCCCAAAGGATCTAAACTTCCCATAGGCGTACCCAAGGGTCTAATTAACAACTAGCTAGTTCCAACAGCAAAAGCAAATTCATATTTCAAAACAACTGGCCATGAACAAATCTAAAGATAACTTAAATCAAATAACATAGCATATCATGTCAATGCAACCATTTCAATATCTTAGAAAAACAATAAAGTCAGTTTCAAAAATTAGCCAACAAGGCTAAGGATGTAAACAACAAACATAAGGAATTCACGAACAACAAGATAATTGGTCGACAAGACCAATAATGGCGCAGGATAACAAATTAAGAAAATGGTAGAACAATCAATTGGCAAAACCTTTAGATAAAATTACAAAATGATGAGTTCCAAGAATGATAAATAATTTGTTGACAATACGGTCATGGTAGCATTTCGGAAAAACAATATAACTATAAACAAAATCAGCGGGCAAGGCTGAGGAATACAGAAAAGCAAGGAAATCATTAGAATTCAATAGAGAGATGTGAATGGCACAATTTAACTCAGACAAGAAAACAAATAATCAATTTCTAGGAGTGCAAACGACATGACGAAAAATATCAGTAGAACGAAGGACGAACAAAGATTTAATAATCACAACAAGTATACACATATGAACAAACTGATTCACAATTAGCAAGCATAATCTTTTTTCTAGCAATAAAAAGGGCTATAACCTCACCTCGAGTCCTAATGCTTTGCCAAAAGCTCCCTTACTAGGTCCGAGATGCCTGGATCTCCGTCACCTATTTTCACTCAAAACGCCATATAAATATTGATGCCAAAATATAGCATTTACTAATAATAATTATGGCTAATCCCACATTCTAATTACTCTAGACCACTCATCTTCTGGTTTATCATTCTATCTCATCTTTGGACCGGAATACTTAGTTATGTGGTCTATTTCCCCAGTCATCTAATTCATATTACTAGATTTGCTACCCATCTGGCTTGTTTAGACAATCAAAGGTTTTACTTTGAAATTAATTTACCATTTATTTTCCTAAGCATGCTGGTTTGGTCAAATATCTTCAATCAAATATTTTATCAGTTCTGAGCCAGTACTTACTTTCATTATTTATATTTAATTAATATTATCAGTCTATAACTAATTAAATTTAGCTCACATCCATGAATTTAACAGGTATATTCATAATATTCAAGTCTTATTTTCGTTCTATAATCTCAACTTCCTAAATGCTTCAATTAACTCAATTGATAAATATTAATCTTTTATTATCGAATTTGAGTTCATATATCACTTACAACTGGATTCTTATACAATCATTTCACTCAATAATCACAATATTCGTCCAATTAACCTGGATTTACATTAGAAATTAGCCTAACAATTTAATCAGATTAAATCATGAATCAAATTAACTAGTTAATCAAAATCTTGCCAAATTGACCAAGTTCAAGGTTAATTCTCAATCCAAAACTAGCCAGCATGCACTCGAATCATCGAGCCAAAAATTATGCTCTGACGCTGTCGGAGCTTTGCCACACACTACTGCCGAAAATGTGTGCAGCCACCACCAATTGATATGCCCCGATGAGATGAACAAATCCCCCAAGTCAATTTTCCAATCCACCGTTGTTTGCCCAGCCAATTTTTCAGATAACAGCACAGCGCCACCCCGATGTCGCCACTCTGTTCTTCTTCGATTACTCCGCCTCTGATGGTCCATTCTTCAAATTGGAGATACCGATGTGTTCCTCTAGCTAAGCCCGTGCGAACCCACCCCTTGATCATGATTTTTAGCTACCAGAACTACTATGATTACCACCTCTGCCGTGACTGCCACCGTAGGCCTTCAATTCCTGATGCTTCGTCGATGATTTTTGCGCAATTTTTGGTATCAAAATGCTCACCACGATGATAGGAGCATGTAAGTTGGTTTATTTCTCTAGTTCATCACCGCCATTGAGATGTGGGTGGTGGAGGAAAGACGGTGGTTGCATGTGAAAATAAGAAAAAATGGGGAGGGGGAAAACTATATATACTTTTCAAGTTTTAGAAACTATAGTTTGATCCCAAAGGTTCTTCTCAACTTTCAATGAAACCCCTGGACTTATGAGTGCCTTAAATTGACCCCTTGACTTTCCAATTGAACCATCCAACTTTCTTTTCTTACAAATTGGCCCACACTTAGTTTTCTTAATTATGCAATTAAGTTCTTATAAAATTTTAGTCCTTGTAATTTCTAACATCACACCAAGAAGCTAAATAAATTTTGATATGTTTTATTAAGGCCCATTTCAATTTTTGATGTTGTTATTATTATTTTAAAATCTTAATATTCTAATTAAATTTGTAAATTTGAGTTCCAATGAAAATTCTGTACCCCTGGTTTGGGGTGTTACATCTTTCTTAAAACTTTCTGAATTTATATTTATGAAAATGTCAAATTGCAAATATAAGACCGTAAACAAAGCTTTTTACAAAAGAAGACCAAAATTAAGGTCGTGAAAAGATTAGGACCATAATTATAAAAAAAATAAAAAAAGACAAAATTTGTTGGAAGGTATAATCAATTCATCGAAAAACATAGTCAGCTCATCAGAAAGCACAGTCAATACCGGAATATGCTTGCATGGCTCTTGGCCAGCACAACTTCATGCCTTCTCACGTCCACGGGTGTTTTGATAAAATAAAATAAAAAATAAAATCATAAGTAAGGCCATTTTGGAAAAGGAGGACAGAATTTAAGGACCAGTAAAAAGATAATACATAAAACTAAAATAAATATCAATACTGTCAATTTTAACACTATTCAAACTCGTCAATTTACTCAACTTTGCATCATTAGTCATTTTTGGATGAATTGGTTGAATTTTGTAGAATTCCAGCATCGTAAATTTTTATTTGATTTTGCATCAATTGTCGCTTCGGATAAAATTTGGAGATTTCATAGCATTCTGATGTCATCAATTTTTGCTCATGTTTTGCTTCTCAATATTCCAGTGTTATGTGGTTATTCTTTCTATTGCTCTTTAATGTTCTACTTTTTAAGATTGGTTTTTTTTTTTTTTATGATCCTTAATTCTAGTCTTCTTTCGCAAAATGACCTTATTTATGGTCCTATTTTGTAGTTTTTTCTTTATCAAAGTATACATGGCACATGATGAGGCACATATTTGTGCCAGCCAAGCGCCACGCAAGTATATTCCAGCACTAACTATGCTTTCCAGTAAGCCTTGTCTTTTTTTTATTATTATTTTTTTATAGTTACGGTCCTAGTTTTGCGTGGCCTTAACTCCAATCTTCTTTTGCAAAATGGCTTTATTTATGGTTCTATTTTATCCTTTATGGAAAATATGCCTAGATCTGACAAGTAACAAATTACTTGAATCTTTAGTTTCAAGTTATAATATAAAATCAATTAACCCTTTTCATAATCATAAAAACACGTTACTAATAACGATGAAAAAATATGAGTCATTAATTCATCATACATTAACACTCTATTAATGTTAGTAACATAATTTTTCTAATGACGTAGATGGATAATATTCCTCCACATAGGCTTTGAATGTGCAATAGGTTGTATCCAGGTCATGCTGGAATTAGACAGGTCGTGCTGGAATTAGATAGGAAGTTTTGAATGGGATTGTGGAATTTATTAATCATGCATGTGGTTTGCCTTAGTTTGCGAGATATGGGACCATTAGGTGTTCAATGAAATGTTGGTTATTCAAACCAAATGACGTTAAGGTGTACTTGTACCGGGTAGAGTTTTGGGAAAATTACTACTACTGGTCAAACCATGGTGAGTTAGATCATTACATGAAAATATGTAATTATATATTTGATTATGGTGCGTCAACTAGTGGACAACATAGATCAGTATCCTAGTGAGCTACATAGATATATAGAAATAGTACATGATGAAACAAGGATTAATTCGGGGTATGAGGGTGCACCATTTCAATCTGACAGTAGTAAAGAACCCAATGAAGAAGATGATAAGTTTTATAACTTGCTATTTGAGTACAATCATCCACTGTGGGATAGATGTGAAATGCACTTTCCTTTATTAATTGTTGTGAGAATGCTCAACATTAAGAGCGACTGCAATCTAGCTCATAATGCCATAGATGAGGTTCTGCAATTAATGTGCGAGGCCACATCCCGAGGGAATGGTGTACCTACTAGTTAAGACACAGAAGCTAGTTACTAGACCTGGCTTGGTGACAAAAAATATTAATTATTGTGTCAATGGATGCATGTTGTATTACAAAGAAGATGCATACCACAATCACTGTAAGTTTTGTTGAGCACTTAGGCATAAACCTCGGGACCAAATGAGGGGTAAAGGAAAGTTTTGAGATGTGCCAGTGAAAATAATATACTATTTATCTCTGATTCCTAAATTGAAAATGCTATATGCGTCGATGAGTTTAGCACCTCACATGAGATGGCATCATGAGAACTGTTAAGCAGATGATGCCATATGCCATCCATAAGATAGGAACGCTTGAAAATAGTTCAATCTAACCTATCCTGAATCTACAAGTGACCCTACTTAGGTTCAAGAATAATGTGTTTGATAATATCTTTAACACTGTCATGGACATCAAGGGAAAAACTAAAGACAATGATAAAGCTTGCTTGGACTTGAATGTGTATTGTAAGAGGTGTGAGCTCGAGTTAACTCTAAAGGAAAATGAGCAGTAGGGAAAGCCTAAGGATAAGCATGTCTTCACAACGGAGCAAAGGGAAACTATTTGTGAATGGGTAAAGTCATTACAAATACCTGATGGAATTTTCTTCTAGTCTAGCTAGGCGTGTCGACACCTATGGGCATAAGATCTAGGACTACGGAGCCATGATTGTCACATTTTTATGGAGCAATGGCTACTGATTATATTCGGAGAATTATCAGACCATATAATTTTTCTGGGATGTGGAATATAGTAGCCATTGCTCCAAGTGCGTCAAGTTTTACTATATTCCACATCCCAGAAAAATTAGGGATAAGGTCAATTGGTTAACTGCTATAAAAATGAAGGCTGGAGTAGAGCTTAAATTGAAGATTCGTTAGAGTTGCTTATCGGAATGATACTTCATCGCATGTTGATTTAGTAAATTCAGGTGATTTAATAGAGGACTTAATAGATCGTAATCATCATTTAGAAGATGTGGATAGATTAGATGCATAACATATAGATGGTATCATTAGTGATGATGATGATGATGATGATGATGATGATGATGATGATGATGGGACTAATGAATCTAAATATTCCAACAAAAATTGAATTATGTTAATGGTATATCATGCTTATTTGACTTGTTTGTTTAGTTATTAACTATTTTTATACATTCACCTATGCAGTTAATTAATTTGTCATATTAACATTATTGTTGATATATATACTGAATTTTGATGTATGTTTGTTTTTGTATAACACATGGCAAACCAATCACATATCTGCCCTCCACCACAGACAGACCAGTCAAGTATTTGCCACCCCTTCCCCCCCCCCCCCCCAACGGGCCAATAGATAGGATGCATTTTTTCATATTTTGTTTGTAATGAATATTTATTACTTTTTTAGATTTATGTTTATAAAATTACATTTTTGAAATTATAATTTTGATTTATTTGTAAACTTATTTTTGAAATTAATCGTAACTTTATCGTGTTTTATATGCAAATTAATAGGTCACAAATGTAATAAAAAATAAAATTTAAAAAATACTTAAAAAATTATATTTCTAACATAATTCTAATGAAATTCCGTCGAAAATTGGAAATAAGTTCTCTTTAAAAATAATTTTCCATGCAAGAAAAAAGTAAATTTAGAGAAATGTAAAATCCATCAGGAAATTTCCAATGAAATCTAATGGTTAGAAATTCAAAAAAAGTTGACTTGTTTCCAATGGTCCAAAATCCATCTCAATCTCGCTGTAATTCTATTGAAGAATCGTTACTTCATCGAAAATCCATCAATTTTTGTTGGAAATTTCCATCGAAAAAAATGTGTTTTTTTGTAGTGAACTACCTATTGAATTTTTCCTTTTTCTTTTTTTTTTTGTCCAAGTTCAACATCTACAATTCTCATTTTTCTTTTAAAAGTGTGTTTGGTACAAAATTTTAAGGTGGAAAAAAAATGATAAAGAAAATCATTTTTGATGTTTGGTTACAAGGGAAAATAAAATAGAAAGGAAAAGTTAAAGGAAAATATATTATAAAGAACAAAAATTCATTTTTCTCTTAAAAGGGTGAGGAAATAGTGAGAAAATGGAGAGAAACCACGACTGTGTGCTTCTTTATATTTCACCACTCATGCATCATTGACTCACTCAAATCTCCATCATAAACTCATTTCATCTGTTACTCCTTGTATTGTTTTTTTTAGTCAATCCTCACTATGTCTTCTCAATATGAAGGAAACCCATCAGTTTCTCGCAGAATATTTCCAACCCTAAATTTTGATCGACAATTTCCCACAAATCAAAATTTTAGTTGGCAATTTTCTTGTCAAAACTACGAACAAAGACTAACAAAAAATCATGTTAGGAAGTCCTCATATAATCCTCACTTGGGCTCAACTAGTGGTAGAGAAAGAGATCAATCCTTGTGTTCTTTAGAAACCCACATTCACGTGGATCAACAATCCCTTCATGCTACACAAGAACATGTGTAATATGAGAAAATTTTTAATATATGAATTGTTTATTATTTGAATTTTTCATTAGTAGTAGTGTATTTTTGTAATATATTTGATCGTGATTTATCTATTTGATTTGTGTTTTGGTTACGTCAAAAAATAATATGTGCTATTTTGACCTTGCCTATAATCTAAATTTTAGCGCATATACCTCTAAGTGGCAGAGGAGAAGTATTTGACATTGTGGTGTTAACAAATTTGAATAAAAATCCCATTAAACAGAATGTAAGACCTAGTTATAAGACAACTAAAGTTGCCATTAAAATGCTTGATCCTGAAGGTCTACAAGGGGACCAAAATGATCGGTAAATTTTTGTTGTTTACTTGAGTAACATTGCCAGACAAGTGGCATTGTTATGCTAACATTGTGCCTATAGTTCCTCCTTCTGCCTGAAAATCATGTTATAAAGTTAAATTGCATATTATATTAACCAACTGAAAGAAGAGGGTTTGAGTTAAATACTTGAAGGCTAATACAATGTACACCAAAAAATATGAGTGATGGCTGATGCACTTTATATTAATTGTAATAAACATTTTTGCTTCCTCTAAATCAGGTATAATACTAGCTAAGAAATCATGTGTACGTATTACTCGCCAAGAAATTAATTATAAATTTGATTTTACTTATTATTTTGACGGATGTGGATGATGAAGAGCAATGGGAAAATCTGAGAAAATGGCAGCCACTTGTGTTGTTACTTATACAACTTATGTTGTATTCCTTTTGTCATTAATTGTGAAAATATATTCAGTAAGGGAATGTCTTTTATCCAAGTTCTAATAAAATTTGAATCCACATAAGGCAAGAGCTCCACCTTCACACAAACTTTCTGTATTATCAAATAAAAGCCAAAGTGTGTACTACCCTTCAAGTACATCAAAATCCACTTGGCAACTTACTAATGTTCCTCTCTAGGAGGAGCCATATAGTGACTCACCAAGTTGATAATATATGCAATATCTGGCCTAGTGCACACCATGACATAAATCAAACTTCTAAATGCACTATAAGATAGAACACAAGACATGTATTCCTCCCCCTCATCAAACTATGGTGATAAAGAAATTGATAGCTTAAAATGCAACATGAATAGAGTTCTCATAAGTTTGGTATCATACATCCCAAACTTATGAAGAACATCTTCTAACACAATATCTTTGAGATAAGAACAATTTTTCTGCACGACGATCACGCTGTATCTTCATGCCAAAATTTTCTTAACGCTACCCAAAATTTTCATCTTGAACTCACTACTCAATTAAGCCTTCAACTTGTTAACATCCGACATACTCTTCGCAACAATTGGCATATCATCCACATATATAATCAAGTAGATGAAATAACCATAACCAGTCCCTTATAATTTACACAAACATTATACTCACTTCTAACATACACAGTCATAGCAATGAAGAGTCAAATCGCTTGTACCACTACCTAGGAGATCGCCTCAAGCAATATAAGGATTTCTTTATCAAATACACATGGTCCTCCTTTTCTTCAAAGACAAAACCCTCTGACTGCACCATGAAGGTGGTCTCCTCAAGTTATCTATGTATTCTCCATGTAGGAAAGTCATCTTCACATCCAACTACTTTAGTTCTGAATCAAACTAAGCAATCACTAAAAGTAACAATCTGTACAGAGCCATGCTTCACAATTTGAGAGAAGACTTGATTAAAGTCAACTCCATACTTCTGCATGAACCCATTTGTGGTAAGCATTACCTTATACCACAATCCACCAACACCTAGTGTTCTTAGCTTTTTCTTGAACACCCATTTGCTGCTAAATATCTTTAGAGGCTTCACTAACACTCAAGTTTTGTTCTTTTGTAGTGACTCAATTTCCTCTATTATAGCACCAACCAACTTTGCAGACTCACTGCAAGATGCGGTATGTAAATATGAGATTAGTTTATCAGACATTGTCTCATCAACAATAGTTAGAGCATACGCTATCAAATCTTTCTGCATAGTTGTATTGTTGTCTAATATGTTTTCTCATCCTATCTCTCATAATAAAGTGTGTCTCAACCATTGTTAGCAATTGATCATCTCTAGAATCCTTTTATAATGTGGAAAAGTAATTTGTAACTCCAACTCTACCTTCTCGGTTGATCCCTTTAATCCTTTTGTACCTACATAAACACGGACTGCACTATCCTCATTTGGATTGGTCACGAAAAACTCATTAAAAACATCCCTATTGATATTGACCTTGCATGCTTTTGGACACCAGACCCTATAACCTCTGACACAGAAAAATAATCAAGGAATATGCATTTCTTTAACGTAAGATCTAACTTTCGATCAGTCACATGCACATATGCAGAACAACTAAATATTCAAAGTCTAAATAGTTAGGAATATTACTAAATCATATCTCCTTTATAGTTTTCAACTTAATGAATTAGATGGCAATTGGTTTACTAGGTAGCATGCTTAGAAATTACCTTTGTCCAAAAGTCTCTGGACAATCCAACATTTGAGAGGAAAAAATAACCTCTCTCTATTTAAGTTCGATTCATCCTTTCAGCCATGATGTTTTGTTGTGGCATCCTAACTAACATGTGGTGTCTCATAATACCTGCCTTTATGCAATACTATTCGAACTCACTAGAGCATAACTCCAAATAATTATCAGTGCAAAGCCTCTTTATGTCTCTTTCAAGTCTGTTCTTTTAAGCATCCTCCTCTATTGCTTAAAAGTAGCAAAGACATCAGTCTTCTGCTTCATAAAATGTACCTAAACATTCTTAGAGAAATCTTATGAAAGTCAACATGTACCTAGCACCACCATTTGAAGGTACTTGAGATAGACCACAAAGATTAGAATGAAAGTAATCTAATGTCTTTTTAGTTTGGTGAACACCTTTGCTTAAACTAGTTCATTTATGTGTCCTAAATTACAATGCTAAGAAAAATCCACGTTGGTGCGCTATCCATACAATAAACCCATTTACTTAAAATAGTAAGTCTTCACTCACTCTTATGCCCCAATTGTATATGCCATAACTTTGTGCTGTATGAATATTGGACATCAACGACAATGAAACCGCAGCTCTACTGGAAACTATAGACCCTTGTAAAATGTACAAATTTTCATTAATTTTCACATCTTGCATCACAATCAAGCCACCTTTTGAGACTTTCAAGGAATCATTTGAGCTAGTAAACTTATATCCAAAACATGGATATAAGGATTTTCTTCAAATATGGAATGTATATCACTTTCATCAAAGTCATGGTCACATCATCATGCATCCTAATTCTAATTACCCCCTTCCTAGTAACCTTGCAAAGTGCATCAGTGCCCATGAGAATAATTCCACTTCCATGCTCTTAAGTGGAAAATCCTTTCCTAATTGGACATATATAGAATAAACATGTGGTATCCATGACCGAAACGTCATTCGATTTCAAACCACCAAAACTAATTAGCATAATACCACTATCAGTGTGAATTTCTTCTACACTGGCTTCAACAACTTTATTCTTTTCCTCTTTTTCAAGCTTTTTCTTGCTTTTTCTTTAATATCCAAGATTTTGCCTTTACATGTCCCAACTTCTTACAATGATAACAACTGATTTTCTTCTTGGACTGTGATCTACCTCTCGGTTTGTTATCACTGGTATTTTTCTTAATGGATCTACTGTTGAAAATAAGCTCCTCACCTTGATTTTTTAACGCACTCGACGTAATGTCGCCAGCTATTGAGTACTTGCTCACTAATAATTTTCGCACATATTTTAATAAAATTATATATCTACTATACAATATTGTGTCTCAAAGATTAGAATAAATAGGGGCAATGAACACATCAGTAATAGAGTTAAATCCTCATCATATTTTACTTCCAAATTGTCTAAATTTGTACCTGAGGTTTTGAATGTATCAATAGGGAACTAGTCCTCAAATAGAGGTACCTTCTCTCATCTTATAGGAGTATAATTGTTGCTTCAATCGCAAGCACACCCCCTACAATTTGTGCCACAAAATTACAACATCCTTCTTTTTCAAAACATCATATAGAATTTCATTCGAAAGGTGCAACTGAATCAGTGCAACAACTTTCCTATTGATTTGATTGGTCTTTCTTCTAATTTTACCGAGACCAAGTCCCAAACATCTTTTCTTCCCTAAAGGGGTAGCCTCCAAATTCATCAATATCAATATTACAACCATTGTCATTTTCCACAAAGAGAAACAAGTCTTTCAATCTAACTTCTCGATCTAGTGTTTCACAGACACCATCCCTAAGATCTGATCCATTTCTTGGGTCCCTAATACCTGTTCATTATGAAAATGGTACCACAAAAATTAAAAGAGTAAAATAAAACACTAGATTTATGTGGGTTCATCCGATTCGTACTATGCCCACAAATGAGGAGGGTGTATTTTATTACTAAATCAAAAGGGTTATAATAAGGAGAGTTCAGGATATCTCTATAAATTTTGCTCAATTAGATTATTTCAAATTATCAAAGAATACTCCTATTTCTAGAAGAAAAAAAAGATAATTAAAGGGAATAAGACTCAAAATTTAGTCTTAATCAAACTAGACCGCAAAGATCAAATCAAATCCCAACCAAATTAGGACACTGAATCCCAAACAACTTAAAATATCAAATCCAACCAAATAAAGAATTTTGAGACACAACACATCCTATTCATAGTTTGAAAGTTTCATTGGGTCTTCCTAATTCTAATTGGAGTAAAAATTCCGAAAATTAGAAATGCCAACAGAAATAAGGACATTATGTCATTAGAAATGTTTAAAAAATACTATATTCGTGAAGTAAACATATAGACGCTGTAGAAAGGTCTAAAAAATATTACATTCCTAAAGTTAAAAAAGCGATGCACTTTCATGAATGTGGAAAATATCATATTAGATTAACTGATTCGAACTGAAGTTATATTTTAGTCAAAGCAAGAATTTATTTTGGCCAAATTATGTAGTTTTCTTTGATGTAGCGAGCCATATTTCATTTCAAAATTTATTGACCGACTCTTCTGGGATCATACTCCTGCTTTTCCGAGCATAAATTTGGGGAAGACAATGAAGATCATTAATTTTTGTTAAAGCAAGCGTTACTTTTGCTCAATCATTCAGGTAATGTATTCTACCCGAGCACAACACACACGAGTTTAATGCTCATATAATGCTTGCAACTCTTCTAATTTAAGTTGGATGGTTCTGATATCTTTTCTTTGTTACTACTGCTTATTGCCATTAGGATTTAGGAAATAGAAACTCATCATAAATTATTAAAGTGGTAATTAAAGTTGCTAAACTCATCATAAAGCAACAACATTCTATTATGGTATGTCTATAATTAACGAATAATTATTAAAAAAAAAAATCTATGAGCTAAAAGAATATTGGCTTTGCATAAAGCAAAGTGTAGCCTCGTTTACTGTTTCCCTTTAATAGTTTAGTAAACAAGTTTTGAATAGGAATTGCTTCTCAAGTCTTAGCCCATCCATTCAGGAATTTGTCCAACTATACCTGTCTGTGCAGAATAGGCATAACACTGCTAATTATCCCTCCCCAGCCCCAAACCCCAACCCCAACCCCAACCCCAAACCCCACCCCACCCCTCCCCCCTAAAAAAAACAAAAACTACTCACAACTACTTGTAACAAGGCTAAAATCTAGCTTGATAAACAATGGAAATGTGTGATATTGCCATAAATGATTCAAACCCATCACAGCAAATCCACTTAACTTGTTTAGGTAATTTTTATGTTATAATAAATTTCAAATTCTTGTACTCTTATTTTGAGTTATTTTTCGAGTCGTTACGATGGATTTCAAATCTACCCAACATATAGACTCATTCGAATCCTTGTCTCAAATTCAAATACTTTGCTCCAAATGCAAGGTCAAGTGAATTCCCTATGAGGAAATATGTTTCGCCCCTAGTTAAAAATGGAATTCATAATTCATCTCATTTTTTAGGCTTAGAATGAATGCTTGTGTGATTATGCAGGAACAAGGGAAAGTTGGAAGAAGAGGGACCTACATATTTACACCATCCACATGCAACTCCCTTTCAGGAATTTCTTACATAACCATAGAAAGAGGTCCATAATTCATACAATACCAGGTCTCCATCCCAATTAAAGCCATAAAATTACCTAACCAATTAATACCTCATACAATTGAACACACACAAATGGCATGCCCCTCAAATCACTTCTATTTGCATCCACTCACCTCTTCTTGCTCTTCATTCTTCACCTTTCTATCCATACAAGAATTCTCCCCAAAAGCCAAATGCAAATATCAATGTATAAATGGAGCCAAATATTGATTATTCTGCTTACTCTCCAGTTGTCGATTTTGATCAGACAAACTAGTGCCTCATCATTTTCTACCAAGTTAATTGATGATTTGTCTGATCCAAGCATCAAGTGTGGGGAATGTCCTTGTGTGAATCCATGCAACCAGCAGCCACCCACTCAACAACCACCACCGCCACTGCCACCTCCTGTGCAGTATTTTAGCCCGCCACCACCAAGGTTCGTATATGTGACCGGTGTAACCCCACCATCTCCACCAAGGTTCGTTTATGTGACAGGGCCTCCTGAAAACTTGTATCCATCTGATCCATTCAATTTGCAGATATACTCCAATGCCTCACATAATACTTCTCCTAAAAATATAAAGCTTCTTTTGGTGCTAGTGTTCTCAGCACTGAAGCTCCTTCAATTAGTGTAAATCCAACTCATTTCTCATTTTCTGATATATATATATATATATATAATATAGATTTGTACTTGGGATGTTTTTAAGGAGGATCCACATATGTTGATCCTTTCATTTGTGTATTTCATCTCTTCTGTGGGAATTGGGATCCCTTTTATGTTAATGGATATACATATATATGGTACCTATTCCTGTTTCATTACTCTTTTTAATTTCTTTCCTTTTAATTTACTGTGTTATAAGTTTCAAGAAAACAAAAGCAATCCTAAACCATTTGGGCAGTCCGCTAATTGGTCCCTGTAATAAACAACCATCCGATCCTCAACTTTGATAAAAGATCATCCAAGTAAAATTCACAAATACTTCACCTGATTATACCAAAAGAGTTAAATCTGCGAATAATTAGAACAATGTGTCCGAGAGAGACATACATGCACTTTAACTAGCTGTAGTCCCGAATAAATGCTTCAGTCTGGGAGACTGGTACTTTCCGCTCGTACTAGTCTGACAGATCGAGGTTCAGACTTGAGAACTACTGAGTACCTTCAATACACTAGATTTTTTACACTGCATTTACTTCTAGAATTTCCTATATATATATAGCTGCGATCTGATAAAAGAGTCAGAAATTTGCTTATGAGTATTTGGGTGGCTAGCTTGTAACAAGAAGCAATTTAATGTCATACTTTTTAAGTCCAAGAAAAATGAAAAATAAGTGCTCAAAAATCTAGAAAATATTCAAATATACCAAATTGAGTCTGGAACATGAACTAATTGATAGTCATATTTAAAAGAACTTCAATTTCATATTTGGGTAGGATTATATTTTTTTAATTTATTCTTTCGGTTAATTTGTAGGGAGGTTGAATATCCAACCAACTACACCATTTACTATAAATGCTTCTTCCACATAGTTGTAGATAGAACGCTGTACGAAATTATACATATATTGTGGAGAATAATGTTGAAATAGCAATATTTCAATTTATTAATTATATAATGCTGCCTTTTTTTTTGTTAATTAAGTTTTATAATTTCGGCAGCGCCACTTGACGTATATGCAACAGCTAATGCGAATGGCATTCATGAGTTGAACTTCATATATGCACTAGCAAAATCGAACTTTATACACACCTAAAAAAAAATCTTAGAATTATCTTTACTTAAATAATATTTTTTGTAGCAAATGAAGTATAAGAAACTCAAAGAAATCATAAAGAAAGAGGAGTGTTGTATGTTTTTCATAATCTTTTTGTGTAGTCACAGATCTATTAATAGACCAATTATTGCTTTTCCAAAATAGATAATTTTTTGTTTGGTGAGAAAAATGGTCACAATTTTTATGAAGTGACAATAGAACAATTATAATTATTGTGATAAAATAATGATCACACCAACAATTGAGAAACAATAATAAGCAAATACAGGTATTGAAGTTTCATTTTATAGTGCCAATTATAGCAACAACGTTGAGATTTTGGCATCATGGTGGTAACTTTTGTGTCTTGGCACTATTTTTCTACTTTTTATTTAATTTCACATCAAGAAAAGCACTAAGACCATCTCCTACCCATGCCAATTTGAAGTGCTATTTTTCAAAATATCACCCCAAATAGTATTTAGAATGCTCTAATTTAAATGCTATTTAGGATTCAAATTTAGAACCTTTGGTCAGGGTTCTAAATATAGAACATTGACCAAAGGTTCTATTTCTTATTTTATAATTATTTTAACTATTATTTTGTTTTATTTAATTTATTTGAATTAAATAAAGAACTTCAAAAATTATACTAATTTATACATTAAATTATATAAATTTTAATTTTTATACATTTATATATAAAATTAAATATTTCATATATTTAAAAAAAAAAATTAGGTCTAAGATTATATTTTTATGGCTTATTGGGTATTGTGAAAATTTTTATGATTTAGAAATTAGCTATTAAAAACTAGTCATTAAAGTGAGAGGGTGCATCATAAAGACAATGCTAGACATATATTCTCTTGATTCCTTATATATATGACAAGGCGCCTACCAATGATATAACAGTGCAAATCTCTCACAATCATTTACCTAAGTATGAAACATACCTCCAAAATCATCTTCGAATATGTGATAGTGGAAATCATCATAAATTGCAAGCTGATTTGATAGAGCATCTGTGGCAACTTAAGGAACGATCATCAAACCATGATAACTAAATTGTACCAGTACACAAATTTATTTGTCTTGTTCTTTTTTCTTTAGGCTTCAGGTATGTGCTTTTTGATAAGATGCTAAACAAAATAATATTTTTTTCAATTATTAATTTTTTTCTTTTTTTAAATATTCTTTTTAAAGATTAAAATAATTAATAATTGATAAAAATATAGATATAAAAAAGTGAAATAGAATAGTCTAAATACATTAAAATAATATAAAAAGTAGAATCTTAGGTTGGAGAAGGAAAACATTATTTAAGGTGCTATTTTTGCTATTGTAACAACAAAATGGATCTTGAAATATATCCAGAATTAGAGATGGTCTCGTGCTTTTGAAAATAATCCAAGAGACAAAGTGTCCCACCTTAGATGTGGGATAAGGGTGTAAATGAGATGAGACGATTTGCGAACAGTCAAGCTCGTTAGTCAAACGAGCCAAGTCGAGCTCAATAATATTCGGCTCGAAAAGCTCGCGAACCTAAACAAACTTTTTTACATTTTGTATATATAGTTATATATAATAAGGTCCATAAAGATAAGTAAACAACAACAACAACAATAATAACAATAATAATAATATTTTGTTTGTTATTTTTAAGAAAATAACAAAATGTTTTAAAAGGTTTATAATTATAGATTTTATTTTGAGCTTAAATGAGGTCAAACTAATCTAAACCTATACGAACTCGAGTTCATCTGAATTTATGCGAATCAAGTTCTTCTACTTCTCTATGACAAGCCTTATCGAGTCGAGATCGATAAGGTTCGCCTAAGCCTTTGTCTATTCAACGAGTCAAGTTTGAGCTTGCTAGATTCAGGCTCGACTCGATTCGTCTCATTTACACCCCTTGTGGGATGAGACAATGTCATTCCACCACCATTTTGACCGGGAAGGAAATTTTCAAAGCATACGAAAAATCCAAACCCAACTTCCATTTTTTACTAGGTGAAGTTTGGTAAATTTTGGCTATATATGTTGTAGTGAAAGACAAACTTATTTCCCAAAAGAATTGAACATAGTATGTATGATAGTAAATTCTGTAATATGTCATCAAAATAGTCAATTCATGAAAGAAAGACAGACAGGCGAGGTAAACAGTAAAAACAATTATTAAATTCTAACTAGCTAATAAATTAAAAATTTTGTCAATCATATTGTTGGTTTGGTGGTGGTGTTTGAAAAATATTTGCACATGGCACAGATTTATTCTGTCGTAAAGGATCCGGCCGGGTATCAAACCAAATAATTGTTACCAAAGCATTAATTTAAAAATGCAGAATCATAGTAGAGTAAAGCATGTAAGCATCTTCTAACTCAAATGGCTTACATGTGCCTTAAATTACTATTTCAAAATATACAAATTGTTAACTCAGCCTCTCTTAAACATATTATTTCGCATACCTAAGACTACTACATATATTTTGAGTCCTTTATTTTTCAACAAACAGTTAGTAATATAAGTTTATGCATGTGGTTTGCTGTCAATTATGATTCAATGACGTTACAGTATTATTAACAACTACAAAGTTTTCTTAGACCACAATTTTTTTCCCTCTGAAATATATCACCATTTAGGCGCAAATGGGATCAATATATCCTAACCTCCAACCTGGAATTTATTTATCAAAAAAAAAAAAAAAAAAAGATGGAAAATTTATTTATCCTTACAGTATCTCTACTCTAGCTAGTTTCTGTCGAGTGGCCTTTGATTCAACAGTATAAGTCTCACGCATGAAGTGTAAGGTCGGAGGTTTGAACATATCGAATATTCAACATACGTGTGTACAAATAATGGAAAAAGGAAATTCCATACTCTTGATTCTTGGCATCCCCACAAGAAGACTCCATCAGAAAGCTAATGTCATGTAACTAGCTACTCTAGAATCCACTTTCTGCATAGAAAAAGAAAAAAGAAAAGCAGCATGTACATGACCATTTCAAAGTTTCCCTTAATAAATTATATAGTTCAAATAATTTCATGCAACCAAAATGATTGCAGCAGCCTTCAAATAGGTCACCACAGTGCACCTCCCATCCTCACCCCTATTTTTACAAGAGTATTTCGGTCCTAAATACTTACAACATAATTCCTACTACTATGCCCACAAAACTCAACCAATTATTGCTGATATTCACATTGAAGATATCACTACTAACATCATTATCAAGATCAAGTTATGTAGCAGCGTTTGCTCCTCCTCTACAACCCTACGAGTGTCCATACCCTTGTCTTCCGCCACCAATTGCCACCACTTCAAGCTGCCCTCCAGCACAACCGCCGCCGCCACCCTCCTCCATCTATTGCCCTCCGCCTCCATCTGGATACTTCCCATTCTATTCTCCACCAGACTATGTGAACAACTATTTTGCTCCTCCACCACCTGACCCAATTTTACCTTATTTTCCCTTCTACTACAGAAACCCACCTCCACCTTTCGATTTGTCTTCGGCAGCCAGCCTGAATCCACTGAGGGCAATTTGCTTTTTCTTCATAGCTCAACTACTTAACAGTCTGTACCACGTCATTATGAAGTGAACTCATCAATTACCACATAATTTTCTTAGTAATTGGCAGCATGGTACAGGCGGGGCCACCATTTAGTGCAACTGTAACTTCAGTTATTTAGTCAATGGATTAGTCATTGATGTAATAGTAACCGTGATCATTACTATGCTAGAATTTCACTCTTGGTGCTAAGGACAATGAGCAGGCTTATTTTAATAACTAAGCGCCCCTTTGGTTTTATTTCATTCTCATTTTTCATTTTCATTATTTTTAAATTTTGAAAAAGTAATTAGTGAAAATGAGTTTGAATTTGAAAAGATTCTTCAAAAAGTAATAATTATGTTGGATTTAATAGGTTGTAGAATGAGAGAAATAGTAATAATTAATGATCTCAAAATAAAAATATATTGGGTGAAAATATATATAAAAATGATGTATTTTAATTTTTAAATAGTAAAAAATATGAAATTGGAGTTTGAGAATAAAACCAAATGAACCTTAAGTAAATAAGTAACAGTTCATTTATTTCAAAAATTACTTGCGAGACTGATGAAACATCATCATTATATGCTGAAGTTCGTGTTTGGGCTAACAGTATTAGTATCAGCATATTTCTCCAATCAAACAATAAGATAAAATAGTATATTTCTTTTGAGACTCTAATTATTTTAAGATATCACGCGTCAATATTTAATTGATGATATATCCCTTAGGCTAAGTAGTTCTCTACTGGATAATTTCAAGCTCGTCTCCAGTACCTGTGGGGGTGTAAATGAATATTAAACGGATCGAATATACTGTTTTTATATTCGTATCTATTTAACTTTTTCAATATTCGAATACGTATACGGATTTGACGGATATTTAAAAATAATATCCGAATTCGTATCCATTGGATATCGGTCGAATTCGAATATATTCGTATTCGATTTTAGTTATTCATATTTTATTAAACTTATCCATATTTGAATTATATTTTTATATTCATATTCGATGATAATTATTTAAATATCTATTTACAAATATCCAAATATGTGAAATTATGAACCTATAACAAATACATATTTTAATTAATAAAAGCAATTATATAATTTCATTTAAAAAAAAAAGTAATCAAACAAATAGCACAATTTTAGTATATTTCTTTTGAGACTCTGATTATTTTAAGATATCAAGCATCAATATTTAATTGATGATATATCCCTTAGGCTAAGTAGTTCTCTACTGGATAATTTCAAGCTCATCTCCAATACCTCTAGGGGTGTAAATGAATATTAAACGGATCAGATACACTGTTTTTATATTCGTATCTGTTTAACTTTTCGAATATTCGAATATATACACGGATTTGACGGATATTTAAAAATGATATTTGAATTTGTATCCATTGGACATCGATCGAATTCGAATATATCCGCATTCGATTTTAATTATTCATATTTTATTAAACTTATCCGTATTTGAATTATTTTTTTATATTCATATTCGATGATAATTATTTAAATATCTATTTACAAATATCAAAATATGTGAATCTATGAACCTATAACAAATACATACTTTAATTAATAAAAGGAACCATATAGTTTCATTAAAAAAAAATAGCAATCAAACAAATAGCACAATTTTAATATATTTCTTTTGAGACTCTGATTATTTTAAGATATCACACGTCAATATTTAATTGATGATATATTCCTTAGGCTAAGTAGTTCTCTATTGGATAATTTCAAGCTCATCTCCAGTACCTCTAGGGGTGTAAATAAATATTAAACGAATCAAATACACAGTTTTTATATTCATATTGTTTAACTTTTCGAGTATTCGAATACGTATATGGATTTGATGGATATTTAAAAATGATATTTGAATTCGTATCCATTGGGTATCGGTCGAATTCGGATATATCCATATTCAATTTTAATTATTCAGATTTATTTATATTTTATTAAATTTATCCGTATTTGAATTATTTTTTTATATTCATATTCGATTATAATTATTTAGATATCTATTTACAAATATCCAAATATGTGAATCTATGAACTTATAACAAATACATACTTTAATTAATAAAAAGAACTATATAATTTCATTAAAAAGAAAGCAATCAAACAAATAGCATAATTTCTAATTAATAATTAACTTTATAATTAATTATTAATAATGGCATTGAAGTATATTAATTATAAAGTCAACCAACAATAATTATGTTGATTAACTTTATTCTTCTATTTTTTTTTCTCTATATTACAATAATTTTTTAAATTTATTCTTTTTTCTTCTCAATTCTTCAATTGTAATTTATATATATACATATATGGATTATGAGATTTTTATTAAAAAATATAAATAATATATTATTTAATAATTATATATTTAGAGTGGATATTAAATAGATCGGATATGCATTTATCATATCCGTATTCATTTATAATTAAATATTTACTAATTGAATACGGATAATATCCGTTTTAAACAAATACAAATAAATTTTATATAAATAAATACGAATGCGAACGATAATCAAATTTTTGAATATTCATTTATAGTTCTAAGTACCTCTTCTAAGTAAGAACAAAGAAAAGACGAGTACTGGTTATTACAGCACCTTTTTAAGGCTCATTTTATATTTGCATTTTTAAATGAGTCTAGTGGACTTGGGCCATAGTTGACGTCAATGATTCACTGAGATCATGGTTCATAATGGCGACTAATTGTATATTTGAAATCAACAACTGAAGATGCAGATTAGCCCAAAATTTAATTGTAGTCCACTAGTATTGCTATCTCTGCTGCAGAGTGAGATTATGTAATCACATCTCCACCACTATTGTCAACCAACATCAAATATCATCCATACCCATGGACGAATAATTAAGGGGGGGCAAGCAAGGGCCATTGCCCCCCAACTTTGTGTGTGTACACATATACATATACATGTAATATATATTAAAAAGTTTCAATAATAGCTAATTTAAATTTAAATTTTAAAAAAATACATCATTCAATATTAACTAAAATAATTAATTTTTAATCAACATTCATTAATTTTAGAAGATTTAAGGGAGTGTTTGGTTATGTTTCCCCAGAACAATTTTGTTTTGGGAAAACATAACCAAATATGCACTCATTTTTTCAGATGACTAAAAACAGTTCAATTAGATTTTCAGCTCTAGATCCTGCCAAGCAGCCTTTGACCATTAAAACTTGAGGCCTAATGGAATCTTTTTTCACCGGCGCCCGTGATTGAGAAACAAAGCTTGATATAATATATGACATTATGTTATATATAAGACTAATACATCCTCAAACATGGAAATACTTACTACATCCTGAACTATCTAAAGTAGATAGTGTTAGAATTAAACTAGATCTGTGAAACCCATCACATAAAATTCAAGAACCATCACATTAAATCATCAAAAATCAATCTAGATGCAGAAACGTACCTAGAATATGAATACCGATGTAATCTTTTGAGTCTTGCGGTTATTGATATTCCAAATTAGTATATATGAATTTTGGGAGAAGTTACTCTCTCTTTTCTAATGATGGGATATCAGAAAAGAATTATACACATAATTCAGGTACCATAACCCTAATATAACTATATATCTTTTCTTTATTTCTAATTTGGCCCATCATAAAATTAGAAATTATATATTAGAGTTAGTGTAACGACCCCGAAATTTTATATATTTGTTAAAATTGTTATTATTTATTTATCAGTTAATTTTAGTTATTCGATTAGATTTTTGAATTATTTAATCGTGATATAAATTATATAAGATTCAATTGATATTTTACAAAAATTTTGAGATTGAAAATGCATTTTATTCATTTTGGGAACTAAATTGAGAAGTTTTAAATTATTATAAAAATAAAAATAAAAAAATGAAATGATGAAAATAGTAACCGAGCCATGCTGCTCCATGCTTGACCCATGCTTTCCATCAAGTCAAAATTAATGCTAATTTTGACTTCCCTTTTCTTTTTCCTTCATTTTTCTCATTCTTCCTCCCATTTTCTTTCTTCCTTCACCAATTTCTTCTTCCTCCAACCGATCACTAAACTTCAACACTAAGCCACCATTTCTTCATCACATCTTACCACCACCTCCCTCACCAATTTCAGGCCACCAAACCGCAGCCATGCACGGTGGTTGAACGTGGTCGGAGAAGCAATGGAAAGAAACTCATTTCCTTGGTTAAATTTCGGTGACCCTCTCCAAGCCCCGAAACTTGCGATGAAGGGTACGGTTGTGTAGCTAGGAAGGAGGAGAATCAGAATATAGGGTTTCATGGTGGTTTCCGGCGATGGACGGCGGTGAACGGAGCTAAACAGTGGCGGCGGAGCAAGGTGGTTTTTGGGGCTGTTTTGGTGTTTTTCGGCAAATAGGAGTGGTATAACTAAAAACTAACCAGAGATTGTTGTTCAGGAGGGTGTAAGGAAGAAAACGGTGTAAAGTGTCCATATTCAGGCGGCGGCGGACGGCGGCGCTCCAGCGACTTGGGGGCAGAATTATCTCCTCGTTCCAACGGTCGTAACGGTATAGTCTATTTTCGAATCCGGGCATTAGTTAGTGAGTTATGAATTTTGTTAGGTTTTGATAATTATATTTTTATGTATTATATATATTCATGCAAGGTATATGTATGAGTTAGGATGATAAGTGATTTAATTATGGACTTTAGGTGGTGTTATTATATGATTATGTATTATATATATGTATAGGAATTTTTAGATTTTGATGGCATATTAATAATTTTGGAGATAATTGTTAGATTAAGCATGGAATATTATGTAGTTGGAGGTTTAATTGAGTTATATAGATTTTGTAAGATTTAATTAGTGATATTTTGTGAGTTTGAGCTAATTATAGATTATTTATGAATAGGAATTTAAGATTTTAAATCTTAAATTGTTAATAGTTGATAAGATTAAGTTAGTTTGATTGATTTATATAAATTTGGACTTAAATAAGATTTATTTGGTAATTTTGGGAAATATTAAGTTTCGATAACGAATAAGGTTAGTAGAATCGATCGAACTTTAATTATGAATTATTTTGTGAATTAGGTGACGGAGATTTGGCTGGTGACGAGCAATAACTATATATCTGACTGACTAGGTATAAGGTGAAGATCTATCCCTCTTGGTACTTGCTATACCTATGAGGTTCTGCCAATTTGACACTCTATTGAGCTATTTGTTATTGAAATTAACCCCTATGTGGGTTTACTGTTTCTGTACGTTACTCAGAACCGTGTTTGATTTTCTGTTTGTTATTTGATTCTGTTCTGAATACCCTGTGAGGGTTATATCTGTTCTGTATCTGTTTGGTTATGTGAGGATCTATCTCTCTTGGTACTTGTTATACCTATGAGGTTCTGCCAATTTGGCACTCTATTGAGCTATATGTTATTGAAATTAACCCCTGTGTGGGTTTACTGTTTCTGTATGATACTCAGAACTGTGTTTGGTTTCTGTTTGTTATTTGATTCTGTTCTGAATACCCCTATGAGGGTTATATCTGTTCTGAATACCCCTGTGAGGGTTATATCTGTTCTGTATCTGTTTCTGTCTGTTCTGGCGCCCAAAATTTTATCTGTTATCTGTTCTGCTCTGATTTGTATCTGTTGCCTTGTCGGCATTTCTGTTATCTGATTTGTATTTGGTCATGCTCGCATATCTGTATATGTTACTATTATCTGTTGACTGATGGGCATTGTTTCTGTCTGCTTGATCTAATTTGTCTGAAACTGGCAATGCGCTAGGGACTTTCCCCTGGGCATCTGCATAAGCGGTTAATTCTGTTATTTGTACGGTGATTATGAGGCCAAAGGCCGATCCGGGCGATCTGTTTGGTTATGTGAGGCATGCAAGGGACTTTCCCCTTGGTGTCAACGATACGCTAAAGACTTTCCCCTGGGTGTCGGCGGTACACTAGGGACTTCCCCTGGGCATCGACGGTGCACTATACAGCTCGTATGGGCATCTACCATATGCCAAGCTGTTACGCTTAGGTGATATGTTTGTCTGGTATAAGGTGAATCGGCAATGCACGTCTTAGACTGTCCTTTGAGTGCATCTGCTTTGGGTTTGATCTGTTTGATTGTTTCTGTCTGTCTGACATCTGATCTTGGAGCAATAAGGCAGGAGAGTTTCCTATTTGCTTTTCAATACTATCTGTTTATGTATCTGTTTGATCTGTTCATTTATATTATGATTTGTCGAGTCGAATCATCCTCGATAAATCCCTTCTGCATTCCTCATTAAGTCTTTGGACTTACCTCCCTGTATTCTATGATATCAAATAGGGAAGAGATGGTTCAAGGTTGATCTGGGAAGAAATGTAATTGATTTCGTTTTGACGGTTGTACAGAATATAAGTTATGATGTATTGTATTTGGAATGAAACCTTAGAGATGTTGTGACATGTATGATTGTAATTATAAGGTTTAATGTGTTATGCTTTAAGATATTAATATTATGAAGTTTAGTAGGTATTTATTTTGAAAATTTTGGTTTAGAATTGATTTATGAGATTGAATGTCATTTTAGAATATGTGTAAAATGAACTTATGGGCCTTTTGTTAGATTGCGACTCTGATATTTAAGATTGAATCTGTGTGGTGCCTTGACTGAGGTGTCGTCCTGAGGAGGGGTGCTACAGTTAGACCCGGCAAAAAATTACCCAAACCCACGGGTACCCAAAAAAATACAGGTAATAGGGCCTCATTTTCTGTACCCAATAAAATGCGGGTAATTTTACCCACTGTCTAATTACCCATCGTTTTTTGGCCCAACCCGCGGGTACCCACGAGTAACCCGTGAATAATTATTTATATTTTAATGTTTAATTTTTCTGTAATTTTTGCAACTATTTTGGAAGGTGTAACACTTTTTTTTTGTTAATGATATCAACAATATTTAAGTGGTATTTAAACTTTTAGTTCAAAAAACTTTTGACATATAAAGAAATTTAAATTTAAACTTCGAAATGTAATATAACTTACATTTAATATATGTTTAAATATTTAAGTTGTAGTTTTCAAACCAAAACATTTGACATGCTTTAAAATATTTGTTTAATATAATATTTGAAATTTGTAGCCTCTTTTATTAATTTTATTTAGGTAACAACTAACATTTAAATAATATCATGTAAATTTAAAAAAAAATCTTTAAATATATATATAAAAAAAAGTACGAGTGCCCGTGGATTACCCATTACCCATAGTCACGGGTAATAGATCCACTATCTCGTACCCAATAAAAAATGGATAATTTTACCCGCGGGTATATTTACCCAACCCGTTATTACCCGTTCTTGGGTTACCCGCGGGTACCCATTTGCCAGGTCTTTTAGAGTATCTACACATATAAGCCCATACTTTGTAAGGTAACTTAGGTCCACCTAATAATTAGATCACTTTAATTTGGGTTAAGCCTTTTTACGATAGCAAATTGCATATTATTATTATTATTATTAAAGTCCAAAATCCAACAATCTCCCACTTGGACTACATATATATATAGATATACACAGACACACATCACCTTATAATTGTATGCCATAATATAACTTATGAGCTCAAAATTGTTGTTACCATAACCGAAATTATCTTTCAAAAATCTCGTCCATCGATTATGTCAACATAGAACCAAGGCGATTTTCGCTACATATATCGTAACTAAATCCATCTCTAATCACATATATCAAAATAACCAAATGACACAGATCTAGTATAAATGTGTAGCATGGAAATTACATTTGATGTGATCTAAACATGCCTATTTCCAATTGGTCCACTTTAAACTTTAGTGATATCAAACCAGTGTGGATAAACCGAAAGAAACTTTATTTCTGCATAAAATAACATCAAAATATCACAAACTAAAATAACTAAAAAGTGTATACAGAAAAGCATATAGAATTACAAACTCCTACTAAAACTGAATGTCCTCAAATGACATGACACCTATATGAGCAGTGTGCTCATGAAAGACCTTGGGTAGTAGTCCTTAGTAAGCGGATCCGCAACCATGCAGTTTGTGCCAATATGCTCTATAGACAGTTGATCACTCTAAACTCTTTCTTTAACAACCAGGAACTTAATGCCAATATACTTTAACTTTATCGTGCTCCTATTGTTGTTGGAATATAAGAATAATGATTTATTGTCACAAAACTACTTAAATGTCATTTTAATTGTATCCACAATTCATAGCCCATTGATGAAATTCCGCGGCCATATTACATGATTAGAATAACACGCTATAAACTCAGCTGCCATGGTGGAAGGAGCCACAAGTGTCTGCTTAGCACTCTTCTAAGAAATAGCTCCTCCAGCAAGTAGATGGATATAGCCCAACGTAGATTTCATACTATCTTGCCACCTGGAAAAGTCAAAGTCCGAAGAACCAATGATCTCTAATTTATCCAACCTTCTGTATGTGAGCATGTAATATTTTGTTCTTTGTACATACATGACTCGTTTAGCTGCTTTCCAATGATCTATTCTTGAATTGCTCAAATATCTACCTAACATCCTAATAATATACGCAATATCTTGATGCATATAAACCTGAGCATACATTAGACTCCCTACTGTTGATGCATAAGGAATCTTCTGCATTTCCTTTTTCTCAAAAGCATTCTTAGGACATTGATTGAGATTGAATTTATCTTCTTTAGCTACAGAGGTATCACCTGGTTTACAATCTTGCATGCCAGATCTCTTGAGAACCTTTTCAATATAGACCTTTTATGGTAATCCAAGAATATCTCAAGATCGATTACAGTGCATCTGAATCCCCAATACATGAAGTTGCATCATCAAGATCTTTCATCTCAAAATTCCTTGCTAAAAGTATCTTAGCTTCATGCAACAAGCCTATATCGTTGTTGGCAAGCAGTATGTCATCAACATATAAAACCAAAAAAATATGCTTCTCCCACTAAACTTAGAGTATATACAATCATCAGCCAAATTCATCTCAAAATCGAATGAGACAGTTGCTTGGTGAAATTTGTAATACCATTGATGAGATGTCTGCTTAAGCCCATAGATGGATTTCTTTAATTTGCAAACCATTGACTTTGCATCACCCGACACATAGTTTTCTAGCTGCACCTTATAAATTATCTCGTCAATGTTTCCATTGAGAAATGTGGTCTTAACATCCATCTAATGTAGCTCAAGATCAAAATATGCAACTAAAGCCATTATAATCCTAAAAGAGTCTTTCGATGAAACCAGAGAGAAAGTCTTTTATAATTGATGCCTTCTTTCTGTGTGAAGCCCTTAGCAATAAGACGTTCCTTGAATCTCTCCACATAGCCCTTCGAATCCCTCTTATTTTAAAAATCCATTTGCAACCAATAGGCATCGCACCTTCAGGCAATGGGATAAGATTCCACATGTCATTGTCTTTCATGGACTTTATCTCTTTACTCATGGCATCGATCCACCTTTTGAAGTTGATTGGATCATCTTCCATCACTCCAATGTCAACATCATGTTCTTGGAGAAGTATAATATAATCATCCGAAATTGCACTTCTTCTTTCTCTAGTGGATCTTCTTAATGGCATTGGTTCTTGAGGTTGTAGAGTTTGTTCTTCTAGATTGAACTTGAATGAAAGGTTCAATGACATTGTCTTGATTTGGAGTTGTTTCTTGAACAATGTTAGGCATAGAAAGTGATTCCTGGTCATTGTTAATAGCAGTTGGAGGAAAGTTGACATATTCCTCTTCAAAGATAAAATTCCTAATTCTTTCTTCTCCCACAAACTCAACATCCTCAAAGAACTAGGCAATACCATTCTTGAAAATAAACTTAGTTGTGGGATCATAAAATTTGTAACTCCTGGATCTTTCAAAGTATCCAATGAAATAGCAATTGATAGTTCTAGAATCCTTCTTTTCATTTGGCATATAAGGTCTTGCCTCGGTTGGACATCACCAAAAATATGTAAATGCTTTAAATTAGGCTTCTTGCCTGTCCAAAGCTTATAAGGGGTCTTTTAATTGCCTTAGTAGGAACCCTATTGAGTATATATACTGTGGTCTTTAATGCCTCTCCCCGGAATGGTTCCGGTAAGGTAGAATGACTAATCATACTCCTTACCTTATCCTTAAGCATTCTATTTCGTCTTTCAGCAACACTATTCATGCCAGGTGAACCCAGCATAGTATACTGTGGGACGATACCGCATTCCTCTAGGAATTTCGTTAATGGTCCTTGATGTTGTTCACCTAATTCGTCGTATATAACGTAATACTCACCACTACGGTTTGATCTAACACTTTTGATTCTTTTGCTAAGTCTATTTTCAACTTCAACTTTATAGCTTTTGAACACATCTAGTGATTGTGATTTCTCATGAATGAGATAAAGTTAGCCATATCGCGAAAAATCATCGATGAATGTTATGAAATATTGTTGACCGTTCGAAGAAGTTGTAGGAAATGGTCCACAAATATATGTGTGTACTAGTTCTAAGACGTCTACTTTCCTGTTGGCACCAAATCTCATGACATTTTTTTATTTCCCCTTAATGCAATTTACACACATTTCAAAATCTAAAAAATCAAGAGAATTAAGAATACCGTCTAACACAAATCTTTCAATTCTATTTTTAGATATATGACTTAATCTCTTAGGCTATAACAAAGTTGAATTCTCACCGGTTAATTTGCATGTATTAGCTATTATATTAACATGCAAGGATTCATCGAATGAAGTAATCGAGTCAAGCAAATATAAATTATCGTAACTTGATAAAGAATTGGAATCAACCAAATTTGAATTTTGAAAATGACTAAATTTTCTATTTCCAAATGAACAACAATATCCAAACTTGTCCAATGCTGAAAATGAAATTAAATTCCGTCTAAAAGATGGTACAATGAAAGTCTCAGCCAAATCCAAATAAAAACCAATTCTTAACAATAATCTAAATGTTCCGATTGCTTCAACCTCCATTGTCTTGTCATCGCCAATGTAGCTGTATCTTTCACGATTATTAGGCTTTCAACAATGCCAGCAACCCTGCATAGACACACTGATGTGAGTTATTGCACTAGAATCTATCCACCATGTATGTCTAGGTGCCGAACTCAAATTAACCTAAAAAAAAAAAACAAAGTTAAGAAGCAGACCTTTCTTGGCACGCCATGCGTGATAGCTGGAACACTGCTTCTTCTTATGACCTATAGCTTCACAGAAGTAACAAGCATCATGATTTAGTTCTTTATGTTGTTTCGTCTATGGTTTCGTATCAACAGCTTCATTATTTTTCTTTTTCTTATTATCTGTGTTCTTGTCCTTTAAGGTGGAGGTTAAGTGAGCAATCTTTGTCATCTCTTGCTTCAATCTCTCTTCTTCCTAAACACAATGTGAGATGATCACATTAAGGGACCATGAGTCCTTTTAACAGTTATAGCTCACCTTGAACTAACTAAATTGTGCTGGAAAAGATATCAGAACCAAATGCGCTAACAAGTCTTCAGATAAATCCAACTTGAGTGCTTTCAATTTTGAAGCAAGATGAGACATTTCCACAATGTACTCCCTTATGTTTCCTTTACCCGTGTACCTCATTGAGATGAGCTTTGCTAAGATTGTACTAGTTTTAGCCTTTTCATTCTTAAGAAACCTCTTCCTAGGGTCCTCAAGGAAAGCCTTAGCTATATCCACCTTATCAGACATAGTGCCCCTAAAACTTCTGAAATAGCACGCTTGATGACCATGAGACTTATGAGATTAGACTTTTCCCACTTTTCCATCTCCCTCTTTTCATTCGAGGTACTCTTATCAGTGAGATCGGCGAGTTTAGCAACCCTTAATGCAAGTTCTAGGTCCATGACTCCAAGAGTAATTAAGATACCTTATTGTCATGCCTTAAAATTTGTGCCATTGAGCATAGGAATAGAATTTATACTTGCAGTGATATTAGCAGCGGAAGCAGAAACTGAACAAAACAAACCAAACAAACAAACTCACATAAGTACCAAAGCGAAAAACCAAAACGGAATGATAAATTTAAATGAAGGTAAATCCCATTTCAAGATATCATACACTATTAATATTTCATTTTTGGATAAAATATTAAATTCTAAGTGATATCTCGGTAACACTGACACTAAAATAACATGTTGAACAATAAATCTTCCTTTGGGCCGATTTATTGCTCACATGTAAAATCAAATAATTATCACGTGTTTATTGCTACAGGATCACATGCAATTCTGCTAAATATAAATCTTCCTTTGGGTTGACCAATATTTACATAAGTTATATGTGCACAACTATTTATATTTCAAAATAAATTAATTTCCACAAGAGAGGTCACTTTGGTGACATATTGCTTCAATTAATTTATATTAATATATATATATATATATAAACATACCAATATTTGAATTAAAATTCCCCAAGTTTTAATTTCAACCTACCTTTGAATGAATTTATCAAAAGGACCAAACATATATATATATATATATATATATATAAAACAAATATACTAATACTTATGTAAATCAACTTGGCCTTTACTAGACAAAAGAGAGAAAAAAACGTGGTGAATGCATTCAACAAACCTCAGCAGAATGTGCTTGCCCATGAAAACTTCACGCACAACAAATATATACAAAGTACAACCACACACCACCAATGGAAAAGCTTTCAAATTCAATTAATAGCAATAGCGCAACCTGCTACTCTCTAAATTTTCAATTCAAAATCACGATTCATTGCTAGAAAAAATCAATCTATTGCTTGATTTCAATTATAAATCTGTTGGGTACCGATTTCAATGATTATCAAACTTATTAAATATTCCAAAAGATTAAATGCATAAATTAAAAAGAAAATTGAATAAAACTTTATTGAATCTATGAATCTTTAAATTCAAATAGATCAAACCTAAAATAATACATTTCTCAATGATTCAACATGAGTGGCCCCGATACCATTGGTTAGAATTAAACCAGATCTATGAAACCCATCACATAAAACCCAAGAACCATCATGTTAAATCATCAAAAATCAATCTAGATGCGGAAACATACCTGGATCCATGAATACTGATGAAATATTTTGAGTTTTGCGGTTATTGATATTCCAAATTAATATACATGAATTTGGGAGAAGTTACTCTTTCTTTTCTAATGATGGGATATCAAAAAAAATCATACACGTAATTTGGGGACCATAACCCTAATATCATTGTATTTCTTTTCTTTATTTCTAATTTGGCCCATCATAAAATTAGAAATTACAAATTAAAGTATCTACACATATAAGCATATACTTTGTAATGTAACTTAGGCTCACCTAATAATTAGACCACTTTAATTTTGGCCAGGCATTTTTACAATAACAAGTTGCATACGATTATTATATATATTAAAGTCCAAAATCCAATAGATAGAATTATTCTAAATGTTAGCCCAAAACTATCAGAATCTCAGCTGTCAAAAAATGCCATGCATAGGTATGCAACAATCAACTAGGCTAAATATTTCTTGTGATGCAATTGTTCTTAGTTTGATTAGGGAAATTTTTATCTTTACTCTTATATATTGTTTTTCTTTTCATTTCAAAAGATGTAGTTCTGTATTTTGTTTTAAATGTTTCTTACCTTTGTTTTCTTTTTCCCCTCTTTTTCTGAGAAAACCAATATCAGTTGTCCCATGCAAAAACAATAAGGATTATGTTATACTGAATCCGTCATGATATGCAGTTCTAGTAGAACTTAGGGATAAAAATAGGTTAGGCTAGGTTAGGTTTTGGCATAAATAGGCCAGGCCTGTTATGCAAATAACAAGCCTGAGTCTGGTCTATTATCTGTGATACGCTTTCTTTTAAGGTGAGGCCTAACTTTTCTAATAAATTCAAAAGCCTTGGTTTGGCTTGAAAGCCTATGTAAAAGTCTTTTTTTTTATTAAGGTTCCAATGAGACTTAAACATTACATAAGTCTAGGTTTTTAATAGGTTCAAATTTGTAATGGGCCTTAATATGTCTAGTTATTTAATATGCCTGAAAGTTAAGTAAATTATGAAAACATATATGAACAATAACCAAAAAGAATTAAAAAAAAAAAAACAGATACGTAATTATGAAAGTTAAAATTAAAGTATAAAGTAGTTGTATATAAATAAAAGTTATATGCAATATTTTCAAAATCGGATCGGACAAAGAACCAGTGATGTTACTGGTTATTGGTTCAATCAATTCAACCGGTGTGATGTCATAATTATATGTAATTATATATATGATATTTTAATATTAATAAAAAATAAAAATTTCAACAATATAGAAAAAATATTATTTGAAAAAAAAAATAATTCTTACTCCGTTTTGCATTGTTCTTTAAAAAAAAAATATACTATTTCACAATTAGATAGCTACAAATGAATAATTTAATTAAAAGATTATTTAATATTAATTTAAGTGATCGTCCGCTTCATGCTTCAAATCCAAATAAAAATAAGTTTTTTTTACACTAAATATCCAACATAATTTAAGATTAAACAAAACAAAATAACAAATTAGACATAAGCATCCACATATAACAACTTCTTTACTAAATTTCAAGAAAATATTTTTTTGTTTCAAAAAGCTACATGTCCAAAATTTTTAGTCATCATGTTCAACTCATAATTCTTCTTTTTATTTTTATATTTTTTTATTTTTTAAAAAAATTAAATTTTCAAAAAATATAAAAATGAGTGAAGCGACGGCAAACCGGTCGAACCACCACCGGTTGAACTGATTTTTGACCTGTTTTGGCCAGTTCAATAGTTCTCCAATATTTAAGCTTCAACCAGGCGGACTGGCCTCCGATCACCGGTTCAACTGGTTCGACATGCTAGTCCGATACACTAGTTATATGGAGATAGAGCTTAAAAGTAAACTTATTCACTTCCATCAAATATTGATTAAGTAGTAAAAGCTATTTTATATTAACTTATTAATATATAATAAATATTTTATTTTATACTATATAAAGAATGATAAATAGGCTAGCCTGTTAGGCTTGTGGGGCTTTTAAAAGAGTCTAAGTCTAGCCTATTTAATTAGAAAGATTAGTTTTTAAGCCTTGATCTGGCTTTTTTATTAAATGGATTAGGCTTGGTTAGACCATACGTAGGCTAGGTCATAGGTTAACCTGACGAACGACTTGGTCTATTCCCACCCCTAGTAGAACCGATAATTCATGCTCGAAATCAACTCCATTCTTCCTAGTTCTTTTATAGGAATGTATGTAGACAGCTAAGAAAAGAAAAATGGGGGAGCTTGTTTCCTTCTTTTATTTTACCCAACTCATTTTAGGCCTTGGTTACTTTGGATGATGGGCTAGATGAGGCCCATCATCCAATTTCATATGATTGTTTACTTTGTTGTATATGAGCTGGTAATTAAATCTTGAGTCCAGTACTGTAGCAATTTTTTAAGGATTAGGAATCCTACCATTTCGAAGGGACAAATTCATCCCACAAATTTTGGGCTCAAGGATGACAATGAAATAATTTACTCCTCCAATGAGAGAGGTGAGCAATTCTATGCTTTCTTCTTTGTTCCATATATATATACACACACTAGGAGTACATGAACAGAATATGTGTGAGATATTCGTATTTTAGTACTTCAACAAGATTCAAGATTTCATACTGGATTTCAAGAGATATATACTTCATTATGGCAAATATGTACTTAATTTCCATTGAAAAATGTACTAGCAATGCATGAACAAAATGTATGTGATATATCTATATTTTAGTACTACAATAAGGAAATTTATATTTAATTTCGAAATATATGTATTTCATTATGACAAATATGTATTTGATTTCTATTGAAAATGTACTAGCAGTTATGTGAACAGATTATGTCAGATACGTATTTTAGTACTTCACTGAGGGAGATTAATACTTGATTTCAAGGCATATGTACTTCATTATGGAAAATATGTACTTGATTTCCACTTAAAATGTACTAGTAGTTGCATAAACAGATATTGTGTGAGATATTTGTGTTTTAGTACTTTACTAAGGGAGCATGTACTTCATTATGGAATGTTTGTACTTGTAACTTGATTTCCATTGAAAATATATTAGCAATTGTCTGAACAGATTGTGTGAGATATTTGTGTTTTAGTATAACATTAAGGGAGATTTATACTTGAGTTCGGGACATATATACTATATTATGGTAAATCTATACTTGATTTCTAGATTTTTGTATTGATAGTAATGAATTTTCGTTCCATATTTTACCTTTTATTTCTTGACAATGAACAACCAAAACACTAAAAATAAGTATAATATTAGTATGGTATGGATACAAATTTGTTTAAGTGGTTAGAAGATAACTAGTTGCATTCAACAACTTAAGTTATCATTTGCAGTAGTGTAGGATATCCTTATGTATTCAAAGTTGCAAACATAATGAGCATTTGTCAATCACATCCGTCCTATCACTCGTACAAATACTTAGAGTAATTGGTCTTATAGTCTCAAAAAGGTGTATTACTTTTAAGATGGTCAAAACTTAGATCAATTTATGAAAATTACCACATTTTAGGGATTTATATTAATTCTAGGACATATATACTTCATCATGGCAAATATGTACTTGATTTCTAGATTTTTGTACTGATAGTGATGAACTTGACTTTTGTTCCATATTTTGCCTTTTATTTCTTAAGAATAAATAACTAAAACACTAAAAATGTGTGTAATATTATTATGGTATGGATATAAACATGTTTAAGTGGTTAGGAGATAACTAGTTGCATTCAACAAATTAAGTTATCATTCGATATAGTGCAAAGTATCCTTATGTATTCAAAATTGTAAACAAAATGAGCATTTGTCGATCACATCCGTCTTACCACTCGAATAAATAGTTAGAGCAATTGGTCTTATAGTCACAAAAAGGTGTATTGTTTTTGAAATGGTCATTACTTAGATCGATTTACAAAAGTTGCCGCATTTTAGGAATTCATACTTGATTTCGGGACGTATGTACTTCATTATGGCAAATATGTACTTGATTTCTAATTTTTTGTGCTGATAGTGATGAACTTGAATTTTGTTCCATATTTTGCCATTTATTTCTTAAGAATAAACAATCAAAACACTAAACATGCATGTAATATTAGTATAGTATGGATATAAATGTGTTTAAGTAATTAAGATATAACAACTTGCATTCAACAAATTAAGTTATTATTCACAGTAGTATAAAGTAACCTTATGTACTCAAAGTTGTAAACACAATGAACATTTGCTAATCACATCCGTTCTATCACTCGTATAAATATTTAGAGCAATTGATTTTATAGTCTAAAAAGGTGTATTACTTTTAAAGTGATCATAATTAGATTGATTTACAAAAGTGTATTTCAAAATAACTCCACCTGTATTTGTTTGTTTGATCTATGTAACTGATTTCCAGCATATTATGCTTAACCTCAATACGAATTTAATAGAACTAATTCTTCAATTGCACAAATTATACTTCAAAATAATCCCATCTGTACTTCATTTGTTTAAATCATAAACTTGATTTCCAGCATATTTTGCTTAACTTCAATACAATTTTAATAGAACTAATTATTCAGTTGCACAAAGTGTACTTCAAAATATCCACATCTATACTTCGTCTATTTGATCTATGTATTTGATTTTGAGTGTATTGTACTTAACCTTACTACAACTTTAATAGAACTAAATCTTTAGTTATACAAAGTATACTTCAAAATAACCACATCTGTACTTCATTTGTTTGAATCATATACTTGATTTCCATCATATTACACTTAACTTCACTACAATTTTAATAGAACTAATTCTTCAATTTCATAATGTGTACTTCAAATTAACCTCATCTATACTTCGTTTATTTGATCTATATACTTTATTTCCAGCGTATTGTACTGAACTTCACTACAATTTTAATAGAACTTATTCTTCAGTTACACAAAGTGTACTTCAAAATCACCTCATCTATACTTTGTTTATCCGATCTATGTACTTGATTTCTAGCATGTCATACTGAACCTTACTACCACTTTAATAAAACTAATTCTTCAGTTGTAAAAAGTATACTTGATGTCCAACATTTTATACTTAACATCCACATTAGCATCTAACTTAATATCATCCAAAAAACATAAACAATCACGAAAATATTGCACCATATTAACATTCAATGTCAACAAAGTATCCAAGTTAACTATCAAACCAACCGTGCATCCATCAAGGTACTTTTTCTTACTATTTTCTCCACCTATTCCCTCTACATTGTTCCTCATATCTTGGATAAGAAAGTTGTATACGGCTATACCCTATGCATACAACCCGACTCTAGACAAATTGTTTGAGTATGGTAGGAGAAATCATGGAGTCCAATAATTACTAGTTGGAAATAAAGAAAAAACTAATTAAAAACTAAAAACATATACAACCTACAAAAATCATTTAAGTCCTCCTCACTATCCTTATATACATATTCGTCAAATTTTTTTGTTATTTCAACTCGTGTTATATTTTTTATTTTTTGGGAAAAAAGGCAGTCAATAGTTGAAGACTTTATCTTCAAATTTATATCAACTAATTGCTCCACATGTGGCAACCCCAAAATCATAGAAAATTCGAATGCAAAAAAGAGAACTTCAACCCCTTCAACAAAGATAAATGATAGATTTTTTGCCTAAGACCTCCTCAGTATAGCTTCAAGCCGAATGAAGCTAGAATTTAACTTCAGCATATCTAAGTATATGTAAAACGAAGTCTTTTTCAAAGTATCAAAATATTTTGACACCATCTTAGATTTCAAATTCTCCAATGTAGTCTGCAAATTGGGAAAGCAATGAGAGTAAGGCTCGTGTTGTCCTACCATTTCTGCAATCAAAAAAAAAAAAAAATAAGAAAGAAAAACGGTATATACTACCACTTATAATGATATATACTGAAGGTTGATGCTTTGTACTAAAATTAATTGTACATTGTACTTTACATATTTAATCCTATTTTCCCAAGAAACCAACATATTATCGAATAAAAAGTACCAAAATTTCATCAAATCTTCAATCCAACAATGTCACTGTTAAACTAATTAAACAAATTAAATTAGTTCTTTTTTTTTTTGTATAAGAAACATAAGTCGAGAAAAATGAAGCAGAAACTAGGGGTGGCAATTTTCAACACGACACAATAACTCAACACGAGTTCGACACAAAAAAATTAGGTTTGGGTTAACTTATTTTGGGTTTGGGTCCAATCAGGTCGACACGAATAAGAACCCGAAAAAAATGAGTTGGGTTGGATTGAATTTCAAGTTACACAAACAATCCAAAATTTGATTTTGGGTCACACAACAACCCAAACCCACCTGAATCAAATTGACCCAACTCGAATTAAACAAATAAAATTTAAATTTATTAGGAGTAAAAATATAAAATAACAAAATAAAACTTGAAATTTTGACTTTAGCAATATCAAAATTACTACTTTGGTATTTTTCAGTCTTATTTATTTTCGCAAATATATAAGATGGATGATTATAATTTTATACTGTTTCTAATAGTTATTTTTTTAGTATTCAAGCAGACATGAAAGTTACATGTCAAGAGTTGACAAAGAACTGCTTTGACTACTGAATTGTCCTACAAATTTTTCTTAGGCCTTATGCAATGTAAGATTTTGTATATATAAATAGATCACATGAATTCTTTCTATTGAGATATTATAAAAAATTCAAAAGACTCAAGCAAGTTTTTATGATAAATTATGTGTCTAATTAAAATACTTGTTTACTTATTTGCTTGATGATATATTTTTATTGATTTGTGTGCTACTTAATTGAATCAATATAAAGTAAAGAAATAATGTCATTTTAAGAAGCTAAAAGAGACAATTTGATTTATACAAAAGATACAAAAATTAAAGAGAGTGGGTGAATGAAACTTGAAAAGGTATGTTATTTTTAAAAATAAGTTACTTAGTGATTTCAATATTTTTATAATACTGATAGATACTACAAAATAAAAGGAACAAAAAGTCCTAAAGTCAATATATTATGTGGTTCAGTTAAAATTTTTTTAGAAAAATGTATGAATTTATGATAAGAATTCCTTACTCCTATTTTAATTTATTACTAATTAAAAATAGATAAAATTAAAAAATAAAAATTCCAAAAAATTCTAAAAATTAAAACAAATATTTGAAATAATTATTTTAAATCGGATTAGCAGGTTGGATTGTATGGGTTTGAGTTTGCAAGTTGGCCTAATAAAGATTAGGTCGACCCAAATCTAAGCTGATACGATTCAGGTTGGGTAAGGGTTAAGCATTTTCAGGTTATCATCAGATTGGGTTGGTTTGGTTAGGATTGATGAAATTAATGTTATACCCCTACTTCAACCCAACCCAACCCAAACCCATCCGACCCACCCAAATTTCCACCCCTAGCAGAAACCCATGTTTTTGAAGTACAAATTAGAGATTCAATATTACAACGAAAATCATCTATATAACAAATGAGCTCAAGTTTTTAACAATTAAAACAAGATTTCAAACAAAGAAATTTAAGAAAACCTACTTGGAAAACTCTTGAAACTGGGAAATTAGGGGCGACAACAAGAACCCATCTGAGCACCTCTATTCTCTTCTTCTTCTTCTTCTTCTTCTTCTATTTTTCTATTTTCTAATTTTCCATTCTTTTTCTGTTCTACTTCTGTTCGCGTAGTGTGTGGGATTTTTGGAGGGAAGAAGTATTTCTTTTATTGGAGAGTTGGATTGAGAAGAGAAATGTGTTTTAGGGTAGGTGTTTTGGTTGTTTTTTGACTAATTAGAAGGGCATTTAAGTCTTCTCAAAGAAGTGTAGAGCGATTCCTAAGTTTTTGCAAAAAGTAGGGGTATAGTGTTTAAAAAGACAAGTGGAGAGTAAAATGAAAATTGATAGTAGCATTTGATATTTAATCCTAAATAACCGTTAATTTTTATATTTTTAATATATTTATTTACATAATTTTATATTTATATCGAGTACATTTTTATATCTTTGCTTAATAATAATTCATAAAAGAAAGTTTTTGCATATGCAAATACTAATGCTTGGATTTAATGGTAATAGATCAAAAGGATTGTTTGAAAACTAAGTATTGTATTAAATTATTTATACAATTTACACTTATAAAAGAAATTCATAAAATATTGATATTATACTTTGAATTTATATTGAAATTTACTTATTATTTTATGATTATTTACATAATATTTGATAATTTTAAAAATAATAAAATAACTCTATAAAAAAATTAAAAAATTAGTTATTAGAGTTATATTAAATATTTAAAATATTTTTAATTTATAAAACATTACATGTTACAAATCACATATTAAATTGGGATCAAATAATAACCTAATATAAGTTGTTTTCGTAAATTTAGTACAGATTATATATTTACTCTATTGACAAACACTTTATACTTTTAAATTTTCAAATGTTATGAAAATTGTAACTGTGATTTCTACATTATTAAGAAATCATACAAAAAAACTTTGTGTTATAAAAAATTGGTTTGCTCATTTATCATAACAAATCAGTGTATATAAATATATCATCTAATTTAAACAATGTATTGAATAAACTATTCTGCTCTATTTTATTTTTTATTTTTTATTATTTTTTAAAAATTTATCTTTTTAAAATTTTTTGTATAATTTATAAAATTAAAGTCAGCAATTCTTGATATTTGACAATTTATTCAAGCATAAATTATCTCCAAAATAATTTTTTCAATTGAAATATTCATAATATGCTATTTCATAATAAATTCTCTTTCTTTAAGTATTAGAAATTATTACAATTTATTTTCTAACCACATGAAGTAGAATGAATATTATTATAAAATAAATTATTTTTTATGCTCAAACTGAATTATGAATAAATTTGATCAAGTGCAACTCAAACATAAGTAGACCAAACAATTGAGTTTTTGGTAGGCCAACCCAACTCAATAGATAGGCATAGCACCAAAAAGAATCGTCAACTCACCCAGCAAAACAGATAATGATTAATTTGATATGGCTATTTAATTTTTAATTAATTATTATAATAAAAAAATTAATATATATGTCAGATATTTATGAAATGAAATAGAAGATGAAAAAGAAAATAAAATAGATAATCCAAAGTAAATATTTGAATTGAACCTAATAAGATTAACTCAACTGACAAATTAATCGCACATAATTTAGATGCTTAAACTCAACTATAAACAGATTTAATCAAGTGCAACTCAAACATAAATGTATCAAACAATTATGTTTTTGGTAGGCCCGACTCAATTGATAGGGCATCACGCCAAAAAAAAAAAAAAAAACATCAACTCAACTAGCAAAACAAAGTAGTGATTAACTTCATTTCCAATTCAATCCATGCAGATGTGCCTAACTCGAATCAATATTTTTGGATTTGCCCTTAAGGAAATACCTACTTTTAGCTAACTCACTAATGGGTTTGTTAGTGAATCTAATTAGGTTATAAGCAAATCCGCCAGCAATGGTTCCTATGATTGGACCAAATATATAAACCCACAGTCCTTTGTATTCATGCTTCACAATGGCTGGACCTATGCTCCTTGCTGGGTTCATTGATGCTCCAGAAATTGGCCTGCACACACACACACACACACACACACATATATATATGACTATCTCAATACAATGTGAATTGAAAATTATTTTGATCAGAGATTATGAAAAATTTAATTTACCCAGCCACAAACACATTTAACATTATGGTCATTCCAACTGCAATTCCTCCCAAGTCTCCGACCTGAATTCGAGATAAATTTAATTAGGTGAAAATTTTGTCCAAAAGCGTAGAGAAAAGGCAACAGGTTTAGGTATATATCAGCTAGTGGCCATTTGACCCACTAGCATAATAAGTTCACTAATAAAAAAATATGAGTTAAAACCTACCGCCATCCCTAATTATTACTAAAAATTAGGCATCCGTTACAAAAACATTGCTACGAAATAAATTTCGTAGCTATAATTATAAATCACAGCTACAAATTTTTTGTAGCAAATGTAATTTTTTAAACTAACAATTAGCAAAAATTATTAACTATCAACCACTAGTCATGTTTGTTACAAATGCAATAGATTAATTCCAAATATCCATAGAAAAATTTATATATATAAAAAAAGAATAATTACTAGCTACGAATTAGTTGTAGCGAAGGTAAATTACGAGAGTATATGCTTCGAGTGTGGGTAGGCCAATTTTGTAGCTTAGGCTACGAATTTTTAGCATTAGCTTTGGATTGATATATAGCTTAGTTTATTTTAGTGAATGTGTGTGTAAAGAAAAAGTTTAGGTATATACGTACCGCCCGACTATCTGTACCTACGCCAGAGATGACAAACATCAAGAGGAAAGAGATAATGATCTCTATAGCAAAAGATTGCCCATTTGATCCAACTGGGAGGGTACCAAAGTAAGCTTCTCTTGTGACGTCGAACAGCAAAGCTAGACTACAACTTGCAAGAATTGATCCCAACAATTGAGCTATTATGTACAAGGGCACCTGGACATGGATATATGGAGGATTAACATTAATGATTAGATGATTAATTTCACCAGCAGCCTGCCGGGATTTAGATTCTGATCTAAAGTGATTCCTCATATTAAAAACCCACATTTTTCCAGGGGAAACGGCCAAAGATGGCGAATGTGATGGTGACGGCGGGATTGAAATGAGCCCCGGAAACGTGGCCGACGGTATACACCATCACCATCACAATTAATCCCCATGTCACACAGATTCCAGGGAATGTTATGGTCCTTCCGTAGATCTTATTCACAGCGACTGAGCCACAGCCCGCAAAAATCACGAAATATGTCCCGATCAACTCGGCTAACACCTGAAAATTGAGCGAAAAGGTAAAATAAACAATTTTTTTTTCTTTTTTTTTGGTTTAATGATTCTTGGATAGGGCCATTGAGGATTGCTTCAAATTTCAAACCTTTTGTGCAGTGGTTAAAACTATAGAGGAGGAACAAAAACGTTCGTTCCACTTGGACTGGCAGGTTGAATCGGCGGGGGTGAGACCTGATTCCAATCTCGAGATTTCTTCGGCTGCTGCTGCTTCAGTTCCTTCAAATTTTGAGGCCATTGTGGTGAAAATTCCCTGAATTCGCCAGAATATTATATTCACCCTTTTTTTATTTTTTCTACTATGGGAAAATTTCTGAGATTAATGGGGTTTTGAGGATGATGGGAGATGAAAACCTGTGTTAGTCATATTCTTTGGTGAAGTAACGGATGTGATTATATTTTCTCTAATGATCTGTTTAATGAATCAGATTTTCTTCTAAAGTTTGGTGGATTTGAATCATTCCTCCGAGATTTCAGATTAATGATAGAGATATTATGAGATTATCCCTTTCTCTCCTATATATACATCTGCGGCCCCCTGACAGGTCATTCCACAAGATTTTACCAGAATTTCTTTATGAACTCCTTGACTGATTCAAACATTTATGAATTACCAAAGGGAAAGTGATTTGTATTGGTAGTTTCACACGTAAAACATTTAATGAGAGTGATAAATCACAAACTCCAATGAGGATAATCTTATCTAATTATTGTATTTATCTAAACCATGTGCGTAGAAGAAGGGATTCGTTGTCGCCCGTGGGCAATTATGTTTATTTTGGTTTTTTGATTCTTTCCAATTTTTAAAACCAAAAATTATTAACGACTATTCATAAATGCGCTTTAAAGTTTTTGTGTTCTTGAATTATTTTTTTTTTTTAAATTCTAAAAAAGTTCCGTAAGTTTGTTATTGTAAGGGCTAGTTTGGTTGTGATTATAAAGTGGGATAAAACGTTTCATCTTATCATTCGTTTGGTTGGAGTGACAATAAATACTCAGGCCACATGAATATCAAAAGTCCGTATTTATATGTGCAATTTTCATAATAAATTAATATGTCACCTCCCGTGGATTTATTTATCATGCCAACCAAATCATATCATAATGATAAAAAATCACACAAATTATCACATAATAAATAATTATGAAATAACTTAAAAATCCAACCAAACTAGCCCTAGATGCTTTAATGGTTTTTCAAACTTAAACATTTCTTCAAACAGCCAGATAAAAAGAATATTCAGTTGGAATAGATTATTGCTAACTAATATTTTAAATTATTTGGGTATGTTTTATCGTCTCAATCCAATATTTTGCAAGTAGAAGCGTCAAAAGATGGGACCATATTATAATCTTTGGTTCAGTGACGTGGTAATGTTTTCTGCATTAGAACTGCCAATAATCCGATATAATAGTTTCCAACTTAGATATGATAGGCAATTAGCATTAAAGCATGCTTTGAGAAAGTGAACAATACCTTACTTTGTTGTTATTTAGGCTTGTCCTCTAAGTGATCAGTTATCATACAATTCCCAAACAATATGAGAAACATATTTATCAAACCATGACAAAGAATATTATTCTTTCAAGATAGATATATATACATACATACATTATTTATCGGACAGCCCGAATAAAGACAATTTTTCAAGAAATAACATCTGGTATGACATTAGAATCTTCTATTAGTCGCATAATGTCCGAATATCACCTTAATATCCCCCTCAACCCAGCTCCCAACTTGATTTGCTTCCAGGTTCCAAGTTTATTATAATCCACTCTCGTATGAAAATGTAAACAAATCTTCCCAAGAATAAAACACTCCAGCTAGCAACTTCTCCAAGATAAAATCATATGTATGTATTTTCAATAAAACGTTTACCACAATACCAAGTATAGACACGCATATTTACTATAATATAGCTTTCGACCAAAAGCTATTTTACAGAAAAGAAAAAAGAAACACTAGAAAACACTTTGATTTTTCACATCTAAAACTAAAATCACTTTATTGACACTTACCAGTCACCAAGTACCCATACTAAAAGGCCTGGACTGGCATTCGTGCTTCATTTTTCATTTTTCCTCTCCTCTTCCCCCCCCCCCCCCCCCCCCCCCCTCTCGTGCTATGGAGAATTTGATTCAACATCAGCCATTCTAAAATAACCTCATGAGTAAGTAAATTGAACCATCATTTTGATGGAACTTCAGAAGCACAACTATTTATAGGTAGATCAGCTGGAGTGCATACCAGCGCCCTTTTCTGCAAGTGTCTTAAGCTCTGCTCCATACTAACTTGTATCATCTCAGCAAGCATCTGCCTTGCTTTCCCTGTTTGATCTTCCCCATCAATTTGAGATATAATATTGCACACAAGGTTCTCTAACATATCGGGTCTAAGCTCAGACCTCGGATAAGGAGTGTCTCTCAGCAGCCGCAAAAGCATTTGCGCTTTTGATTGAGATTTTGGTGTTCCTTGAACCGTGAGTTCAAGAAGCCCAGGGATTACACCTTCTCTGAGTATCGGTTCTCTATATTTTTCTCGGTCACTCTGACACATTGTTAAAAGTGCTCCAACTGCATGCTCCCGACTTTGACGTGAACCACCTTCAAGAACTTCTACAACTGCAAGTATTCCACCCTCTTCAGATGTCAATGCTCTTCTTCCCTCTTCAAAACCCACCAAAGATTCTATCAAGGCAGTGCACTTCTCCGCAGTTTTGGATGACCTTTTACAGGTCTTGAGTAAATTAACCAAGGGAGGAATTGGTTCTGTTTGAAGGATTTGGCTAAGATTGTCTGGGTGAGTAGATAGGTTGTAAAGAGCCATCATAGCATCAAATTTAGCTTGTGAACTCTCACACTCCAAAATTTCTACAAGAAGTGGGATGGCACCAGAAGCGCTAATGATTGGCTTGTTGACCGATGACGCAGACAAAGTGATCAAGGCTGCAGCTGCGTGCTCTTGTAGAGCTAGATTCTCAGACAGAAGGAAGCCAATAATTGGTTTCAAGGCACCAGCACCAATAATATTTATCTTGTTTCTGCAAATATACAAAGACAATCAAGGTCTAAGTTCAACTAAGTGACAAGGCCACAGAGGACAAAACCTGCAGAGTCTTCATATATAAATTATACATGGGAAAAATACAGCTAACTTGTAAATAAATTAAATAATAGAAGCAAACTTTTAGTCAACATGACAACTTCGATCTATGCATCCAATGCAGTAAATCATATGACCAACCATTCCTGCCTGTATCAGACATCTTTTTATTGTGGGTTGGGGGGTGGGGGTGGGGTTCCTAAAACATTTAACAGATTTGAAAAGATCAAAAAATCAAAGAGTGAGTTTACAGTTAACAGCAAATATAATTTGACCTTTCAACCAAATATATGCATATAATAGTGACAGCCAGTAGTAGAAAGAAGAGCAAAAATTGACAGCATTGAGAATTCAAGGTTATGAAGACAACGAGAAAAAAGAACACAGATGAGTGACACAAGAGCTTTCATGAAATAGATAAGAATACTATGACCCAGTTGTCCTTCACTTGCATTGTTGCAAGGCTTGGCATCTATGTGAAATAAACATGTAGCTAAAAAAGAATGTA